>CM055117.1:1088356748-1089011748 GCA_029206835.1 Rana muscosa | reverse complement strand
ATAACCAGATATGGCTCTTTACAGGACATAGCTGCTAATTCCGACACTCTTTTAGCCGAACAAATGGCTACTAGAAAAAACAATTTCCTGGTGAGAAGAACCAAGGAACTATGCTGTAATGGTTCAAATGGTTGTTTCTGTAGAACCGACAGAACCAGGTTTAGATCCCATGGACATATGGGAATATTAACCGGAGGACTAATACACATCACTCCTTATCTAAAGGCTTTGACTAGTGAATGCGAAGCCAAGGGCCTTTGAAAAAATATTGACAAGGCCGAAAACTGACCTTTGATAGTACTCAAGGCAAGCTTCCTATCTACAGCCCACTGTAGGAAGTCCAGACTCCTACCTATTACGTACTTATGTGGATGCCATTTCTTGGCCTCACCCCACGCGATGTACGCCTTCCAGATTCTATAGTAGATCTGCCTGGATACCGGCTTCCTGGCATTGATCATGGTAGATACCACAGGATTAGAGAGCCCTCTCTTTTTTAGAATGTGGGCTTCAATAGCCAGGCCGTCAAACCTAGGGCTGGTAAGGAAGGGTGGTATATCGGTCCTTGCGAAAGCAGGTCCGGACGACGTGGGAGAGTCCAAGGACTCCCCACTGACATTTTACAATCTCCGCGTACCACGCTCTTCGGGGCCACGCTGGAGCCACCAGAATCACTGGTTTCTTTTCTACCCTGATTCTGCTGAGTAATCGAGGTAACCATTGTGGCGGTGTGAATGCATATATCAGCTTGAACTGATCCCAAGGGAACACTAGGGCATCCGAGCCGCAAGCTAGGGGATCCCTTGTCCGAGAGACAAACCTGTCCACCTTTGCGTTGAATCTGGATGCTAGAAGATCTACATCCGATGTTCCCCACCGCTGACATATTGTCCAGAAAACCTCGGGGTGAAGGGACCATTCCTCTGGGCATAATTGCTGGCGACTTAGAAAGTCTGCCTTCCAATTCTCCACTCCTGGAATGAATACCGCAGATATGGCTGGGACATATCTTTCTGCCCATTTCAGGATGTAATTTACTTCCCTCTGGGCTGCACGACTCCTGGTGCCCCCCTGATGATTGATATATGCCACTGCTGTGGCATTGTCTGATTGAATTCTGACAGGGGACCCTTGGAGTTTGGATGTCCATGCTACTAGGGCATACCGGGCTACTCGTATCTCTAAGAGATTGATGGGCAGGGCCTTTTCTGCATCCGACCATCTGCCCTGGAGAGACCATTGCTCCAGTACTGCTCCCCAGCCTATAAGGCTGGCATCTGTAGTGACCACCTTCCAAGAAATCGGACTGAAGGATTTCCCTTTTTCCAGATTCTGGGGAACCAACCACCAACGGAGGCTCTTGCGAACGGAAGGGGACAAGGACATTGTAAGTCTAGGGCCTGAACTTTTTTGTTCCAGGCTGACAGTATGGCCCCTTGCAAATTCCTTGAATGGAATTGACCGTAGGGTACTGCTTCGAATGATGCCACCATTTTTCCCAGCAGCCTCATGCACAGGCGTATGGACGGCTGTCTTTTTTGTACCCACTAAGTGGATCAAATCTTTCAAAGACAACACCTTTCCTCGAGGCAAGAATATTTTTCTCTGGCCTGAATCCAACCTTAGCCCCAAGTATTCCAGACTTTTGACTGGTTTTTAGGGCTGACTTGTCTCGGTTGATAATCCAACCGTGAGATTCCAGATACTTGATTGTCTTGTGAACGACCACGTCTAGTTTTTTCACTGAGTGGTCTATCAGCAACAAGTCATCTAGATATGCCATTATCATTACACCTTGTGTTCTTAGATTGGCCAATAAAGGGCCAGAATTTTTGTAAACACTCGTGGTGCTGTGGCCAAACCGAAGGGTAAGGCTCTGAACTGAAAATGGCGCCCTTCTACTGAAAAGCGTAGACATTTTTGGTGGACTGGAAAGATGGGAATGTGCAAATAAGCATCTTTGATGTCGATCGCGGCTAACCAATCCTCCCCTTGTAGGGCAGTGGCCACCGATCGGATCGACTCCATCGGAAAGTCCTGATATACAGGAATTTGTATAGCCCTTTTAGAATTAATATGGGCCTCCCGTCCGCGTTTGCTTCGGGACTGTAAAGAGGTTTGAGTAAAACCCGAACCCTCATTCTTCCTCAAAAATGGGAAGGAGGAGAGTCTTTTAACTCCCAACTGTATCCCAAACATACTGCGGAGAGCACCTATCTGTTTTGATCGTGTCCCGCCAGGTCTCTTGCGAACAACTGGAGTCCTCCCCCCACCCGACTGAGTGGGGGCAACCCTTCAATGAATTTAACTTTGGGGGAGGTTTTGTACCTCCCCTGACCCAGGGTTTCTCATTACCCTGCTATTGTCCCTGTTTTTTACCCCCGGGAATTGACCGAGGAGGCCGTCGGAACTGTTACACAGCCGATGCCCCAGGGACTGGAGAAGCAGGCCTCTTAAAGAGGGACCTCTAACTCTGTTTTTAACCGGCAAGAGCGTATTTTTACCGCTGGAAATTTTCTGGATATATTTGTCCAGGTTTTCCCTGAATAAGCGTTCACCATGAAATGGGACGCTAACCAGCCATTCTTTACAGGGAGCTTCAGCAGACCAGTTTTTGAGCCATAGAAGCCTACGCATATGTACTATAGACAGCGTAAGGCGGGAGGCCTGATGGACTGAATCCTTTATGGCGTCAACCGCAAAGCCTAAGGCTCTAGGTAGATCAGCTAGGGCAAGGCCTGCTGATCTGTCAAGTCCCTCAAGACCTGTTTCAACTGATCCTTCACTGCTTAGCAGACCTCACTGCTGGTTGTGTCACCAAGCTTGCTGTAGAAAGAAGCAGACTTTCATAAGGACTCAAATCTTTTATCTATTGGGTTCTTGAACATTTGGACATTATCCACTGGACATGTCAGTGATTTATACATACAAGAGATGGCTGCGTCCACTGTAGGGACCTTCGATTTTTTGATGAACTTATCCTCCATGGGATAGACCACCGGAAATCTCTTGGGGGAATAAATATTTTCTCAGGACGTTCCCAATCCTGGTAAATGAGCCCTTTCAGTAAAGGGTGAAGTGGAAAAGAACAGACAGTCTGGGGGCTTCTAGCGACCCCAACGAGGATACAGTAGTGGTTGATGGTTCCGCAAGGTGCATTTTTAAATGCTGATCGGACCATGTTAGTCAGAGACTGAACCCATAATCTTTCAGCTTGAGATGCTGAGAAAAGGTTCCCCCACTGTTGATTCCTCTATAACAGAATCAACCTCATCCTGATCCCCTTCAGGCAGGTTGATCCCTGTATGGGACTGTTGCTCTGCTAACAGGCACTCTGAAGGAGGAGACGGAGATCGGGCGTGCTTTCCCTGACAGGGATGCAGCGATCAATGTTGACAATCTCTCTCTAATCCTCCCAGAGCTGAGGAAAAAACCTCCTCTGTTACATACACAGGAGCAGGTGAACTGAGGACAGCCACAGTACCAAGTACCCCTGCGGGGTCTCTACGGTCACTTACCTCTGAACTTCAGGGGAGACTGGTGCAGCAGAAGCATGCCCAAGATCCTCAGAGCCCGATGAGACCCCCTTCGCTTCCTGGAAGATTCAGTTCCGGAGCTTCTGGACGGCATATTCCTAAGCCTAAAGCTGAGGTATTCCAGCCGTAATACACCACTTTTACTGAGAATAGTCTAGCACAATTGCTGCTATATCACAGTTGGTGTCTACTAAAGTGCCTTTCTAGGGGATGCCTGCATCAACCGCCTCTGTGTGCCTTTATACTGTTGCTAGCTCTATCTGTGCACTTCAATAGCCAGCTATAATGTGCTTTAAAACACGCTGGACGCCCGCGCATGCGCAGTAGCGCCGCACACCTGAGCGTCATCCACGCGCTCCGCCCCTTTTTCCAGATCGCCTCTATATATAGAGGCGCGTGCCCGCGCACGCGCACGGGCACGTGCGCCTTCGGCACCTTTTTTGAAAACAATAAGGAGCTAGATGGGAGCCAGGGTCCCTTTGCCGCAGGGCCCGGGGATGGATGAGCGCAGCAACAGGGCAGAGGAGACAGCTTCCCAGCAGAGAACATACCAACTGCCTGGATTTGATTCTGGAAGAAAAAAATCCACATTACAAGAAAAAGAACCATAGCGGCCTCTAGTGTCTAACACAGGTACCGCGGTCTTACTTTTTTTTTTTTTTTTTTTTTCTTGCCTACTATTAAAATTTTTACATTTTCTCAGTAGTAACAGGCATACACAGAATATTAGCGGGAATACCTTAGGTAACAGGCAGAAAGACAAAATAGGCTTGGGGGTCCCTCAATAGAACCAAGTTCCCGAGGGCCCCCACTTACCTTTTCCTCGCCGCAGGACTCTGTTTGGTCCACAGAAGCCCAAACTTCACCTATCACGGCAGGCATTGTAATCAAACCTTCAGGGACCGGGTTCCCAAGGATTCCACTCCCCTGGACCTGTATAGCACCCTGCACAGAAAACATCTTGGTCGTGGGTATGACCAGAGCTCTGGATCCCAGGGTCCAGCCCTCCTAAGAGAGGCATTACAGGCAAAACCTTGCTCTTCTCTTGCAAGGCCCGGGTACCGACCGTCTAGCTATGAAGCTTTTTTGGTCGGATGCGGAATAGCTTACTGAGGCCCAAAAGAACCTGTACGCAAGCTCAGTGAAAAACACATGTTACTTCTTGGCCAACACCTTAGACACTGGCAAAAAACTGAGGTGCTCCCGGATGGGAGGGGCTTATATAGGGGAGGGTACTTCCGGTTTTGGAAGTTGCCAGTGCCAGCACCTGAAGGTATCTATATAACCCATTAGTAATGACTATGTCGCTCTGTGTCCCGTGATGTACGAGAAAGAAAGATCGTATATAACATAAAGCTTAATGCCTCTGTAGTCACTGCGCAGGATTATAAGAGAGCATCGTAGATGAAGAGACTACCGTTAATAATGGGTCCGACTGTAGGACCTGAGCAATTCTTCTATGTTCCTGTTTATACCAAGGGCCAAATACAGTTGAGTGTAAGGCTGGTAAAAAAATCGGGTGTTCCAAAGAAGGGGGTCATGGGGCTCAATTGTTTTGATATTTTTTTTTTTTACAAAAATTTTTATTAGGAAGTTCAGATGTACAGTTACATAGAGTGTTTATAAAGGTAATCAATAGTAAAAAAATCAAAAGAAGAGGAGATAATCAAGCTCATACATGAAGATAGTGAATATATAAAAAGTTTTCTGGTACAAAAATTTCTTACATGGGTGTATGTTACATATATAAAGGGTAGGCATTATAGGTCAAGATTGCATGAATTTGCTAGAGTGTGTGGGTGGAAATTCAGGTTCTAAGTTAATGAGTTATGTTGTAGGCCAATATGACCATTTCCTTACATAAACCTGGAAGGTATCGTGAAGTGTGTGAAAGATTATTTCCGAAAGTTTTATCGTCTCCATCCGAGCTAGCACCTGCGCCCAAGGCAGATTGTTTGATCTCCAGTTGGAGGCAATCATCCATTGGATGGAGCTACATAAAGTATGGAAAAGTCTTTTGCAAGGGGTGGGAACATTGGGTATATCAGCATATAGAAGACAGATCTGTGGGGAGATTGGGATTTTCTGTTTCAAGGTATTTTCAAAAATTTCTGCAGCATTGCGCCATGTATGATGCAGGTGTTTGCAGCTCCAGAATGTGTGTAGGATAGTGCCTGGTTCTGAACAGCCCCTGAAACAGTATGGAGAAATAGAAGGATAAAAGGTGTTGAGCTTGGACGGGGTGAGATACCATCTAGAGTATATTTTAATGGGAGTTTCTCTGGAAGAGATAGCTATGTTACTCCTCCGGAGATTATCCGACATTCCATGCCATTCATCTACTGTGAAGGTGTTATTTAGGTCGGTTTCCCAATGGAGCATCTGACCGGACTTGTCGAGTGAATGAAAAGTGTTTAGATAGCTATATAGATGGGATATGATACCTTTATCTCTAGAAGAAGAGATGCAAATCCGTTCAAATACTGTAACAGGGGGCTTGGTGGTGAGAGAGTAATGTTCTGCGTAAAAGGCTTTGATTTGGTTATAGTGTTGAAGTTCGGATGTGGGGATACTATATTTAGCTTGCAGAGCGGTGAATGAGGAGAACTCCCCATTTATTTGTAAAGATTTAAGTGTAGTGAGCTTATTATGGGTCCAATAGGTGAAGGAGTGGTGATCTCCGTGAGTACGGGTAAATCTCAGGTCGCCTAGAAAGGAAGCAAGGGGAGGAGTGAGTGAAGACAATTCAAAAGTGTGTTGTGCTTTGAGCCACAATTGGTAGAAGTGTGCCACAATTATGTTGTATTTTGAGAGTTTGCTGTATGAGGTTGTTTTGGACCAAAGGATCCCCTGTAAATACAAAGGGGAAATTGAGGACTCCTCAAATTTTTTCCATGGGATATTTTGATTGGGCGCGAACCATTGTGCTAATTGGGCAAGTCTGGCGGCCAGAAAATAATGCCATAGGTTAGGGAGACCCATCCCGCCCATGGATTGAGGTCTGTGCATATATGCATAGCTGCATCTGGGTTTCTTGTTGAACCATATAAATTTGTTGATTTCCCTTTGGAGCGAAGCTAGTTTGGATTTGGGGATGTTAATAGGGAGGGAACGGAAGTAGTATAGCAGTTTGGGGAGGATTGTCATTTTAATAGCGCAAATTCTGCCTAGGAATGATATATGGAAGGTTGACCAGGTCTTAAGGAGTGAGGATATATTATTGAATAAGGGAATATAATTGGTTTTGAAAAGTAGGTTGTGTGCTGGGGTGATAGAGATGCCCAGATATTTAAAAGATTGAGAGCACCATATAAATGGGAAATTGTTTTTCAACATGGTCTTTAAGTGATCGGGGAGATTGATGGGTAGAGCCGAGCATTTGTTCATGTTAATTTTTAGACCTGATATGTCGTGAAACAGTTTTAGTTCCTTGAGAAGGGAGGGAATGGAAACGTGAGGTTCGGTGAGAAAAATTAACGCGTCATCTGCGTAGAGGCTTATCTTAAACTCATCTTCACCTTTGACAACTCCCTTTATATCCGGGCTGTTCCTAATTTTGTGGGCAAGAGGTTCCATTGCTAGTGCGAACATTAGTGGGGATAGTGGGCAGCCTTGTCTAGTACCCCTAC
The DNA here is from genome assembly GCA_029206835.1 of Rana muscosa. Classification (NCBI taxonomy): domain Eukaryota; kingdom Metazoa; phylum Chordata; class Amphibia; order Anura; family Ranidae; genus Rana; species Rana muscosa. The sequence continues at coordinate 1,089,004,583 of CM055117.1, read as the reverse complement.
TTAGAGGAAAGAATTCCGAGTTATGACCTGGAATTTTTATACGGGTCTGGGGGGAGTGGTATAGGGCATTAAAGCCACACATGAATTTATTAGGGATGCCAAATTTAGGTAGGATGTGATTGAGGTAAGACCAGGATACACTATCAAAAGCTTTATGAATATCCAGGCTGAGGAGGCATAGCTCTTTGGAGTGTATGTTGGCATCCTGTACGATATTGGTTACCAGCCTAATATTGTCAGTTATTTGGCGTCCAGGTATGAATCCTGTTTGATCTATGTGCACTATACTAGTAATAACTGCTGCTAACCTATCAGCAAGAAGTCTCCCAAAGATCTTTAAGTCATTGTTAAGAACTGAAATGGGGCGGAAATTTTGTGGAAGAGAATGGTCTTTGAGTGGCTTAGGTATTAACGATAAGTTCGCTAGGAGCATTTCTTCTGGGAATTGATGACCATCTAGCACATAATTGAAGAGTTTAGATAGGTTGGGGGCTAAAAGAGACGCAAATTTTTTATAGTATGCAGAGGAGAACCCGTCCGGGCCTGGGGCTGTAGAGGTCTTCAGGGATTTAATTATGTTAATTATTTCTAAATCTGTACATGGTGCGCTAAGAGATTCTATCTGTTGGGAGTTGAGGGAGGGTAATGGGATATCATCCAGCCAAATTTGGGAGGGCTGTTTAGGTTGGGGTTGAGGCCCCGAAAGGAGGTCTTTGTAAAAGGAGGAGAAGATGTTCAACGCCTCTTGTGGATGAGTAACAGTGTTCCCCGCATTATCTCTAAGTTTATAGACATGGGGTGGGTTATTAGCTTGATTTAGTTTTCTGGCAAACATGGCGGAAGTGGAATTGCTATGGAGGAAGAATTTAGCCTTAGAAAATCTGAGGGATTTCTCAGTGTTGGCTGATAAAATTTGGTCTAAGGCCAGGCGTTTGGATTTGATTTGATCAGTTAAGGCCTGGGAAGGGGCTTGTTGAAGTTTATTGTACAGTCTATTTAGGTCCTTAGTGAGACATCTAGTGTCTGAGAGCCTGTCTTTGTTTCTCTTTGCAGCGAGAGAAATTAGTTGCCCACGTAAGACTGCTTTATGGGCAACCCAGACGGAGGAGGGAGGGGTTTCGTCATTAATATTTTCATTGAAATAGTTCTCTATATGAGTGGAGACAGATTGGGTGATTGTGGGATCAGAGAGTAAGGAGTCGTTTAGCCTCCAGTTGAAGGGGGATGGTTTAAGACCAATATATGCTGTCTCAAGAGATGTGATATCATGATCTGACCATGGACAGGGGTGAATGATCGCTTTAAAGGAGTTCGCCAACAGGATAGGGGTGCAGTAGATATAGTCTAATCTGGCATAAACATTATGGGGATGTGAATAGTGAGTGTAAGCTTTGACGCCGACATTGTGGGCCCTCCATGAGTCTATAAGTTGAAAGTGATTGAGGGAACGGTTCAGGGACTTCGGAAATGCCTTAGAAGATGGTGCGACCCTGCTCCTGTCCAGGGCCGGATGTGAGGTTAGATTGAAATCCCCTCCCAGGATAATGTGGGGGGAGGCATATCGGTCTAGAGTCTGAAAAAATAGGATTTTTATAACAGCTTACCTGTAAAATCCTTTTCTTGGAGTACATCATGGGACACAGAGCGACATAGTCATTACTAATGGGTTATATAGATACCTTCAGGTGCTGGCACTGGCAACTTCCAAAACCGGAAGTACCCTCCCCTATATAAGCCCCTCCCATCCGGGAGCACCTCAGTTTTGTAGCAAAGCAATAAGTGTCCCCAAAGAGGGGTGGGAGCTCTGTGTCCCGTGATGTACTCCAAGAAAAGGATTTTACAGGTAAGCTGTTATAAAAATCCTATTTTCTTTCTCGTACATCACGGGACACAGAGCGACATAGTCATTACTAATGGGATGTCCTAAAGCAATGCCCAACGAGGGGGGGGATACACCATATATAAGCTGAGCGCTATCAGACATGAGGATCTTTTGCGGCCTGCAACACACTGCGCCCAAAGGCGACATCCTCCTGACTTCTAACGTCCACCTGGTAGAACCTAGTAAACGTGTGTACTGAAGACCATGTTGCGGCCTTACAGATTTGAGCCAGGGAGGCCTGGGGATGCACTGCCCATGAAGTTCCAACTGCTCTCGTGGAGTGCGCCCTAACTTTGAACGGAGGCGGTCTCCTTCTCAAGCCATAGGCTTGCATTATGACCTGTCGAATCCACTTGGCTAAAGTAGATTTTGACGCTGCCTGACCCTTTCTGGGGCCTTCCGGCAGAATAAACAAAGTATCCGTTCTGCGAATCTGAGCAGTGGCTTTTAGATAAGCTTTAACTGCTCTTACTACATCCAAAGAATGCAATAACTTTTCCTCTACCGAAGTAGGTTTGGGGAAAAAAGAAGGAAGAACCACATCTTGGTTCAAATGAAACCTCGATACCACCTTAGGAAGAAAGGCTGGATGAGGACGTAACACTACTCTGTCCTTATGGATAACCAGATATGGCTCCCTACAGGACATAGCTGCTAATTCCGACACTCTTTTAGCCGAACAAATGGCTACTAGAAAAATCAATTTCCTGGTGAGAAGAACCAGGGAAATATGCTGTAATGGTTCAAATGGTTGTTTCTGTAGAACCGACCGAACCAAGTTTAGATCCCATGGACATATGGGAATATTAACCGGAGGACTAATACGCATCACTCCTTGTATAAAGGCTTTGACTAGTGAATGCGAAGCCAAGGGCCTTTGAAAAAATATTGACAAGGCCGAAATCTGACCCTTGATAGTACTCAAGGCAAGCTTCCTATCTACAGCCCATTGTAGGAAGTCCAGAATCCTACCTATTACGTATTTACGTGGATGCCATTTCTTGGCCTCACACCAGGCGATGTACGCCTTCCAGATTCTATAGTAGATCTGCCTGGATACCGGCTTCCTGGCATTGATCATGGTAGATACCACAGCATTAGAGAGCCCTCTCTTTTTTAGAATGTGGGCTTCAATAGCCAGGCCGTCAAACCTAGGGCTGGTAAGGAAGGGTGGTATATCGGTCCTTGCGAAAGCAGGTCCGGACGATGTGGGAGGGTCCAAGGACTCCCCACAGACATCTTTACAATCTCCGCGTACCATGCTCTTCGGGGCCACGCTGGAGCCACCAGAATCACTGGTTTCTTTTCTACCCTGATTCTGCGGAGTAATCGAGGTAACAATTGTGGCGGTGGGAATGCATATATCAGCTTGAACTGATCCCAAGGGAACACTAGGGCATCCGAGCCGCAAGCTAGGGGATCCCTTGTCCAAGAGACAAACCTGTCCACTTTTGCGTTGAATCTGGATGCTAGCAGATCTACATCCGGTGTTCCCCACCGCTGACATATTGTCCGGAAAACCTCGGGATGAAGGGACCATTCCCCTGGGCATAATTGTTGGCGACTTAGAAAGTCCGCCTTCCAATTCTCCACTCCTGGAATGAATACCGCAGATATGGCTGGGACATATCTTTCTGCCCATCTCAGGATGTAATTTACTTCCCTCTGGGCTGCACGACTCCTGGTGCCCCCCTGATGATTGATATATGCCACTGCTGTGGCATTGTCTGATTGAATTCTGACAGGGGACCCTTGGAGTTTGGATGTCCATGCTACTAGGGCATACCGGGCTGCTCGTATCTCTAAGAGATTGATGGGCAGGGCCTTTTCCGCATCCGACCATCTGCCCTGGAGAGACCATTGCTCCAGTACTGCTCCCCAGCCTATAAGGCTGGCATCTGTAGTGACCACCTTCCAAGAAATCGGACTGAAGGATTTCCCTCTTTCCAGATTCTGGGGAACCAACCACCAGCGGAGGCTCTTGCGAACGGAAGGGGACAAGGACATTGGTAAGTCCAGAGCCTGAACTTTTTTGTTCCAGGCTGACAGTATGGCCCTTTGCAAATTCCTTGAATGGAATTGACCGTAGGGTACTGCTTCGAATGATGCCACCATTTTTCCCAGCAGCCTCATGCACAGGCGTATGGATGGCTGTCTTTTTGAACCCACTAAGTGGATCAAATCTCTCAAAGACGACCCCTTTTCTTGAGGCAAGAAAATTTTTCTCTGGTCTGAATCCAGCCTTAGCCCCAAGTATTCCAGACTTTTGACTGGTTTTAGGGCTGACTTGTCTCGGTTGATAATCCAACCGTGATATTCCAGATACTTGATTGTCTCGTGAACAACCACTTCTAGTTTTTCCACTGAGTGGTCTATCAGCAACAAGTCGTCTAGATATGCCATTATCGTTACACCTCGTGTTCTTAGATTGGCCAATAATGGGGCCAGAATTTTTGTGAACACTCGTGGTGCTGTGGCCAGACCGAAGGGTAAGGCTCTGAACTGAAAATGGCGCCCTTCTACCGCAACGCGTAGAAATTTTTGGTGGGCTGGAAAGATGGGAATGTGCAAATAAGCATCTTTGATGTCGATCAAGGCTAACCGTTCCTCCCCTTGTAGGGCAGTGGCCACCGACCGGATCGACTCCATCCGGAAAGTCCTGATATGTAGGAATTTGTTTAGCCCTTTTAGATTTAATATGGGCCTCACGTCCCCGTTTGGCTTCGGGACTGTAAATAGGTTTGAGTAAAACCCGAACCCCCATTCTTCCAGGGGAACCTCTATAATTACTGCTTGGAGCAATAATTGTTCTAGTGCCAACAGGAGGGATCCTCTCTTCTGGGGATCCCTTGGCACGTTTGACCTTATAAAGTGGGAAGGAGGGGAGTCTTTTAACTCCAATTTGTATCCCAGATTTACTGCGGAGAGCACCCATCTGTCTCTGATCGTGTCCCGCCAGGTCTCTGCGAACAACTGAAGTCTTCCCCCCACTCTATTGAGTGGGGGCAACCCTTCATGCATTTGACTTTGGGGGAGGTTTTGTACCTCTCCTGCTCCAGGGCTTCTTGTTACCCTGCAATTGTCCCTGATTTTTACCTCCGGGATTTGACCGAGGAGGCCGTCGGAACTGTTTCACAGCCGATGTCCTAGGGACTGGAGAAGCAGGCCTCTTAAAAGAGGGACCTCTAACTCTGTTTTTAACCGGCAAAAGTGTACTTTTACCGCTGGAAATTCTCTGGATATATTTGTCCAGGTCTTCCCCGAATAAGCGTTCACCATGAAATGGGAAGCTGACCAGCAATTTTTTACAGGGAGCTTCAGCAGACCAGTTTTTGAGCCATAAAAGCCTGCGCATATGTACTACAGACAGCGTAAGGCGGGAGGCCTGATGGATTGAATCCTTTATAGCGTCCACCGCAAAGCATAAGGCTCTAGGTAGATCAGCTAGGGCAAGAGCCTGCTGATCTGGCAAGTCCCTTAAGACCTGTTTCAACTGATCCTTCACTGCTTGGCAGACCCCAATAGCTGCCACTGCTGGTTGTGTCACCAATCCTGCTGTAGAAAAAGCAGATTTTAATAAGGACTCTAATTTTTTATCTATTGGGTCCTTGAACATTTGGACATTATCCACTGGACATGTCAGTGATTTATTCACACAAGAGATGGCTGCGTCCACTGTAGGGACCCTCCATTTTTTGATGAACTTATCCTCCATGGGATAGACCACTTGAAATCTCTTGGGAGGAGTAAATATTTTATCAGGATGCTCCCAATCCTGGTAAATGAGCCCTTCCAGTAAAGGATGGATCGGAAAGGAACAAACAGTCTGGGGAGCTTTTAGCGACCCCAACAAGGAGACAGAAGTGGATGATGGCTCCGCAAGGGGCATTTTAAATGCTGATCGGACCATATTAGTCAGGGACTGAACCCATAACCTTTCAGCATGTGATGCTGAGAATGGCTCTTCCACTGTTGATTCCTCTACAACAGAATCAACCTCATCCTGATCCCCTTCAGGCAGGTCGATCCCTGTATGGGACTGTTGCTCTGCTAACAGGCACTCTGAGGGAGGAGACGGAGATCGAGCGCTTTTTTCCTGTGACAGGGAAGCAGCGATCAATGCTGACAATCTCTCTTCCAGTCCTCCCAGAGCTGAGGAAAAAACCTCCTCTGTTACATACACAGGAGCAGGTGAACTGAGGACAGCCACAGTACCAGGTACTCCTGAGGGTGCTCTACGGTCACTAACCTCTGATTCTTCAGGGGAGACTGGTGCAGCCGAAGCATGCCCAAGATCCTCAGAGCCCGATGGAGACCCCCTATGCTTCCTGGAATTTTTAGTCCCGGAGTTCATTGATGGCATTATTCCTAAGCCCAAAGCTGAGGTATTCCAGCCGAAATACACCACTTACTGACAATAGTCTAGCACAAATGCTGCTATAAAACCAGTTGGTGTCTACTAATGTGCCTTTCTATGGGGATGCCTGCATCAACCGCTTGCTGTATGCCTTTTTTAAATGTTGCCAGCTCTGTCTCTGCACTCCATAGCCAGCTCACAACACATAATTGTGGTTTTTAACATGCTGGGATGCCCGCACATGCGCAGAAGCGCTGCGGCGCGCACAGAGCGTCATCCCCCAAGCTCCGCCCCCTTTCCCGGCTCACCTCTATATATAGAGGCGCGTGCACGCGCACGCGCGCGGCCACGTGCGCCTTCGGCGCTAATTTTGAAAAGGAAACCAGGGACAAGAGCCAGGGCCCCTTTTGCTGCAGGCCGGGGGATGGACGAGCATTGCAACATGGCAGAGGAAGCAGTTTCCCACAAGAGAACTCACCATCTGCCTGGACTTGCTCTGATAAAAAGAAACTAGTCCACATGACAAGAAACGTTCCACAGCGGCCTCTAGTGGATTAACACAGGTACCGCAGTCTAATATATTAAATATATATATATATATATATATATATATTTTTTTTTTCTTGACCACTATTAAAATTATTACATTTTTTAGTAGTTACAGGCATGCACAGATATTAGCGGGAATACCGTTAGGTAACAGACAGAAAGACAAATTAGGCTTGGGGGTCCCCCAATAGAACCAAGTTCCTGGGGGCCCCCACTTACCTGTTCCCCGCCGCAGGACTTTGTTTGGTCCACAGAAGCCCAAACTTCACCTATCACGGCAGGCATTGTAATTAAACCTTCAGGGACCGGGTTCCCAAGGATTCCACTCCCCTGGACCTGTATAGCACCCTGCACAGAAAACATCTTGGTCGTGGGTATGACCAGAGCTCTGGATCCCAGGGTCCAGCTCTCCTAAGAGAAGCATTACAGGCAAAACCTTGCTCTTCTCTGCAAGGCCCGGGTACCGACCGTTTAGCTATGAAGCTTTTTTGGTCGGATCCGGAATAGCTTACTGAGGCCCAAAAGAACCTGTACGCAAGCTCAGTGAAAACACGTTTCTTCTTGGCCAACACCTTAGACACTGGCAAAAAACTGAGGTGCTCCCGGATGGGAGGGGCTTATATAGGGGAGGGTACTTCCGGTTTTGGAAGTTGCCAGTGCCAGCACCTGAAGGTATCTATATAACCCATTAGTAATGACTATGTCGCTCTGTGTCCCGTGATGTACGAGAAAGAAAAGTTAATGAAAAAAGGAGGACTGAGATTCATTGGGAGCGTATACTGATGCTATTGTTATGGCCCTATTATCAATAGTGCCTTTTAAGATAATATATCGGCTTTCAGTATCTCTGAAAATACTTTGTACATCGAATATAATCGAATTGCGTATGAAGACTGCTACTCCTCTTGTCTTATTGTTGTATGTTGTATAGAATACTTGGTTGTATGTCTTATTGAAGTATTTAGGGTGGTTGGATGCGCAAAAGTGGGATTCCTGGATGAGTATGATGTCAGCCCCTATTCTCTTATAGTGCTCAAAAGCTTTTTTACGTTTGTGGGGGGAATTAAATCCCTGCACATTGTGCGATATTATTTTAATACCCATTGGTGGGGTCTAGGGTGTGGGGGTAAATATTGTCGTGATGGGGGAAAAATAGGCAAGGATCAGAGGTATACAATACGTTATGGATAGAGTTAGTGATTAAGTCTGATGCTAAGATTATGATCAGCGGTATTGAGAGAACGGGGATTGGTATACAAGCAGGGAGATGGGCATTGTATCTTATGCAGTTACCAGAGTAGTCTAGAGCTATGAAATCTATGTCAAACAACGTTTTTTGTATGTAGTTAACATTACTTCCTTTTTGTACAATGAACACAGTAGAAGCCTTATGGGCTAAAATTTCAAAAATGAGAAACAAAAACAAAAATAACAATGGGACAGGATAAAACCTGTCAAGAAAACTTGAATAAACATCATTAGGACAAATAAGTCCAAATCCTGCAAACCTGGAGGGGCACCACGTCTCTAAAGATGAGAGCTGTGGTTCCATCCCGGAGGGCAGGTCTGAGGAATAAACTAAGCAACAATGGATGTAGCAGGCATCCTAGAAAAACTTGTAAGTGCGTGTCTACCAATAGGGGGGTAGAGAGGTATTGCGTCATATAAAAAGCTCGCTATGTAAGGGAGACAATAACAGCAATCCGCAGTGGGGAGAAACTTTTCTGAAGTTATGGAGGTAAAGGTAAATGATAATATTTAGACGTTCAGTATAGCTACCACATTGCTCCAAAAGACAGATCTCCAGATAACCTATGAAAAGGGGGATAGTAATTAAGCACTTAACGACCGCTCACTGTATATATACGTCGGCACAATGGCACCGACAGGCACAATCACGTAGAGTGTACGTGATTGCCTTTGTACAGTTGGGGGGTCCGATCGGACCCCCCTTCTGTACAGTGAGCGGTCGGAATTCGTCTGGGAGCGTTCCGAGATGGGGGGGCGGACGTTCGATTCCGACCACCCCCCCGCGATCGCTCCCGGCGAATAGAAATGCCCCCTCTGTCTGTGTACTGTTTACACAGATAGAGAAAGCAGGAGGAAGTGATGTCATCTCCTGTGCGGCGCTCACATATACCGAGCGTCGTACAAGAGAAGACACACAGGTCAGTGCACGAACACTACACTAACACCAGCACACATAGGCACATAAATCGCCCCCCCAGGCCCCCCCAGATCACCCCCCAGCCCCCCCAGATCACCCCCCAGCCCCCAGTCACAGTGTCACTGATTGCAGTGACCATTTATTTACTGATCACTGCAATCAGTGACATTTGTGACTGTAAAAGTGTCACTACATTTAGTTTTAGGTCCAGTGTAGCCCCCTAACCCCCCCTAATAAAGGTTTAACCCCTTGATCGCCCCCCAGGTAACCCTTTCACCCCCTATCACCGCCGTTGCTTGGCGATCATTTTTCTGATCGCTGTCTTGGCGTCGGTGATGCAGATCGGTACCCAGTAATTTTTTTTAGGTTCGCCGCAGGTTTTTATAGCGTCGGGTACCCCCATAAATTATCTAATAAAGGTTTAACCCCCTTGATCGCCCCCCAGGTAACCCTTTCACCCCTATCACCACTGTCACTAAGCGATCGTTTTTCTGATCGATGTCTTAGCGTCGGTGATGCTGATCGGTAGCCAGTATTTTTTTTTTAGGTTCGCCGCAGGTTTTTATAGCGTCGGGTACCCCCATAAATTATCTAATAAAGGTTTAACCCCCTTGATCGCCCCCCAGGTAACCCATTCACCCCCTATCACCACTGTCACTAAGCAATTGTTTTTCTGATCGCTGTCTTGGCGTCGGTGATGCAGATCGGTACCCAGTAATTTTTTTAGGTTCGCCGCAGGTTTTTATAGCGTCGGGTACCCCCCATAAATTATCTAATAAAGGTTTAACCCCCTTGATCGCCCCCCAGGTAACCCTTTCACCCCCTATCACCACTGTCGCTAAGCGATCATTTTTCTGATCGATGTCTTAGCGTCGGTGATGCAGATCGGTAGCCAGTAATTTTTTTTAGGTTCGCCGCAGGTTTTTATAGCGTCAGGTACCCCCATATATTATCTAATAAAGGTTTTAACCCCCTAATTGCCCCTAGTTAACCCTTTCACCAGTAATCATCATATAAGTGTTACGGGTGACGCTGGTTAGTTAGTTTGCTTTTTATAGTGTCAGGGCACCCGCCGTATATAACCCAATAAAGGTTTGACCCCCTGATCGCCCGGCGGGTGATATCAATTAGGTTTTAGCGTCAGAGAGGGTCTGCGTCACACCCCAGGCAGCGTCAGGTTAGTGCCAGTAACGCTAACACCCACGCGTGAAGCATACACCCCCCTTAGTGGTATAGTATCTGAACAGATCAATATCTGATCTGATCTATACTAGCGTCCCCAGCAGTTTAGGGTTCCCAAAAACGCAGTGTTAGCGGGATCAGCCCAGATACCTGCTAGCACCTGCGTTTTGCCCCTCCGTCCAGCCCAGGCCACCCAAGTGCAGTATCGATCGATCACTGTCACTTACAAAACACAACACACATAACTGTAGCGTTCGCAGAGACAGGCCTGATCCCTGCGACTCCAGTGCTGTAGGAGGTGATTTCACCACCACAGTTAAAAAAAAAAAGAAGCAAATATGCCGAAGCATTGGGGCAGCAGGGGCGGAGGAGCGATTTTGCTCCTAATGCCGCGTACATACGGTCGAAATTCCGACGGAGGCTTGCCCGTGGAAAAGTCCGACCATGTGTGTGCGGCATAACTTTTTTGCGGGAGGATGCCCCCATGCTTCGGCATATATAAATGGTGCATGTATGCCCATCATTAGAAGTGGGTGGATGAAGGGCGGTATTCTAATGGTGGGCATACCCACCGATCAATCTCTTTTTTCGTTCAGCCACCTGGCTGCATGAAAAAAAAAGATTACAATACATGTCCAACAAGGACCAGCAACGTACTGGTATGTTGCTGGACTTTGAATGGTTATACCAGATTGATGCCTGCGGGTTTAGGTATCATCTTGGTATCATTCTTTTCAGCCAGCGGCCGGCTTTAATGTAAAAGCAACCCTAGTGGCTAATTAGCCTCTGGACTGCTTTTACAAGCAGTGGGAGGGAATGCCCCCCCCCGGATATAAAAAGCGCCATTGGGAAATTGGGAAAGCATTTTATCACACCGATCTTGGTGTGGTCAGATGCTTTGAGGGCAGAGGAAAGATCTAGGGTCTAGACCCCAGTTTTTTCAAAAAAAGAGTACCTGTCACTACCTATTACTATCATAGGGGATATTTACATTCCCTGAGATAACAATAAAAATGATAAAAAAAAAAAACATGGAAGGAACAATTTAAAAATAAAATAAAAAAGCAAAATTAATAATAAAAAAAAAAAAAAAAAACACCCCTGTCCTGCCCTGCTCTTGCCCAATGGCGAACGCAAGCGTCGGTCTGGCGTCATATGTAAACAGCAATTGCACCATGCATGTGAGGTATCACCGCGAAGGTCAGATCGAGGGCAGTAATTTTAGCAGTAGACCTCCTCTGTAAATCTAACGGGGTAACCTGTAAAGGCTTTTAAAGGCTTTTAAAAATGTATGTAGTTTGTCGCCAATGCGCGTTTGTGCGAAATTTTAAAGCATGTCGTGTTTGGTATCTATGTACTCGGCCTAAGATCATCTTTTTTATTTCATCAAACATTTGGGCAATATAGTGTGTTTTAGTGCATTAAAATAAAAAAAGTGTATTTTTTCCCCAAAAAATGCGTTTGAAAAATCGCTGCGCAAATACTGTGTAGAAAAGAAAAATGCAACACCCACCATTTTATTCTGTAGGGCCTTTGCTTTAAAAATATATATAATGTTTGGGGGTTCAACATAATTTTCCTGCAAAAAAAAATATGTTTTCATGCAAACAAAAAGTGTCAGAAAGGGCTTTGTCTTCAAGTGGTTAGAAGAGTGGATGTAAGCTTCCTAATGTTGTGTATAAAATGCCAGAACAGTTCAAAACCCCCCCAAATGACCCCATTTTGGAAAGTAGACACCCCAAGCTATATACTGAGAGGCATGTCGAGTCCATGGAATATTTTATATGTTGACACAAGTTGCGGAAAAAAGACAATTTTTTTTTTTTTTTTGCACAAAGTTGTCACTAAATGATATATTGCTCAAACATGCCATGGGCATATGTGGAATTACACCCCAAAATACATTCTGTTGCTTCTCCTGAGTACGGGGATACCACATGTGTGAGACTTTTTGGGAGCCTAGCCGCGTACGGGACCCCAAAAACCAATCACCGCCTTCAGGCTTTCTAAGGGTGTAAATTTTTGATTTCACTTCTCACTGCCTATCACAGTTTCGGAGGCCATGGAATGCCCAGATGACACAAAACCCCCCCAAATGACCCCATTTTGGAAAGTAGACACCCCAAGCTATTTGCTGAGAGGTATTGTGAGTATTTTGCAGATCTCGCTTTTTGTCACAAAGTTTTGAAAATTGAAAAAAAAAAAAAGAAAAAAAAAATTATTTCTTCATTTTCAAAAACAAATGAGAGCTGTAAAATACTCACCATGCCTCTCAGCAAACAGCTTGGGGTGTCTACTTTCCAAAATGGGGTCATTTGGGGGGTTTTGTGCTATTTTGGCATTTTATGGCCTTCGAAACTGTGATAGGTAGTGAGGAGTGAAATCAAAAATTTGTGCCTAGAAATCCTGAAGGCGGTGATTGGTTTTCGGGGTCCCGTACGCGACTAGGCTCCTAAAAAGTCCCACACATGTGGTATCCCGTACTCAGGAGAAGCAGCAAAATGTATTTTGGGGTGCAATTCCACATATAACCATGGCATGTGTGAGCAATATATCATTTAGTGACAACTTTTTGTAATTTTTTTTTTTTTTGTCATTATTCAATCACTTGGGACAAAAAAAAAATATTCAATGGGCTCAACAGGCCTCTCAGCAATTTCCTTGGGGTGTCTACTTTCTAAAATGGGGTCATTTGGGGGGGGTTTGTGCTATTTTGGCATTTTATGGCCTTCAAAACTGTGATAGGTAGTGAGGAGTGAAATCAAAAATTTGCGCCCTTAGAAATCCTGAAGGCGGTGCTTGGTTTCCGGGGTCCCGTACGTGGCTAGGCTCCTAAAAAGTCCCACACATGTGGTATTCCCGTAATCAGGAGAAGCAGCAGAATGTATTTTGGGGTGCAATTCCACATATAACCATGGCATGTGTGAGCAATATATCATTTAGTGACAACTTTTTGTAATTTTTTTTTTTTTTGTCATTATTCAATCACTTGGGACAAAAAAAAAATATTCAATGGGCTCAACATGCCTCTCAGCAATTTCCTTGGGGTGTCTACTTTCCAAAATGGGGTCATTTGGGGGGGTTTTGTACTGCCCTGCCATTTTAGCACCTCAAGAAATGAGATAGGCAGTCATAAATTTAAAGCTGTGTAAATTCCAGAAAATGTACCCTAGTTTGTAAACGCTATAACTTTTGCGCAAACCGATAAATATACACTTATTGACGTTTTTTTTACTAAAGACATGTGGCTGAATAAATTTGGCCTAAATGTATGACTAAAATTGAGTTTATTCGATTTTTCTTATAACAAAAAGTAGAAAATATCATTTTTTTTCAAAATTTTCGGTCTTTTTCCGTTTATATCGCAAAAAATAAAAATCGCAGAGGCAATCAAATACCATTAAAAGAAAGCTCTATTTGTGGGAAGAAAAGGATGCAAATTTTGTTTGGGTACAACATTGCATGTCCGCACAATTTACAGTTAAAGCAGCGCAGTGCAAAATTCTGAATTCACCTCTGGTCCTTTAGCTACCAAATGGTCCGGGGCTTAAGTGGTTAAAAAAAAAAAAAAAAAAAAAATTTTTACTTTTCCTATTATGAAAGTTCAGACTGCTAGGAGAGCTGAATAGGATGATAACAGAACCACGAAATTAAGTCCCCTAGGTCTTCTTTGAGGAGTATATTACCGTACTGTTCAGATATTCTGCTGATTCTTCTATCCGCCGAACCTCTGGAATTATGTGGAGAAGGGAGTTGTGTAATTAATGCAATATCCCCGGGATCATTGTAGAATGTAAAGTCTATGGAGAGAATGTTTCGGGTTGTTTGATTCTCTTATCATTCCCACTGGGGTCGTCAAATACACAGAGAACTGGAGTGAAAGCGTAGATGGGTAGTTCTATTCTTGGTGTGATTGCCTCCAGCGTCTTTGATCTCTTTGGTCTCTCTGGTTGCGGCGTGAAGATGGTGTGGACCATATCGGGGAAGAACTGGGGGTTGCTGGTGGTCGGCCAGGAGGTTCCGGTTCCAGCAGGCCCAATTTCACCAGTAGTTCTTTTCCTTCTATTACGTTATAAATCGTATATGTGGAGCCATTATGTGGAACGGTGAGTTTGAAAGGAAAGCCCCATCTGTATCTAATCCTTGCTTCCTGTAGAACTTTAGTGACTTTCTTCATCCTTCATCTCCTGTCCAATGTGGCTGGGGAGATGTCAGGGAATATTTGAAGTCTTTTACCATCTAGGTCAATATTAGGAGAGTTCCTGGCCGCCCGCATGATGTCTTCCTTAACGAGGAAATCCTTCATACACATGATGATATCTCTAGGCGGTTTATCAGGTGTAGGTTTGGGGCGGAGGGCTCTATGGATTCTGTCACAGGTGAAAGCTGACGGGGGTCTGTCAGGAAGGAGATTATGAAAGACCCTCGATATAGTAGGCATAAGATCGGTGACCGGTTCCGGTACTCCGCGTACTCTGATGTTCTGTCTACGATTTCTATTATCAAGGTCTTCCACTTGTACCTGCATAAACGCAAAACTATCCGCCAATGTTTCATAGTCCTTTCTTAAATCATTATGGGCTAGTGAAAGTTCGTCATGTTTTGTTTCTCAGGCCTCGTACACACGACCGATTTTCTCGTCCAAAACAGTCAAGAAAAGTGCCGCAAGAGTTTTTTTGTCTAGAAAAACGTTCGTGTGTATGGTTTTACAACGAGAAACTTGACGAGAATCTCGACGAGAAAATAGAGAACCTGCTCTCTATTTTCTCGTCAGGATTCCAGATTTCCTCGTCGTGTTTCTCGTCGGCCTGTTTTGTGACGAGAAAATGGTTCGTGTGTATGCTTTTACGACTCTTCCAAAAGCGCGCATGCTCACAAGCAACTATGAGACGGGAGCGCATCTTCTGGTAAAACAAGCCTTCATAATGGAGAGAGCACATTCGTCACGCTCATAAATATTTAGTTTAAATGTTCTGCATTGAATTCTTCGTTAGAATGTTACATTAATCAAAACGAGAGACCTTCTTTTGCTGCTGATATTCACACAGAGTTCTGCCTTATTTTTAACCTTTTTCATGCTGCTCTTTATAAGATTTATGTGTATTATATCGTGCAAGTTTTTAGGAATAATTTAAATGGTTAGATTTTTCAAATGATGTTAATTATAATTTCTCAATGTTTTGATAGCGATCTCCCATTTAATTTTCTAATCTATATTTTTAAAATTTCACACCATGTTTTTGAGCTAATCAGATTTAGTTATTCTTTTGGGGGGGGGTGATATCTGTGCCTTTTATTGTCAGTCAAATGTATCTGCTTACTCCAAAGCTTGTTTTTTTTAATTTAAAAATACACATAGTCAAGTATGAACTTAAACAAAAAACACATTTATTCATGTTTATAAATTAAATAAAGAGAAGGCAGCGCTGGAGAAGCTGCTGCCATTTGCGCATCCCAGGGACCCCAGAGCACACAGCAACCCTGTGTGGACACTAAAATTGGGAGCTTGAGAAGGCCCACATTTCAGAACACAATCTGATGCTGGCCTCCCAGAGGTCAGGAACAGCAGCAGGTGAGATATATGTCCCAAGTGTGTGGTACTACAACAGGCTGCCTTCTGTCCGACCACAATGAAGCAAGGCCATCACTTCCTCTTCTTCCTGGCAACCTTCCCTGCAGCCTTTCCTGAAGCCTTTCCTGCAGCCTTTCCTGCAGCCTTCCTTCTTCGTTTAGCTGGAGGCTGGCCCACTGGAGGGGTACTCCTGTCAGGAGGAGGAGGTGTAGCAGAAGGGGGTGGGGCAGAAGAAGAAGGTGGAGGTGTAGCAGAAGGGGGTGGGGCAGAAGGTGGAGGTGTAGCAGAAGAGGGTGGGGCAGAAGGTGGAGGTGTAGCAGAAGGGGGTGGGGCAGAAGGTGGAGGTGTAGCAGAAGGGGGTGGGGCAGAAGGTGGAGGTGTAGCAGAAGGGGGTGGGGCAGAAGGTGGAGGTGTAGCAGAAGGGGGTGGGGCAGAAGGTGGAGGTGTAGCAGAAGGGGGTGGGGCAGAAGGTGGAGGTGTAGCAGAAGGGGGTGGGGCAGAAGAGGAAGGTGGAGGTGGAGGTTGAGGTTGGGTCAGTTGGGCCACCTCACATATGGCGGTATTGGGGGTAATTTGCTCCATCACCCCCTTGTTGAGCAAGGTGATGAGCAGGGGCTCGCATAGGAGGCGTTGCTCCATGCTCATCACCTTGAACTTAGCCTCCACTAGGCCGGCAATGGCCTCTTCAGGGGATGTGGGCTCCTTGAGGGTGGCATGGGCCTCTTTAATAAGGGCCATTGCTGCCTCACTGGTGGTCCTGTCCCTCCTGCCTCTTTTGTGAAGCCTGATGGGAGGCACCTGGGATCTGGTGCTTCTCCTTTGCCCTGCCACCTCCTGGCTGCCACTGGGCCCTGCCACCTCCTGGCTGCCACTGGGCCCTGCCACCTCCTGGCTGCCACTGGGCCCTGCCACCTCCTGGCTGGCACTGGGCCCTGCCACCTCCTGGCTGCCACTGGGCCCTTCCTCCTCCTGCCTGACAGTTTCCAGACCCTCCTCCTGGCTGATTTCATCCTGTGTATGAAAAAGGAACATAGTTTAATATGTTGGTTTAATCTTTGCATCAAACTTTGTAATCCTGATGGAAGCAATTAGAATGTAAATGCATAAATCCTTGCTTTAAATTTACCACTACATCAGCTTGACTATTTACCACACAATTAAGTGCAGAATAATGTCTACAGATCATGATTTCACTTGTGGAATACAAAATAATGTATGTTTCTCATCCTGACATATTTGGGAAACATTAATTTTATCCCACTACATTTTCAGTTAATACTATACCTGGCTCCAGATGGACAAATCAGGATCATCCAGGATGGCTGCCTCCTCTTGCTCCAGAGAAGGCTCAGGTTGGCTGCAGGGAAGTCTGGGGGGAAGAGTGGAGAGTGATGGCCTTGGCTCAATGTGGTCATCCAGGAAGGACATCCTGCTGTAGTACCACAAAATCGGGACATAAACATCATCTGCTGCTGCTCCTGACCTCTGAGAAGCCAGCACCTTAGAGCGTTCAGTCCTGTAGGTACCTCTCAAGCTCCCAATTTTAGTGTCCACTTGTTTTGCTGTGGCTGTGGGCACCTTGGTATGCACAAATGGGAGCAGCTTCTCCAGCGCTGCTTTTCTCACCCCTTTTTTTTTATGGATGGGGTTTTTGGTCTCCCACAGAGCCGGCAGCTCCCTTACCCGGTCAATAAATTCCGCCAGGAACTCTTTGTCGCTAATAAAGACATTCATATTGTATCTGCAAGTAAAATAAATTATATTTAAATAATGTGAGGCAAACAGTCTAACCTCCTTCACATCCTAGTCACCATATATATCCTCCACCAATCTCAAGACAGTATAGGCCAACAATTTTTACAAGTCTCACAAAATCACATACCTTCGTTCGCACGTCCGTCACTTGAACTCCTCTCTCCGCACACCGAACGTACTATAGTCACATGTGTGTTTGCTATATACACACCACGCATGCGTCCAAATTCGAACACGTCGCTCCGCACACGTCGCCCGCCCATGACGTTCTAACTAACATCTTTTCCCCGCCCCTTCTCTTTCGGCGCGCAGACAGATATGGCGGAGTTACAGCAGGTGTCTGATAATTCCGCAACTAGCGAGGAGACAAGCCCGGAGACCGAGGACACGTCACGATCAAGGAGGAGATTCAAGGCATCGAATATGTCTTTGGCGGAGATGGCGGAGATGGTGGACATCTTGGTCAAGGCTGATTATGATGCCAAGCATGGGCCGTATAGCAAACCAAATAGAAGGAAGGCCAAAATCCTCACTAAAGTTGTGAAGAGTCTGAGGGCGAAGTTCGGGGTGAAACGCTCAAATGAGCAGCTCAGAAAGAGGTGGTCAGACCTCAAACTGAGGGAGCCAGACCAGTTGAGGATCATAAAGAGGATGCTCGCTAAAAGTAAGTAAAATGACGACCTTTCTGCTATTAATCTTTTTAGAAACTGACATTTTTTTTTTTTATCATATTGGACTCCCTTCCAAAATGTAATATTTTGAACTAGGTTGGGCACAGTAATCGTTCGTTACGTTACCGACACTTCGTTCGGCCACTATCCGCGGTTTTGGCTTATTTAAGACCCCCAAAAGTAATTAGACATCTGCCATTTTTGATCAAGTATTGTGGATAATTTTTAAGTCTAGATGATGTGTTTGTAAGGAGAATGAAATGCAAACTTTAATCAGTGTAAAGGAGAGGACACTCAGCAGCTGCTTCCACATCTGTACTTTGGAGCACTATAGTGTGGGCCACCAGACCCGCCTTTTTTGGGTGTCCCACACAGGTGCATCAGAGTTTATTTGTGGTGCCTCCATGTCCAAAAAATTACATCCAAATGTGAATACTAAACATATTTGGGGTCATAAATAATGTATTTTTCTTTAAATTCCGCACAAACACACACTTGTACCCCACTTCCAAACAATTTAGCCTGTTTTTAGTTTAACAAGGAGATTTACAGTGTGATAAATAGACCTTTGGTTTTATTCTCATAGGGGAGAGAAGACTGGGAGGAGGACACTCCAGGGAGCACATGCACCCCACAACTTCCAAGCAACCCCAAACTCCCAAAGATCCACAACCGAAAGATGTGCAGGAAGTTGAGGTGGAGGAAGGAGAAGTGCAGGAAGGAGAGGTGGAGGACGTTGTGGATCTGGTCACCACAACAGGTCAGTATCTGACACCACAGCTTAAGGTAAGCGAGGTAGGCCTGCAGAGTTTTATTAATTTTTTTTTATGGTTTTTAGGGGATGGAAATGTTGTGAAGGATAGCACACGGTTCTCTGCTGACAGTGCCCTCCGCCTCATCCAGCAAGTGATGGAATGTAGCACGGAACTGGACCTAATTAAACAAAGAATCCATGTGATGGAACAAACATTTAAAGACATTCTCGATGTTTTGGGGAGAATTCAATAAGCCATCCAAACACATTTGTTTTTACATGTTTGTTTTTATATTTTTTCTAATTTTTTGAGTAACAAAGCAGCCAAAAATTGAATATGCACACAGTGTGTGAACATGTGCTATCTGCCATCAGGGGATATCCATGTACGTCTTTTGTGGTGGCAACCCCTTCCTCGTATCAAAAGTCGGTGAACTGAGGAAGGGGATGCACCCCCAAAACACGTCCATTGATCACCCCTGATGGCAGATAGCACATGTTGACAATAGGGATCAGGATTGTAAACTTCCTATTTGCAAAAAAGTAAAAATGTGTGCATATTGAATTTTTGGCTGGGCAAGGGGTGGCAGGACCCCATATTAGGACGGGCACATAGAGACATAGTTTGTGTAACTGAATGTCTCAGATTGCTCAGAGGTATCCAATGTTGTCATTTTAGAAATGCAAGTGGTATTTTTGTATTTTCATAATCCAAAATTTGCCGGGTTGTGGCCAGGCCAACCCCAAAGTAAAACAAAAAAAAATGTGCAGAGAGTAAAATATTTGACCACAAACAACGTGTAGCTTCTTTTTATAATACTCTCTAAGCTTATTTGGTTCTTTTGTAAGGTAACATAGTGAAATTGGTTGTTATTTACTAAAGTAAAATACACTTGCCACTACAAATGCACAAAGACAAACTAGGAGACAGGAAAGAACAAATAATTAAAGGTTTAAACAAGATTTTTATTGGGATACTTAGACATAGGCTGGCATAGGAATTGCCCCCCTACCCGTGAAATACTCCATGTATTTGTCCCGAACCACACGGGCATTTTGGGGGGGCAAGCCAAGACGGGCAGATTCCAGGCCCGGAAGGGGATTTGCAGGGGAAAGTCCAGCCTCTGGCAAAACTGAGGCCATATAGGAATTTGATTTTTGGCTCAGAAAGTTGTGTAGCACACAGCAGCATAACACTACATAGTTTATTTTGTAGTCCGCCAAGTGGATGGAAGTCATAAAAAGGCGGAACCGGCTGGCCATTATGCCGAAGGCATTTTCAACGACTCTTCGGGCCCTGGCCAGCCGGTAATTGAACACACTCTTCTCTGGGGTCAGGGTCCTCTGTGGAAATGGCCTCATAAGATGCCGTCCGAGTCCGAAGGCTTCATCAGCCAAGAAAACAAAGGGGAGTCCTTCAATATTCCCTGCATCCGGTGGCAATGCAAGGTCGTCACTCTGGAGACGGAGGGCAAACTCCGTCTGGATGAAGGATCCCCCATCGGACATCCGGCCATTCTTCCCTACATCAACATAGAGGAATTCATACCGTGCTGACACCACCGCCATCAGCACAATGCTATGAAACCCCTTGTAATTGTAGTAGTAGGATCCAGAACGGGGTGGCGGCACGATGCGGACGTGCTTCCCGTCTATGGCACCACCGCAGTTGGGGAAGTCCCACCGCGTGGCAAACTCCGATGCCACAGTCTGCCATTCCTGTGGCGTGGAAGGAAGCTGTGGAGTGAAACAAGATGAAATAATATTAGAAAAACAAAGGCATACATTACAAGGAAATTCTATCCCAAAAAATTAGAGACCAACATCAATCTAATTATACGTTTATTAAGGTGTGTAAAAAAAGTATAATGGAAGGCTCATTTATCATATTCATCACCCCCTCTGATGGGCCATTACTAAATTATTTTGGGGGGGGGGGAGATGTGTTTGGCCACAGGATAGCATTGCAGTGGTGGTGCGTCCAGAGTGGGCGCTGGAGCACTGTCCCCTCTCTCCTGTGCCCATCACTCAGAACAATACATAGGTTCATGCGTTGCATGAACCTATGTATTGTCTATGCCGCACACTATTCAGGTGGATGGCCTCTTGTAAAGCGACCGACATATGAGTAATTGCGTCATTTAGGGGGTTAAAATTGCAGAGCAGAAACAGGTATTAAAAAAGTCTTGCAAATTACAACCTGAGGGATGTAATTGGCTTCCTCAAAGAAAAATCGGGGACGCAAGGAGGGGGGCATTCCTTGTGTAAACACTGACAGGCTGCTCTGGCAATCATGTTGTCAGGGACATACTGGGCTTGAACCTGGGACCTCGTCTGTGTCTGGCATTGACTCTTCCCACTGAGCTATCTGGGATGCTGGACAGCTCCCTGCCTGATCTGCTGGATAACCTATCTAATGGATTAGACTACTCTGCTTGGTGTCTTGATTGATGTTGAACCCTGAACCCCTTGCTCCTCCCATGAACTTCCTATAAAAGACGTTCCAGAGATGTTGCCCCTTGCGGTTTGATCTGCTTCTGTTCCTGACTCTGTGCCTGTATCGTGTTCCTGTGTATGACCCGGCTTCCTGACCTCCCTCCTATCTCCAGTCCTGACTCTGGCTTGTTTGACCCTGCTAAGTTAGCTGTCTGATCATCTGTTGCCAAGACCCAGCCTGGACTCTGACTACTCTCTGCCTGCCGTTTATGCTGTTTACCCTGATGTGAAAGACCTGGCTTGTCTGACTGCGCTACTCTGCATACCTACACCTGCTGACCTGCATCCGCGGTCCTGCACACCTACACCTGCTGACCTGCATCCGCGGTCCTGCATACCTGCACCTGCTGACCTGCATCCGCTGCTCTGCATACCTGCACCTGCTGACCTGCATCCGCTGCTCTGCATACCTGCACCTGCTGACCTGCATCCGCTGCTCTGCATACCTGCACCTGCTGACCTGCATCCGCTGCTCCCAGTTCCAGCTGTTCCAGCTTTTGCTTGGCTTTACTACACCCAGCCAAGAGGACCAAGCAGGCACCCTTACCTCACCGCGCTCTTACCACCACTGTCCCCACTCCAGTGGTCTCCGAGCCGGGGTTGTACGGGAGGTCTCCCTCTGCACGTCAGGCTCACACCAAAGGTACGTGACAGTATCAAACCGCCATGTCTGAGCCTGCAAGAGGGACCTCGCCTATGGATGACGTCAGTCAGCACCTCGCAGCCCTCAACCGGGTCGTGAAGTCTCTACAAGGCAGTTACGTTCAAGTGGATAGGCAGACGCAAACCCAGACCATCACTGCAGATGCACCTTCAGTCCCAACTTCCTCCTCTGGAACGCCACCACCTCCTGAGCCTAGGGTCCCCGTTCCCGATAAGTTTTCTGGGGATCGAAGCAAATTCCGGGCGTTTCGCAACGCATGTGAACTATACTTTTCCTTACTACCTCTGACTTTTTCATTAGAGGTCACCAAAGTAGGGTTTGTTATCGCTCTACTACAGGGGGAACCTCAGGCTTGGGCCCACCATCTGCTGGAAGTCCGCCATGAAGCTCTGGACTCTCTCTTATCTTTTCTTGATGCCATGGCTCGACTCTATGATGACCCTCAACGGACTTCCACCGCCGAGGCTGCCCTCCACGCGCTCCAGCAAGGCCGCAGAGCGGTCGAGGACTATGTGACTGATTTCAGACGCTGGAGCGCGGATGCCCAGTGGAATGATGCAGCCCTACGGCACCAGTTCCGTCTCGGTCTCTCTGAGGGACTGAAAGACGAGTTAGCCCGGGTCGGTGTTCCTGATGCCCTAGAGACTTTAATCACCCTGTCTATTCAGATAGACCGACGACTCCGGGAGCGCAGAACAGAGAGGGCTACCCAGCATCTCCGTCCAGCCTGGATGCTACCCCGGGTATCTCCTGCTGTTGCCAGTTCAGTTCCAGTTAACTCCTTACCTGCCAATCAGACTTCTGTTACCATAAAGCCGAGACAGCTTGGACTGATGAGACCTTCCCTGTCGGCCGAAGAACGACTTCGCCGGCGACAGAATGATCTTTGTTTATATTGTGGAGGAGCCGGCCATTACGTTTCCTCATGTCCTGCTAAGCTGCGCAAGGTCCCAGCTACCCCTTCTCCAAGTGGTCCACCTCCCTCTGCCAACACCACCCACCTGGCCCTACCTATCTCGTTCCAATTGCCAGGAAGGACAATACCAGTCACCGCGATAATTGACTCAGGAGCATGTAATTGTTTCATCGATCTTAACTTTGCAGCACAACAGCACATCCCACTCCAGCCAAAGACTCAGGGACTTTCCATCTTTTTAGCAGACGGGTCCCGTATTAAGTCAGGAGTAGTGACTCAAGAAACCCCTCCTTTGCTTGTAACCACCTCTACAGATCATAAGGAACTATTAAGCCTGAATGCCATTGCATCCCCTCTGTTTCCAGTCATCTTGGGTCTACCCTGGCTTCAGGCCCATAACCCACAGATCGATTGGGGGTCCGGGAGTATTAGGTTCCAGTCGCCTTATTGCCAACACCACTGCATGCCTCCATGTCTCAGCACTTCTGGTCCTCTGTTATGCCTGGAGCCGGATTCAGAGGTACGCGCAGCTGTGCCCAAACAATACCATGGATTCCTGGACGTTTTCAGCAAACGGGGAGCTGAGACCCTTCCGCCTCATCGTCCATACGATTGTCCAATCGAGCTTCTCCCTGGGGCTGAAATTCCCTTTGGACGGATCTTCCCCTTATCTGAACGGGAGCTAGAGGTTCTGAAAGAGTATGTTGACGAAAACCTAAAGAGGGGGTTCATCCGTCCTTCCACTTCTCCAGCAGGGGCGGGAATCTTTTTTGTGGAGAAAAAGGACCATTCTCTCCGGCCCTGTGTGGACTACCGGGAATTAAATAAAATTACGGTCAAGAATCGGTACCCTCTGCCCCTGGTACCCGAACTCTTTCAGAGGCTCAGGACCTCTTCTGTGTTTACCAAGTTAGACCTGCGGGGGGCGTACAACCTGGTCCGCATCCGCGCAGGGGATGAATGGAAGACTGCTTTTCGGACCAGGTTCGGCCATTACGAATACCTAGTAATGCCCTTTGGCCTATGTAACGCCCCTGCTACTTTTCAGCATCTAGTCAATGACATTTTTAGGGACTGCCTGGACATTTACGTAATTGTCTATCTAGACGATATTTTGATTTTTTCCACTTCAATTGAGCAGCACCGGGAACATGTCAAGATCGTACTCTGTCGACTCCGTCAACATGGACTGTACGCAAAACCAGAAAAATGCGAATTCGAGCGACAGAGTATTCAGTTCCTCGGCTTGGTAATTTCAACAGAGGGATTCAAGATGGATCCGCAAAAAGTTTCAGCTATTCTGGATTGGCCTGCACCTTCAGACAAGAAGGGGGTGCAGCGCTTCGTTGGCTTCGCCAACTTCTACCGGAGGTTCATCAAGGGATTCTCCGCTATTATTTCCCCGATTACGCAGCTGACCAAGCAGAATGTCCGGTTTTGTTGGAATCCCGAGGCACAGGCTGCCTTCACGAATTTAAAAGGACTGTTCACGTCAGCTCCTATTCTGAGTCACCCTGACCCTGCTCTACCTTATCTACTCGAGGTAGATGCCTCAGAGACAGCGTTAGGAGCCGTTATCTCTCAACGCCAGGGTCTCAAGGACTTGATGCACCCAATAGCCTTCTTCTCTCGTAAGCTTACTCCGGCCGAGAAGAACTATGACGTGGGGGACCGGGAGCTCCTGGCCATCAAGTCCGCCCTTGAAGAATGGAGGTATCTGTTGGAAGGAGCGGCGCATCCCATACTCATTTATACAGACCACAAAAACCTGGAGTATTTGAGAGCTGCCAAGCGTCTGAGACCACGCCAGGCACGATGGGCCTTATTCTTCTCTAGGTTTTCATTTCACATAACTTACCGGCCCGGCTCAAAGAACACCAAACCAGACGCCCTTTCTCGCATGTTCGATGATCCGAAAGAAGTGTCAGCTCCTGATACCATCCTATCGGAAGGTAACTTTCTACTCTTGCAAACAAATCTAATGTCCGGCTTGAAACAAGCTTCAGCAAATATGTCAGGGCCTCCTGGGATTACCCTGTTACCCAAGGATGGGTTACTATGGAAAGACAACAAGATCTTTGTACCAGAAGATGTCAGAGTAACCGTATTAAATCTGTGCCATGATCATCCCCTGGCCGGCCACTTCGGAATGCATAAAACCCAGGAACTAATTCAACGCACATTTTGGTGGCCGGATCTTGAAAGGAACTGCAGGGAGTATGTAAATTCATGTGCCACCTGTACCCGTAGTAAGACCGCTAGAAGCAAGGCCTGGGGTCTTCTCAGACCCTTACCAGTTCCTGATCGACCCTGGCAAAGGATTGCTATGGACTTCATAGTGGAACTTCCCCCGTCAGAAGGTTGCTCAGCCATTTTTGTAGTGGTCGACCGTCTATCTAAAATGGCCCACTTCGTGCCACTGAAGAGCACGCCATCTGCCATGGAAACTGCCCAGGTCTTCATAAAAGAGATAGTAAGGTTACATGGGGTTCCAACAGACATTGTTTCAGACAGAGGGGTGCAGTTCACCTCTCGCTTCTGGAAGGCTTTGTGCAAGGTCCTGAAGATCGAGCTGTCCATGTCCTCTGCCTATCACCCTCAGACCAATGGGCAAACCGAGAGGACGAACCAAACGCTCGAGCAATATCTCCGATGCTTTACCACCTTTGTTCAAGATGACTGGGTAACACTACTACCCCTGGCGGAGTTTGCCTTTAATAATGCCAGTCACTCGGCTACAGGTCAGTCTCCGTTTTTCTCCAACTATGGGTTCCACCCGACCTTCCTACCTGATCTCATTTCTGATTCAACAGTCCCAGCAGTCCAGAGTACCGTTGATTTCCTGACCCGTAACAACAAAATATTACAGGAAGCCTTGACCAAGGCGCAGGCAACCAATAAAAGGATGTTTGACAGAAAGAGGAGAGGGGAGTTATGCCTTCAACAAGGCGATCAAGTATGGCTGTCTACCGCCAATCTTAGGATGACCTGCCCCGCAAGGAAACTGGCACCCAAGTTCATCGGCCCCTTCCCAGTAAAACAGAGATTAAATGAAGTCTCCTATGAACTTTCTTTACCAGATTCATTGAAGGTTCACCCAGTGTTTCACGTGTCACTACTGAAACCTACAGTGCTGGATCCCTTCCCAAACAGGGGATCAGGACCGCCTGAACCTGTAATGGTTGACGGGGATGAGGAGTTTGAGGTGGAGGCCGTCTTGGACTGTAGAAGAAGGGGGAACCAACTTCAATTCCTGATTAAGTGGAAGGGGTATGGTCTGGAGGAGAACTCCCTGGAACCCCAACGGAACATTCATGCCCGAGAGTTAATCCAGGCATTTTTTCGCAGTCACCCCCAGAAAAGAGCTCTCTTGGGCACCCAGAGGTTGCCCTTAAGGGGGGGCACTGTCAGGGACATACTGGGCTTGAACCTGGGACCTCGTCTGTGTCTGGCATTGACTCTTCCCACTGAGCTATCTGGGATGCTGGACAGCTCCCTGCCTGATCTGCTGGATAACCTATCTAATGGATTAGACTACTCTGCTTGGTGTCTTGATTGATGTTGAACCCTGAACCCCTTGCTCCTCCCATGAACTTCCTATAAAAGACGTTCCAGAGATGTTGCCCCTTGCGGTTTGATCTGCTTCTGTTCCTGACTCTGTGCCTGTATCGTGTTCCTGTGTATGACCCGGCTTCCTGACCTCCCTCCTATCTCCAGTCCTGACTCTGGCTTGTTTGACCCTGCTAAGTTACCTGTCTGATCATCTGTTGCCAAGACCCAGCCTGGACTCTGACTACTCTCTGCCTGCCGTTTATGCTGTTTACCCTGATGTGAAAGACCTGGCTTGTCTGACTGCGCTGCTCTGCATACCTACACCTGCTGACCTGCATCCGCGGTCCTGCACACCTACACCTGCTGACCTGCATCCGCGGTCCTGCACACCTGCACCTGCTGACCTGCATCCGCTGCTCTGCATACCTGCACCTGCTGACCTGCATCCGCTGCTCTGCATACCTGCACCTGCTGACCTGCATCCGCTGCTCTGCATACCTGCACCTGCTGACCTGCATCCGCTGCTCCCAGTTCCAGCTGTTCCAGCTTTCACTTGGCTTTACTACACCCAGCCAAGAGGACCAAGCAGGCACCCTTACCTCACCGCGCTCTTACCACCACTGTCCCCACTCCAGTGGTCTCCGAGCCGGGGTTGTACGGGAGGTCTCCCTCTGCACGTCAGGCTCACACCAAAGGTACGTGACACATGTTCACCAAGTCTGTTTAATGGTAACATGATTGGCTGATGCAACATGAAGGGAAGGAGAAGACATCAAGGACAGAAGAAGGATGGCGCTGACCACAAGAAGGTAAGTGCAGGGCTGGGGGGAAACTGGCTGCATTAGAGGGGACTAAATGGCTGCATTGGAGGGGACAACTGGGGGCGTTTATTAGGCAACAGAGCAAAAAAGGAGGAAGTTTATTTCCGAAATTGGGGTTGGAACCCCCCAACATTTGGAGCAACAGGCGCCCCTGCTGGAAAAGTTAGTGAGGGGAAATATTTAGGGAGGATAAAAAAGGGGCAATCTAAAGCTTCCAACATGCATGGGGACAAAGGGGACATTCTCAGCATATTACAATCATGGTAATTAGGGAAGGATGAAAGAAATACAATACATTAGCATACATGTAATACATAAAATGTGATGTTAAGGGAGAAAACTTACCCTAATATAGTCCTCCTGCAGGACTTGTATAATAGCAGAACAGGTGTCTGGGATTATGAGGCCCAGAGCCTGGGGGGAGATGCCTGTGGTGAACTTCAAGTCCTGAAGACTTCTCCCTGTCGCCAGGTAACGCAACGTGGCGATGAGCCTCTGCTCAGCACTGATGGCTTCCCGCATAACGGTGTCCTTCCTGGTAATATAGGGGGACACCAAAGCCAACAGTTCCTGAAAAACGGGGTCAGACATCCTCAGAAAATTCCTGTAGTCCTCAGGATTATTCTCGACGATCTCCCGCAGCAGAGGCATGTGGCAGAATTGGTCCCGCTGGAGCAACCAATTCTTGGTCCATGAACTCCTCCTCACACCATTCATGGACTGGTCTTGGTCCAAAACAAGCAGACCAACACCAAGCGCACGCACAGCACGAACTCGACGACGAGAACGTCCAGGCGACATGGCTAGGAAACGGTCGTCTAATCAGAACGTACAGAACAGAACGCACTTTAGAACAGCAAGGCCTATGAATAACGAACTGAAATTCAGAAACGAACAGGCAAGAACGCACTGTAAAACAGATACGACCTGCCTAGACGCCCTGAAAGTCAAGATACGAACCCACAAGCACAAACTGAACGGCAGAAAACGATCTGAAAAGTACGAAGACTGAAAAGCGCGAATCGTCTCTTCCCAAACTTTTACTTCACACGCGGTAACACGAGATCAGCAAAAGCAGCCCAAGGGGTGGCGCCAAGAAAAAAGATCTTCCCCTTTATAGTGCCGTCGTACGTGCTGGACGTGAGCGCAGAGAACCACGAGGAAATTGGAAAATGACAGTGTGTACGCATAGAAAGCTTGACGAGAAAATCGACAAGCTTAACAAGAATCTCGTCGAAAAAAACGACGTGTTTTTTACGACGAGAAAATCGGTCGTGTGTACGAGGCCTCATAGATCAGTTCTGTTGCCTATGCAAGCAATCTCCTGAGATAGAGCGGTAGTGGACTTATGCACTTCTCTTTCTATTTTATCAACCAATTTGTCAAACATGGATGTTAGACTTGCATCTAAATCGGCTTTAGAGAGGGGTAAAGTGTGCTCACAGTTTGGTTCCGAAGGGGGGGGGGTCCAGTGATTTCTTCCCCGAGGCCGCTTGTTTGTTGGTGTCAGTGCCGCTCTGAGACATCATGTGGTATTTATTCTCGGCTTCTAGAAGAAAGTTTGTTAGGTTGTGGATAGATCGTCCGGAGCGAGTATTCTTTCTCGTCGGCATGCACGGACTGTTCCCACGGGGGTTTAAAGTATTTGTGCTGATAATCAAGTGATATAGCCGTGGGTATCTGGCCTGCTTTATATGGGTGTGGTAAGGCTTTGGTCACTTACATCCTATTAGCAAAGCGTAGGTTGGTGGAGTGCCAGTCTATCTTGAATGAGTATAGTCACTCTGGGGGAGCTGACGGGCTGTGTGCACGGCGAGATCTTGTGTACTGTACCGGTTCAGTAAGGGAGGAAGCCGTGTGAGCTGACGTACCCCAAAAACAGAAAGGGGGGGAGATATATATGTCAAATAGGGAGGAGGTAATGAGGCTATAGTAGTCCACTGGTTGTGTACAGCAACGACCAGTAATGGGGACCTCTGTGCTTGCTGTGGGGGGGAGGTTAAAATTGCAGAAATCTTGTTATAATGGAAGGGAGGCCAGGTTCTAGCAGGGTTGGGATGTTATGGCTTTTGGGTGTAGCAAGATGGCCACCGATCTATGAGGGTAGGACAGACTGTGGACTTTAACAGGTGATCCTTACAGGTCAGGACTCCTCTCCCCCTCCCAGGAAGGTATACACAGCCCAGTCAGCGTCCAGATGGAGTTATTGTGCTGGGAATCTGCTTGGAGGAGAGCACAAAGGGGTCTCCAGGTGTACCAAGATGGCCGCCGTCCTCCCGGAGTAGGCCGAAGCCGCGGCCTCGAGTGCTGGGGAAGGAGGTGATCAACACCGAAGGCTATAGGTGGCTTGGCGGGTGCTTAGTGGCCGGATAGGTAGTGACCAGGCCTGGAGGTAAGCAGTCTGGGGGGGTATCTTGGAGCGGGCGGAGCGGTACTCACTGTGAATTGAGTTGAGGCTGCGTCCGCGAATGTAGGCCGCAGGACGACCGATCGCTTCGCCCGGAGACCGCCGAAGGATCCCTGCAGGGTAGCTTCCGCCTGGTGTCCCACGGGTGTCGGGGGACGGAGGATGTCCCAGTACGCGGATGCTGGAGACTGGAGAGGCCGCGGATGTGCAGGCCCCAAGATGGCGGCGGGCCTCAGTGTTGTGGAGCCAGTCACAGGCCCATCGCGGATTTCTCCGCGCAATTTTCTTGAAGATCCCCGGGGCAGCTATAGAGTGCGTCCAGGGGTTAGTGTAGTTGAATCCGGGCCTCAAAACGGCGATGCCTGCGAAGGATGGCTGTGGATTCACGGAGGATCCCTGGAGCTCTGCAGAAACACGTCCTCCCTGTTTCTCTTCCGGCCACGCCCGTGTTTTGATATTTTATAGATGGGTATCATGCGATCCCATATATGTAGTGTTTGCCTAGTAAAGATCCGCTGGAATTGAGAGGCCTTTTCGTAGAATAGACGAAGTCCAAGGAAGGGCACAGAGATCTATAGGGTTTATGTGTCCTTATAATTGTACCCATAGCTTAGATGAGGAGTGGTGAAACCAATCAATAATACGTGTTAATATGGTCGCTTTATGATAGATAGAAACATCTGGTACCCCTACCCCACCTTGGTTTTTCAGAAGGGATAGTGTCCCAAAGCTAATTCTAGGATGGGCTGAATTCCATATAAGCTTAGAAAATAGCCGATGGATTTTACGGAAGAACAAGGCCGGGAGATGGATTGGAATAGTTTGAAACAAATATAAGAGGCGAGGGAGTATATCCATCTTAACCACTTGCCGACCGCGCCATGGACAAAAGACGTCCACAGCGCGGTCGAGTTATCCAGGGTGGACGTCCCAGGGACGTCCTCCCAGAATCTTGCCCCCGCGCGCCCCCTGGGGCGCGCTCCAGGATATGTCCGTGACCGCCGGGTCCGGAAGACCCGGCGCATCACGGATCACGGTAGATGGCCGCTAATCGCGGCCGTTTACCACGTGATCGCTCCGTCAAATGACGGAGCGATCACTTGTAAACAGACCGGCGTCATGTGATGACGCCGGTTCCTCCCTCCCCTCTCTGTACCGATCGGTACAGTGTGAGAGGAGAGGGGAGGGAGCGGATCATGACAATTGTAGTCACAGATCCAGCCATCCATCCATCCCTGCTCAGCCATCCCTGTGCAATACACCCTGCCAATACTCTGCAATACACCCTGCCAATACTCTGCAATACACCCTGCCAATACTCTGCAATACACCCTGCGCAATACCCTGTGCAATACCCTGTGCAATACCCTGTGCAATACCCTGCCCATACTCTGCAATACCCTGCCATATTCCGCAATACCCTGCAATACTCCTCAATACCCTGCAATACTCCTCAATACCCGGCAATACCCGGCAATACCCGGCAATACCCGGCAATACCCTGCAATACCCGGCAATACCCGGCAATACTCGGCAATACTCGGCAATACTCGGCAATACCCGGCAATACCCGGCAATACCCGGCAATACTCGGCAATACCCGGCAATACTCGGCAATACCCGGCAATACTCGGCAATACCCGGCAATACTCGGCAATACCCGGCAATACCCGGCAATACTCCTCAATACCCCGCAATACCCGGCAATATACCGCAATACTCCGCAATACCCCTCAATACCCCTCAATACCCCGCAATACCCCGCAATACCCCGCAATACCCCGCAATACTCCTCAATACCCCGCAATACTCCTCAATACTCCTCAATACTCCTCAATACCCCGCAATACTCAATACCCCGCAATACTCCTCAATACCCCGCAATACTCCTCAATACCCGGCAATACTCCTCAATACCCGGCAATACTCCTCAATACCCGGCAATACTCCGCAATAACCACTTCCCGCCCGCCGGCCGTCATATGACGTCCTTAACTTTATGCAGGGATATCTGAATGATGGGTGCAGCTACAGGCATCATTCAGATATTCGCTTTTTCAGCTGGCGATTCCCTGCACCATAAGAATGATCATAGTGGCTGTTCCACCGCTTGATCGCTCTTACGGGAGGTGAGAGGGGATGCCCCCCCTCCCGCTGCCCTCCGGTGCTTCTACCGACTCACCGCTACGATCAACGCCAAGATTGTTTTTTTTTTTGTTTTTTTTCAGGCTTCCCAGCCTTGAGGTGAGATGTGGGGTCTTATTGACCCCATATCTCACTGTAAAGAGGACCTGTCATGCCATATTCCTATTACAAGGGATGTTTACATTCCTTGTAATAGGAATAAAAGTGATCAAAAAAAAAATTTGGGGCGGAAAAACATGTCAAACTAAAATAAATAAAGTAAAATGAACAATAAAATATATATATTTTAAAGCGCCCCTGCCCCCGCGAGCTCGCATGCAGAAGGGAATGCATACGTAAGCCCCGCCCACATATGAAAACGGTGTTCAAACCACACATGTGAGGTATCGTTGCGAACGTTAGAGCGAGAGCAATAATTTTGGCCCTAGACCTCCTCTGTAACTCAAAACATGTAACCAGTAAAAATATTTAAAAGCATTGCCTATGGGGATTTTTAAGTAGCGAAGTTTGGCGCCATTCCACGAGCGTGTGCAATTTTGAAGGGTGACATGTTAGGTATCTATTTACTCGGCATAACTTCATCTTTCACATTATACAAAAACATTGGGCTAACTTTACTGTTTTTTTTTTCTTTTAAGCACAAAACAGTTTTTTTCCGTAAAAAAACGCGTTAGAAAATTTCTGCGCAAATACCGTGCAAGATAAAAAGTTGCAACGACCACCATTATATTCTTTAAGGTCTTTTCTAAAAAAACATATATAATGTTTTGGGGTTCTATGTAATTTTCTAGCAAACAAATGATGATTTTTACATGTAGGAGAGAAATGTCAGAATTGGCCTGGGTGCTCCAGAACGCCTGAAGATGCTCCCTGCATGTTGGGCCTCTGTATGTGGCCAGGCTGTGTAAAAGTCTCAAACATGTGGTATCGCCATACTCGGGAGTAATAGCAGAATGTGTTTTGGGGTGTAATTTGTGGTATGCATATGCTGGGTGTGAGAAATAACCTGCTAATATGACAATTTTGTGAAAAGAAAAAAAAAAAGAAGAAAAAAAAAATCTTGATTTTGCAAAGAATTGTGGGAAAAAATGACAACTTCAAAAAACTCACAAGGACTCTTTCTAAATACCTTGGAATGTCTTCTTTCCAAAAAGTGGTCATTTGGGGGGTATTTGTACTTTTCTGGCGTGTTAGGGTCTCAAGAAAGGAGATAGGCCGTCAGTACTTCAGGTGTGATCAATTTTTAGATATTGGCACCATAGCTTGTGGACTCTATAACTTTCACAAAGACCAAAAAAATAGGATTTTATAACAGCTTACCTGTAAAATCCTTTTCTTGGAGTACATCACGGGACACAGAGCGGCATAGTCATTACTATGTGGGTTATATAGTTTACCTTCAGGTGCTGGCACTGGCAACTTCCAAACCGGAAGTACCCTCCCCTATATAAGCCCCTCCCATCCGGGAGCACCTCAGTTTTGTAGCAAAGCAATAAGTGTCCCCAAAAGAGGGGTGGGAGCTCTGTGTCCCGTGATGTACTCCAAGAAAAGGATTTTACAGGTAAGCTGTTATAAAAATCCTATTTTCTTTCTCGTACATCACGGGACACAGAGCGGCATAGTCATTACTATGTGGGACGTCCCAAAGCAATGCCCAATGAGGGGGGGGGGATACACCATACATAAGCTGGGCGCTATCTTAGACATGAGGATCTTTTGCGGCCTGCAACACACTGCGCCCAAAGGCGACATCCTCCTGACTTCGAACGTCCACCTGGTAGAACCTAGTAAACGTGTGTACTGAAGACCATGTTGCGGCCTTACAGATTTGAGCCAGGGAGGCCTGGTGATGCACTGCCCATGAAGTTCCAACTGCTCTCGTGGAGTGCGCCCTAACTTTGAACGGAGGCGGTCTCCTTCTCAAGCCATAGGCTTGCATTATGACCTGTCAAATCCACTTGGCTAAAGTAGATTTTGACGCTGCCTGACCCTTTCTGGGGCCTTCCGGCAGAATAAACAAAGTATCCGTTCTGCGAATCTGAGCAGTGGCTTTTAGATAAGCTTTAACTGCTCTTACTACATCCAAAGAATGTAATAACTTTTCCTCTACTGAACTAGGTTTGGGGAAAAAGGAAGGAAGAACCACATCTTGGTTCAAATGAAACCTCGATACCACCTTAGGAAGAAAGGCTGGATGAGGACGTAATACTACTCTGTCCTTATGGATAACCAGATATGGCTCTTTACAGGACATAGCGGCCAATTCCGACACTCTTTTAGCCGAACAAATGGCTACTAGAAAATAGGATTTTTATAACAGCTTACCTGTAAAATCCTTTTCTTGGAGTACATCACGGGACACAGAGCGACATAGTCATTACTAATGGGTTATATAGATACCGTCAGGTGCTGGCACTGGCAACTTCCAAAACCGGAAGTACCCTCCCCTATATAAGCCCCTCCCATCCGGGAGCACCTCAGTTTTGTAGCAAAGCAATAAGTGTCCCCAAAGAGGGGCGGGAGCTCTGTGTCCCGTGATGTACTCCAAGAAAATGATTTTACAGGTAAGCTGTTATAAAAATCCTATTTTCTTTCTCGTACATCACGGGACACAGAGCGACATAGTCATTACTAATGGGATGTCGTAAAGCAATGCCCAATGAGGGGGGGGATACACCATATATAAGCTGAGCGCTATCAGACATGAGGATCTTTTGCGGCCTGCAACACACTGCGCCCAAAGGCGACATCCTCCTGACTTCTAACGTCCACCTGGTAGAACCTAGTAAACGTGTGAACTGAAGACCATGTTGCGGCCTTACAGATTTGAGCCAGGGAGGCCTGGTGATGCACTGCCCATGAAGTTCCAACTGCTCTCGTGGAGTGCGCTCTAACTTTGAACGGAGGCGGTCTCCTTCTCAAGCCATAGGCTTGTATTATGACCTGTCGAATCCACCTGGCTAAAGTAGATTTTGACGCTGCCTGACCCTTTCTGGGGCCTTCCGGCAGAATAAACAAAGTATCCGTTCTGCGAATCTGAGCAGTGGCTTTTAGATAAGCTTTAACTGCTCTTACTACATCCAAAGAATGCAATAACTTTTCCTCTACCGAAGTAGGTTTGGGGAAAAAAGAAGGAAGAACCACATCCTGGTTCAAATGAAACCTCGATACCACCTTAGGAAGAAAGGCTGGCTGAGGACGTAATACTACTCTGTCCTTATGGATAACCAGATATGGCTCTTTACAGGACATAGCTGCTAATTCCGACACTCTTTTAGCCGAACAAATGGCTACTAGAAAAATCAATTTTCTGGTGAGAAGCACCAAGGAAATATGCTGTAATGGTTCAAATGGTTGTTTCTGTAAAACCGACAGAACCAAGTTTAGATCCCATGGACATATGGGAATATTAACCGGAGGACTAATACGCATCACTCCTTGTATAAAGGCTTTGACTAGTGAATGCGAAGCCAAGGGCCTTTGAAAAAATATTGACAAGGCCGAAATCTGACCCTTGATAGTACTCAAGGCAAGCTTCCTATCTACAGCCCATTGTAGGAAGTCCAGAATCCTACCTATTACGTATTTACGTGGATGCCATTTCTTGGCCTCACACCAGGCGATGTACGCCTTCCAGATTCTATAGTAGATCTGCCTGGATACCGGCTTCCTGGCATTGATCATGGTAGATACCACAGCATTAGAGAGCCCTCTCTTTTTTAGAATGTGGGCTTCAATAGCCAGGCCGTCAAACCTAGGGCTGGTAAGGAAGGGTGGTATATCGGTCCTTGCGAAAGCAGGTCCGGACGATGTGGGAGGGTCCAAGGACTCCCCACAGACATTTTTACAATCTCCGCGTACCATGCTCTTCGGGGCCACGCTGGAGCCACCAGAATCACTGGTTTCTTTTCTACCCTGATTCTGCGGAGTAATCGAGGTAACAATTGTGGCGGTGGGAATGCATATATCAGCTTGAACTGATCCCAAGGGAACACTAGGGCATCCGAGCCGCAAGCTAGGGGATCCCTTGTCCAAGAGACAAACCTGTCCACTTTTGTGTTGAATCTGGATGCTAGCAGATCTACATCCGGTGTTCCCCACCGCTGACATATTGTCCGGAAAACCTCGGGATGAAGGGACCATTCCCCTGGGCATAATTGTTGGCGACTTAGAAAGTCCGCCTTCCAATTCTCCACTCCTGGAATGAATACCGCAGATATGGCTGGGACATATCTTTCTGCCCATCTCAGGATGTAATTTACTTCCCTTTGGGCTGCACGACTCCTGGTGCCCCCCTGACGATTGATATATGCCACTGCTGTGGCATTGTCTGATTGAATTCTGACAGGGGACCCTTGGAGTTTGGATGTCCATGCTACTAGGGCATACCGGGCTGCTCGTATCTCTAAGAGATTGATGGGCAGGGCCTTTTCCGCATCCGACCATCTGCCCTGGAGAGACCATTGCTCCAGTACTGCTCCCCAGCCTATAAGGCTGGCATCTGTAGTGACCACCTTCCAGGAAATCGGACTGAAGGATTTCCCTCTTTCCAGATTCTGGGGAACCAACCACCAGCGGAGGCTCTTGCGAACGGAAGGGGACAAGGACATTGGTAAGTCCAGAGCCTGAACTTTTTTGTTCCAGGCTGACAGTATGGCCCTTTGCAACTTCCTTGAATGGAATTGACCGTAGGGTACTGCTTCGAATGATGCCACCATTTTTCCCAGCAGCCTCATGCACAGGCGTATGGATGGCTGTCTTTTTGAACCCACTAAGTGGATCAAATCTCTCAAAGACGACCCCTTTTCTTGAGGCAAGAAAATTTTTCTCTGGTCTGAATCCAGCCTTAGCCCCAAGTATTCCAGACTTTTGACTGGTTTTAGGGCTGACTTGTCTCGGTTGATAATCCAACCGTGATATTCCAGATACTTGATTGTCTCGTGAACAACCACTTCTAGTTTTTCCACTGAGTGGTCTATCAGCAACAAGTCGTCTAGATATGCCATTATCGTTACACCTCGTGTTCTTAGATTGGCCAATAATGGGGCCAGAATTTTTGTGAACACTCTTGGTGCTGTGGCCAGACCGAAGGGTAAGGCTCTGAACTGAAAATGGCGCCCTTCTACCGCAAAGCGTAGACATTTTTGGTGGGCTGGAAAGATGGGAATGTGCAAATAAGCATCTTTGATGTCGATCGAGGCTAACCATTCCTCCCCTTGTAGGGCAGTGGCTACCGATCGGATCGACTCCATCCGGAAAGTCCTGATATGTAGGAATTTGTTTAGCCCTTTTAGATTTAATATGGGCCTCACGTCCCCGTTTGGCTTCGGGACTGTAAAGAGGTTTGAGTAAAACCCGAACCCCCATTCTTCCAGGGGAACCTCTATAATTACTGCTTGGAGCAATAATTTTTCTAGTGCCAACAGGAGGGATCCTCTCTTCTGGGGATCCCTTGGCACGTTTGACCTTATAAAGAGGGAAGGAGGGGAGTTTTTTAACTCCAATTTGTATCCCAGATTTACTGCGGAGAGCACCCATCTGTCTCGGATCGTGTCCCGCCAGGGTCTCTGTGAACAACTGAAGTCTTCCCCCCACCCGATTGGGTGGGGGCAACCCTTCATGCATTTGACTTTGGGGGAGGTTTTGTACCTCTCCTGCTCCAGGGCTTCTTGTTACCCTGCAATTGTCCCTGATTTTTACCTCCGGGATTTGACCGAGGAGGCCGTCGGAACTGTTTCACAGCCGATGTCCTAGGGACTGGAGAAGCAGGCCTCTTAAAAGAGGGACCTCTAACTCTATTTTTAACCGGCAAAAGTGTACTTTTACCGCTGGAAATTCTCTGGATATATTTGTCCAGGTCTTCCCCGAATAAGCGTTCACCATGAAATGGGAAGCTGACCAGCAATTTTTTACAGGGAGCTTCAGCAGACCAGTTTTTGAGCCATAGAAGCCTGCGCATATGTACTACAGACAGCGTAAGGCGGGAGGCCTGATGGATTGAATCCTTTATAGCGTCCACCGCAAAGCATAAGGCTCTAGGTAGATCAGCTAGGGCAAGAGCCTGCTGATCTGGCAAGTCCCTTAAGACCTGTTTCAACTGATCCTTCACTGCTTGGCAGACCCCAATAGCTGCCACTGCTGGTTGTGTCACCAATCCTGCTGTAGAAAAAGCAGATTTTAATAAGGACTCCAATTTTTTATCTATTGGGTCCTTGAACATTTGGACATTATCCACCGGACATGTCAGTGATTTATTCACACAAGAGATGGCTGCGTCCACTGTAGGGACCCTCCATTTTCTGATGAACTTATCCTCCATGGGATAGACCACTTGAAATCTCTTGGGGGGAGTAAATATTTTGTCAGGATGCTCCCAATCCTGGTAAATGAGCCCTTCCAGTAAAGGATGGATCGGAAAGGAACAAACAGTCTGGGGAGCTTTTAGCGACCCCAACGAGGAGACAGAAGTGGATGATGGCTCCGCAAGTGGCATTTTAAATGCTGATCGGACCATATTAGTCAGGGACTGAACCCATAACCTTTCAGCATGTGATGCTGAGAATGGCTCTTCCACTGTTGATTCCTCTACAACCGAATCGACCTCATCCTGATCCCCTTCAGGTAGGTCGATCCCTGTATGGGACTGTTGCTCTGTTAACAGGCACTCTGAGGGAGGAGACGGAGATCGGGCGCTTTTCTCCTGTGACAGGGAAGCCGCGATCAATGCTGACAATCTCTCTTCCAGCCCTCCCAGAGCTGAGGAAAAAACCTCCTCTGTTACATACACAGGAGCAGGTGAACTGAGGACAGCCACAGTACCAGGTACTCCTGAGGGTGCTCTACGGTCACTAACCTCTGATTCTTCAGGGGAGACTGGTGCAGCCAAAGCATGCCCAAGATCCTCAGAGCCCGATGGAGACCCCCTATTCCTCCTGGAATTTCTAGTCCCGGAGTTTTTAGACGGCATATTCCTAAGCCACAAAGCTGAGGTATTCCAGCCGAAATACACCAGTTACTGACAATAGTCTAGCATAAATGCTGCTATAAGAAACAGTTGGTGTCTACTAATGTGCCTTTCTAGGGGATGCCTGTATCAACCGCTTGCTGTATGCCTTCTTTAAATGTTGCCAGCTCTGTCTCTGTACTTCATAGCCAGCTCACCACACAAAATTGTGGTTTTTAACATGCTGGGACGCCCGCACATGCGCAGAAGCGCTGTGGCGCGCACAGAGCGTCATCCCCCAGGCTCCGCCCCCTTTCCCGGCTCACCTCTATATATAGAGGCGCGTGCACGCGCGCGGACACGTGCGCCTTCGGCGCTAATTTCGAAAATGGAAACCAGGGACAAGAGCCAGGGCCCCTTTGCCGCAGGCCGGGGGATGGACGAGCATTGCAACATGGCAGAGGAAGCAGTTTCCCATAAGAGAACTCACCATCTGCCTGGACTCGCTCTGATGAAAAGAAACTAGTCCACATGACAAGAAACATTCCACAGCGGCCTCTAGTGGACAAACACAGGTACCGCAGTCTAATATATTAAATATATATATATATATAAAAAATTTTTTTTTTTTTTCTTGACCACCATTAAAAATGATTACATTTTTTTAGTAGTTACAGGCATGCACAGAATTTTGCGGGAATACCATTAGGTAACAGACAGAAAGACAAATTAGGCTTGGGGGTCCCCCAATAGAACCAAGTTCCTGGGGGCCCCCACTTACCTGTTCCCCGCCGCAGGACTTTGTTTGGTCCACAAAAGCCCAAACTTCACCTATCACGGCAGGCATTGTAATCAAACCTTCAGGGACCGGGTTCCCAAGGATTCCACTCCCCTGGACCTGTATAGCACCCTGCACAGAAAACATCTTGGTCGTGGGTATGACCAGAGCTCTGGATCCCAGGGTCCAGCTCTCCTAAGAGAAGCATTACAGGCAAAACCTTGCTCTTCTCTGCAAGGCCCGGGTACCGACCGTTTAGCTATGAAGCTTTTTTGGTCGGATCCGGAATAGCTTACTGAGGCCCAAAAGAACCTGTACGCAAGCTCAGTGAAAAACACATGTTTCTTCTTGGCCAACACCTTAGACACTGGCAAAAAACTGAGGTGCTCCCGGATGGGAGGGGCTTATATAGGGGAGGGTACTTCCGGTTTTGGAAGTTGCCAGTGCCAGCACCTGACGGTATCTATATAACCCATTAGTAATGACTATGTCGCTCTGTGTCCCGTGATGTACGAGAAAGAAAA
Source organism: Rana muscosa (assembly GCA_029206835.1). Taxonomy (NCBI): domain Eukaryota; kingdom Metazoa; phylum Chordata; class Amphibia; order Anura; family Ranidae; genus Rana; species Rana muscosa. The sequence continues at coordinate 1,088,964,448 of CM055117.1, read as the reverse complement.
ATCAATTTCCTGGTGAGAAGAACCAAGGAAATGTGCTGTAATGGTTCAAATGGTTGTTTCTGTAGAACCGACAGAACCAGGTTTAAGTCCCATGGACATATGGGAATATTAACCGGAGGGCTAATACGCATCACTCCTTGTATAAAGGCTTTGACTAGTGAATGCGAAGCCAAGGGCCTTTGAAAAAATATTGACAAGGCCGAAATCTGACCCTTGATAGTACTCAAGGCAAGCTTCCTATCTACAGCCCACTGAAGGAAGTCCAGAATCCTACCTATTACGTACTTACTTGGATGCCATTTCTTGGCCTCACACCAAGCGATGTACGCCTTCCAGATTCTATAGTAGATCTGCCTGGATACCGGCTTCCTGGCATTGATCATGGTAGATACCACAGGATTAGAGAGACCTCTCTTTTTTAGAATGTGGGCTTCAATAGCCAGGCCGTCAAACCTAGGGCTGGTAAGGAAGGGTGGTATATCGGTCCTTGTGAAAGCAGGTCCGGACGATGTGGGAGGGTCCAAGGACTCCCCACAGACATTTTTACAATCTCCGCGTACCATGCTCTTCGGGGCCACGCTGGAGCCACCAGAATCACTGGTTTCTTTTTTACCCTGATTCTGCGGAGTAATCGAGGTAACAATTGTGGCGGTGGGAATGCATATATCAGCTTGAACTGATCCCAAGGGAACACTAGGGCATCCGAGCCGCAAGCTAGGGGATCCCTTGTCCGAGAGACAAATCTGTCCACCTTTGCGTTGAATCTGGATGCTAGCAGATCTACATCCGGTGTTCCCCACCGCTGACATATTGTCCGGAAAACCTCGGGGTGAAGGGACCATTCCCCTGGGCATAACTGTTGGCGACTTAGAAAGTCCGCCTTCCAATTCTCCACTCCTGAAATGAATACCGCGGATATGGCTGGGACATATCTTTCTGCCCATTTCAGGATGCAATTTACTTCCCTCTGGGCTGCATGACTCCTGGTGCCACCCTGATGATTGATATATGCCACTGCCGTGGCATTGTCTGATTGAATTCTGACAGGGGACCCTTGGAGTTTGGATGTCCATGCTACTAGGGCATACCGGGCTGCTCGTATCTCTAAGAGATTGATGGGCAGGGCCTTTTCTGCATCCGACCATCTGCCCTGGAGAGACCATTGCTCCAGTACTGCTCCCCAGCCTATAAGGCTGGCATCTGTAGTGACCACTTTCCAAGAAATCGGACTGAAGGATTTCCCTTTTTCCAGATTCTGGGGAACCAACCACCAATGGAGGCTCTTGCGAACGGAAGGGGACTTTTTTGACTGGTTTTAGGGCTGACTTGTCTCGGTTGATAATCCAACCGTGAGATTCCAGATACTTGATTGTCTCGTGAACAACCACTTCTAGTTTTTCCACTGAGTGGTCTATCAGCAACAAGTCGTCTAGATATGCCATTATCGTTACACCTTGTGTTCTTAGATTGGCCAATAATGGGGCCAGAATTTTTGTGAACACTCGTGGTGCTGTGGTCAGACTGAAGGGTAAGGCTCTGAACTGAAAATGGCGCCCTTCTACTGCAAAGCGTAGAAATTTTTGGTGAACTGGAAAGATGGGAATGTGCAAATAAGCATCTTTGATGTCGATCGAGGCTAGCCATTCCTCCCCTTGTAGGGCAGTGGTCACCGATCGGATCGACTCCATCCTGAGAGTTCTGATATGTAGGAATTTGTTTAGCCCTTATAGATTTAATATGGGCCTCACGTCCCTGTTTGGTTTCGGGACTGTAAAGAGGTTTGAGTAAAACCCGAACCCGCATTCTTCCAGGGGAACCTCCATAATTACTCCTTGGAGCAATAGTTGTTCTAGTGCCAACAGGAGGGATCCTCTCTTCTGGGGATCCCTTGGCACGTTCGACCTTATAAAATGGGAAGGAGGGGAGTCTTAACTCCAATTTGTATCCCAGACTTACTGCGGAGAGCACCCATCTGTCTCTGATCGTGTCCCGCCAGGTCTCTGCGAACAACTGAAGTCTTCCCCCCACCCGATTGAGTGGGGGCAACCCTTCATGTATTTGATTTTGGGGGAGGTTTTGTACCTCTCCTGACCCAGGGTTTCTTGTTACCCTGCGATTGTCCCTGATTTTTACCCCCGGGATTTGACCGAGGAGGCCGTCGGAACTGTTTCACAGCCGATGTCCCAGGCACTGGAGAAGCAGGCCTCTTAAAAGAGGGACCTCTAACTCTATTTTTAACCGGCAAGAGTGTACTTTTACCGCTGGAAATTTTCTGGATATATTTGTCCAGGTCTTCCCCGAATAAGCGTTCACCATGAAATGGGAAGCTAACCAGCAATTTTTTACAGGGAGCTTCAGCAGACCAGTTTTTGAGCCATAGAAGCCTGCGCATATGTACTACAGACAGCGTAAGGTGGGAGGCCTGATGGATTGAATCCTTTATGGCGTCAACCGCAAAGCATAAGGCTCTAGGTAGATCAGCTAGGGCAAGGGCCTGCTGATCTGGCAGGTCCCTTAAGACCTGTTTCAACTGATCCTTCACTGCTTGGCAGACCCCAATAGCTGCCACTGCTGGTTGTGTCACCAAGCCTGCTGTAGAGAAAGCAGAATTTAATAAGGACTCCAATTTTTTATCTAATGGGTCCTTGAACATTTGGACATTATCTACTGGACATGTTAGTGATTTATTCACACAAGAGATGGCTGCGTCCACTGTAGGGACCCTCCATTTTTTGATGAACTTATCCTCCATGGGATAGACCACCGGAAATCTCTTGGGAGGAGTAAATATTTTATCAGGATGTTCCCAATCCTGGTAAATGAGCCCTTCCAGTAAAGGATGGATTGGAAAGGAACAAACAGTCTGGGGAGCTTTTAGCGACCCCAACGAGGAGACAGAAGTGGATGATGGCTCCGCAAGGGGCATTTTAAATGCTGATCGGACCATGTTAGTCAGGGACTGAACCCATAACCTTTCAGCATGTGATGCTGAGAATGGCTCTTCCACTGTTGATTCCTCTACAACAGAATCAACCTCATACTGATCCCCTTTAGGTAGGTCGATCCCTGTATGGGACTGTTGCTCTGCTAACAGGTACTCTGAGGGAGGAGACGGAGATCGGGCGCGCTTTCCCTCTGACAGGGAAGCAGCGATCAATGTTGTCAATCTCTCTTCTAGTCCTCCCAGAGCTGAGGAAAAAACCTCCTCTGTTATATACACAGGAGCAGGTGAACTGAGGACAGCCACAGTACCAGGTACTCCTGAGGGTGCTCTACGGTCACTAACCTCTGATTTTTCAGGGGAGATTGGTGCAGCCAAAGCATGCCCAAGATCCTCAGAGCCCGATGGAGACCCCCTTTGCTTCCTGGGATTCTTAGTCCCGGAGACTTTAGACGGCATATTCCTAAGCCCAAAGCTGAGGTATTCCAGCCGAAATACACCACTTACTGAAAATAGTCTAGCACAATTGCTGCTATATAAACAGTTGGTGTCTACTAATGTGCCTTTCTATGGGGATGCTGCATCAACCGCCTGCTGTATGCCTTTCTAAATGTTGCCAGCTCTGTTTCTGCCTTCCATAACCAGCTGACAACACCTAATTGTGCTTTTTAACATGCTGGGACGCCCGCACATGCGCAGAAGCGCTGCGGCGCGCACAGAGCGTCATCCACCAAGCTCCGCCCCTTTTTCCAGCTCACCTCTATAAACAGAGGCGCGTGCACGCGCACGGGCGCCTTCGGCGCTCTTTTTGAAAAGGAACTAGGGACAGAAGCCAGGGCCCTGTTTGCCACAGGGCTGGGGGATGGACGAGCATTGCAACATGGCAGAGGAAACAGTTTCCCATTCAGAGAACTCACCATCTGCCTGGATTTTGACTTGGAAAGAAAAAATCCACATGACAAGAAAACAACGTTCCACAGCGGCCTCTAGTGGTTTAACACAGGTACCGCGGTTTAACCATTTTTTTTTTTTTTTTTCTTGACCACTCTTAAAATTATTACCTTTTTTAGTAGTTACAGGCATGCACAGATATTTAGCGGGAATATCGTTAGGTAACAGGCAGAAAGACATATTAGGCTTGGGGGTCCCCCAATAGAACCAAGTTCCTGAGGGGCCCCCACTTACCTTTTCCCCGCCGCAGGACTCCGTTTGGGCCACAGAAGCCCAAACTTCACCTCTCACGGCAGGCATTGTAATTAAACCTTCAGGGACCGGGTTCCCAAGGATTCCACTCCCCTGGACCTGTATAGCACCCTGCACAGAAAACATCTTGGTCGTGGGTATGACCAGAGCTCTGGATCCCAGGGTCCAGCCCTCCTAAGAGAAGCATTACAGGCAAAACCTTGCTCTTCTCTGCAAGGCCCGGGTACCGACCGTTTAGCTATGAAGCTTTTTTGGTCGGATCCGGAATAGCTTACTGAGGCCCAAAAGAATCTGTACGCAAGCTCAGTGAAAAACACATGTTACTTCTTGGCCAACACCTTAGACACTGGCAAAAAACTGAGGTGCTCCCGGATGGGAGGGGCTTATATAGGGGAGGGTACTTCCGGTTTGGAAGTTGCCAGTGCCAGCACCTGAAGGTAAACTATATAACCCACATAGTAATGACTATGCCGCTCTGTGTCCCGTGATGTACGAGAAAGAAATATGCACCAATTTGTACTTATTTTTATCAAAGATATGTAGCAGTATAAATTTTGGCCAAAATTTATGAAGAAAAAATACTAATTTGCTAAATTTTATAACGGAAACAAAGAAAAATTCATTTTTTTACAAAATTTTCAGTCTTTTTTCTCTTATAGCGCAAAAAATAAAAAACCCAACAGTGATTAAATACCACCAAAAGAAAGCTCTATTTGTGTGAAAAAAAGGACAAAAATTTCATATGGGTACAGTGTTGTATGACTGAGTAATTGTCATTCAAAATGTGAGAGCACCGAAAGCTGAAAATTCGTCTGGTTAGGAAGGGGGTTTAAGTGCCCAGTTGTCAAGTGGTTAAGGGTATTAATTCTACCAAACCATGAAAGTCTCTTAAATGCATGAGATTTCAAAGCCATTTGAACTTTATGAAGCATCGGGAGAAAATTTAAGGAATATAATTGTGATGTTGAAGCTGGTATATTAATCCCTAAATATCGAACCGACACTGGGCAGGTCCTGAAGGAAAAGTTCTTCGATATTCGCTTGATGTTTGTTTGCGTTAAGGATATATTAAGAAGTTCTGATTTACTATAGTTGACTTTAAAATTACTGACTTCACTAAATCTCTGAAATTCTAGGAGTATAGAAGGAAAAGAGGTATGGGGTTTTGTTACAAATAACAGCAAATCATCTGCAAAAAGAGCCAATTTTGCATGTAGAGGACCTACCTGAATGCCTGTAATATTTTGGTTTTGTCGCAATGCGTTTGCCAGATGTTCCATCGTAATAACATACAACAGAGGCGACAATGGACAACCCTGACGTGTTCCATTGGAAATAGGGAAAGCAGGGGACAAAGATCCATTCACCCTAATTCTAGCTGTTGGTGATACATATAAGGACATAATCCGTGCTATCATATAGGGACCAATGCCAATCTGTTGAAGAGAAGATCGTAAAAACTTCCAACTATCACGGTCAAACGCCTTTTCGGCATCAACCGTTAGTAGGCAAAGAGGAATACCTTGAGTACGGGCATAATCCGTCAGCAGGAGGGCTTTAAGTGTGTTATCTCTAGCCTCTCGACCGCTGACAGCCAACCTGGTCCAGATGTATTAGTTGGGGCAATAATGGTTGTAGGCGACTAGCTAAGATCTTAGCAAAAATTTTTACGTCGACCCCAATTAAAGATATGGGTCTGTAATTTGCACATAGAGAATGATCCTTTTCTGGTTTCGGAATAAGTGAGATATGTGCTTCCATCGTTTGTGTAGGAAAAGTAGGCCCATTCGCTATGGAATTAAATACCTGAGTCAGAAAAGGAGTAAGAAGTGGTGCAAAGTGCTTATAAAATTTAGGCGTAAAGCCGTCAGGGCCTGGACTTTTACCCACTGGAGTGTTAGCAATAGCCTTAGCGACCTCTTCCTCAGTAACTGGGGTTTCTAGTTCTTCTATCGTATCTTCATCCAAGGAAGGTAATGAAGTATCTGCTATATAGGATGCCACATTATCCTCTTCAGTAACAGGTGAGCTTAGTAGTTGGTGCGGGGATATATTGTAGAGAGACTGATAGAAATCGCTAAATGTTTTCATAATTAAGGAGGGTGAAGATATAATTTCCCCATTTGGTCCCTGAAGCTGTGAAATAAAAGTAGGAGTCTGTTGTGGATTTAAGGATCGAGCCAACGACTTCCCACATTTATCGCTAAATTTGTACTGATATAGTGCCAATTTACCCGCATATGAACGGGCCGAAGATTCATATAAGTTGCGCAAACACGTCCGAGTGGAGGCAACCTCCAGTAGTGTTTCAGTCGTATTTGAGCACTTATGTTCTATTTCTAAAGTTCTAAGCTTTTGGACCGCCATTGTAATGTCTGCTAATCGCTTCTTTTTCAATCGGGCACCTAATTGAATAAAAGACCCTCTCAAAACTGCTTTCAGGGCCTCCCATTGAATGGGAAGTGCGGTAGAGTCTAAGGCATGGTCAGCCAGGAAGTTTGAGATAGTTTCCGTAATATAAGTAGAACATTCTGGATCTACCAGTAATGCATCATTCAGACGCCACGTCCATTCTCTAAATGGAACCGAAGGAATTTTAAATGTCAGAAAAAGAGGTGCATGGTCTGACCAAACCATAGTACCAATATCACATGTTGGTGACCAGTCAAGACAGTTATGGTCCACAAAAAAGTAGTCAATTCGACTATAGGATTGATGGACCGGAGAGAAATAAGTGTAATCTCTTGATTTAGGAAGCAATATCCTCCAGACATCTAATAAATGGTGGTCGTATAGAATACGCTTCAGCATCTTCAACCTAGATAGTGGAACTGCAGTTCTTAATGTAGAGGTATCCAACTGCGGGTCCATTGGAAGATTAAAATCACCACCCATAATGAGTCTCCCTTCCATGAAACCAAACAATGTTTCCAGATATCCCGTCGCTGTTTGACTTTGGTGAATGTTATGCAGATATATATTTGCCGCTGTAAATTTAATTCCCCAAAGGGAGAACTTGACAAAGACGTACCGTCCCTGAGGATCTGCTAAATAGTCAATTAGGTCAATAGGCAAGGTTTTGTGAAAAGCAATAGAAACTCCTTTAGCCTTCTGAACAGGATTAGTACTATGAAACCACCGATTAAAGTATTTGGTAGAGCAGGTGGGAAGAGAATCAGTCTGAAAGTGAGTTTCTTGTAGGAAAAGTAAATTGACTTTATATTTATATTTATGCATTTGGTACAAGATTTGCCCTCTCTTAGAAACAATATTTAAACCTTTAACATTATAAGAGCATATATTCAAGAGTGGTTGAGTCACCATTGTAACAGCCATGGTGGAGAGAGGAGAAGGAGCAAAAGAGACAAAAAAATGTTTTAATCCTCCCGAAAAAAGGGACACTCCAAAAAAGGAAAAAAGGGGCCTAATATTTTGACAGAATTTGATTTTATTGTAAATATTTTAACACAGAAATTAGAAAATTTTGTTTTTTTCTAAATATTCACACTTTTTTCACTTATATCACAAAAAAAAAAAGAAAGTGGTGGTAAATAAATACCACTAAAAGAAAGTTCTATTTGTGTGATCAAAATGATAAAAATTTATTTGGGTACAGTGTAGCATGAGTAATTGTCATTCAAAGTGCGAGAGCACTGAAAGCTGAAAATTGGTCTGGGAAGGAAGTGGGTGAAAGTATTGAGGTGGTTAAAGAACTTTCGGCCAAAGACTGAAACACCTTCTCAGTGGCAGAAATATGGGAGGGGGTTGCATTATAGGCAAATTAATATTTAGCATGAGTTTTGTTAGTAATGAAGTGATTTTCTGTTTGAAGTCTGAGCAGTGGCGGCTGGTGCTCAAAATTTTGGGGGGGGGCAAAAAAAAAAAAAAAAAAACATCAATTGCCGCCACTGTGCCCAAACGCCACCAATTTCCCCCCTCAAATGCAGCCAGTTTGTCCCCATATACAGCCAGTGTGTCCCCCATATACAGCCAGTGTGTCCCCCATATACAGACAGTGTGTCCCCCATATACAGACAGTGTGTCCCCCATATACAGACAGTTTGTGCCCAAATGCAGCCAGCCCCCCAACCCTACACTTGGCTTCCTTGGGTCAGCGCCATCCTTCTTGTCTTCTCCCGCCCTCGATGTCGCTTCAGCCAATCAGGTTACCGGTAACCAGATCCGGTGAACCTGATTGGCTGAAACGCCTGTCAGTGTTCACCAAGGAACGCACCCCCCGTGCGTCCCTCTGTGAACTATTTGGGTGCCGAGTACAGCCTGAGGGCTGTAATCGGAAAGCCTATCAGAGCCGCTGGCTCTGATAGACACTTCCAGAACACACCCACCGCAGGCCACTGCTCTAATTCAGATGGCCGGTGCTCGCCAGGGGGCCGGCCATCTGAATAGTGGGCGGCAGCGACGACATTACATAGGTTCATGCAATGCACGAACCTATGTATTGTTTTTCAGTGGCGGTGCAGGAGCGAGAGGGGGCGGCCACTGAGTCTGAGAGAAAAATCAAGGGCGGAATGTGCTGCATTCAATATAAATATATGAATGATTTTCCCATTTGGGAACAATCTGTTTAGATAGAAACAGAAATCATGTTATTTTTGAGTTGGTTTGAGGATATTTGGCAAATATATGCCTTGGTAACAATTACACAGGCTGTCCTAAAACAATTGGAACTTAGATACCATTGCTGCATTTACAGTTGGATCAGTCTATTGTTTTGTAACCGTGGTTAACAATAGCTTGACAACCTGAAACTTCCCAAATAAATGTCAACATAGACTGGAAGACAGGACTCCAAAATGCCTTAACACCAAGGAAGGTCTGTACCAACCCGAAGAAGCTATACCTTGAGACGCTTTTGCCTGATCTCCAGCAACTGCTTATAGATTAAGCCTGAGGCCTCGTACACACGGCCGAGATTGTCGTAGAAAAAAAATGTCGTTTTTTTCGACGAGATTCTTGGACAAGAAAATTGTCCCGGCCGAGTGTACACACGCTCGATTCAAAGAACCCGCGGTTCTTTGAATGGAGCGTACGCGGTGACGTCATCGACTACGACGAGCATGCGCTCGTCACATTCGATGCAGTCGCCGCCATCTTGGTATACCCTACGTATGCCTAGGAAGCTACCGAGCATGCGTCGAATTCATTTCGAACATGCGCGGGCTTCCGGGAGGACAGGTAAGTGTACACACACTCACTTTTCTCGTCGAGAAACATGCCAACGAGAATCTCGACGAGAAAATAGAGAGCAGGTTCTCTATTTTCTCGTCGAGGTTACTTGTCGGTTTTCTCGACGAGAAACCATACACACGAATGAGTTTCTCGGCAAGACATCTCTGCCAGCAAGTTTCTTGCTGGTTCTTGCCGAGAAACTCGGTCGTGTGTACGAGGCCTGAGTCTTCATTACCTACAGTGATCATGAACACACAGTAACCAGAGTTAAGTAACTTTTAAGCATATTTCTACAGTTTACAGACCATAGGCTGCTTATTTGCTAGGAAGTAGGTAGAAATAGATATACCTATAACAAGCAAAATTCTACCTATCAGTCTTGTATCGTATTCCTAATATTGTAATAGTTTTGTATGTACAGCATTTTTGTTTAGTAAAAACACATTAATACACTGCAGAGGTCTGAGCTTCCTTGCTTTCACCGCAAAGTAACCTTACTAGATAGACCGAAGCAAAATACTCCCTCCATTCACAGGGTACCCAGTTGTCAGTCAAGATGCCCATCTTCACTCGTGTGTAATTGTTAAAAAAAAACAAAAAAAATGGCCTCACACAAAATGGCAATATTCGGCCGCTAGCGGGGTGCTCTTAACCCCCGCTAGCAGCCGGAAAAGGGTTAAAACCACAGGCAAAGTGTTGCTGCAGCGGCGCTGCCCATGGATTTCAATGGGCAGGGGCGCTGTAGGAGCTGTGTTTTCACCGCTCCTACAGCGCCTCAAAGATGCTGCTAGCAGGACTTATTTTAGCGTTTTTGCTAGCACTGCACCTTTTTTGTTAATATTACGTTGAAACTTGATATTGCAAGTTTTCAGTGCTGGGAGCTTAAAACTCATTTTAACCTGAGTGCAGCAATTTCCCTTTTTTTTTTGCACATATGTTTATTTTTGTCTAGAAAATGACTCAAAATCCCCAAAGATTATATATTTTCTGAAAAGCAAAGTCTCTGTAGAATAAAAAGAAAGTAGTTGTAATTTGTTGGCCCCTTTCACACGGGCACCTCCACTAAGTGGAATCCGCTTGCTCAGCGGGGATCTTTCTGCTGAACCCCGCTGAGCAGCAGGGGCGGATCCAGAGTCTTTTCTCGGGAGGGGCACTGCCAAAAAAATAGGATTTTTATAACAGCTTACCTGTAAAATCCTTTTCTTGGAGTACATCACGGGACACAGAGCGACATAGTCATTACTAATGGGTTATATAGATACCTTCAGGTGCTGGCACTGGCAACTTCCAAACCGGAAGTACCCTCCCCTATATAAGCCCCTCCCATCCGGGAGCACCTCAGTTTTGTAGCAAAGCAATAAGTGTTCCCGAAGAGGGGTGGGAGCTCTGTGTCCCGTGATGTACTCCAAGAAAAGGATTTTACAGGTAAGCTGTTATAAAAATCCTATTTTCTTTCTCGTACATCACGGGACACAGAGCGACATAGTCATTACTAATGGGATGTCCTAAAGCAATGCCCAATGAGGGGGGGGATACACCATACATAAGCTGAGCGCTATCAGACATGAGGATCTTTTGCGGCCTGCAACACACTGCGCCCAAAGGCGACATCCTCCTGACTTCTAACGTCCACCTGGTAGAACCTAGTAAACGTGTGTACTGAAGACCATGTTGCGGCCTTACAGATTTGAGCCAGGGAGGCCTGGTGATGCACTGCCCATGAAGTTCCAACTGCTCTCGTGGAGTGCGCTCTAACTTTGAACGGAGGCGGTCTCCTTCTCAAGCCATAGGCTTGCATTATGACCTGTCGAATCCACTTGGCTAAAGTAGATTTTGACGCTGCCTGACCCTTTCTGGGGCCTTCCGGCAGAATAAACAAAGTATCCGGTCTGCGAATCTGAGCAGTGGCTTTTAGATAAGCTTTGACTGCTCTTACTACATCCAAAGAATGCAATAACTTTTTCTCTACCGAAGTAGGTTTGGGGAAAAAAGAAGGAAGAACCACATCTTGGTTCAAATGAAACCTCGATACCACCTTAGGAAGAAAGGCTGGATGAGGACGTAATACTACTCTGTCCTTATGGATAACCAGATATGGCTCCTTACAGGACATAGCTGCTAATTCCGACACTCTTTTAGCCGAACAAATGGCTACTAGAAAAAACAATTTCCTGGTGAGAAGAACCAAAGAAATATGCTGTAATGGTTCAAATGGTTGTTTCTGTAGAACCGACAGAACCAGGTTTAGATCCCATGGACATATGGGAATATTAACCGGAGGACTAATACGCATCACTCCTTATCTAAAGGCTTTGACTAGTGAATGCGAAGCCAAGGGCCTTTGAAAAAATATTGACAAGGCTGAAAACTGACCTTTGATAGTACTCAAGGCAAGCTTCCTATCTACAGCCCACTGTAGGAAGTCCAGACTCCTACCTATTACGTACTTATGTGGATGCCATTTCTTGGCCTCACACCACGCGATGTACGCCTTCCAGATTCTATAGTAGATCTGCCTGGATACCGGCTTCCTGGCATTGATCATGGTAGATACCACAGGATTAGAGAGCCCTCTCTTTTTTAGAATGTGGGCTTCAATAGCCAGGCCGTCAAACCTAGGGCTGGTAAGGAAGGGTGGTATATCGGTCCTTGCGAAAGCAGGTCCGGACGACGTGGGAGAGTCCAAGGACTCCCCACTGACATTTTACAATCTCCGCGTACCATGCTCTTCGGGGCCACGCTGGAGCCACCAGAATCACTGGTTTCTTTTCTACCCTGATTCTGCGGAGTAATCGAGGTAACAATTGTGGCGGTGGGAATGCATATATCAGCTTGAACTGATCCCAAGGGAACACTAGGGCATCCGAGCCGCAAGCTAGGGGATCCCTTGTCCGAGAGACAAACCTGTCCACCTTTGCGTTGAATCTGGATGCTAGAAGATCTACATCTGGTGTTCCCCACCGCTGACATATTGTCCAGAAAACCTCGGGGTGAAGGGACCATTCCCCTGGGCATAATTGTTGGCGACTTAGAAAGTCCGCCTTCCAATTCTCCACTCCTGGAATGAATACCGCGGATATGGCTGGGACATATCTTTCTGCCCATTTCAGGATGAAATTTACTTCCCTCTGGGCTGCACGACTCCTGGTGCCACCCTGATGATTGATATATGCCACTGCTGTGGCATTGTCTGATTGAATTCTGACAGGGGACCCTTGGAGTTTGGATGTCCATGCTACTAGGGCATACCGGGCTGCTCGTATCTCTAAGAGATTGATGGGCAGGGCCTTTTCTGCATCCGACCATCTGCCCTGGAGAGACCATTGCTCCAGTACTGCTCCCCAGCCTATAAGGCTGGCATCTGTAGTGACCACCTTCCAAGAAATCGGACTGAAGGATTTCCCTTTTTCCAGATTCTGGGGAACCAACCACCAACGGAGGCTCTTGCGAACGGAAGGTGACAAGGACATTGTAAGTCTAGGGCCTGAACTTTTTTGTTCCAGGCTGACAGTATGGCCCCTTGCAAATTCCTTGAATGGAATTGACCGTAGGGTACTGCTTCGAATGATGCCACCATTTTTCCCAGCAGCCTCATGCACAGGCGTATGGACGGCTGTCTTTTTTGTACCCACTAAGTGGATCAACTCTTTCAAAGACAACACCTTTCCTCGAGGCAAGAATATTTTTCTCTGGCCTGAATCCAACCTTAGCCCCAAGTATTCCAGACTTTTGACTGGTTTTTAGGGCTGACTTGTCTCGGTTGATAATCCAACCGTGAGATTCCAGATACTTGATTGTCTTGTGAACGACCACGTCTAGTTTTTTCACTGAGTGGTCTATCAGCAACAAGTCATCTAGATATGCCATTATCATTACACCTTGTGTTCTTAGATTGGCCAATAAAGGGCCAGAATTTTTGTAAACACTCGTGGTGCTGTGGCCAGACCGAAGGGTAAGGCTCTGAACTGAAAATGGCGCCCTTCTACTGCAAAGCGTAGAAATTTTTGGTGGACTGGAAAGATGGGAATGTGCAAATAAGCATCTTTGATGTCGATCGCGGCTAACCAATCCTCCCCTTGTAGGGTAGTGGCCACCGATCGGATCGACTCCATCGGAAAGTCCTGATATACAGGAATTTGTCTAGCCCTTTTAGAATTAATATGGGCCTCCCGTCCCCGTTTGCTTCGGGACTGTAAAGAGGTTTGAGTAAAACCCGAACCCTCATTCTTCCAGGGGAACCTCCATAATTACTCCTTGGAGCAATAGTTGTTCTAGTGCCAACAGGAGGGACTCTCTCTTCCGGGGATCCCTTGGCACGTTTGACCTCAAAAATGGGAAGGAGGAGAGTCTTTTAACTCCAAACTGTATCCCAAACATACTGCGGAGAGCACCCATCTGTCTCTGATCGTGTCCCGCCAGGTCTCTTGCGAACAAATGGAGTCCTCCCCCCACCCGACTGGGTGGGGGCAACCCTTCAATGAATTTAACTTTGGGGGAGGTTTTGTACCTCCCCTGACCCAGGGTTTCTCATTACCCTGCGATTGTCCCTGTTTTTTACCCCCGGGAACTGACCGAGGAGGCCGTCGGAACTGTTACACAGCCGATGCCCCAGGGACTGGAGAAGCATGCCTCTTAAAGAGGGACCTCTAACTCTGTTTTTAACCGGCAAGAGCGTATTTTTACCGCTGGAAATTTTCTGGATATATTTGTCCAGGTTTTCCCTGAATAAGCGTTCACCATGAAATGGGACGCTAACCAGCCATTCTTTACAGGGAGCTTCAGCAGACCAGTTTTTGAGCCATAGAAGCCTACGCATATGTACTATAGACAGCGTAAGGCGGGAGGCCTGATGGACTGAATCCTTTATGGCGTCAACCGCAAAGCCTAAGGCTCTAGGTAGATCAGCTAGGGCAAGGGCCTGCTGATCTGTCAAGTCCCTCAAGACCTGATTCAACTGATCCTTCACTGCTTAGCAGACCCCACTGCTGGTTGTGTCACCAAGCTTGCTGTAGAAAGAAGCAGACTTTCATAAGGACTCCAATCTTTTATCTATTGGGTTCTTGAACATTTTCACATTATCCACTGGACATGTCAGTGATTTATACACACAAGAGATGGCTGCGTCCACTGTAGGGACCTTCCATTTTTTGATGAACTTATCCTCCATGGGATAGACCACCGGAAATCTCTTGGGGGAATAAATATTTTCTCAGGATGTTCCCAATCCTGGTAAATGAGCCCTTTCAGTAAAGGGTGAAGTGGAAAAGAACAGACAGTCTGGGGGCTTCTAGCGACCCCAACGAGGATACAGTAGTGGTTGATGGTTCCGCAAGGTGCATTTTTAAATGCTGATCGGACCATGTTAGTCAGAGACTGAACCCATAATCTTTCAGCTTGAGATGCTGAGAAAAGGTTCCCCCACTGTTGATTCCTCTATAACAGAATCAACCTCATCCTGATCCCCTTCAGGCAGGTCGATCCCTGTATGGGACTGTTGCTCTGCTAACAGGCACTCTGAAGGAGGAGACGGAGATCGGGCGTGCTTTCCCTGACAGGGAGGCAGCGATCAATGTTGACAATCTCTCTCTAATCCTCCCAGAGCTGAGGAAAAAACCTCCTCTGTTACATACACAGGAGCAGGTGAACTGAGGACAGCCACAGTACCAAGTACCCCTGCGGGGTCTCTACGGTCACTTACCTCTGAACTTCAGGGGAGACTGGTGCAGCAGAAGCATGCCCAAGATCCTCAGAGCCCGATGAGACCCCCTTCGCTTCCTGGAAGATTCAGTTCCGGAGCTTCTGGACGGCATATTCCTAAGCCTAAAGCTGAGGTATTCCAGCCGTAATACACCCCTTTTACTGAGAATAGTCTAGCACAATTGCTGCTATATCACAGTTGGTGTCTACTAAAGTGCCTTTCTAGGGGATGCCTGCATCAACCGCCTCTGTGTGCCTTTATACTGTTGCTAGCTCTGTCTGTGCACTTCAATAGCCAGCTATGATTGTGCTTTAAAACACGCTGGACGCCCGCACATGCGCAGTAGCGCCGCGGCGCACACCGAGCGTCATCCACCCGCTCCGCCCCTTTTTCCAGATCGCCTCTATATATAGAGGCGCGTGCACGCGCGCGGGCACGTGCGCCTTCGGCGCCTTTTTTGAAAAAAAAAAAAAAAAAAAAAATAAGGAGCTAGATGGGAGCCAGGGTCCCTGCCGCAGGGCCCGGGGATGGATGAGTGCAGCAACAGGGCAGAGGAGACAGCTTCCCAGCAGAGAACTTACCAACTGCCTGGATTTGATTTTGGAAGAAAAAAATCCACATTACAAGAAAAAGAACCATAGCGGCCTCTAGTGTCTAACACAGGTACCGCGGTCTTACATTTTTTTTATTTTCTTGCCTACTATTAAAATTTTTACATTTTCTCAGTAGTAATAGGCATACACAGAATATTAGCGGGAATACCTTAGGTAACAGGCAGAAAGACAAAATAGGCTTGGGGGTCCCTCAATAGAACCAAGTTCCCGAGGGCCCCCACTTACCTTTTCCTCGCCGCAGGACTCTGTTTGGTCCACAGAAGCCCAAACTTCACCTATCACGGCAGGCATTGTAATCAAACCTTCAGGGACCGGGTTCCCAAGGATTCCACTCCCCTGGACCTGTATAGCACCCTGCACAGAAAACATCTTGGTCATGGGTATGACCAGAGCTCTGGATCCCAGGGTCCAGCCCTCCTAAGAGAGGCATTACAGGCAAAACCTTGCTCTTCTCTTGCAAGGCCCGGGTACCGACCGTTTAGCTATGAAGCTTTTTTGGTCGGATCCGGAATAGCTTACTGAGGCCCAAAAGAACCTGTACGCAAGCTCAGTGAAAACACATGTTACTTCTAGGCCAACACCTTAGACACTGGCAAAAAACTGAGGTGCTCCCGGATGGGATGGGCTTATATAGGGGAGGGTACTTCCGGTTTTGGAAGTTGCCAGTGCCAGCACCTGAAGGTATCTATATAACCCATTAGTAATGACTATGTCGCTCTGTGTCCCGTGATGTACGAGAAAGAAATGATTTTTTTGTGGGTAATTTATCGGGGAAATGGTTGGTGTCGGCGCTTCAATCATCTCGGCACCATGGTTGTTATGGTGTCAGGATGATTGAAGCGCATTATTTCTATTATTACATTGTAATATGAAATTAAATAGTTCAATGCAGAATCAGTGGGAGCCCCGAGTGTGTCACTTGCCACCGTCGCCTGCAATTAGAGGGAGCCCTGAGCGTGTCACTTGCCACACCTTGTGGATTGTCACTTCCCACATCACCTGCCACACCTTGTGGATTCTCACTTGCCACGTCACCTGCCACACCTTGCTGATTGTCACTTGCCTGCCACCAGATGCAGATTGTCATTTGCCACGTCACCTGACACAATTTGCGGATTGTCACTTGCCACGTCGCCTGCCACACATTGCGGATTGTCACTAACTTGCCTGCTAAGGTGTAGTTTTGGTTGTCTCTTGCTGTGTCCCAGACTCCCAGAGTCAGGCAGCAGAGAGATAATGTAATCTCTCTGCTGCCTGCACAGTGAGGGCGGAAGTCACTGCAGGAATGCAGGGCAGGCACGGGCGGTGAGAGATGATCTCATCTCTCTGCTCCCCCGCTCCCGGCTAGCTGATTGGCCAGCTGCCACACTGAGCCTGCTCTCTCACTCTCACCTGCACTGCCAACACACTGAGCAGCACGGTCTGCCCACGAACCGCGCCGCCCCCGACAACAAACCACGCCGCAAGCGGAGCCGCCCGCTTTCTTACCCGTCTGTGGAGCCGCACGCTATTGCACCTGCCCGCAGAGCGGCCTGACGTGACTCACTGACGTCACTCGTTGCTAGACGCCAAGCGGCCCAGGCGTTAGCAGCGAGTGCAGGGAAGAGGCTCCACCCACCTCCTCCTCTGCTCCTGGTATCGTGTCAGTGCGCCACGTAACTACATTAGACGAGTCTCTCTCTCAGCGCCGCTGATCGGCTGATGTGAGAAACTGAGAGAGAGACTCAGAGAGGCAGCGGCAGAACAAGTACTGTATATACTCGAGTATAAGCCGACCCGAATATAAGCCGAGGCACCTAATTTTACCCCAAAAAACTGGGAAAACTTATTGACTCAAGTATAAGCCTAGGGTGTCCTAGGCTTATACTTGCCTCACTTTGCCTCACTGTGCCCATGCCTCACTGTGCCCATGACTAGACTGATGTTTAACATGGAAGTCTATGGAAGGAGTGCCCGGCTTTGAAAAATCGGTTCTCCCAGACACCAAACTTTTCAAACTTTTAGAGAAGATATGGGGCTACATGTGTGCCAAGTTTGGGGTCCAGAGGACCTACGACCGGCCGGTACCGGGTCCGCAAAATCACTGGAGAAATGACCGTTTAACATTGGAGTCTATGGAAGGGGTGCCCGGATTTAAAAAATCAGTGCTCCCCGGCTGTAGGTCCCCCAGACACCAAACTTTGCACTTGTAGAAGAGACATTGGGCTACATGTGTGCCAAGTTTGGGGTCCAGGGGTCCTACGGCTGGCCGGTACCGGGTCCCAAAATTTCGGGAGATCAGGCGCAAAAAAAAAACAAACAGAGCAAGCGAGTGTGACAGATGGTCTCGGGGGGGGGGCAATTGCCCTGTTGCCCCCCCCCTGGATCCGCCACTGCTGAGCAGGCGTATGACAGGTCATTGTCCTCTCCACTATGCAGAATGGACACGGACACAGTCCTGCTCTCCTCTATGGATCAATCGGATGGAAACTGAATGCCTGTCCATTTCCATTTGATTCGCCAGACAGAGAGTAGGACCACCATCCGTTTTTGCCAGACAAGATCGGATCAGATGGCGGCGGGTGTCAACGGACGTGTGTCCACTGACATCTGCCGCTCCATAGAGGAGACTGGAGGGTCCGATCAGGTCTGCCTAAAAAACTGACAGGTGGACCTGATCCAACAGCCTGTGTGAAAGGGGCCTTTATGTCGCTCAATATTTTCTGAACCTGTTCATTCAATTGAAATTTTCAGGAAAATTATAACAAAGTCAATTGTAGTGCAAACAAACACAATTTAATACTTACAGGTTTTTGTAGAAAATAGAAGATGAGGTTGTGTTGAGTAAACAATTATAAAATGTTTCAGGCCTCAAAACAGCATGCACCCATAAAGCAGCAGAAAATGATGACAACCCTTTTAAGTCGCCCCCCATCCCTTGTCCGGTCCAGCTTGGGTTTGAGGGGGGTTGGGTGTTTTCTCTGTCTCCGGGGTTGCGATGTGCAGCAGTCAGTCCCCCCCCACTTTTTGGTGGGGGCGGGGCTTGGCCTCCTGCTCATCGGCGTCATGCTTCGACGCCGCATCAGTGGTGTCAATGACGTTGTTTAAACGTCTTTTTTTCCATCCTTAGCCATGCACTAGGTGGGTGGGGACCCACTGCTGATGGCTCCTCCACACGCAGCTGGGAATCCCCTCCCCACCTCTCTTGTGCAGTATGGCCAATCAAGCATGACGTTGACGGGGCCCCTCCCTTGGAATGGGAGTATATAGCAGCCTTGAAGCAGCCGATGGTTCATTTGCTTGATTCAATCACAAGGACAGCACACACTGAATCCACACATAGGTTACTTTCGTTGGGAGCTCAGCAATCCTATTTTGGTATGTTTGCTTTTTACCCTTTAATTGGTTTTATTTCACATACACCCCCTCATGTAGTCCCCTTGTGGGAACACATAGATACCTGCCATGATTTTACACATTTTACACATTCAATTAATCTTCCCCTTTTTTGATACACATTTTTTCCAGGAACACTATGCACTTTTTGTGCACACATAGCCTATTGGATCAGGCTGTGACCACCGTGTCATGCTCTGGGCGCTGTACTTCGTCCTTGGAGGGTTCCCCCGTCTCAACCCCGGGGAGACATCATGCCTGTCACCCCCATCTTCCCTGGTGGACACCGGGCCTGGCCTTGGGGCTGTGCAGTGAGTATCCCAGATTGTCCCAACTTTTTTGGGTACATTCTCTCTGTCCTCCCTTATTCTAAGAGTATCATTATTAATCCTTGTCCCTTTCCTTTCCAGTATAATATGTTACAACACTCCTGATGAATGGCTGTAATGCCAGGAAACGCGTTGAGTGCCCCTAGACACCCCAAGTTATCTGTCCCTACAATGTTTTTCAACTCATTTACCTTATTATGTACAGTTATTATGTTGAATTTCTTTTTGTATTGCATGCTATATAGCAGCATATTTAGTGTAAGTCATGCGACTACCTATTTATTTGATACAATATTTTTTACAATGTAACAATAAATTATGTACTGTAAATTTTATGTTTCTGTTGAATATCTGACATGGTGGTAGCCTCACTCAAAGTCCCACAGCTCTCCTTTTTCTACAAATTAATTTAGGGATGGAGGTCGCCATGTTGTGCTATAGTGTGTGTCAGGTCACATCCAATTCACTGTTTTGACACCCAAAATGATCATATATAAATGCCAGCTCATCAGTTTAGAGTTAACTGCAAATGAGGGACCTAAAAATATTTCTCTTTCACTTTGACATGTGGGACATTACACAGGATGTTTACATACTGTACATGTGTGCATTCTAGCGTGCATTTATGTTCGGTCTATTTTTATTATTTATTTTAGACCCCTAATGTCTTGGTTTTCTCTGCTCCAGCCAAAGGAGCCCATATTTTATATACAAAGTAGATTTTATTTATCGATTAACAACAAGAACAATATAAATAGATATCATACAGAAATAATAAATATAATAGGAATAATAATTAATAGATTATATTTATCTATTAACAACAACAAGAATATACAGTGGTCCCCAAACTTTTTGGCATCAGGGACCCGAGTTGTAGAAGAAAATTGTACCAAGGCCTGGGGGGGTGTATGTGGCTTTTCCCTGGCAAATTATCGGGGCAATGGCTGGTGTTAGCTCTTCAATCATCACGTCACCACGTTTGATATAGCGTCAAGAGGATTGAAGCACATTTTTTATTTTATTATATTGTAATATAGAATTAAAACTCACCATAATACAGAATGTGCCACCAGATGCACTGTCACTTGCCACTTCGCCTGGCACCAGATTCGGATTGTCACTTGCCATGTCGCTTCCCACCAGATGTGGATTGTCACTTGCCACGTCGCCTGCCACCAGATGCGGTTTGTCACTTGCCACGTCGCCTGCCACTTGATGCGGTTTGTCACCTGCCACAACATAAAGATTGTCACTGCAGTGGTGGCAGCACAGGCGTGCTCATTAGTTCAGAGGTAAGCCTGGAGTAGTGGGTAGTGAGGGAGAACAGCGGTGATGGGGGACGGGTGGTAAGAGATGATCTCATCTCTCTGCTCCCCTGCCTCACCTCCAGCAGTGTATCAGTGTTCTGCCGCACTGTGTGGGCGAAAGAGCAGTGATGCGGGCGGTGAGAGAAGATCTAATTTCTCTGCTCTCCTGCCTCACCTACACCAGCCCCGCTGTGAGTGCGGAAGAGCGGTGATGCAGGCGGGCGGTGAGAGATGATCTCATCTCTCTACTCCCCGCCTCACCCCCAGCAGTACAGCAGCCCCACTGTGAGGGCGGAACAGCGGTGATGCGGGCGGGCAGCGAGAGGTGATGTCATCTCTCTGCTTGCTCCGTTGCCGCACGTCAGACTGTGCAGCCTTCGCGACCCGGCTGCAAACCTGCTAC
Organism: Rana muscosa; assembly: GCA_029206835.1. Taxonomy (NCBI): domain Eukaryota; kingdom Metazoa; phylum Chordata; class Amphibia; order Anura; family Ranidae; genus Rana; species Rana muscosa. The sequence goes on along the minus strand of CM055117.1, from coordinate 1,088,943,385 downwards.
GGCCCGGGGTTTATGACCCCTGCTGTATATCATACAATAATAATAGTAATAATAATAACAGATTTATAATCTATTAACAATAATAATAATTAAAATATATCATGTCAATTAGAAATAGTATGTGAAATTATAATAATAGATTGTATTTATCTATTAACAGCAATCATAAAAATAATAATCAAAATATACAGTATATCATACTTTAATAATAATATTAATATATAAATACAATCTATTATTATTTCTAACAACAATCATAATAATATAAATATGTATGCAATTGTCATAATATTATTATAATCATAATAATAATAATAATAATACATATAATAATAAATTTGATTTACCTATTAGCAATATTGATACGAATAATAATATTAACAACAGCAACATTAATAATATATAATACAATAATAATAATGTATTCTTTTTAATTGAATAACAAAATTAATAATAATATTATATCAGAACAATAATGACAATAATAAAATAATAGTAGATTTTAATTATATATATAACAACAACAACAATAAAATATTAACCACTTCAGATCCACGCTATAGCCGAAAGACGGCCGCAGCGCGGACCTGAATTGCCGGGAGGGGGTCCATGGACGTCATTTACTTCCTGATTGCGAGCCACCGCGGGCACGCATCAAGAAAAAGCTGTGCCCGCCATGTCACCCGGGTGCCGATGCGCGTGCCTCGTGGCCGCGATGTCCGCCAGGTACTTGTGATTAGCAGTTACACAGCCAAGGACATGGATCTCTGTGTGAAAACAGAGATCCATGTCCTGTCAGGGAGAGGAGACCGATGGTGTGTCCCTTGTACATAGAGACACACCATCGGTCACCTCCCCCAGTCAGTCCCCTCCCCCCACAGTAAGAATCACTCCCGGGGAACACATTTAACCCCTTGATCGCCCCCTAGTGTTAACCCCTTCCCTGTCAGTCACATTTATACAGTAATCAGTGCATATTTATAGCACTGTTCGCTGTATAAATGTGAATGGTCCCAAAATAGTGTCAAAAGTGTCCGATGTGTCCGCCGCAATATCGCAGTCCTGACAAAAATCGCAGATAACCACCATTACTAGTAAAAAAAAAAAAAAAACATAAATTATCCCCTATTTTGTAGACGCTATAACTTTTGCGCAATCAATCCCTATACGCTTATTGTGATTTTTTTTTACCACAAACATGTAGAAGAATACGTATCGGCCTAAACTGAGAAAAAAAAAAAATTTTCTTAAATTTGGATATTTATTATAGCAAAAAGTAAAAAATATTGTGTTTTTTTTCAAAATTGTCAGTCTTTTTTTGTTTATAGCGCAAAAAATAAAAACCGCAGAGATGATCAAATACCACTAAAAGAAAGCTCTATTTGTGTGAAAAAAATTATAAAAATTTAGTTTGGGTACGGCATTGTATGACCGCGCAATTGTCATTCAAAGTGCATCAGCGCTGAAAGCTGAAAATTGGTCTGGGCAGGAGGGGGGTTTAAGTGCCCAGTAAGGAAGTGGTTAATGACAATGCGATATGTTGTACAATAATGACAATAATAATATAACATAATTATATTTTTTTGACAAAATTTATTTATATATATATATATATATATATATATACACACACACACACACACACACACACACACATACATATATATATATATATATATATATACACATACACATACACACACACACAGTTATTATTTAATACATTTACATTAACTATGTATAATAAAATGTAGATTAACAAAAACAATATATATATTTAGTCACACATTAAAATATATAATTTCAAATATTATATATTCTGTTTCTAAATATATTCTATTATATATTATTGCACATATATAATAATAATAATAATAACTGAAAGCCCATGTTGTAGTCATTGTGTTATTTACTAAGACTGGAGAGTGCAAAATTTGGCGCAGCTCCTCACAGAAACCAATCGGCTTCCAGTTCTTATTTACAAAGCTTCATTGAACCAACTGAAGTTAGAAGCTGATTGGCTGTCATGCACAGCTGCACCAGATTTTGAATGCTTCAGTTTTATTAAATCTCCCACTGTGTGTCTATTAAAAAATGAGAAATGTACAACTCCCATCGCATTTCAACAATATTTATTGTCAAACTTCAGTTATCACTAGAAAATGCATTTCCTGCAGAAAATGCGTGGGAATGCTGAATTGCTAAAGCCCACACCAAAACCATTCACCATAACCTCTACACTATCTTTAGGACATACAAGCAGTGTTCCTTCAGTACTAAAGCCTCTCTTTGATCAATAATCCCCACACCTAATGAGTGAGAGACAGTGTGAGAGAACCCTTCAAACAAGCCTTAATAAATCCACAACAGTACATGCTATCGAAACAGCGACTTCACAATTAGAGACACACGGCCTTTGTGAACGTATCGGTATAAAATTTATGTTGATAAACTAAAAAATGTGGGCATGTCAGCGATTTTAAAAAGAAGTTCACTGTGCGTTTCGCTGGGAAATGTGAAGAATTTTATACAGGACAGTCAATGGAAGAAAGTGTAGAACCCTTGTCATTTGGAAGCTCAACCAGCCAAAAGTAAAAAGGCGTATTACAAAACTGAAACTAGACAAAAATACCTAAGTTTTGATGTATAAATTGTGTATGACACGTAGATCTTGTGGGCGTGAGAGCAATTTATAGAGAAGGAACAAAGATAATGTTTTTAAAGCTCTGTGCTGTAGCGATGACATCATCCACTCTAAGCAACCCCATAGACACTCTGCTAAATCGATAACGTTTCCTGAAATGATCACTAAACTTAAACAGCTTTTTCACAAACACTGTAAAAGATATCAAACTGAAAAGATATAGCCGGATAGCTGAATATTTTGTGAACATTTTAAAGTTAGTTTGGCTTCTGTAGGGGAAAGTATGAAGGAGCTGAAACTTTTGGGAGTGGACAAAGATTTTAAGGATTTAAAGCATGCTCTCATTGACTTCAATGTTAAAAAAAAGTGTTAAAAAGCTTAATATTTTAAAAAGTATACCGTATTTATCGGCGTATAACACGCACTTTTTTCCCCTTAAAATCAGGGGAAAATCGTGGGTGCGTGTTATATGCCGATACTCCGTCGAATTCCCCTGCTGAAAACGAGCGAGAGGAGCGAGCGGAGCCGAAGCCGAAGTACAATCGGCTTTACTCGGCTCCTCTCGCAGTCCCGCCCATCTCTGACTGCGCCGCTGACATAGAGAAAGCCGAGTGTACTTCGGCTAGTCTCGGCTCCTCTCGCAGTCCTGCCTGTGACTGTGAGCAGAGCCGAGTCTAGCCGAAGTACACTCGGCTTTCTCCGTCAGCGGCGCAGTCAGTGGAGTTGGGCGGGACTGCGAGAGGAGCCGAGTCTAGCCGAAGTACACTCGGCCCCGCTCGCTCCTCTCCACAGAAATCGGCGCCAAATTTTAAAAAACGCCGGGACTGACACGATCGCAAAGGCACTGGGCAAGGCTGCAGATGGACAGATGGACACTGGGCACGGCTGCAGATGGACACTGGGCACGGCTGCAGATGGTCAGATGGACACTGGGCACGGCTGCAGATGGACAGATGGACACTGGGCAAGGCTGCAGATGGACAGATGGACACTGGGCAAGGCTGCAGATGGACAGATGGACACTGGGCAAGGCTGCAGATGGACACTGGGCACGGCTGCAGATGGACAGATGGACACTGGGCAAGGCTGCAGATGGACAGATGGACACTGGGCAAGGCTGCAGATGGACAGATGGACACTGGGCAAGGCTGCAGATGGACAGATGGACACTGGGCAAGGCTGCATGCTGCATTTAAATGTAAGTTTTTTTTCCTTGAATTTCCCTCCTAAAAGTTTTTTTCCTTAAAATTCCCTCCTAAACTTGGGGTGCGTGTTATACGCCGGTGCGTGTTATAATCCGATAAATACGGTAAATACTACAAAAAAAAAATGGAAAAAGTCCCATCATTAGCTGAAAGAGCTGAACATTTTAAAAGTTGAATGGTTTTAATAGCTGAAAGTATGCAGAAGTTACGCAGAGCCAATTAATGTACGGAATAAGAATAATAAAAAAAACTAATAACAAATACTGGGAATGCTTGGAGAACATCCCCACTAATTAAACATGTGAACAGTTTGAACTTGGATGGCTTTATTTTGTTTTTTGTATTGGTAAGAAATACGAACAACTGCCTTTAACAGAAAAAAACATGTAAGACAAAAAAATAACTATTTAATAAAACATACAGGTAGGCCAATCACATCCACATTTTAAGTCAAAGAAAATAGAACCGCCTTACATCAGGTGTCCTCATTAGAATACACCCTAACATTGGGTGCCCCCCATCAGGGAAACCCCATACATCATATGTTTCCTTCAGAGTGCCCCCTTACATCAGGTAAAACCATCATAGTGCCCCCTTACATCTGGTGCCCCCATCACACATACATAAGCTGCCTCCATCAGAGTACCCTCTTATATAAGGTGCCCCCATCAGTATAACTCCTTCCATTAGATGTCCCCATGAGTATCCCCTTACATCAGGTGCCCCCATAAGAGTAACTCATTACATCAGGTGCTCCCATCACAGTGCCCCCATAAACCAGGAACCCCACAGAGTACCCTCAAATATCAGTTGTTCCATCAGAGTGCCCCCTTAAATCAGGTGCCCACTTACATCAGGTTTCTGCATCAGAAGGTTCCCTTACATCAGGTATCCCCCATAAGCATGGTCCCTTACTTAAGGTGTCCCCCATCAGAGCGGCCCTTTACATCTTTACATAAAGTGTCCCCGTCAGAGTACCCCTTACATCATGTGTTCCCATCAGAGTACCTCCATGAATCAGTAACTCCAAACCAAAATTACCTATCAGCAGTTTACCCCATTAGAGTAGCTGCCCAATCAGCTTACCCTTTTAGACCAGTTGCCCCATCAAAGTACCCGCATAGATCAGTTGCCCTGTCGGAGTACCCCCATAGATCATTCGCCCCATCAGAGTATCCCCTAAGAGTAGTTGCCCCCATCAGAGTCTCTCCAGTAGATCAGTTGCCCACATCAGAATACCTCCAAAAGTCTAATGCCCCATCACAGTACCACCATAGATCAGCTGCCCCCATTATAGTACTCCCATAGATCAGTTGCCCCAATCAGAGTACCCTCATAGACCAGTTGTGCCTATCAGAGTCTCCCCATAGATCAGTTGCTCCATCAGAATACCACCAAAGACCAGTTTATCCTATCAGAGAAATACCATAGATCAGTTTCCCCATCAGGGTAACCCCATAGATCAGCTGCCCCAGAATACTCCCATTGATGAGCTTCCCCATCAGAGTACCCCCTTAGACTAGTTACCCGATCAGAACACCCCTATAGAGCAGTTACCCCATCTTATTATCCCTATAGACCAGTTTCCTCATCAGAGTAACTCCATAGACCAGTTTCCCCATCAGAGTAACCCCATAGACCAGTTGCTGTTGTCTGATTACCCCCATAGACCAGTTGCCACTGTCCGATTACCCCTACAGACCAGTTACCCCATCAGAACACCCCATAGACCAGTTGCCCCATCGACCAGTTGTCCCTGTCTGATTACCCTTATAGACCAGTTGCCCCATCAGTGTAACCCCATAGACCAGTTGCCCATCTGATTACCCCATAGACAAACTGCCCTATTAGACTAACCTCATAGACCAGTTGCACCGTCTGATTACCCTCCATAGACCAATTGCACCATCCGAATACCCCCATAGACCAGTTTCCCTATCAGAATACCCCCATAGACCAGATTCCCCCATAGACCAGTTGCCCTATCAGAGTACCCCTATATACCAGTTGTGCCCATCTGATTACCCCCATAGACCAGTGGCCCCCATCAGAGTAACCCCATATGCCAGTTGTCCCTATCTGATTACCCCTATAGACCAGTTGCACCATCACAGTAAACCAATAGACCAGTTGCCACTGTACAATTACCCCTACAGACCATTTGCCCCGTCAGAGTAACCCCATAGACCAGTTGCCCCCGTCTGATTATCCCATCAGCGTAACCCCATAGACAAGTCGCCCCCATAGACCAACTGCCCTATTAGAATAGCCCCATAGACCAGGTGCACCATCTGATTACCCCCCAAAGACCAGTTGCTCCATCCGAATATCCCCATAGACCAGTTTCCACATCAGAATACCCCTTTAGACCAGTTTCCCCATCAGAATACCCCTTTAGACCAGTTTCCCCATCAGAATACCCCTTTAGACCAGTTTCCCCATCAGAATACCCCTTTAGATCAGTTTCCCCATCAGAATACCCCCATAGACCAGTTGCCTTATCAAAGTACCCCTATATACCAGTTGTGCCCATCTGATTACCCCCATAGACCAGTGGCCCCCATCAGAGTAACCCCATATGCCAGTTGTCCCTATCTGATTACCCCTATAGACCAGTTGCACCATCACAGTAACCCAATAGACCAGTTGCCACCGTACAATTACCCCTACAGACCAGTTGCCCCATCAGAGTAACCCCATAGACCAGTTACCTCATCAAAACACTCCATAGACCAATTTCCCCAAGTCTTATTACCCCCATAGCCCAGTTGTCCCTGTCTGATTACCCCTTTAGACCATTTGCCCCATCAGAGTAACCCCTAGACCAGTTGCCACCATCTGATTACCCCTAGGCCAGTTGCCCCATCAGAGTAACCCCATAGACCAGTTGCCCCCATATGATTACCCCATTAGACCAACTGCCCTATTAGAGTAACCCTATAGACCAGTTGCACCGTCTGAATACCCCCTGTAGACCAGTTGCCATATCCAAATACCCCCATAGACCAGTTTCCCCATCAAAATACCCCTTTAGACCAGTTTCCCCACCAGAATACCCCTATACACCAGTTGCCCTATCAGAGTACCCCTATATACCTATTGTCCCCATCTGATTACCCCATAGACCAGTGGTCCCCATCAGAGTAACCCTATATGCCAGTTGCCAATTTCTGATTACCCCCATATAGCAGTTGCCCCATCAGAATACCCCCATAGACCAGTTGTCCCTGTCTGATTACCCCTATAGACCGGTTGCCCCATCAGAGTCACCCAATAGACCAGTTGCCACCGTCCGATTACCCCTACAGACCAGTTGCCCCATCAGAGTAACCCCAAAGACCAGTTACCCCATCAGAACACTCCAGAGACCAGTTGTCCCTGTCTGATTACCCCCATAGACCAGTTGTCCCTGTCTGATTACCCCCATAGACCATTTTCCCCATCAGAGTAACCCCATAGACCAGTTGCCCCCGTCTGATTACCCCCATAGACCAACTGCCCTATTAGAGTAGCCCCATAGACCAGGTGCACCGTCTGATTACTCCCCATAGACCAGTTGCCCCATCCGAATACCCCCATAGACCAGTTTCCACATCAGAATACCCCTTTAGACCAGTTTCCCCATCAGAATACCCCCATAGACCAGTTGCCCTATCAGAGTACCCCTATATACCAGTTTTCCCCATTAGATTACCCCCATAGACCAGTGGCCCCCATCAGAGTAAACCTATATGCCAGTTGCCAACTTCTGATTACCCCCATATAGCAGTTGCCCCATCAGAATACCCTCATAGACCAGAAAACCCCCATGGACCAGTTGCCCAATGAGAGTACCCTTATGTACCAGCTGCCCCCTCTAAACTTGCCACTACAGACCAGTTGCCCCATCACAGTACCCCCATACACCTGTTGCCCACCATCAGAGTACAGAATAGACTAGTTGTCCCACTGGTGTACCCCACATACTATTGGAGTAACCCATAGACCAGTTGCCCAAATCAGAGTGCATCTTTACACTATAGGGGGCGCACGCACATGACGTCATTATTACAAAGATTCCTGCGTTCCTAGCAGCCAATGACTGCTGCCCAGCGGGGATACGGCGCTGCAGATTGGCGGTTTACAGAGAACTGGGAGGGGAGGAGTCAGGGAATGTCTCGCGTGATGCTACAGATTCGCCTTCACCCCTCCCATCTAGTGTCCCTCCTCTCGTGTGTACCACGTGAGATATTCCCTGACTCCTCCCCTCCCCAGTTTTCGATAAGACGCGACTCTCCACGCCTCACGGACGTGACGTCAGGCGGAAATACGCCCCGAGGCTTTCCTCCTATTGGCCATTTGCCGTCAGCTGTCGGCAATAAGCGAATGAGACAGCGGGAGGCGGGGATTCGTGCGTCGCTCACTTCCGGTGAGTTGAAGTTTTTTTTTTTTTTTTTTGTCAGAATAGAGTTGCCGCCCCCTAATGCCAGAGGAGCTGAGGACGGGATTTGTTTCTTTCCCGATAGCACTGAGCTGGACCGGGAAATAGGACAGTTGGGGTGTTCCAGTAGTGGGGCTAGGAGACAGAGAGGTCAGAGGAGGGTGCTTTTCTACTGCAGGATTAGAGCTAAGAAAGACATACTTTACCTAGGGGGCGCCATTTACCTCAGGAATAGGTGGGAGTGTGTAAGGTAGACATAGGGGACTTCATTTTACCTTTATTTTGGTGGGGAAAGTGTGAGGTAACCACAAGGGGTGCCATTTTACATTAGCATTGGGTGGAAAAGTGTGATGTAACTGTTGGGGGCGCTGTTTTACCTCACATTTGTTTTGGAAGTGTGAGGTGACCACAAGAGGCACCATTTTACCTCAGGTTTAGATTGGGAAGTGTGGGGTAACCACAAGAGGTGCCATTTTACATCCAGTTAGGTTGAAAAAGTGTGAGGTGACCACAAGGGACGCCATTTTTACATCCAGTTAGGTTGGGAAGTGTGAGGTGACCACAAGGGACGCCATTTTTACATCCAGTTAGGTTGGGAAGTGTGAGGTGACCACAAGGGACACCATTTTTACCTCCAGTTAGGTTGGGAAGTGTGAGGTGACCACAAAGGGGTGCCGTTTTACCTCCGGTTAGGTTGGGAAGTGTGGGGTAACCACAAGAGGAGCCATTTTACCTCAGGTTTAGCTTGGGAAGTGTGGGGTAACCACAAGAGGCGCTGTTTTACATCCAGTTAGGTTGGGAAAGTGTCAGGTGACCACAAGGGGCACCATTTTACCTCCAGTTAGGTTGGGAAGTGTTAGGTAACCACAAGGAGCGCCGTTTTACCTCAGGTTAGGTTGGGAAGTGTGAGGTAACAACAAGTGGAGCCATTTTACCTCAGGTTTAGATTGGGAAGTGTGGGGTAACCACAAGAGGTGCCATTTTACATCCCGTTAGGTTGGGAAAGTGTGAGGTGACCACAAGGGGCACCATTTTACCTCCAGTTAGGTTGGGAAGTGTGAGGTGACCACAAAGTGTGCCGTTTTACCTCCGGTTAGGTTGGGAAGTGTGAGGTAACCACAAGCAGCGCAGTTTTACCTCTGGTTAGGTTGGGAAGTGTGAGGTAACCACAAGGGGCGCAGTTTTACCTCTGGTTAGGTTGGGAAGTGAGAGGTAGAGGGTTTCGAATTTCCTTGCAGCTAATTGAATATCGGAGGATTAGGATTATAGAGGTCAGGATCGAGGAAGGATCTCTATGAAGGTAGACGCCATGTCCAACTTCCAGAACCTGGTGATGACGCAGAATGGATCGCCCAGTCAATCGTAAGTATGGCATCATGGCTGTCTACATGTGGCCTTCTTATGCTTATGGTGGTATAATTATTTATTTTTATGGTTGAACTAGATGGACTTGTCTTTTTTCAACCTGACTATGTAACTTTAATCCACTGGGCGGAGCCCAATTATACTCTGGGTGCAGCCTGTTGGGGGGAGGTGTTCTTATTTTCTAGGCAGAGCCTGTCAGGGGCAATGTTGCTATTTTCTAGGTGGAATCTGCCTGGGAGCAATGCCCTATGCTGGAATAATCCTCTAGGCGGAGCCCTTTTAGGGGAATGATGCCCTATGGTGGTTTAACCCAATATGTGTTGTTTATCCGGAACAGGAGAGCGATGCCCTATGGACTTCTAGTTCTCTAGGCGGAGTCTCTCCAGGGGTGATTCTCTATGGTGGTCTGATTTAGTAGGTGGAGCTCGTCTGGGGGCAATGCCCTATGGTGGTCTAATTTTGTAGGCGGAGCCTGTCTGGGGGTGATGCTCTATGGTGGTCTGATCCTGTAGGCGCAGCCTGTCTGGGGTGATACCCTATGGTGGTCTGTTCCCGTAAACGCAGCCTGTCTGGGGTGATGCCCTATGGTGGTTTAAATTTGTAGGCCACCATATAGATATATGGAAAGAACCCTAGCACTCTGGAAATCCGTCCAAATTCTTTTTTCGATAATTACCAAGTACAGAGTAACTGCTAACATTTTTTGGCGAAGAGCCGTGTTAGCAGTTACTCTGTACTTGGTGATTATCGAATAAAGAATTTGGACAGATTCCAGAGTGCGGGTTCTTTCCATATATCCATATTCCGAGTTTGTGATGAGTGGGAGGTCATCTGAACCTGGCTCCTGGAGAGAAGGTACTAGTAACCAACATGCATAGTTGGACGTTTTCACAGTTAGAGCGGTGCTACCCTGTGGGAGCAAATCTTGGGTTCATGCCCTATTGTGGTCTAATCATGTGGGCGGAGCCTATATGGGGGCAATACTCTATGTTGGTGTAATCCTCTAGACAAAGCCTGTCTTGGGGCGATGCCCTATGGTGCTTTAATCCTGTAGGCGATGCCCTGTGGTTGTTTAATCCTCTAGGCAGAGCCTGTCTGGAGGTGATGCCCTATGGTGGTCTAATCCTGTAGGCAGAGCATTTCCAGGGGTTATGCCCTATCTCTTATAAGGAGCCTGTCTGGGGGGCGATGTCTTATGGTTGATCCTGTAGGCACAGCCTGTCTGGGGGTGATGCCCGATGGTGATCTGATCCCGTAGGCGCAGCCTGTCTGGGGGTGATGCCCTATGGTGATCTGATCCCGAAGGCGCAGCCTGTCGGGGGGTGATGCCCTATGGTGGTCTGATCCCGTAGGCGCAGCCTGTCTGGGGGTGATGCCCTATGGTGATCTGATCCTGTAGGAGCAGCCTGTCTGGGGGTGATGCCCTATGGTGGTCTGATCACGTAGGCGCAGCCTGTCTGGGGGTGATGCCCTATGGTGGTCTGATCCCGTAGGAGCAGCCTGTCTGGGGGTGATGCCCTATGGTGGTCTGATCCCGTAGGAGCAGCCTGTCTGGGGGTGATGCCCTATGGTGGTCTGATCCCGTAGGCGCAGCCTGTCTGGGGGTGATGCCCTATGGTGGTCTGATCCCGTAGGCGAAGCCTGTCTGGGGGTGATGCCCTATGGTGGTCTGATCCCGTAGGCGAAGCCTGTCTGGGGGTGATGCCCTATGGTGGTCTGATCCCGTAGGCGCAGCCTGCCTGGGGGTGATGCCCTATAGTGGTCTGATTCCGTAGGCGCAGCCTGTCTGGGGGTGATGCCCTATGGTGGTCTGATCCCGTAGGCGCAGCCTGTCTGGGGGTGATGCCCTATAGTGGTCTGATTCCGTAGGCGCAGCCTGTCTGGGGGTGATGCCCTATGGTGGTCTGATCCCGTAGGCGCAGCCTGTCTGGGGGTGATGCCCTATGGTGGTCTGATCCCGTAGGTGCAGCCTGTCTGGGGGTGATACCCTATGGTGGTCTGATCCCGTAGGTGCAGCCTGTCTGGGGGTGATGCCCTATGATGGTCTGATCCCGTAGGCGCAGCCTGTCTGGGGGCGATACCCTATGGTGGTCTGATCCCGTAGGCGCAGCCTGTCTGGGGGTGATGCCCTATGATGGTCTGATCCCGTAGGCGCAGCCTGTCTGGGGGTGATGCCCTATGGTGGTCTGATCCCGTAGGCGCAGACTGTCTGGGGGTGATGCCCTATGGTGGTCTGATCCCGTAGGCGCAGCCTGTCTGGGGGTGATGCCCTATGATGGTCTGATCCCGTAGGCGCAGCCTGTCTGGGGGTGATGCCCTATGATGGTCTGATCCCGTAGGCGCAGCCTGTCTGGGGGGTGATGCCCTATGGTGGTCTGATCCCGTAGGCGCAGCCTGTCTGGGGGTGATGCCCTATGGTGGTCTGATCCCGTAGGCGCAGCCTGTCTGGGGGTGATGCCCTATGGTGGTCTGATCCCGTAGGCGCAGCCTGTCTGGGGGTGATGCCCTATGGTGGTCTGATCCCGTAGGCGCAGCCTGTCTGGGGGTGATGCCCTATGGTGGTCTGATCCCGTAGGCGCAGCCTGTCTGGGGGTGATGCCCTATGGTGGTCTGATCCCGTAGGCGCAGCCTGTCTGGGGGTGATGCCCTATGGTGGTCTGATCCTCTAGACAAAGCCTTTTTTAGCACGATACTGTATGTTGGTCTGATCCTCTAGGTGGAGCCTGTTGGGCTCCGATGCACTATGGTCTTCTAAACCTCTATGCAAAGCCTGTCGGGGGTCAGTGTTCTAATTTCTGGGCAGAGTCTATCGTGGGGGTGGGGGGCGATGCCCTATGGTGTTACAACCCTCTAGGCAGTGCCTGTCAGGAAAGCTATTGCATAAATCTCTAGGCAGACCCTTTTAGGGGTGAGGTGTTCTAATCCTTTAGGTGAAGCTTGTCAGGAGTGATGCGCTATGTTTAATTTTAGGTGGAGCCTGTCAGGGGCCAGTGCTCTAATCCTCTAGGAAGAGCCTGTCAAGGGCGATGCCCTATGGCAGTGATGGTGAACCTTGGCACCCCAGATGTTTTGGAACTACATTTCCCATGATGCTCATGCACTCTGCAGTGTAGTTGAGCATCATGGGAAATATAGTTCCAAAACAACTGGGGTGCCAAGGTTCGCCATCACTGCCCTATGGTGTCCTAATCCTTTGGCAAAACCTGTCAGGGGGAGGTGAAGTCCTATTGTAGTCTTATTCTCTTGGTGGATCCATTCAGGGCAATCCCCTTTTAATAGGCAACGCCTAGCACATTAGCCCATCAGGAAAGTAGGAGGGAGCAATGCCGTATGGATTTTTAATCTGGTAGGCGGAGCTTGTCCAGGGTGATGACCTATGATGGTCCCATTCCCTAGGTGGAGCCTGTTGCAGTGGGTTGCTCTATGTTCTTCTAATCCTCTATGCGAAGCTCGCCCAGGTGGCAGTGTTCTAATTTCAGGAGATGATGCACCTAATCTTCTAGGCAGAGCTTGTTGGGGGGCCATTGGCCTGTGACGGTCTAATCCTCTAGGTAGAACCTGTCAGGGACAACCTGTCAGGGACAGAGTTCTAATTTCTAGGCAGAGCCTGTGAGGGGGTGATGCCCTATGGTGTCCTTATTCTCTAGGTGTAACTTGTTGGGGGTGGGATGCCCCATTGTGTTCTTATTCTTGAGGTCTAAGCTGAGTCTGTCAGGGAGGTGATATTCTATGATGGTCCTATCCTCTACGCTTAACCTGTCAGGGTGCAATTATCTAATCCTCTAGGCGGAGCCTTCAGGAATAATGCCCTGTGATATTCCAATCCTCTACATGAAGTCTGTCATGGGGCGATGTCCTTTGTTGTACTAATCCTCTAGGCAGAGCATGTCAGAGTGTGATGCCCTAGTGTGTTAAATATTCTATAGAGACTGCCAGTGGGGCAATGCTCTATGGTGCTGTTATCCCTAAGGCGTAGCCTTGTCCTAAAATGTTGTAATCCTCTGGGTGGAGCCTGCAGGCAGCAGCGCCATATGATGTTCCAATCCTCTGTGAAGCCTGTGGTGTTTTAATCCTCTAGGCAGAGCCTGTCAGGGGTGTGATGCCCCATGGTGTTATCCTAAAGGTGAAGCTTGTCAGGGTAACATTCTTATGATGGGTCTAATCCTCTATACAGAGCCTGTTGGAGAGGATGCGCTATGTCGTTCTAATCCTAGATGGTGCTGTTAGTTGTCTTCCTTGTAGGTGGAGCATAATGACAATGTGAAAGATGTGAAATCTTTACCAATTTATTAAAAATAAAAAAATCACATGTACATAAGTATTTACACTCTTTGCCGTGACACTCACAATCCTGTCTCTGAACTCAATTTTATCGAGGCACAGATCTGGGGAAGGGTACAAAAACATTTCTGCAGCATTGAAGGTCCCAATGAGCACAGTGGCCTCCATCTGTAAATGGAAGAAGTTTGGAACCACCAAGGCTCTTCCTAGAGCGGGCCGGCCGATCAAACTGAGTGCTTGGGGGAAAAGTTTACAGACACCAGTTCTTAATACCGTGTATTACCCCCTTTTAACATCAATGACAGCTTGAAGTCTTTTGTGGTATTTGTGGATGAGACTCTCTTTATCTTCTCAGATGGTAAAGCTGCCCATTCGTCTTGGTAAAAAGCCTCCAGTTCCTGTAAATTCTTGGGCTGTCTTGCATGAACTGCACGTTTTTGAGATCTCCCCAGAGTGGCTCAATGATATTGAGGTCAGGAGACTGATATGGCCACTCCAGAACCTTCCTTTATTGTGTTGTAGCCAATGACAGGTCAACTTGGCCTTGTGTTTTGGATCATTATCATGTTGGAATGTCCAAGTATGTCCCATGCGCAGCTTCCTGGCTGATGAATGCAAATGTTCCTTAAGTATTTTTTGATAACATACTGCATTCATCTTGCCATCAATTTTGACCAAATTTCCTGTGCCTTTTGTAGCTCACACTTCCCCAAAACATCAGCGATCCACCTCCGTATTTCACAGTAGGAATGGTGGACCTTTCATCATAGGCCTTGTTGACTCCTCTCCAAATGTAGCGTTTATGGTTGTGGCCAAAAAGCTCAATTTTGGTCTCATCACTCCTAGAGGTCGACCGATATAGGTTTTTCTCTGGCCGATATTTAGAAATCGCGGCGGCCGATATATGATGCCGTTTTTTTTTTTTTGTTTGGTTTTTTTGGCCCGATATGTTAGGCCGATTTTTTTTTTTTACATTTTTTTTTTTTTATTTTTTTTTTATTTTTTCCCCTTCATCTCATAAAATCTAACAGTTGGACCCCTTTCACACTGGGGTGTTTTTCAGGTGCTTTTGGGCTAAAAATAGCACCTGTAAAGTGCCTGCAAAACGGCTCCCCTGCAGTCCCAGTGTGAACGCCCGAGTGCTTTCACACTGAGAGGGTGCGCTGGCAGGACGTTAAAAATAGTCCTGCAAGCAGCATCTTTGGAGTGGTGTATAACGCTCCTCCACCACTCCTGCCCATTGAAATGAATGGGCACTGCTGCCGAATCGCCTGCAAAGTGCTTCTGCAGCGGTGCTACACGGGCGTATTTAACCTCTTCATTGGCCGCTAGCTGGGTTATAAGCGTTTTACCATCAACGCCTGCCCGCTCCAGTGTGAAAGCAGCGGAGTTCCGCCGAAAAAAAAAAATATTAAAAGTCAGCAGCTACAAATACTGCAGCTGCTGACTTTATAATATATGGACACTTACCTGTCCTGAGCGCCCGCGATGTCGGCACTTGAAGCCGATCTCTCCCTCTGCTCTCGGGTGCTGCCCCCGCCATCTTCGGTAAGGGAATTAGGAAGCAGGCACAAAAACGGGTAATCAAAACTTTTGGACGAAAAAAAAAAAAACTGGCTAACTTTAGGCCCCATGCACACGAGACGCCGGTGCAAACTCTGCTGAACACACGTTTTTAAAGGCTAAAACCGGCGTTTAAAAACGCCCGTTTTGCCGCGATTTTAGCGGCGTTTTACCGCGTTTTACTGCGTTTGCGTCTATAGGCGTTTAGTTAAGAAACATCATAAGACCCTCCCTAAGCTCAAAAAACATTATTATTTAACCATTTCAGCCATTTTAGGAGACCAGCAGCTGAGAGAGCAGCAGTGTACTTGTATTTAGCGTATCACTTGCCACATCATCTGCCACAAGCTGTGGATTGTCCACTTGCCACGTCACCTGATACGTCACCTGGCCATGTCACCTGCCACAAGTTGTGAATTGTCCACTTGCCACAAGTTGTGGATTGTCCACTTGCCACATCACCTGGCCACGTCACCTGGCCACGTCACCTGCCACAAGTTGTGAATTGTCCATCACCTGGCCACGTCACCTGGCCATGTCACCTGCCACAAGTTGTGGAATGTTCACTGGCCACGTCACCTGGCCACGTCACCTGGCCACGTCACCTGCCACAAGTTGTGCATTGTCCACTTGCCACGTCACCTGGCCACGTCACCTGCCACAAGTTGTGAATTGTCCACTTGCCACGTCACCTGCCACAAGTTGTGCATTGTCCACTTGCCACGTCACCTGGCCACGTCACCTGCCACAAGTTGTGAATTGTCCACTTGCCACGTCACCTGCCACGTCACCTGGCCACAAGTTGTGGATTGTCCACTGGCCACGTCACCTGGCCACGTCACCTGGCCATGTCACCTGCCACGTCACCTGCCACAAGTTGTGGAATGTTCACCTGGCCACGTCACCTGCCACAAGTTGTGCATTGTCCACTTGCCACATCACCTGGCCACGTCACCTGCCACAAGTTGTGAATTGTCCACTTGCCACGTCACCTGCCACGTCACCTGGCCACAAGTTGTGGATTGTCCACTTGCCACATCACCTGGCCACGTCACCTGCTACAAGTTGTGAATTGTCCATCACCTGGCCACGTCACCTGGCCATGTCACCTGCCACAAGTTGTGGAATGTTCACTGGCCACGTCACCTGGCCACGTCACCTGCCACAAGTTGTGAATTGTCCACTTGCCACGTCACCTGGCCACGTCACCTGCCACAAGTTTTGGATTGTCCACTTGCCACGTCACCTGCCACGTCACCTGCCACAATTTGTGGATTGTCCACCTGCCATGTCACCTGGCAACATCACCTGCCACAAGTTGTGGATTGTCCACTTGCCACGTCACCTGCCACAAGTTGTGGATTGTCTACAGTGCAATGCAAGCAATTACAGTTTTTTTTCATATTTTTTTTTGATGGTTTTTCATCATTTGCCATCATTTTTGAGATTTCTAATGTAAAAAAATAGGTCACCTTTAAAAACACTAATAAACGAAATCGCGGCAAAACGCCGGTACCCCGCGTTTTGCCGCGTTTTGCGTCTGAAACGTGGAAAACTTTTGCGTCTGAACCCATTTTTTTTTTTGCTTCTGGAAAAACGAGGTTAAACGCAACTGCCTAAAAACGACAATAAACGAGACTGTGTGCATGGACACATAGGATAACATTGAATGGGTTCAGGAGCAGTTGAAAAAAGTGTCCAACTGCCTCTGAACGCGCGTTTAACAGCAAATAACAGCGTCTCGTGTGCATGGGGCCTTACTGTTTAGTTTTTTTTGAAATTCATTAAAGTGTTGTGTTTTTTTTTTTTTCCAAAAAATTGCGTTTGAAAGACCGCTGCGCAAATACCGTGTGACATAAAATATTGCAATTCCTAGGGTCTCTGCTAAAAAAAAAATATATATGTTTGGGGGTTCTAAGTGATTTTCTAGCAGAAAACACAGGATTGTTACTTGTAAGTAACAAGTGTCAGAAAAGATTTAGTCTTTAAATGGTTAAACTGAGAACTTCTACACACGGAGTTTACTTCATTGATGAGTAGAAACATTGTATTCTTTTCTCACACTTGGCAGGCTGCCCAGAGACAAGTCGCTCCAACTTCAGGCAACTTATATTGACTTCTATGATACAGAAGTTATTTGCAAGTCGCGCTGAAGTAAATCGGCTTTTTTTTTAAGCACAATCGGCCGATGCCGATTAATTAAAAAGTGCCAAAAATCGACCGATATATCAGTCGACCTCTAATCACTCCAAATGAATGTGTGCCAGAAGGTTTGAGGCTTGTCTCTGTGCTGTTTGGTGTATTGTAAGCGGGATAATTTGCGTAGTAATGGCTTTCTTCTGGCAACTCGACCACACAGCCCATCTTTCTTCAAGTGCCTCCTTACTGTGCATCTTGAAACAGCCACACCACATGTTTTCAGAGTCCTATATTTCACCTGAAGTTATTTGTGGGTTTTTCTTTGCATCCCAAACAATTTTCCTGGCAGTTGTGGCTGAAATTCTAGTTGGTCTACCTGACTGTAGTTTGGTTTCAACAGAACACCACCTCATTTTCCACTTCTTGATTAGAGTTTGAACACTGCTGATTGGCATTCTCAATTCCTTGGGTATCTTTTTTTTTTTTTTTTTTTTTTTTCTTTTCTTTTTTTTTCTTTTTTTTTTATATCCCTTTCCTGTCTTATACAGTTCAACTACCTTTTCCCGCAGATCCTTTCACAATTCTTTTGCTTTCCTCATGACTCAGAATCGTCAGTGCAGTACTGGATGAAAGATGCAAGGGCTGGTCAGGAGTCCAGAAACTCATTGACCCTTTTTATACACACACAATAATTACAAGCAAACAGATCACAGGTGAGGATGGTTACCTTTTTAATAGCCATTCAAACCCCTTTGTGTCAACTTGTGTGAATTTTAATCTATTTTGGAATAAGGCTGGGACATAACAAAATGTGGAAAAAGTGAAGCGCTGTGAATACTTTCCGGATGCACTGTATCTTTTAAAAAAAATATACAGTTAAGGTCTGTGATTGGGTGGTGAGGGAGGAACTTCAAGGACAGCACACCATAGTGTTGATTTGTCTACAGCCAATAAAGGCCTGTAGAAAAATGGAGAATACATTTTTGAACACTCCTTCTCTTCCTCATTAATTTCCTGTTTGGGGGGAGGGAACAGGATCAGGCAAAGTGTCGGGAATGCAGTTTAAGAGTGCAGTGCATTGCAGTGTGAAATAGGGCATAATAGAGAACAATTGTTTTCTGTGTGTCTTAAGAGTGACTTTCCAGTGACGTTCACCGCGTGAACAGGGCCTAACTTTACCCACCATATGTTAAGAAAAATGTATTTAAAACAAAATTTTAACCCCCACGGGGGAAAAAAAACCTAGTGGTGTATGCAACAGGAAAATGTCCTAATCGTGTATTAAACCACTTCCATGAAATGTGCATAAAAGTTGAGACCAAGGCTGTCTTTTGGGGCATATTTTTTTTTCAATGCATTATTTTAGTAAAAATGTTCTACTGTTCTGAGGTCTCGTTCTATGGGTTAAAGAAGGAGGATCATTACATTGTTTGCATTTTTCTGTCCCCCATGGGACAAGGTACATGTAGTACTTTGTCTTATGTAGCAAGATGATTCCTAAGTCTAGTTATGAAATCCAACCTGCCCCCTCCCTCCATGCAATTCAAACAGCTAGGAAGGAGATGGAGCCATGATAACTACAGCTTGTCTCGATTACTGGTCTATGCAGCCTGTGGCAAAAGGAATGCAGAGAGACAAGAGGCTGACACCGCCCTGCATTCCTCTTGACTCAGATGAGTGCTATTATATGTAATGTGTCCCATTGGGGCAGAACAAGTTATGTGCATATCTCAGGAGGCACTGGGGAACTGCACATCATTTGCTTAGGTAGGCATGGCTAAAATCGGTGCGCCAAACAAAAAAAGGTAGTAAACAAAACAAATAATTTGTGTACTGGAGGGTGGGATGGAAAGGAGGAAAGTCATTTTTATTTTCAAAATATTTATTGAGGTTTTGCAACATCAGAAAGTCCGAGAATATAACACATGGTCAGCCTTATTCGATTTTTATTACAGTACTGAATGCAAAACCGGAACAAACAATAATCTTACTGTAAGCTGCCAGAGTTCTTATATCAGAAGATACAATAATTATGAGATGGGCTGACAATACCAGCTATGCAACCATAAATCCAAAGAAATTGAGGAAAAACAGAAGCAGGGGAGACGATGGAGAAGACGGGAGACCTAGAGATCACAGGTAGTATAGGCTTCTGGCAATTAGTCGGGTAGAGGTACCTTTTTTTTTTTTATAGGTTGCCCATGGTTCCCAAGTTTGGTTAAACAAAGCTTGTTTATCATTGATCATCCTAGTGACCCACTCATGGACCATAATCCAGGAAACCTTGTGTTTCAAAAAGCAGATGGAGACACCGCTATGATTTTGACTGTCAAAAGGACATGGTAAACCAATCGCCACATAGGGCGTTCTAATCCTCGTGGGAAATCATTGAGACGAGCAATATGCACCTGTTGAGCTATCGAGGCACCTGTCAGTTTGCAGCGCATACAGAAGACCCTGTTCCAAAAACTGCGGCTCCTGGGGCACTCCTACCAATGTGCTGGGATCATCCTCTATAACACTCTGCCGATGCCATTGCATAAATTCTGGCCAGGCGAGCAGGGACGAAGTTCCACCTTATCAGGACTTTATTACTAGCCTCTATCATAGAGACATTTATTATCCCTTTGTGGGAGAACTGGAACCTGGCACATCAGTCCTCCCACTCAAGTTCACATGCAAGGTCCCTCTCCCAGGCCAGCATGTATATATGTTTGAGGTGAGGCCAGCAGAGATGCATTTGCCATGGAGATATACAGCCCCTGGAGCCCTGATCTTTTGTACACCGCTTCTCATAAGCCGTTACAGAGAGGGCGGTTCTGAGGAGGATTGTATAGTCCTTTAAAAAATTAGCTATTTGTATAATATCAAAGCGTTTGGTAGGGGGCATCACTAGATTGGTGATGCAATGAGAGAGCGTGTCTATGGCCTATACGATACAGACCGTAATCAGTCCACCAATTAAAAGCTTTGATGTCCCAACCACCTGGAGGGAACTTAATATTATGGAACAGGTGTTCTAAATGGGCAGAAACCAGCATAGGGGTAGTATGTAAGCGGTCCCAGAATGCAAAAGAGGGATATAGTGTAGGTGCCAACACGGGGGGTGGTCTGTCCTTGGGAGGTAGCCACAGTAAACAGATTGAAGAAGTCATGTGATCTGTGACACAACGCGTTGGGTGAAGTCGGTGACATCACTTCCGGTGTCTGTTACCCGGTAGTAGCAGTGAGGAGGAGAGCTCTGCATCTCCCTGATTTGCCTTATATTTAATGAAATATACAAGACCATTTTATTTATGAGTGGAATATTGGTATATTCAATAAATCCACATTTACATACATGTTTGCGCGATGAAAGTTTTTTTTCTCCTCTTTTGTTTGCTTTGTATCACATATATCTTAAAAGCACGGTCTGACCCAAATGGGGTCGCTCCTTGAGGTGAGTGGGCATTTCTCCCGGTGGTGGAAGTGGTGGCACGTATCACAATATAGTTTCCTGTATTGGAGGAGCACTGTATGGACACTTTAAGAAGTCACTATTTATTTTGCTAAGGAGTACTTTATGCGCACAGTTTGTTTAAGACCATTTCAATGGTGCAGCTGTTCCGTGTTGGTTTTTTACACTGTTCACTTTTACATACATAGCAGCGCTTTAGTATTTTATCACAAGATTGTGTGGGATGGTACTGCCTGTCTCTCTATGGATACCCAGTCGGTACATTCACGTTGAGAGTAAACCGCTGACAATTGCATTAATTACGCCGCTTTGTAATCAGTCCAAAGATCAGGGACCCTGAGCCCACCTTTAGACCTAGGTGTGTATAGAGTGACACAAGGCAGCCTATTTTTAGAGTTTTATATTGGATTTGAGACATATCTGTTTTGCAAAGGGGAATTGGTAACAAGCGGAATAAATGAAGTAGTTTGGGCAACACCGTCATTTTGACCGTGTGTACCTGCCCGAGCATCCATAGGTCATACATAGCCCAACCCGAAAGGAGGTCCTCCAAACAATGGAAGAAAGGGGGTCGTTAACCCCATATAATGAGCAAGGTGAATACCGAAATACGGCAAAGCTTCATCCTGCCATCAACGCGAAAAGCGGGAGGCATCTGTGAAAAAAATGGGAGTGTGCTGATATACCACCAAGTAGTGTCTGCAGCATGTTGGGAAGGGAAGTAAGTGGGCAAGTAACAGAGGAGAAGATCATCCGCAAATAATGCATATTTGTAGTCAGAGTCTTCCCTTGGAAATGCGATACCCTAACAACCAAGGCCTGAGGTGTGTCTTGGCCTAGCTGGTCAGTACGCCGAAAAGAGGGCATACCTTGAAAGTATGAATATGAAGAAATGTACGATGTGTATGAGTATATGTGAAAATAGGGGGAAACGGGTGGGTGGGAACCCAGAATATGAGCCGACGCAGGAACCAACAGAGGAGGAGGTATAAAGACTCCTCCTACAAATGCAGGCTAGCCTGCGGCCAGCCTTCTTACTTGTCAGAGTCTTCACTGGGAAATGCAATACCCTAAATACCAAGGCCTAAGGTGTGCCTTGGCCTAGCTGGTCAGTACACCTAAAAGAGGGCAAAAAGACACAAAAGTAGGTGTGATAAGAAAGCTTGCTGAAGGGCAGGTAACAATCCACCTACTAGAGTAGCGCACGCCTGGATGGCTTCAGTGAATGGATCCGGTATGTATCGGCTATGACAGCAAGAAAACCAGCATCCTATGAATTGACAATAAGAAAGGACCCCCCTGTTTGGAACCTGCAAAACTGCCCAGAATCAAAAGAACTGTCCCGTAAATGATTGGACTAGGCCTACTTTCTGAGAAAACGCAGACATGGGAACAAACTGCTTGTAGCGAGAGGATACGTGGGGGGGGGGAGGAGCAAGGGCTGACCCGAGAAGCCCTGTGAAACAATAGCAAAGGTCGAACACTTGAAAACCGGATGTCAGTCAAGTAGCTCTGAGAAATACCCACGAACCCCTGGCCTGTCTGTCTATACTTGGTATGGGGAAGTTTGAGAGGGTGAGCTGCAAAAAAACGATGAACTGACAGGAGTTTGCAGAGGTCTGAAAAGCTGGATTCCTGATAGATATGATTGCTGGTGTTGACGGATAAGGCCAACACGCTGTAGTCAGATGCATCGATAACACGGAGAAAAACATACCAGACACACAGAAAACTGGTCTCTCGTGATTTAAATCGGGTCGTGCTTCTGCTTGAAACCAGACAGACAATCGAGTCGGAGTCCTGAAACGGGAAGGAGGGGCAGACTCCATCCTGGGGAATAAAACTCATGACATGATTCAGCATACCCAAGTGACTGTAAGCCTCCCTTGGAACAGGCTGGGGATCGGACAAAAGATGAATGGCCTGCCATACCTGACCAGTTGACCAGGCAACCTCGCAATCAAGAGATTAGCACTGAGAGTGGAACCCAAAATAGCAATGATATTGACCCGGACCTACCATTGTGTGGGCTGACAAAGGAACATTGGTGTCAAAGGTTTCAAAGGACTGCTATTGACCCAAGGGTAACCCAGCGGTGAAACGACACTAGCGCTACTAATTTTGCCCTAGCAGCGGGCAGGTCTGATAATCTTCAAAGCATTGGTAAAATCAGCTTGGATAGCCCCAATATTCCCCCCCCCCCCCCCTCCAACCGTAGAAAGTGCTAAACCGACAACTCTATGGACAAGTACTTTGATGAAAATAACTTCGCAGGAAAAAGACAGTCAAAATGTAACAATGTTGAAAACTAGCCACTGGACACCCTGGTGGGCCGACCCACCCTCTACGGAACGAACGTGAAAATCCAGACCAAGTGCCCCATGGAAATTACTGCCCCCAGTAATTTAATGACAACGAAAGCATGGCTGTCTGCTGACTCCAAGATACTACATACAAAAGACTCCGAGACAGTGATGAGGCCCGCATGCGGACCTGCAAAAAATTTAACCGGCAGGGGCTGACTGAAACCTGGGGATGAGAGATTCCAACACGGCCCCTGACAAGAAACATAGCTTGGCTCAGACATATTGCAACGGTAGGCTTGATGGCAAGACCGGTGAACTAAGGAGATGCTGTTCTTGCCTGCAGGAATGCAGGAGCTGGGGGTGTGCTGACACCCCGCCTCTGACCGAGCGAGTTTTGATCACCTCAATCCTGCCCTGTAATTGTAACAGGCTGTTGCGAGCCTGTTTAGCCCGCATGAATCTGTGCTTAAGAATAATGCCCAGAACATGTCACATGCTGGTTTATGTGAGTAGCTGGGATGGAATTGTACACAATCCAAAGCATACTGCCTTCCCGGCTGTGGCCGGAAAAGGAAACCCGTGTCCCGACGCACCGCTGTGCTTATGTATGGACCAACGCCTTGATAACAGAGTGCTACCATGCTCATTACTCCCCCGTGGAGTTGAAGGGATGACGTGAATATGTAGCTCCCAAAACACCCAAGGAAACATAAAGAAAGTGACAACAGACAACCAAACATGAGAATCCCACCCCTCTGTACCTACCTGAGTATGAGGACGTGAGCAGTAATGACCAAACCACAGCGCGTGCATGAAGCTGATGACAGCTCCCACCCTAGTGTATGTCGTAAGTGAGCCTGAGTAACCTGCAGCGCAGAGACAGGTAATTAAAAATGTAACACTCAGGGCCGGGTATACCCACAGACCGTGGTGGGTAGTCGTACAGGTGTAAGAAATTACTGTGCATCGTATGACGTATGGTATAAGGGCGAGAAGATTGTGGGCAACAATCATTTAAAAATGAAACCTCAGCCCGTATGGATCCGTAGACGCGACAGATCCTGAGATGTGAGCACTGGCTAACTAAACCCAAGTATACAAGAACGTGAAAGAAAGGTATGATGAGACAAGGAAACAAATGAAGATGCAACGCCAGGTAGTGTATGCCGAGACCGCATAGCTACAACAGAACATGCTACGACATGACCGCTATGACTGGAACATGCTAGGACAGAAAACGCAACACCCCTCTGTGAGGACATGAGCAGAGATGAGACCACAGTGCATAATGAACCTGATGAGGACCCCCACCCTAGCGTATGAAGAAAGTGAGCCCCAAGTAACCTGTTGCGCAAAGACAGGTAGTTAAAACTGAATACTCAGGGCTTATGTACCCACAGACCGTGGTGGGTAGTCGTGCAGGTGAAATGAATGTGCATAGTATGACGTAAGGTATACAGGCGAGAAGATTGTGGATATGTAGACGTGACAGATCCTGAGATGTGAGCCCTAGCCAACTGAAACGAGGAATGCAAAGAAACCTGTACGATGAGACATGGAAACCAATGAAGATAAAAACCGGCTACCGGTGTATACCAATATGCTGTGACAGACACACGCCAGTGACAAACCCACGCTAATGACAGACCCGCTGTGACAGAACACGCTGATTGACCGAGCTGTGGTGACAGAAACACGCTAATGGCTGAGCTGCTGTGACAGAAGCACGCCATGACAGAACATGCTAATGACTGAGCTGATGTGACAGAAACACTAATGACAGAACACCGCTACTGACAGAAACCACTATAACAAAAACATGCTAAAGACAGGGCCGCTGAAACACAACACGCTTCTGACAGAACCGCTATGACCGAAAACGATGTGAGGCATGAATCGTAAAGACCATGGAAGTGGAGCTACCCCACCCAATCAACCCCCCCATCTGCTGGACTGCATCCTGGAATCTGTGACCCCAAGGTAGTCTGCATCTGTCAAGCAAGTCTCACCTGGCTTGCACCCCCGGCTCAGAGCCATGCCAGGACACATCAAGCCAAGCATGTCCTTACTTGTATTACTAAGGATCTGGTGATGGGTAGAACCTGGACCAAGGAATGAATGAAATGGCCAACCCTGCTGTGCTTCAAACAGCCCCCCGCCCATCCATTTCAGGACAACAGCTAATGGCCCCCCATGCTGCCCGGCAAGTGGAAGGAGTGAGCGCCCCCTCATGGAGTGCGGCGCGTGTATGGGGAGAAGTGAGCGGGCGGCGCTCCCTCAGATGATGCCGGCGTGAGCCCTGTGTGTGGATGGATGGACGACCCCCCCCCCCCCCGGCGGATCACCGGGTGAAGCGGGCGGGCGGCCCCCCGATGGTGTTGGATGGAGCCCAGGCGAAAAAGGGAGGGTAGGTGGACGAAATGGATAGACGCCCCCCCCCTGTAAGAAGCGGATTTAAGCCCCATGATGCAGGATTTAAGCCCTGGGATGAATGTTGGATGGGTGGGCGGTCCCCCCAATGGTGCCCGGCGTAAGCACCTGGGAGAGGAACCGCCATAACTGCTACAGTTGACCGCCGCTCTGCAGGGAAACTAGAAGTGACGTGTGTAGGCTGCGTCAACCCAGAATACGAGCCAACGCAGGAACTGACAGGAGGAGGGATAAATACCCCTCAGACTCCTACAAATGCAGGCTAGCCTGCGGCCAGCCTTCGTACTTGTGTTCTCATGATCCAAATGTGACCCCCTTTTATATATTGCGTCAATCGCAATAGCAAAGATTAGAGGCGACGAGGGTCATCCTTGGCAAGTGCCCTGTGTTATCACTATGAGATTGGTGCGATAGCCTGCCAGTTTAATTTTAGCCTGTGGTTGTGAATATAGGGTGCCTATAGTTTGGAGAAAACGGGGCCCAAAGCCCCAGGCTTCCAAAACCTGAAACATGTATGTCCAGGACACAGAGTCAAAGGAATTCTGTAAATCAGTAGATAACAAGTCCTGTTTGTCGCCCATCCCGTTTGCATATGTGTGATGAAATCAACTGCCCTCCGAATCTGGTCCAGACCCTGCCTGCTGGGGATGAGGCCCACCTGATCCTTGTGGACATAAAGTGGATTGAAAAAATGTAATATGTTTGCTAAAACCTTTTTTGTAAAGAATTTCAGTGAGAGTGAGGTAGGGCAATAACTACCCAATTTCCCAGGGTCTCGATCAGGTTTCAGAACAACTGAGATAAACGCCAATTGAGAGTGGGGGGTCCAGGGGGGCACCAAAGAACTGGACCAGGTGAGCAACTAAAAGGTCCTGTAATATTATAATAGAGGACCTTAAAACTGTCGGGACCAGAACCGCACCAGTTTTTTCGTATTTTTGATCGCTGCCAATGTTTCCCTGTCTGTGAAAGTTGCGTTCTATGTTCAGGTGATATCTTTGGGAGGTGAAACCTGCCAAATATTGAGCGCAGAGTTAAGGGTCCTCCCCTACCGGGGCCCTTATACAAAGGGGAATACAACCTTTTTAAAGAACTCTAATATCTCACAGGGATTTTGAGAGTAATGCCGCGTACACATGATTGGACATTCTGACGACAAAACCGTGGATAAATTTCCGACAGATTTTTTTGGCTCAAACTTGTCTTGCAAAACAGAGACAACCTTAGAGACTCAATGAGAGCCTCCTACAAGATCCGGAGGTGATAACAGATGTAACAAAAGAAATCACACACTACTTCGACACAAACTTAACGACGGGCTGCAATATGGGACTTGCCTGGGAGGCACATAAGGCGGTCATACGGGGGATACTAATAAAAGCACAGCGCGAGAATTAAAAAGCAGCGAACAGCCCAAATCGCGTCATTAATAGACAAACTCCAAAAACTGGAAACCAAACACACACCGACCAGACTACTGGGGAACGAATTAAATACAGTACGAACACAGATAACAGACATACTCCACTTTAAAGCCAAGGCGGCACTGCAAATCTCCCGCAAGAAGATATACGAATCGGGAAATAAATGTGGCAGACTGCTTGCACAATCCCTACGATCCCAAGCAACAGCTTCTTACATCCCACACATACTCCCCAACAGGCCAGAAGGAAACTCTCCCCCAGCAGATAACCTAAGAATTTAAATCTCATTCTGAATCCCTATACAATTTGCCTGTAGATTCCCCCCCCCCCTCGGAAAGGGTGACAGACTACATAAAGAACTCCACAATGCCCACCCTGCCGACTGACACACGTGACCTTCTGGACTAACCTATAACACTGACAGAACTGCAGTCGGCAATAGGAAACACGAAACACAATAAGGCTCCAGGACCGGATGGACTTACGGTCCAATACTACAAGACCTTACTCCCCTCACTAGGGAATCGGCTGGTCAAACTGCTCAACGCTCCTAATAAGGAAGGTAACTTGCATGACACTACATTACAGGCCCAAATAGCGGTAATCCCTAAAGAAGATAAGGACCCATCCCAATGTGGGAGCTATCGCCCAATATCACTATTGAACACGGACCTCAAACTGTTCACTAAAATAATTGCAACTAGGTTGCAGACCCACATACCCCATTTAATACACCTAGACCAAGTGGGCTTTGTCCCTACTAGGGAGGCCAGGGACAATACTACCAAAGTTCCGAACCTGCTCCACAAAGCCACCACTACCAATACGCCCAGTGTCTTTCTCAGCACAGACGCTGAGAAAGCCTTTGACAGGGTGAACTGGACGTTCATGTTTGCCACACTGAACCATGTGGGTCTAGGCAACAATATGATGAAATGGATAAAGGCAGTGTATACAACACCGACAGCAAGGGTTAGAGCAAATGGAGTACTCTCAGACCCTTTCCCAATTATGAACGGGACACGCCAGGGATGCCCACTTTCACCCCTCCTATTTGCTCTGTCTCTTGAACCCTTTATGCCACATGAGAAAGAACCCGAACATTTTGGGTATTACGATCAGCCAAACCCAATACAAAGTCTCTGCCTATGCAGACGATTTGCTGTTTTTCTCTTTCAAACCCGACAATATCCCTACCAAACCTTCTGCGGAAGTTCACACTATATGGGACACTTTCCAATTTAAAACTCAATTTTGGTAAATCGGAGGCAATGGGCGTAAAAATCCCCAACTCTCAACTCGCACATCTTCAGTCCAGCTTTAAATTAAAATGGACTAAAACTGCCCTTAAATACCTGGGAACTTATATTCCCCGTACACTTTCAGAATTATACGAACTCAACTTCCCTCCACTCCTAAAAAAAGGTCAAAACATTGCTAACTCTGTGGAATTCGGGTCTACACTCCTGGCTAGGTCGCTGCAATATTTTGAAGATGATGATACTCCCGAAGTTTCTTTACATTATACAAGCTTTGCCCATACACATCCCACTCACCTACTTCAAACAAGTACAATCACTATTCACGGAATTTGTATGGGCTAAAAAAACAACCTAGATTGGCTAATAAATTACTTGTACTTCCCAAATTAAACGGAGGTCTGGCGCTTCCCAACATACGTGTTTATTATCAAGCCGCACATTTGGTGAGGCTCATAGATTGGTGCCGACACCAAACTGTGGACTTCCATAGAACAAACGCAAAGTGAGATCCCCCTTCCAGGCTCCACATGGTGTTACTCGGGACTACCGCCAGAGGTTAAATCCCATCCACTGATAGGCAACACATCGAGGGTTTGCGCCCGAATAGTGACCCAGACACCTCTTCTCCCAGGACTCACCTTTACACCCCATACTGGGAAACCCATCATTCATGCCAGGTCTGAGAGATAGGTTTCGGAAGAGTCTAACTGACTCGGGCATCCACCAGGCCTCCCATTTTAGCTCGGGAGGGCGGTGGAAAACGTCTGCAGGACTCTCGGACCCCACATGCCCGTACCGCTTAGATTTTATGAGGGCACTCCAACTAAGCCACTTTCTGAACTCCATCCAACCCCCGAGAGACAGCGACCAGACACTCACGACATTGGAGGATATATGTAGTATCAGAGGCACCATACCACACACACTCTCATTGACCTACACTCTCCTGAACGCGCCCCCAGAGGAATTTATACCTCCAGGCCTGCTCAAATGGGAAAGGGACATGGGAACCGAATTCAATGCCGCCAAACGACAACATATTCTTAGATACACCCATAAATCTTCCATATGTGCCAAGATCCAAGAAACCAACTACAAAATTCTCTCCCGTTGGTACAAGACCCCCACACTACTACACAAACTATTCCCGAGCAACATCAGACCGTTGCTGGCGCTGCCAAACAGAAGAGGGGACTCTACTACATATTTTTTTGGTCCTGCCCTAAATTGACACACTTTTGGACAGTAGTACGTGAGACTATGCAGAAATTTACTGAACGGACGATCACAGATGATCCAGCTTTCTTCCTCCTGCATGCCTCCAATATTCCAGACAGAATTTATAAAAAATCAGTGCTCCGGCATCTACTAGATGCAGCTAAAGCCTGCATCCCATTACGCTGGAAGTCTACCCTCCCCCCGACCATTGACTCGTGGCTCCGAAAAGTGGAGGCCATAAGGAAAATGGAGGATCTTATCTTAACAGCACAGGAAAGACACGAGACGTTCACCAAAATCTGGCAATTGTGGAGTATGTTTATATACTCCGACGAAGGCCAAGCCCTAATGAGATCAGATGCCACCGACTGAACAAAATCAGGAGACTGGCTCAGATTTGAGGTCTGCTCGTGGTGACACGTAGACACAAGATCACAACCCAGTATGAACCCGTGGGTACTCCGTGGCCACGGGACGCATCTCCCCCCTCCCCACCTACCCCCTCCTCCCCTCCCTTCTTTTCTCTCTTAATCATCTCCCCCCCCCCCCCCTTTACCCACTCTCCCTTTCTTTTCTGTCTCTTTTCTTATGCTTTCTTAATTTCCGTTGGCTTTGCTCAGCTATGCTGTAGCTCCCCACTAATAGGGGGCTGTGGGTGGCGGAGCAACGGCAACAACTTAAAAAAAAATAAAAAATTGGGAGCGGGACCCATGGGACTACGAGACTTCGCACATCCTGCAGTAAGGTAAACTTTACACAACTTGCACTGGAGAGGTAACTA
Source organism: Rana muscosa (assembly GCA_029206835.1). Lineage (NCBI taxonomy): Eukaryota > Metazoa > Chordata > Amphibia > Anura > Ranidae > Rana > Rana muscosa. The sequence goes on along the minus strand of CM055117.1, from coordinate 1,088,912,890 downwards.
TTCCCCCCCCCCCCCCCCCCCCTCTGCACGCAGATGCCAACAAGAACACCCCGAACACGATACACCCTATACATTTTCAATAGGAACGGGATAACCACTCAGTTTCGATCATTATAACTGCCATTAATCTGTTCTCCACAGAAACTGTTTCTTGTTCCTTTTTACACTATATGACATGTTTTGTCGGACTATTACCTGTATTGTTTGTTAATGTGTACCATGTTGGTCCGTGTGGGCCCTGTTCCTTGAAATAAATAAAAAATGTAAAAAAAAAAAGTCATCTTATCTCTTCTCCTGCCGTATTAAAGATCCAAAACATTTTATTTGTACATAAGGAGTAGTATTATAAGTTTCCAGCAGACAGCTTCCCAGCCATAAATTATCTCATTCTGTCTATTTTCTGCAAACTGGGTTATTTTAATATGGACCCAAATGTATTGTATGTAGTTTTCTGCTAGTATCCCGGTGTGTAATGAAAGTGAAATTATTTGAACTTTTGTTCATCAGCCCAAAGTTGGGTGAATGACTAATTACATATTATACACAAAATAGATTTGATTTTTTTTGGCGGTAACATAACTGATACTGAATAAACTGTTTGAAAATATAAAAAAAAAAACAAAAAAAAAAAAAACTTGTCTTGCATACACACGGTCGCACAAATGTTGTCGGAAATTGCGAACGTCAAGAACGCGGTCACATACAGCACGAACGACGGCACAATAAAATGGAGGTTCCATACCAAGTGCCCCACCCTTTGGGATCCTTCTGCCAATCTCGTGTTAGTAGAAGTTTGGTGAGAAACGATTCGCGTTTTTCAGCTTCGTTCTTTTCTGTCCGTTGCAGCGTGACGAATGTGCTATCTCCATTACGAACGGTAGTTTTACCAGACGTTGGAATTTACGAGAACGGATTTTGTCGTCGGAAAATTTGAGAACCCGCTCTCAAATTTTTGTTGTCGGAAATTCTGACAGAAAATGTCCGCTGGGACCTACACACGGTCGGAATTTCCATCGAACATTTGTTGTCGCGGCATTAGAGCCGTCGGAACAGTGCAAATTTGGGACCATGCTCATATATGGATTTTAGGGTTCAGTTTATGAGCCAACAATGAGACAATTTTATCCTTGTGCATATAAAAGCGCATAGAGGCCCAGCATACACCCTTTACTGCTCTCGTTGTCAGTTCTAAATCCAAGTTCTAACCACGTCTGGTTTATTTGTTGAAGTACCAAAGGGTTTTTTAGGAGCATTTGTGGGCTCTAAAGGGTAAATTTACTTTTTTTGCAGGTAAAAATGTGCATTTATTTTTGGCGCCCATAAAGCATTGCACCAACGATCAGTAGATCGCTGGTGCCATGCAGGTCTCCAGCAGATCTGCCAGGGTATTTGCTTCCCCATAAATCCAGGCAAGCACATACAATCTGACAGGAAGAGAGAATGAACTACCATGGCGCTAAACAGTGCTGTGGTAGTTCATTAAAAACTGCAAGCCGACAGTCGCAAAAGCTGTCGGACCTTGTTGTTTTTCCATTCACAGAACACTGTGAATGGATGACGCAGGCGGAGTTTGAATTAGTTCCCGAAGGGCCTTGTTCAGTTGGGAGCAGAACTGTGTAAGCTTGCCCCTTACAGTTGCATTATGAGTGACCCAAAGTGAGAAATACTGTCGTAGGCTGAGCCGAATGTCCTCGCACCAACAGGGATCTGATGAGGAGGATTCATTTAGTTGCCATTGAGGTGCCCTAGAGGGTACCGACAGGGCTAAAAGGGGGGAAGACACCAGGTAATGGTCAGACCACGCCACCGCTTTAATAGTAGTTTTGCTAAGGCTAGGGATCAGAGCACACTAGACAAAGATATGGTCAATTTGTGAATAAGTCGAGTGTAGAGCAGAATAAAAAGTGGAAAGTAATTTTTAAGGGTGAATATCTATGTAACGGGAGGGCCCCTGGAACCCAGAATCTCTTGGAAAGTATGGGATACCCTTGCTTCAGCTCCCCATGCACCTCTTATGTCTAAATCACCCTGTGTCTATTAGGGGCACAGGGTGAGCAAGAAAATAATGCACATTAAGAATATGTCTTGGATTACTTAAAATGGGACAGTGATATTTATCCACAATATCTCCCAGGATATATGTCATATTAGAAAGAGGGACTCATTCATACTGTTGGGACATATACTGTAAGGAGAGGCTAATGTGTTCAACTCCAGCCATCTGTCTGTTGTCTGTTATAATGTAAATGAGTCTAGGATAACTTCTAAGGGTCTTTCATTGTGGCTTGTGCCAATTGACCCTGCAATTGTGTGAAGGAGTTCTGTGTTGATTGGTGATGATGTTGATTGTGTCTTCTGAGCTACCAGAAGGCAAGTCTAGCCTAAGGCTGGGTTCACACTGGTCCGACAAACGCTCCGACATTGGGAGCTCATGTCGCATGACGTGTGAAAATCAATGTTTCCCTATGAGAGCGGTCTTAACTGGTCCAGCACAAGTCGGTCCGACTTTGAAAATGCTCCCTGCACTACTTTGGTCCGACTTTGATCCTACTTCAGACCATTGAATATCATTGAAGTAGGATCCTTGTCCTAACCATCCGACTTTTGACATCCGACATTGTGATTACAGCAGCAGTAAAAGGAATTTATCTCACCCTGGGATTGTTTTGATTGGTCAAAGGACAAGTCAGACTAGCACAAAGTCGGATCAAAGTAGTATCCTGTTCATGAAAGTCGGATGGATGTAGGACCGATGTAGGACTGATATCGCAGAGCAAAGTAGGATGAAAGTTGTATGACTGTCGTGTCGTACCAGTGTGAACCCAGCCTAAAGGTCATGTCTCTAAGTCATTAGCTGCTGTAAGGGATTAGTTAATTAGCTCATGTTAATTAGGTCTGGTCACAGGTGTATTTTCAGAGTAATATGAGCAGGATTTGTATGCACCACCTCTTTTACTGTATATAAGCCTGTAGTCTTTTGGGGGAGAATTATTCGTATGGGTTTTTTGTTCGCCTGCTTGAAGTGTCTGGTAGCGCCTTGTGTTCGGGAATGGAATATCCTAAACGACTTTTAAACCCTCTCATACTCGGGGTGCCGTTACAATTGGCAAGCAGTGGGATGATTCCCACAGCCAGAAGGACAGCTACAAGAGGACACAGGCCAATGGAAGCACATAATGAACGGCTAAAGTTCTCTACCCTCAAGGACTTGCTGGAGAACCGGGGCTGACCGGCCGACAACTGTAAGAAAAGGGACATTATCGTAGAACTAGTCGAAATAGAGCTGAAAGACTCAGTGTAACAGACAGGACACCCGAAGAGGCAAGTTTTGATCGGGCTGTAAACATAAGACTGGCACATTATGGTCCTAACCCTCCAGCGGTGATCATAGACCTAGTTATAGCGGCTGTGGACGCAAATTGGCTGCAGCAAAGAGGTGCTGCAGCAGCAGAAGTCACAGCAGCAACTGAAAGAGGGGAGGTACAGATTCCAGCCGCCATGGAAGAGGAATTCAGGAGGTTGCGAGAGATACAGATACAGCATAGAGGACCAGTATCAGAGGAGGTCCTGCTGGGATGGTCTGATTCTATCCGCTGCAAACTCTGGAAGAAAGCGCTAGCTCTCGAGCAGCAACACCAGGGAAAAGTTCTCCCATCCATCCATGTAAGGTACTGGTCGCAGTATGAAGTACAAATGCTGTTATTGGGGGAACAACCGAAGCAGGAGTAGACAGCTGAGTTAAGCAGGCTGATCTGGGCAGAGGTGCGGTTGGACGAGAGCTACAGAGCCCTCTGGTGGTATGTAGCCCAATAGTGCCCATGGTCAGTGGATGACAGCCCCACGGAAGGCTTTGACTATGATGGCCTGGGATTGTTGTATTGGAGGTTGTCCAGGGACCCTGACTTTGGGAGTGATCGGGAGTGGCGTTTTGAAGGAAATAATGGAGCACAGAGAGTGAAGACTGAATGTCTCGGAAGGGCACTGGGCACAGGAAGATTTGAGTTTCTGGCCATTCAGGAATGGGAGCTGGAGATCGCCTACAGACAGTTGCTAGACTCTGCTCAGCAGCAGGGTGGGGCTCCCTTTTGCCTGAGACTATCAGGAAATGCCAGTTGACAACTCTGAAATCCTGGCTGAAGAATCGGCAGTGGAAAATCTGGAGATTGCCATCCCCAAAGCTGAAGTGCTGACAACAGGGCAGAGTCCTGCTAACCTCTGCCCAGCACTGATGGCATCTTCTGGGTCCCATGGACAGGAGATGGAGAACCTCAGACACCAGTTGCAGAGACAGGGGATTTGATAGACGTTTCTGCTAAGGAAGAACAACCTGATGGGCCTCCAGCAGAAGAGCTGGTATCAGGGCCAAACTTCACTGTGCTCTGCCCAGCACCAACAGCAGTATCTGTGGAGTTACAAGGAACTTCCCCAGCAGAAGTGCTGGCAACAGGGCAGAGTGCTTCCAACCTCTGCCCAGCACCGGCAACAACTGTGGAGTTCCAGGGAGCCTGGGCAGTTGGCCCCTCTCTCCAGCGACAAGCTGAGGTAGTAAAGCTTTTACTCCCAGCTGAATCACTGGCAGCAGGGCAGAATGCTACTGGCTCCTACACACAACTGCAGCTTGATTGACTATCGGGGGGGGGGGGGGATGGGACTGCGGTCTCCACTCACAGCAACCCAGCAGAATAGCTAGCAACAGAGCAGAGTGCTGCTGGCCTCTGCCCTCAACTAACAGGAGTTCCTGTGGTAGTGGATGGGACTTTGGTCTTCACTGACACTGACAGGAGGATGTCAGCCTTGCTTTGCAAGCACTAGAGGATTTTCACCTACCACAAGTGGATTGGACTTCAGTCTGCACTTGTATACTCCAGGGATGCTGGGCAGTTGGTCCAGATCCCCAACAGCATGACGGACTGAGCCCAGTCATCCTGTCTTCTCTCCGGCGGCTGAAAGGACTCCAGGGAGAAGGTCCAGGCCTCTCCCCAGTGGCAAGTATGTTCTTTGAGAGAGGCAGAATTTGGCTGGGTGAGTAATGCTCTGTTTGGAGCAATTTTGTTTGGGGGTACTGTATGGATACCGGCATTGGGGGAATGGAACTATGGACTAACTTCGGAGTCAACCCGTCTGGGGTCTCCTCCTGTGTTTAGTCTCCTGCCGAAAGGGGAGAGATGTAACGGGAGGGCCCGTGGAACCCAGAATCTCTTGGAAAAGATGGGATACCCTTGCTTCAGCTCCCATGCACCTCTCATGTCTAAATCACCCTGTGTCTATTAGGGGCACATGGTGAGCAAGAAAATAATGAACATTAAGAATGTCTTGGATTACTTAAAATTAGAAAGAGTGACTCATTCATACTGTTGGGACATATACTGTAAGGAGATGCTAATGTGTTCAACTCCAGCCACCTGTCTGTTATGTAAATGAGTCTAGGATAACTGCTAAGGGTCTTTCATTGTGGCTTGTGCTAATTGACCCTGCAATCGTGTGAAAGAGTTCTGTGTTGATTGGTGATAATGTTGATTGTGTCTTCTAGTCTAAAGGTCACGTCCTGAGTCATCAGCTGCTGTAAGGGATTAGTTAATTTGCTCATGTTAATTGGGTCTAGTCACAAGTGTATTTTCAAAATAATATGAGCAGGATATGTATGCACCTCCTCTTTTACTGTATATAAGCCTGTAGTCTTTCAATAAAGATTGTGATTCCTGCTTGAACCTCACACGGAGCTTTGTCTCATATTTGGGGGAGAATTATTCATATGGGTTTCTTGTTCGCATGGTTGAAGTGTCTGGTAGCGCCTTGTGTTCGGGAATGGAATACCCTAAACGACTTTAAACCCTCTCATACTCGGGGTGCTGTTGCAATCTACTTTAAGTTTTAGTTACTTAACCGAGGAATGGGGCTGTGACTTAACATTTAAAGACTTCTCTCCACTGGGGGTTTTCCTGTGTAAATGACAAGAGGGGGTCATTTATGTTGTTTTCTGAGAACATATGCAGGAAGAGATTTTTTGAGTATATGCTGCATGTGGACTACACCAGTGAGGAATTGATTCTGTGGATTGTCTGAGTATGGCTAATTAGATTTGCTGTTGTGTTTTTGAATAAATATTGATTTTTAGGCTTGGAATCTTGCGCCTGACCAGGCCATGAAGATCCTGACCAGGCCATGAAGTAACAACTGATGCACAGTATTGCACAAAATGGCTTTTTAGAAATCGTGAGTATTTGTATGAGGCGCAAATGGCCGTACTTGGAGAACGGGCCACTCTAGATGATATAAAGAGAAGCCATAAGAGTTACAACAGTGCGCATATTTTGCAGTTAAGACTGCTTAGACTGAAGGGAAAGCGGCTTACTACCAGCATTCAAAAGTTTGTGGAATCACTTTAAATCCCATTAATAAGGCAATTTGATACTTTTGTGGGCTTGTTCCAGGATTTTAAAACCAGTGCTGCTTAAAGCGGAAGTAAACCCATCGGCATGCCAGGACTGCTAACTGCACATTGGTTGTGCTCTCAACCAAGCTGCCAAACCATCCACCAATGGCTGGTGTTATAACTCATCACATGTGCAGCATCATGGCAGTTGAAGATTAAACAGAGGCCAAGATGGCAGCTCCCTTGGCTGAAAACGATAGGAGGGTTTACTTCCACTTTAATAAAAGTACCGTGTATATACTCACGTATAAGCCAAGTTTTTCAGCATTTTTTTTTTTTGTGCTGAAAATGCCCCCCTCGGCTTATACTCGAGTCTGTGTCCATCTTCAACTTTGTGTGCCTGGTTTAGGCCAGCCGTAGGTTCCCTGGACCCCAAACTTGGCACTCATGTAGCCCCACTCTTCAGCTATAAGTGTGCAAAGTTTGTTGTCCAGAGGCCCTACGGCCGGGGAGCACCGATTTTTCAAAGCCAGGCACCCCTTCCATAGACTCCCATGTTAAACATCAGTCTAGTCACACAGCGCCGGAGATCAGGTAGTTGAGGCATGGACACAGTGAGGCATGCAGATGGACACCCTAGGCTTATACTTGAGTCAATATGTTTTTTCCCAGTTTTTTTGTGGTAAAATTAGGTGCCTCGGCTTATATTCGGGTCGGCTTATACTCGAGTATATACGGAATCCAGAATTAGTGGATCCTTTTGATAGTAGATCCTTTGGATCATTTTAGTAGGTCCCTTAAAGGAGATCCTGTTGTCCCAATTCAATTTGGTAAGTTACAAATTATGGATGGATTGTGAAATTACACCTAGTTCTCATGTAGTGTAAATTTCTACTGAGAATCTATCTGGATTCCTGTCTATAGAGGTTGTTTCTCCTTTTAGGATCCTAACTCTAACTACATTTCGGGAGGATCTACAAAATTGTATGTGAGTGAAACAGTGTCCTTACTTGGACTGCTCAGGGCAAGCTTTCCTGACGTTTACTTGGCTATATTTGCAGATTTTATCTTCAGAAGGCTGCTCAATTGCCATGGCATGGGGCTTCAGAATTTTACATTCATCTCTTCAAGAATGTTTTGAGGTTTCTTCAGTGGTGGAAAAACTGTTGTCTCAGGGTGTTTAGTGGAGTTTCACAGACACTGGTGTAAAGGACTGGAAGATCAAATAATGACTGTGGCCTCTAGGAATCTTCCCTTTCCTTCAGCCACTGAGATCTTCCCACAGTTTAAAGGGCACTTTAAACTCTTGAGAACTACATTTAAACAAAGTGTAAGGATTATCTTAGCTATTTTTTCTACCATAATGCGCATAGACAGGGATTTTCAGGGTAACCTTGTTAATGCTCTTTACATTGGTGGTCAGCAAGAAGAATGTGCCTTCCATTGGAGGTTGTGGGAAGAATTCTCCTTGCATTGCGGGTCAGTGGGGAAAAATGCTATTTACATTGGTAGTTTGTTGGTAGTAAAGCGCCTTAAATTGGTGCGAAGAAACTTTTTATTTTGTTGGACAGTGGGAAGAATGTTCCTTACATTGGTGATCAGTGGGAAGAATGTTCCTTACATTGGTGATCAGTGGGAAGAATGTTCCTTACATTGGTGATCAGTGGGAAGAATGCCCCTTACTTTTAATGGTCAGTGGAGAGACTGCTCCTTACAAATGTTAAAAAGGATCATTGGTGTCAGTGGTAGCTTATCCAATAATCAGAAATTGCTCACTGATCAAGGAACCTCTAGCATAGTCTGGAGGAACCCTAGAGTTCCTCAGAAAATGAAATGAGGAAGGCTGATCAAAGTCAACAATTGGGAGATGGGGAGTTAAAAAAAATTTGAAAGAAAAATGTTGAAGGTTTGCAGTGCAATTAAAAACACAACTCAGAGTTAAACTCTGCAAATATAGAAATGAGATGGTTAATTGGAAGGTGTGGTTTGACAAACCGTATATATGTTTTTTTTTTTTTTTTTTTTTTAACTTGACAATTGTGCTGTGATCAAGGCTTGTAAGCTGGAACGTGTGAGCCCCTGTATGTTTTTTACTCCACTTTTTTATGCACCAATAAAGAAGCAACAAGGACGTTTGGAGTTGCCGGCTCTATTCTTTGTATTTATGTCTGCAAATATAGTTAACCACTTAACGACCGCTCACTGTATATATACGTCGGCAGAATGGCACCGACAGGCACAATCACGTAGAGCATACGTGATTGCCTTTGTATAGTTGGGGGGTCCAATCGGACCCCCCTCCTATACAGTGAGCGGTGGCTAAGTGTCCGGGAGCGTTCCGGGATGAGGGGGCAGCCATTCGTTTCTGGCCACCCTCTCGCGATCGCTCCCGGCGAATGGAAATGCCCCCTCTGTCTCTGTCAGACAGAGGGAGCAGGAGGAAGTGATGTCATCTCTGGTGCGGCGCTCACATATACCGAGCGCCGTACAAGAGAAGACATCAGGTCAGTGCACACAACACTACACTGACACCAGGACACATAGGGACATAAATCGCCCCCCCAGACACCCCAGATCACCCCCCAGCCCCCAGTCACAGTGTCACTGATTGCAGTGACCATTTATTTAGTGATCACTGCAATCAGTGACATTTGTGACTGTAAAAGTGTCACCAAAGTTTAGTCTTAGGTCCAGTGTAGCCCCCTAACCCCCCCTAATAAAGGTTTAACCCCCTGATCACCCCCCAGATAACCCTTTCACCCCCTATCACCACTGTCGCTAAGCGATCATTTTTCTGATCGCTGTCTTAGCGTCAGTGATGCCGATCGGCAGCCAGTAATTTTTTTTAGGTTTGCCGCATGTTTTTATAGCGTCAGGTACCCCAATATATTATCTAATAAAGGTTTAACCCCCAGGTAACCCTTTCACCCCCATCACCACTGTCGCTAAGCGATCGTTTTTCTAAACGCTGTCTTAGTGTCGGTGATGCAGATCGGTAGCTGGTAATTTTTTTTTAGGTTCGCCGCAGGTTTTTATAGCGTCGGGTACCCCCATATATTATCTAATAAAGGTTTGAACCCCCTGATTGCCCCTAGTTAACCCTTTCACCAGTGATCATATAAGTGTTACGGGTGACGCTGGTTAGTTAGTTTGCTTTTTATAGTGTCAGGGCACCCGCCGTGTATATAACCCAATAAAGGTTTAACCCCCTGATCGCCCGGCGGGTGATATCAATTAGGTTTTATCGTCAGAGAGGGTCTGAGTCACACCCCAGGCAGCGTCAGGTTAGTGCCAGTAACGCTAACACCCACGCGTGAAGCATACACCCCCCTTAGTGGTATAGTATCTGAACAGATCAATATCTGATCTGATCAGATCTATACTAGCGTCCCCCAGCAGTTTAGGGTTCCCAAAAACGCAGTGTTAGCGGGATCAGCCCAGATACCTGCTGGCACCTGCGTTTTGCCCCTCCGTCCAGCCCAGGCCACCCAAGTGCAGTATCGATCGATCACTGTCACTTACAAAACAAAAACACACAACTGCAGCGTTCGCAGAGACAGGCCTGATCCCTGCGACTCCAGTGCTGTAGGAGGTGATTTCACCACCACAGTTAAAAAAAAAAAAAAAATATATATATATGCCGAAGCATTGGGGCAGCAGGGGCGGAGGAGCGATTTTGCTCCTAATGCCGCGTACATACGGTCGAAATTCCGACGGAGGCTTGCCCGTGGAAAAGTCCGACCATGTGTGTGCGGCATAACTTTTTTGCGGGAGGATGCCCCCATGCTTCGGCATATATAAATGGTGCGTGTATGCCCATCATTGGAAGTGGGTGGATGAAGGGCGGTATTCTAATGGTGGGCATACCCACCGGTCAATCTCTTTTTTCGTTCAGCCAACTGGCTGTATGAAAAAAAAAGATTACAATACATGTCCAACAAGGACCAGCAACGTACTGGTATGTTGCTGGACTTTGAATGTTTATACCAGAATGATGCCTGCGGGTTTAGGTATCATCTTGGTATCATTCTTTTCAGCCTGCGGCCGGCTTTCATGTAAAAGCAATCCTAGCGGCTAATTAGCCTCTGGACTGCTTTTACAAGCAGTGGGAGGGAATGCCCCCCCCCCCCCCGGATATAAAAAGCGCCATTGGGAAATTGGGAAAGCATTTTATCACACCGATCTAGGTGTGGTCAGATGCTTTGAGGGCAGAGGAAAAATCTAGGGTCTAGAAGACCCCAGTTTTTTCAAAAAAAGAGTACCTGTCACTACCTATTGCTATCATAGGGGATATTTACATTCCCTGAGAACAATAAAAATGATAAAAAAAAAAAATACTTGGAAGGAACAATTTAAAAATAAAATAAAAAAGCAAAATTAATAATAAAAAAAAAAGAAAAAAAAAAAGCACCCCTGTCCTGCCCTGCTCTTGCCCAATGGCGAACGCAAGCGTCGGTCTGGCGTCATATGTAAACAGCAATTGCACCATGCATGTGAGGTATCACCGCGAAGGTCAGATCGAGGGCAATCATTTTAGCAGTAGACCGCCTCTGTAAATCTACTGGGGTAACCTGTAAAGGCTTTTAAAGGCTTTTAAAAATGTATGTAGTTTGTCGCCAATGCGCGTTTGTGCGAAATTTTAAAGCATGTCGTGTTTGGTATCTATGTACTCGGCCCAAGATCATCTTTTTTATTTCATCAAACATTTGGGCAATATAGTGTGTTTTAGTGCATTAAAATTAAAAAAAGTGTATTTTTTAACCCAAAAAATGCGTTTGAAAAATCGCTGCGCAAATACTGTGTAGAAAAAAAAAATGCAACACCCACCATTTTAATCTGTAGGGCCTTTGCTTTAAAAATATATATAATGTTTGGGGGTTCAACATAATTTTCTTGCAAAAAAAAAAATGTTTTCATGTAAACAAAAAGTGTCAAAAAGGGCTTTGTCTTCAAGTGGTTAGAAGAGTGGATGTAAGCTTCCTAATGTTGTGTATATAATGCCAGAACAGTTCAAAACCCCCCCAAATGACCCCATTTTGGAAAGTAGACACCCCAAGCTATATACTGAGAGGCATGTCGAGTCCATGGAACATTTTATATGTTGACACAAGTTGCGGAAAAACGACTTTTTTTTTTTTTTTGCACAAAGTTGTCACTAAATGATATATTGCTCAAACATGCCATGGGCATATGTGGAATTACACCCCAAAATACATTCTGTTGCTTCTCCTGAGTAAGGGGATACCACATGTGAGACTTTTTGGGAGCCTAGCCACGTACGGGACCCCAAAACCCAAGCACCGCCTTCAGGCTTTCTAAGGGTGTAAATTTTTGATTTCACTTCTCACTGCCTATCACAGTTTCGGAGGCCATGGAATGCCCAGATAGCACAAAACCCCCCCAAATGACCCCATTTTGGAAAGTAGACACCCCAAGCTATTTGCTAGGTATTGTGAGTATTTTGCAGATCTCGCTTTTTGTCACAGTTTTGAAAATTGAAAAAAAAAAATATATATATATATATTTTCTTTCTTCATTTTCAAAAACAAATGAGAGCTGTAAAATACTCACCATTCCTCTCAGCAAATAGCTTGGGGTGTCTATATTCCAAAATGGGGTCATTTGGGGGGGTTTTGTGCGATTTTGGCATTTTATGGCCTTCGAAACTGTGATAGGTAGTGAGGAGTGAAATCAAAAATTTGCGCCCTTAGAAATCCTGAAGGCGGTGCTTGGTTTCCGGGGTCCCGTACGCGGCTAGGCTCCCAAAAAGTCCCACACATGTGGTATCCCCGTACTCAGGAGAAGCAGCAAAATGTATTTTGGGGTGAAATTCCACATATAACCATGGCATGTGTGAGCAATATATCATTTAGTGACAACTTTTTGTAATTTTTTTTTTTTTGTCATTATTCAATCACTTGGGACAAAAAAAAAAATTCAATGGGCTCAACATGCCTCTCAGCAATTTCCTTGGGGTGTCTACTTTCCAAAATGGGGTCATTTGGGGGGGTTTTGTACTGCCCTGTCATTTTAGCGCCTCAAGAAATGAGATAGGCAGTCATAAATTTAAAGCTGTGTAAATTTCAGAAAATGTACCCTAGTTTGTAAACTCTATAACTTTTGCGCAAACCAATAAATATACGCTTATTGACATTTTTTTTACTAAAAACATGTGGCTGAATACATTTTGGCCTAAATGTATGACTAAAATTGAGTTTATTCGATTTTTCTTATAACAAAAAGTAGAAAATATCATTTTTTTTTTCACAATTTTCGGTCTTTTTCCGTTTATATCGCAAAAAATTAAAATCGCAGAGGCAATCAAATACCATTAAAAGAAAGCTCTATTTGTGGGAAGAAAAGGACGCAAATTTCGTTTGGGTACAACATTGCATGTCCGCACAATTTACAGTTAAAGCAGCGCAGTGCAAAATTCTTAATTCACCTCTGGTCCTCTAGCTACCAAATGGTCCGGGGCTTAAGTGGTTAAACGTTACATAACATATTGTGCTCTAAGTATACAGTATATAGATATACTTGTTTCTCATATCCATTTCACTGCAAAAGAGGAAAATGTGCTGTTAGTACCTTGTGAAACCAATCAAATTACAGTAAAACATTGGTTTGAGAGTAACTTGGTTTGAGAGTGTTTTGCAAGACCAGCAACATTTTTTTTATTAATTTTGACTTGATATACAAGCGATGTCCTGATATATAAGAGTAGTGTCACGTCACAACTGAGTATAAAAGAGAAGAGAGGCACCTCCTAAGTGTAGCAATATGGTTACATTTAACTGCTTGCCGACCAGCGCACGACAATATACGTTGACAACATGGCTCGGACAGGCAGAAGGACGTACCTGTACGTCCCCTTTAAGATTGCGGCATTGTGGACACGCGCCGGCGAGCTCCGTGAGTCCCGCAGACTCGATTGCCGTGGGGATACCCGCTATCGTCTCGCTGTGAGTTAAAACGGGGAGATGCTGATGTAGTCTGCCTAGTGACAATGACAGTGATCACCGCTTCCTGTAATCGAAAGCGGTGATGACTGTCTTGTCACAGCCCATTTCCCCTACAGTAAGAATCACTCACTAGGGCACACTTAACCCCTTCAGCGCCACCTAGTGGTTAACCCCTTCAGCGCCACCTAGTGGTTAACCCCTTCACTGCCAGTGTCATTTTCACAGTAATCCGTGCATTTTTATAGCACTGATCGCTGTAAAAATTACAATGGTCCCAAAATAGTGTCAAAAGTGTCCAATGTGTCCGCCATAATGTCGCAGTCACGATAAAAATCGCTAATCGCTGCCATTACTAGTAAAAAAAAAAATATATATTAAAAATGCCATAAATCGATCCCCTATTTTGTAGACGCTATAACTTTTGCGCAAACCGACCAACGCTTATTGCGATTTTTTTTTTTTTTTTTTTTAACTTTTCACCAGTTTAGGTGCAAATTTTTACTTGCATTCACACCTAAATCGGACCCAAAATCGCACAGGATCCTTTTTAGAAGTGGACCGCGGGCACCCCGGGCATGTGTGAACCGGCTCCATTGGAAGCGGCTTAGATTCACGTTATGCAATTGGATGCTGTAAGAAAAAAAAATGCATCCGATTCGCATATATGTGACCCAAGCCTTAATCAAAGATTAAATCCAGGCACAAATGTAAGACAAAGGAATGCAGCTCCATGTTCTATAATACATAATTTCATGTATTAATGCAACCACTAGTCCAAATGCAGGTTATTGAAAAAGCTTTTGTACACATAGAGCCGGGGTGTCCAAACTTTTTTCAAAGAGGGCCAGATTTGATGAAGTGAACATGCGTGAGGGCCGACCATTTGGCCTGACATTCTTTGAACCATAAAAATTCTGTCTAAGTGTGTTCGTTCGAGCAGCAATACACTGCCCAGCAAAAATTCTCTTGCCTTTGTGGCTGTGTGTGAGTAAAGAGGTAAGCTCTGTGTGTTATTTGGATATACCGTATTTTTTGGCGTATAACACGCACCTTCACTTTAAGAGGGAAGTTTCAGGAATTTTTTTTTTTTTTTAAATAAAGGTCTGTGAAGCAGATCCCCACTCCATCACAGATCCCCCCCCCCCCCCCCATTGCAGACCCCACTCCATTACAGACCCCACAGATCCCCCCCCCCCCATCAGACCCCACTTCATCACAGATCCCCCCCCACTTCATCACAGATCCCCCCCCCCATCAGACCCCCACTTCATCACAGATCCCCCCCCCCCCATCAGACCCCCACTTCATTACAGATCCCCCCATTAGACCCCCACTTCATTACAGATCCCTCCCCATCAGACCCCCACTTCACATCAGACCCCCACTTCACATCAGACCCCCACTTCACATCAGACCCCCACTTCACATCAGACCCCCACTTCACATCAGACCCCCACTTCACATCAGACCCCCACTTCACATCAGACCCCCACTTCACATCAGACCCCCACTTCACATCAGACCCCCACTTCACATCAGACCCCCACTTCACATCAGACCCCCACTTCACATCAGACCCCCACTTCACATCAGACCCCCACTTCATTACAGATCCCCCCCATCAGACCCCCACTTCATTACAGATCCCCCCCATCAGACCCCCACCTCATTACAGATCCCCCCCCCATCAGACCCCCACCTCATTACAGATCCCCCCCCATCAGACCCCCACTTCACAGTCCTCCCTCGATATTAGAGACAGACAGCATGATTCAACGCAGCATGATTCCCCCTCCCCACACTGACTGCCCTACCTTAATCACACAAGCCGGGAAGCACGCATGGCATGGCAGGTCCAGACAAAGGGCGGGACTTTTCAAGTAAAAGGCGGGTGACTGGTTGCTGGGGCCGCCCCACTGTCTAGCAACCAATCACCTGCTTTGTAACTTGAAAGGTCCCGCCCTTTGTCCGTGCCTGCAGCGCTTCCAGGCTTGTGTGAATAAGGTGTGTGGGGAAGGGGAGGAAGGGGGAGTGATGTCATGTAAAGGAGAGATCTGCCTGCTGCGCTTCCCATGTAATGAATGATGTTAGCAGCAGGCAGGATTCGGCCCGCGATCCACCATTAAGATATTCCTGATATATATCTTTTGTGGCCCCGATGCTGGGAGATCGTTGGGGGCCACAAAAGATATATATGTCCAGATAACAAGGCGGGCCGTTCAAAACCGGAACGCGGGCCGCAATTGGCCTGCGGGCCGGACTTTGGACATGCCTGACATAGAGCAACTGTTTACGTGTTTCTGCCTAGACATGAGCTATGACTAAGGCAGAAATGCATCAGCTGTTGTTGTTTGTGTACAGATGCTTTTTTTCGTGAATTTGAATTGGTACCAGTGTCTTGCAATGCCTTTTACAGCAGAGCTTAGCCTGGGGATGGGAGAAGCAGCACAAGAAGCCAGACAGTTATGCTGAATTGTTCATATGCCGACAAGGAACCTGCTGATAATCAGAGAAATAAAAGTGCCAGGGAAATTGGCTCATCAGTCTACTGCTCTTTTTATTGTCTAGTAATGGGCTTGGGGAGGGACAAGACCTGTAAGTGTTGCTGAACTGCTGCAGAGAAAAATTAGGTCTCCTGTCCTGCCAGGCAGGGCTGTGTAAATCTCAGGACTGGATGGGGAAAAAGAAAATCCTTTGGCAGAAAAAACAGCCCCTAAATGTTTAGTCTGATTAGAGCTCAGCTTGCAATATTAATCATCAAAATTGTGACAAATATTGTAATGTTTAGTAAATCACTTTTTTTTTTTTTTTTTTTTTTAATTCAGCCTTACAGGGTGCATGTACCAACTTGTTCAAAGTCCTGGGGCAGACGGAAAAAATGTCCTACAACTCATTCCAATCTTAAATACGAAGGATAACCAAGTTCCAGTGGTTTCTTCTTCCGCAATAACAAAGCCGCCCGTGCTGAACGTACAACAGCCTGTCAGGTTGTCTCTGCCTTCAGCCGTTTCCAATGCGACTTTGCCATACTCATTGAACGCACAACTGGTACAGCAAATCGGTTCAGCCAACTACATCATCACAACCCCAAAAAATCCTGCCGATGTTTCCAAAACCATACGCGTTGACGGCAAGCTTTCAGCTCACCCGAACACAGCTGTTATACTGGAAAAACCGCCGTTGAATTTGCCGCAAAACCCTCAAACGGGAACCCCATCTTTTATTATCATGAATACAAAACCCGGATCCGCTCCTATGAAAACTATCCCAATTTTTCCAACCGGCCATGGTCTTCAGCTACCCGCTAATGCAGAAGTGAAATCCATTCCTGCTTCTTCCCTGCCTTTCTCTATTCAGCAAAGAATATTACCCCCGAACACAAGTAACGATACCACCAAGATCCCTTCTGTTATATATGTATCTCCTGTGAATGCCATGAAGACACCCACAACCATACCGCAGTCTCCTCTGTTCTCTCCAGTATTGGTTCCAGCTGTGCAGTCTGGTACAACACCTAAAGGACCATTGAAGTGGGTCGTGCAAGAAAACACAGAATCTATTGTTCCAGTAAGGACAAATACTGAAACAGCGTCAAAGATTGTAACATTTATGGCCAGAGCGAAGGCTGAGGAACTCAACTTGCCCAGTCCCAGTGTCACGCAAATTAAAGACAATGCTCTTGTAATGTGTAATAATAAAATTTACTTTTTGTCAAAAAGCACAGGGGAACTTAAGAGTGCAGTCCACGTCAAACAAGAAACTCCTGAAAAAAATCAATTCGATACAGAAAAAGCGAAAGATCTCTCTAAATTAATTGAAGTGGTTTTGTCCAAAAATAATTTGCCTCCTACAATCCCCAAACCAACACAGAACTCTGGCAGTTCCCCACTTGTTCATCCAGATGTTGCCAGTCCTGCAAAATCCAAAACGTGCACACCCACTCAAGCCAGTAAAAAAGAGCCTGAAGTGATTTATATTGATGATGATGATGATGAGGAGGAGGACATTCCTGCCAACATCCAAAAACCTCAAGACATCCGTCAATCAAAAGAAACCAGTTCTGCCAAAGTATACACCCCTTCGGCTTTACAGATTTCAGATAATCAGGTACAGCTTTAAATTGTATTTTTATTTTTTATGTTCGTGCATGCATTCATAGGGTAAAAAGATGAGTATTCACAATTTGTTTTAACCCTTGCGCTGCCAGAGCCGTTTTTGGATTTATTTTTTGCACGCAAGTTTAAAGAATAATTTTAGGCCTGAAGATTACATAAACCCCCAAAAACGTTATATATTTTCTGAAAGCAGACATTGGAACTACCACGATTTTATTCTCTAGGGCAGGGGTAGGCAACCTGGGGCCCTCCAGCTGTTACAGAACTACAAGTCCATGCCTCTGGGAGTAATTGTAACTGCCGGCCTTTCAATGCCTCATGGGAAATGTAGTTCCACAACAGCTGGAGGGCCCCAAGTTGCCTACCCCTGCCCTAGAGAATAAAATAGTGGTAGTTCCAATATGTCACACGATATTACCGCAAAGGTCAGGGAAACGCACCTTTTCAGTAAAAAAATACGCTAAAGTTGATTTTAGGACACACAAATGCAATAAAGTCCCCAATTTTTTGGATAGATGCCCAACATGTCAAACCTTAAATTTGCGTGTGCCTGTGAACTGGC
Source organism: Rana muscosa (assembly GCA_029206835.1). NCBI lineage: Eukaryota > Metazoa > Chordata > Amphibia > Anura > Ranidae > Rana > Rana muscosa. The sequence continues at coordinate 1,088,894,878 of CM055117.1, read as the reverse complement.
GACATACTTCAGTATGTTATATTTTTCATATGCGACACTTTAAAAGCCCCCTATAGGTCATCAGTTTAGTTTTATGGAGAAGGTATGATGCTAGAAATATTGCTCCAGCATGCGGGGCGAATGTAACATGTTTATCGCATGCAGCATTTTCATGTGTCGGCATCCCATGCGCATGTCTTTATGTTCATACACCTGTATATGTGGGGGTGGGGGGCCTCACAATTTTTTGGGGGGGATTTTATATGCTTTGGTGTAACTTTAAATTTTTTACTATTTAAAATTTTTTTTTTACTAGGGATGCACCGAATGGTTTTCGGTATCGGTACCAAAAAACCCAATCTTGATTGATCCCGAAAGCCGATACCGAAAAGGCCCGAAACCGATTTATATGCTTTTAAAAAAATATTTTTATACATAGAGATGGCCAGAGACTGGGGCCACGGTACAGGAGATGGCCAGAGACTGGGGCCACGGTACAGGAGATCAATGCAGCCTCATCTGTGTGTCCCCAGTTGAGCAGCCTGTGCAGGGGAAGACAGAGGAGAGCCGCTGCCGCCTGGTGATTAGAGCGCCGGGAACATAACAGCTTTCATTTCAATAGCTGTGTTTTCCCTGCGGCGCGCCATCGCATACAGCCCCTCCCCCTTGTCCGGGAAACTTTGATGGACAGATCACACATCCCAGGATTGGACGGGTGATCTGTCTATCAAAATGCCCAGACAAAGAGGAGGGGCTGTATGCGATGGCGCGCCGCAGGGAACACACAGCTATTGAAATTAAAGGTGTTATGTTTCCGGTGCTCTAATCACCAGGCAGCAGCGGCTCTCCTCTCCCACAACGACACCCCCGTAATGGGCGGCACCAGGGGTGGGGGGCGGAGCCCTGCCCCCCGCCCCATTTTTGGCACCAGTATCTGCCTAATTTCTCTTTCGGCTTTTTGCCGAAAGAGCCGTTATCGGCCGATATGTTTTGGTGTCCGAAATTTCGGTGCATTCCTAATTTTTACTTAACTTTTTTTTTTCCCCATCACATAGGAGGCAAAAAAAATCCCCATATGTGATGATTTTTTGGTGACAGGTTCTCTGACCCAGAAGTGACATCAAACACATCACTTTTCTGGTCAGCAACAAGGAGGGACATGCTGATGGACAAGCAGAGCCCAGGATTCATGGCGGGGGTGCGCTGTTACCGGGGGTGTGTGGAAGCATTCGGGAGGCAGCAGAGCCACCCGAATGCTTCCACCACCTAACAGGCAGGAGTATGCTTGTCAGATTCACACAGTCTCGGTGGCTGTAGCCATTGGACAGTCGTACTGACCTGGCAGCGAAAGGGTTTAAAGAGAATTCCTTCCTAGGGCCCCTTTCACACCTGCGGACCGTATGTCCGTTTTTTCATCCATACGTTTTCGGATGAAAAACGAACATACATGTATCCCTATGGGATTGCGGATGTCAGCGGATGAACATCCGCTGACATCCGATCTCATCGGTCTCCGCTATGCAACGTTTCTGCAGACGGAGGAAAATCCTATTTCTCTTATCGTCCATGGACTGACACAGCCTCTCTTACACTTTACCCGTGGGTTATGTCCCTGCTTGCAGGAGAAGACCTAGGCAGAATGTGAAATGTTATACATACATTCTAAAAAGCCAGAGCTGAACAGCCCCGCCCAGGGGGGCGGCCCCTCCGGACATAACCCTCCCACTGCAGTCAGCAGACCTCAGTTTTTTTTCTGCCTAGCAGGAGGAGAAGACATGGTTTTCTCAGGAGCCAGTCTCCTGGAAGATTTTATTTAAAAAATGTTATTCCTTTGGGAATTTTATTTTTGAGACCTTCAATCAACTGTCGGCTGGGCAACAGGTTGGGTACACTGGTATCCTCGTAGTCTTCCCTGTTCGACCATCGAGTGTGCTGATCCTCGCCTTGTGTGCGTGAGACTCAGTTCACGACATGCCCCATGACTCCAGGGGTGGCCGGGTTGCTTTTATGCTCCCGCGGTCCTCTCAAGATTGAACAGTACCTGTCTGTATCTTTCGCAGTGGACCGGGCCAACAGGTACTCAGTACTACTCTGTGATAGGTCTGTCTGAAACAAGCCAGTGGGTCCCTCTGGGATGGGTAAGTAGTCTCTCCTGCTGCAGGTGAGTACATGCTGGCTGTGTTTCTTTATATGGGGGGGTTTCTCCCTGTCTCCCCCCCTGTTATGCTGCACCCTGTACTGGTGCTGTGCTGTGTGGGGGTGCTTGGGGGTCGCTCTGGCCTGGCGTGCTCATGTCTGTGTAGTGGGTGGACTCTGGGAGAGGAGCATTGTTCTGGTGCGTGAGTGTTTGGAGACTTTGCGTGCGCCATTAGCGCTCTGTGGTGTGATTTTAAAAAAATCGCTTGGCGGCCATCTTGCCGTGGATCAATGGTGCAGTAATGCATGCGGCCGGCGGCCATTTTCTTGAAGCCGCTTTCGGTTTCGGCCTCTATCGGCGTTGCTGCGGCGCGAATCTCGTCACTCTCCCCTCAGGCTTCACTCGCGCTGCAGCGTGGTTTTATACAGCGGAACTGAGCGGTCCTTAAGGGTTGGTGAGTCCTCTCGGTATCCCCTCCTCAGCCTCAGCGCAGCCAGTGGGTGGACTGTATTATTCACTGCAATAGTGTATAAGGTCTCAGAGGGTGGCAGTATGGAGTCTGGTTCACCTGCTTCTCCACACTTGTCAGGCAACTGGCAGTGCACCTGCGGTCCCTATGGACCAGTTGTCGACAGTCCTGGAATCATCCTTGTCAGGATGGAAGCGGTGTGCGAGCGCAAGGGAGCTGTAAAGCGCCCCTCCCCACACATTCTCCTGTAGGGGAGTGCTCTGTCTCCGATATGGGCCTAGCTACTGCTGCTCAGGACCCTAGCTCTGAGGATTTTCATGTTTTTGAACAGGACGTTCCTTGTGAGGAAGACCCCAGTTCTGAACCAATAACTGACAGGGTGCTTGTAAATGAACTCATTGATGCTGTGAGGGACACTCAAGCTGAATGTTGAGGCTGAGGAACCTCAGGTGGAAGCTGTCTCCTTTGGTTCCTTTTAAAGCTGTTTCTTCAAAAAAAGGTATTTTCAGATGTGCCTTTTTTTTTTTTTATACATTCATTGACTAAGTCTGGGATAAGCCGCAGAAGACTTTGACGGTCCCGCGGCGCCTAGCCTTAAGGTACCCCCTTGAGGAGGACCTGGTTAAGAAGTGGCTCCCCCCAGTGGTCGACCCCCCCCCCCCCCCGGTCGCCCGTTTGAATAAGGTTACCACACTCCCAATGGCAGGGACTCCTGCATTTAAGGATCCCACTGACAGGAGGTCAGAAGTGGTGAGCAGAACAATGTTTACCTTGTTGGGGGTCTGCCTTGCGCCCTATAGTGGCGGCGACACTTGTGTCTCAGACACTCACAGGAGGGGCAAAGATTTTGCACCAGACCGTACAGGAGCATAATCTCCCTCCTGAGATCCTGGCTCACCAACTTGGGTTTAGTCTCTGTCGATGCCACTTTGGATGTGACCCCTTTAATATCTGGGGCCTCTATCTTTGCTGTGGTGCTGCGTCGCCTTATCTGGCTGAAATGCTGGTCGGCCGACCTAGCTTCCAGAAAGCTCCTGGCTGACTTGCCCTTTAAGGGTGGTAGACTGTTTGGGGGCCGCCCTGGATGACATTATTAAGGATCTCACAGGGGGTGGGAGCGCCTTCCTTTCTCAGTCTGTTAAGGGAAAGGAGCCCCACCGTAGGCCGGGCCCTTCCTTTCCGGCGAAGAAGAAGTTTTTCCGTCAGTCAGAATCCACGGGTAAGCCCGCCCAGACTGAAAAAAGTGCGGCTGGGGGACATAAGCGTCCCTGGGTGCGTAAGCCTACCAAGCAAGCTCCCAAGCCCGCCGCCGCATGAAGTCTTGCCCCTGCCCGACTCTGGGGTGGGGGGACGTCTTTGCAGGTTCCCGGTTCGGTGGACCTCCCGGATCTCCGAGCGGTGGGTGTGCGAGGTGGTCACCTCAGGATACAGGATAGAGTTCTGTTCCTGGCCCCCGCCCCCAGACAGATTCTTTCCCTCAAATCTCCCTCTCCTTCCTGCCCGTCGGGCGGCCCTCTTAGGGGCTGTACAGGATTGATCAGGTCCGGAGTGATTGTGCCGGTTCCCTCACGGGAGAGGTTTCAGGGGTTCTACTCGAATCTGTTTGTTGTCCCAAAGAGGGACGGGGTTCGGCCAATCCTGGACCTCAAGGCCCTGAATGCCTTTGTGAAGGTAAAAAAGTTCTGCATGGAATCCATTTGCGCGGTGATTGCTACACTCCATCAAGGGGATTTTCTGGCATCCTTGGACATCAAGGACGCCTACTTGCATGTTCTGATCTGCGCAAGTCACCAGAAGTTTTTGCGATCGACGAAGTCCACTATCAATTTGTGGCTCTTCCCTTTGGCCCTCCGGGACTTCGGGTGGCTCCTGAACATTCAGAAGTCGGTCCTGGTCCCGACTCAGCATTTGGAGTATCTAGGTCTGATCCTGGACTCCTTGGAGGCAAAGGTATTCCTACCCCTGGAGAAGTTACTGACACTTCAGTCTGCAGTGCGGGTCCTGACGTCCCGAAAATGGTCGTCAATCCCTTTTTGCATGAGAGTCCTGGGACTCATGGTGGCCTCGTTCGAGGCTGTTCCGTATGCCCAATCACACACATGGGCATTACAGAAAGAGAGCCTGTCCACTTGGGACAAATCCCTGTTGTCCTTGGATCTTCAGATCCAGGTGAGTCACCCAGTCAGGGCGTCCCTGGCATGGTGGTTGAGGTCCCCGGCTCTTCGGTCCGGGAAGTCATTCCTTCCCATCCAGTGGGCGGTGATTACAACTGACGCCAGCCTGACGGGCTGGGGTGGAGTCTGGGGAGTCCTGTCAGCCCAAGGGCTTTGGACTCCGGATGAAGCCCGTTTACCGATCAATGTTCTGGAAATACGGGCAATCAGACTGTGCCTCTCCTCGTGGTCGGAGAGACTACAGGATAGATTCCCTCAGGATCCAGTCGGACAACGCCACGGCGGTGGTGTATGTCAACCATCAAGGGGGGACTCGGAGCTTAACTGCGGCTTCAGAGGTCGCCCACATCCTAAGGTGGGCTGAAAGAAGTGTGCCGGCTCTGTTGGCCGTCTACATTCCGGGCGTAGACAATTGGCAGGCGGACTGAGTCGCCAGACGCTGGACTAGTGAGAGTGGTCCTTGCACCAGGAGGTTTCTCAAATTCTGTGCCGGCGGTGAGACACGCCGGATGTGGACCTGATGGCCTCTCGACTCAATCGCAAGGTGTCGAGGTTTGTGGCCAGGTCCAGGGACCCTTGGGCGGACGCTTCGGGTGCGTTGGTGGCCCCATGGGGTCATTATCACCTGATATGTTTATCCTCCGCTGCAGCTGCGCAGGGTGGAGACGGAGGGGATTCCGGTGATCCTCATTGCTCTGGATTGGCCTCTGCGTCATTGATACGCCATTCTTGTAGTCTCGTCGCGGACGTTCCTTGGCAGTTGCCAATGAGGGAGGACCTTCTGTTTCAAGGTCCTATATTTCATCCTGCTTTACAGTCTCTGGCTTTAATGGCATGACATGGCTATTGAAAGCCAGGTGCTGAGAGACCGAGGTCTCTCGGATTCGGTCGTTTCGACCATGTTAAGGGCACAGAAGTCTTCCTCCAGAAAGATATATATATATATATATATATATATATATATATATATATCTATATATATATATATATATATATATATCACCGTACCTGGAAAGCTTGCATCGCTATGTGCGAAGAGCTGGACTGGCGTCCGCAGACGTATTCCGTCCCCAGAATCCTGCGGTTCTTGCGGCGTGGAGTGACCCTAAAGCTTGCTTTGAGTACCATTTTTAAGGGTCAGATTTCGGCCTTGGCCGTCTTCTTTTGGCGACCGCTAGCAGGTCATTCTTTGGTTGGCACCTTTGTGCAGGGGGTTCGCCATGTGCACCCTCCTGTTAAACCTCCTCTCCCTCCTTGGGATCTGAATTTGGTGCTCTCGGTTCTCCAGGAACTTCCCTTTGAAAATATCAGATATTCCCCTCTTGACCTTGTCTCAGAAGGTGGCCTTCTTAGTGGCCATTACTTCTGTTAGATGGGTGTCTGAGTGGGCGGCCTTGTCCTGCAAGTCGCCCTATTTGGTCATCCATTAGGATAAGGCGGTGTTGCTTCCGCGACCTTCTTTTTTGCCAAAGGTGGTCTCGGCCTTTCACCTAGATGAGGACATTGTCCTCCCGTCCTTGTGTCCTCACCCATCGCATCCCAGAGAGTTTGCGCTTCACACATTGGATGTGGTACGTGCCTTGCGAGTGTACCGGTCTGCTACTGCTTCTATTCAGAAGTATGACTCACTGTTTGTGTCTGTCTCGGGTCCAAAACAGGGCCAAGCGGTTTCGTCTGCCACCGTTTCTAGGTGGATCAGACAGCCCGTTATACAGGCCTATGCCCTCAAGGGGCGGGCGCCTCCCTTTCCAGTTACGGCGCATTCCACCAGGGCAATTGGCGCTTCCTGGGCTTTCCGACATCAAGCGTTGGTTGCACAAGTGTGCAAGGCGGCGACCTGGTCGTCCATGTTTATACCTTTTTTCTAAGTTCTATAAGGTTGATGTGGCTGCATCTTCGGATGCTTCCTTCGGCCGCAAGGTGTTGCAGGCCGCTGTATAATGTTGCAACTTCCTCCGTTGAGGAGCTCTGCCTTGTTTGGAGTGAAGCTTTTGGTTTTCCATTTATACTGCTCCCATCCCTCTTAACACTGCTTTGGGACATCCCACGGGTAAAGTGTAAGAGAGGCTGTGTCAGTCCATGGACGATAAGAGAAAATATGATTTTTGTACTCCCCGGACTGACACAGCACCCACCCTTCTTTTCAAGGTTTGTACTGCTTTGTTACGAACTGAGGTCTGCTGACTGCAGTGGGCGGGTTATGTCCGGAGGGACCGCCCCCTGGGCGTGGCTTTGATAAAGAAGCTGTGCGCTTCGAAACGCGTCAGCCGGTAGTGCGCCCCATCACGGTCTCCTTGATCGGTCGAAGTGTGGTTTGGGTTTCACATGCTGCAGCCTCCAAGGCACTGTTTGTACAATGCGAACTTTTGTAATAGTTTTGTGAGTACCTTTTTTTTTTTCTATTGCTTTTATTTTAAATAAATTATCCTAAACGATATCGCACCAGGCTGGTGCGCTCTTGTTCTTCCTTTTTTTTCATTTGCGGGGCTGTTCATCTCTGGCTTTTTAGAATGTATGTATAACATTTCACATTCTGCCTAGGTCTTCTCCTGCAAGCAGGGACATAACCCACGGGTAAAGTGTAAGAGAGGCTGTGTCAGTCCATGGACGTCAGAGAAACGGATTTTACGGTGAGTACAAAAATCCTATTTTTTTCCATCCGTCTGCGGATCAGATTGGATGAACATGGACGGACGGTCCGTGTTCATCCGATTCCCCCATAGAGGAGAGCGGAGATCTGACAGGGCGGTTCCTGCACACTGAGCGATCCCCGCTGAGCAAGCGGATGTAAAGGTACAGATCCTCACGGGATCCGTAGGTGTGAAAGGGCCCTAACTCTAACTAGCCTTAAAAAAATGTCCCCTCTTCCCTCCTGCTACCTACAGTATGCTACTTACCTGTGTATAAAGATCTGTATATATTACCTAGTTCTCTTATCGTCCATGGACTGACACAGCCTCTTTAACACTTTCCCCGTGGGTTATGTCCCTGTTTGCAGGAGACCTAGGCAGAATGTGAAATGTTATACATACATTCTAAAAAGCCAGAGCTGAACAGCCCCACCCAGGGGGACGGTCCCTCCGGACATAACCCTCCCACTGCAGTCAGCAGACCTCAGGTTTTTTTTTCTGCCTAGCAGAAGGAGAAGATGTGACCTGACCTATTTTTTATTCCTTTTTTGGAACTTTTCTTGTTTTATTTTTGAGACCTATCAACTGTCGCCTGGGCAACAGGTTGGGTACAAGATATCCTCGTAGTCTTCCCTGTCCGACCATTGAGCATGCTGATCCTCGCCTTGTGTGAGTGAGACTCAGTTCACGACATGCCCCACGACTCCAGGGGTGGCCGGTGGGCTTTTATGGTCCGCGATCCTCTCCAGATTGAACAGTCCTGCTGTATCTTTTGCGGTGGACTGGGCCGACAGCTACTCAGTACCGCACTGTGATAGTCCTGTCAGAAACACACCAGTGGGTCCCTCAGGGGACGGGTAAGTAGTTGCTCTGTGTGGGGGATTTTCCCTGTCTCCCCCTGTTTTATTGTCACTCTGTCACCAATGCTGGTGCTGTGCTGTCTGGGGTGCCTTTGGGTCATACTGTCCTGGGGGGGGGCTCATGGCTGTTTGCATATTGCTGGGGCCTGTTTTTTGTGTGTTTTGGGGCCTGGGCGCCATTCGGCGCCGCTGTGTAGTGTGTTTTTGCATTACTTTCTATGGAGGCCATCTTGCCGCAGATCGCTAAAGCACATTGCGGCGGCCATTTTATTGAAGCCGCGCGCTATTTACGATGTTTGGCCTCTATCGCGATTCTCCTCACAGCTCACTCGTGCTGGTGCAGGCGGCGGAACCGAGCGGTCCTGGTCCGGGTTGGTGAGTTCCCTGGGCATCCCCTACTCAGTCAGCACAGCCTGTGGGCGCTTGTAAGTGAACTCATTGATGCTGTGAGGGACACTCTCAAGCTGAATGCTGCGGCTGCGGAACCTCGGGTGGAGGCAGTCTCCTTTTTGGTTCCATTAAGGCCAAGCCTTCTAAAAAGGTTTTTCCATATGCATCTTTCTTTGACCAGTTCATTGACCAGGTTTGGGAAAAGCCGCAGAAGACTTTTATGGTCCCGCAGCGTTTGTCTATCAAATACCCCTTTGAAGAGGCCCTACTTAGAAAGTGGGCCTCTCCCCCAGTGGTCGACCCTCCAGTCGCCCGTTTGAACAAGGCCACCACTCTCCCGATGGAGGGGACTCCTGCATTTAAGGACTCCACTGACAGGAGATCAGAAGTGGTGAGCAGAGCCAAGTTAGCCTTGTTGGGATCCGCCTTACGGCCTGTTGTAGCGGCGACCCTTGTGTGTCAGACACTCACGGAATGGGCAAAAATTTTGCTCCAGACTGTGCAGGAGCATAATCTTCCTCCAGACACTATTGCTCTGGCCCACCAAATGGTGCAGGGCCCGATATATGTGTGCAACGCCACTTTGGACGTGGCCCCTTTAATATCCAGGGCCTCCGTTTCTGCGGTGGTGTTGCGTCTTATCTGGTTGAAATGCTGGTCTGCTGAACTAGCCTCTAAGAAGCTCCTGACAGATCTACCCTTTAAGGGTGGTAGACTTTTTGGTGCTGCTCTGGTTGACATTATCAAGGATGTCACGGGAGGTAAAGCACTCTTCTTCCTCAGACTATCAAGGGTAAGGAGTCCTGCCGTATACCGGGTCCTTCCTTTCCAGCAAAAAGTTTTTTTTTGTCAGTCAGAGTCCACGGGTAAGGCCTCCCAGACTGACAACAGTGCGGCTGGTGGACACAAGCGTCCTTGGGTGCGTACGCTAAATAAGCCGGCTCCCAAGCCCACCTCCGCGTGAAGTCTTGCCCCCGCCCGACTCTGGGGTGGGGGGACGACTTTGCAGGTTCACAGATCGGTGGACCTCCCGGATCTCCGACCGGTGGGTGTGCGAGGTGGTCACCTCAGGGTACAGGATAGAGTTCCGTTCCTGGCCCCCAGACAGATTCTTTCCCTCAAATCTCCCTCTCATTCCTGCCCGTCGGGCGGCCCTCTTGGGGGCTGTACAGGATTTGATCAGGTGCGGAGTGATTGTGCCGGTACCGTCACAGGAGAGGTTTCAGGGGTTCTACTTGGATCTGTTGTCCCGAAAAGGGACGGGATTCGGCCAATCCTGGACCTCAAGGCCCTGAATGCCTTTGTAAAGGTGCAAAAATTCCGCATGGAATCCATTCGCACGGTGATCGCTACACTCCATCAAGGACGCCTACTTGCATGTTCCGATCTGCGCAAGTCACCAGTAGTTTCTGCGCTTTGCGATCAGCGAAGTCCACTATCAATTTGTGGCTCTTCCCTTCAGCCTAGTCTCGGCACCAAGGGTGTTCACCAAGGTGCTTGCTCCGGTTCTAGCTTTGCTGAGACAGCGAGGCATTGCTATCGTGGGCTATCTGGACGATCTTCTTCTAAGAGCAGACAATGGCTCAGAATTAGAAGAAAGTGTGACTATCGTCAGTCAGACCCTCCGGGACTTCGGGTGGCTCCTGAACATTCAGAAGTCGGTCCTGGTCCCGACTCAGCGTTTTGGAGTATCTAGGTCTGATCCTGGACTCCGTGGAGGCGTAGGTATTCCTACCCCCAGAGAAGTTACTGACACTTCAGTATGCAGTGCGGGTCCTGACGTCCCGAAAATGGTCGTCAATTCGTTTTTGCATGAGAGTCCTGGGACTCATGGTGGCCTTTTTCGAGGCCGTTCCGTATGCCCAATCACACACACGGGCATTACAGAGACATCCCAGAGTCACCCGGTCAGGGTGTCCCTGGCGTGGTGGTTGAGGTCCCCGGCTCTTCGGTCCGGAAAGTCGTTCCTCCCCATCCAGTGGACGGTGATCACGACGGACGCCAGCCTTGGGCTGCATTCACACCTGACCGTTTTGTCGCCTGAAGCTACAAAAGGCTAGAGGGGAAAAAATACATTATTCTCTATGGAGATGGTTCACATCTCCACTCCAAAACGCCTGAAGCTCAAACAAGTTCAGGACCCTTTTTTGTTGCGCGAATCGTGCAGATTTGGGCGTTTTTCTGCTTTTTACATTGGTGACCCTTGGACCTGTATAAAATCGCGGCAAATAACGCCGTAAAATTGCACGACTTTCTGCCTGAAAACGCTATGTTCAGGTGTGAATGGGGCCTTACGGGCTGGGGTGGAGTCTGGAGTCCTGTCAGCCCAAGGGCTTTGGACTCCGGACGAAGCCCGTCTACCGATCAATGTCCTGGAAATACGGGCAATCGGACTGTGCCTCTCCTCGTGGTTGGAGAGACTACAGGGTCGCTCACTCGGGATCCAGTCGGACAACGCCACGGCGGTGGCGTATGTCAACCATCAAGGGGGGGACTCAGAGCTCAGCTGCGGCTTCCGAGGTCGCCCACATCCTAAGGTGGGCCGAAAGAAGCGCGTCGGCCGTCTACATTACGGGCGTAGAGAACTGGCAGGCGGACTATCTGAGTTGCCAGACGCTGGACCAAGGAGAGTGGTCCTTGCACCTGGAGTTTTTTCAACTTCTTTGCCGGCGGTGGGGCACGCCGGATGTGGACCTGATGGCCTCTCAACTCAATCGCAAGGTGTCGGTTTGTGGCCAGGTCCAGGGACCCTTGGGCGGATGCCTCGGATGCATTGGTTGCCCCATGGGGTCATTATCACCTGATATGTTTATCCTCTGCTGCAGCTGCTTCCTCACCTGTTGCGCAGGGTGGCGACCGAGGGAATCCCGGTGATCCTCATTGCTCCGGATTGGCCTCGGCGTCATTGGTGCGCTGATCTGGTACGTCTCGTCGCGGACGTTCCTTGGCAGTTGCCAATAAGGGAGGACCTTCTGTCTCAAGGTCCTATATATTTCATCCTGCTTTACAGTCTCTGGCTTTAACGTCATGGCTATTGAAAGCCAGGTGCTGAGAGACCGAGGTCTCTCAGATTCGGTCATTTCGACCATGTTAAGGGCACGGAAGTCTTCCTCCAGAAAGATCTATCACCGTACCTGGAAAGCTTACATCGCTATGTGCGAAGAGCTGGACTGGCGTCCACGGACGTATTCTGTCCCCAGAATCCTGCGGTTCTTGCAGCGTGGCGTGACCCAAAAGCTTGCTTTGAGTACCATTAAGGGTCAGATTTCGGCCTTGGCCGTCTTCTTTCAGCGACCGCTAGCAGGTCATTCCTTGGTTAGCACCTTTGTGCGGGGGTTCGCCATGTGCTCCCCCCTGTCAAGCCTCCTCTCCCTCCTTGGGATCTGAATTTGGTGCTCTCGGTTCTCTAGGAACCTCCCTTTGAAAATATCAGAGATATTCCTCTCTTGACCTTGTCTCAGAAGGTGGCCTTCTTAGTGTCCATTACTTCTGTTAGACGTGTGTCTGAGTTGGCGGCCTTGTCCTGCAAGTCGCCTTATTTGGTCATCCATAAGGATAAGGCGGTGTTGCGTCCGCGACCTCCTCCTTTTTTGCCAAAGGTGGTCTCGGCCTTTCACCTTAATGAGGACATTGTCCTCCCGTCCTTGTGTCCTCACCCATCGCATCCCAGGGGGTTTGCGATTCACACGTTGGATGTGGTACGTGGCTTGCGGGTGTAGCTGCTTCCATTCGGAAGTCTGACTCACTGTTTGTGTCTGTCTCTGGTCCAAAACAGGGCCAAGCGGTTTCATCTGCCACCATTTCTAGGTGGATCAGGCAGACAGTCATACAGGCCTATGCCCTCAAGGGACGGGCGCCTCCCTTTCCGGTTACGGCGCATTCCACCAGGGCAATTTGTGCTTCCTGGGCTTTCCGACATCAAGCTTTGGTTGCACAAGTGTGCAAGGCGGCGACCTGGTTGTCCGTTCATACCTTTTCTATGTTCTATAAGGTTGATGTGGCTGCATCTTTGGATGCTTCCTTCGGCTGCAAGGTGTTGCAAGTGGCTGTTTAAAGTTGCATCTCCTCCGTTGAGGAGCTCTGCCTTGTTTGGAGTGAAGTTTTTGGTTTTCCATTTTATACTGCTCCCATCCCTCTTGACACTGCTTTGGGACATCCCACGGGTAAAGTGTTAAAGAGGCTGTGTCAGTCCATGGATGATAAGAGAAAATTAGGATTTTTGTACTCACCGTAAAATCCGTTTCTCTGACGTCCATGGACTGACACAGCACCCACCCTTCTTTTCAAGGTTTGTACTGCTTTGTTACGAACTGAGGTCTTCTGACTGCAGTGGGAGGGTTATGTCCGGAGGGACCGCCTCCTTGGGCGAGGCTGTTCAGCTCTGGCTTTTTAGAATGTATGTATAACATTTCACATTCTGCCTAGGTCTTCTCCTGCAAGCAGGGACATAACCCACGGGTAAAGTGTTAAAGAGGCTGTGTCAGTCCATGGACGTCAGAGAAACGGATTTTACGGTGAGTACAAAAATCCTATTTTTCAGCCCGTTCTGGTCCAGATCCGGCTCCCCTGTGTGGGTGATGTTGCCACTCCTGGAATCTCCTGCCGTTGTCGAGTGTGCTCTCCTCTCCTCTTCTCCTCTGTTAACCACTTAGACCATTTTGTTGCTAAAGGACCAGGCCCCTTTTTGCGATTCGGCACTGCGTCGCTTTAACTGACAATTGCGCGGTCGTGCGACGTGGCTCCCAAACAAAATTTCCTTTTTTTTTTTTCCCCCACAAATAGAGCTTTCTTTTGGTGCTATTTGATTACCTCTGCGGTTTTTATTTCTCTTTTCTTCCATGGACGGACACAGCCTTAATTCTTGACGTGTGGGTTATGTTCCTGTTCATAGGAGAGGACTAGGCAGAACATGTTAGATAATTAAAAACACATGTTACAACAATCAGAGATGAACAGCCCCGCCAGACATAACCCTCCGCCCTGCAGTCAGCAGCTCAGTCCCTCCAGACATAACCCTCCATGCTGCAGTCAGCAGCTCAGTTTTTTCTGCCTAGCAGAGGAGTAGCATGTGGCTCCCTTTTGGGCCCAGAGTCCAGAAGAATTTTTTATTTTATTTTTGTGATCTTCTATCAACTGCCAGCTGGGCGACAGGCTGGATATATAGATCCTTGTAGTCTTCCCAGTTCCGGCCATCGGACGTGCCAGTCCCGGCCATCGAGCGTGCTAGTCCCTTGCTTCGTGCTTGGTTCTGACCACGACATACCCCATGGCTCCTGGGGTGGCCGGTGAGCACATGCTCCGGGGTCCACATATGACTGGGCTGCTTGTTTTCTCACTCACAGTGGACCGGGCCGACAGCTACTCCCTCACGGTTGTAGGTCTGTCCAGGACGCACCAGCGGGTCCTCGTATGGACGGGTAAGTACTTTTCAACCTGGCTCGGCAGGTGGAAACAGCTGGGCGTCCGAGGGATTGCAGGGTTCTCCTGTCCTCCCTTTCCCTGCTCTCTATCACTATCCCCTTCTGCCCTAGGGCTCGCTGCGACCAGGGCGTACCTGTGAGGGGACCATGGTTCTCAGTGGGTGACCGTGGGGTGTCGGGACCCGTTTTTTCTGTGGGGGGGGGTGCTCTTTTCTGGGGAAGTCCCTGCCTAGGCATTCTCGTCCACATTGCGGTGCTTAGGCGCCATTTTTGCGGCGCTGACTCCATTTTTTTGTATGCCTGCTGGTTTCTATTGAAATTTCCACTGGCGACCATTTTGCCGTGGCCGCGCCATAGCGCAGGTTGTTATTGCGGGTGGCCATTTTCTTGTGGCCGTGCCCTTTTTTCTCTGAGATGTCTGGCGGCCATTTTGGTGTGGGTTTGGCCTCTAGTGCTGGCTTCCTGGACGGCGCGCAGCGCCATTCTCCTCAGACTTTTTCTTCCTCGCACGCGCTGTGGATACGGAAGGCGGGCAGCGGCGCTGAGCGGTCTCCTGCTGGGTTGGTGAGTCCCCTGGGTAACCCCCCCCGGTCAGTACAGCAAAGAGGGTGGACCTTTTCAGTTTTTTTTTTTTTTTTGACTGAGTCCCTGAGAGCTGTCAGTGGTGTCATGGAGTCAGTGTCTGGCCCTTCTTCCCCAAACTTGCCAGAGGCAGCAGCCGGTGCCCCTGCACCTGCAGTTACCATAAAGGCTTTGTCGGCTGTCCTGCAATCATTTGTTGCCAGGATGGAACCGGCGTGTGAGCGCAACGGGGGTAAAAAGCGCCGCCTTCCCCCACCATCGCCAGGGGAAGGTTCTGACTCAGACCTGGGCCTGGCTGCGACACAGGACCCCGGTTCTGGGTTGTCAGAAGATGTGAACCAGGTCCTTCCTTGTGAGAGACTCCTCGTCCGGGTCAGCACAAGACAGGGCACTTGTGAGTGACCTTATCAATGCTGTAAGGGACGCCCTTAAGCTGAACGCAGATGAGGCTTCCATGGAGGGGTCAGTTTCTTTTCACACAAATCGACCCGTTCTGTTAAAGTTTTTCCCTATGTGTCTTTCTTTGATAAATTCATAGATAAGGAATGGGAAAAGCCGCAGAGGACCTTTTTGCGGTCCCTCAGCGTCTGGCGGTCAGGTATCCCTTTTGAGAAGAGCCTTTTGAAAAAAAATGGGCCTCTCCTCCGGTTGTTGACTCCCCGATCGCTCAGTTAAATAAAGTAACCACTCTCCCGGTAGAGGGGACCCCTGCGTTTAAGGACCATACTGATAGGAGGTCCAAGGCGCTGAGCAGGTCCATGTTCACCTTGCTGGGGTCTGCAAAGCGGCCTATTTTGGCTGCAACCTTGGTGTCTCAGACACTCCACTGACTAACAAAGACTGTGGAGGTACATCCGCTTCCTCAGGAGCGTGTAACACTGGCCTACCAGTTGGTGCAGGGCCTTGTGTATGTCTGTGATGCCACTCTGGATGCGGCCCCCTTAATATCCAGGGCCTCTATATCTGCGGTGATAATGCGCCGCCTAATTTGGCTAAAATGCTGGTCCGCTGACCAGGCTTCCAAGAAGGCCTTGGCAGATTTACCCTTCAAAGGTGGGAGGCTTTTTGGTGCCTCGCCGGATGACATTATTAAGAATGTCACCTGGAGGTAAGAGCACGTTTCTACCTCAGACCACTAAAGGGAAGGAGCTGCGCCGTAAGCCGGGGCCCACGGCAGTGGCTTATGTCAACCATCAGGGGGGGAACAAGGAGCTTGGCTGCAGCGTCCGAGGTCGCTCACATCCTACAGTGGGCGGAAAGAAGCGTTGCCGGCTCTGTCGGCCGTCTACATTCCGGGCGTGGAAAACTGGCAGGTGGACTATCTGAATCGCAGATGCTAGACCAGGGGGAATGGTCCCTACATCCGGAGTTGTTTCAGCTCCTTTGCCAGAGATGGGGCACACCAGACGTGGATCTCCTGGCTTCCCGACTCAATCGCAAGGTGACGAGGTTCGTGGCCAGGTCCAGAGATCCCTGGGCAGACGCATTGGTGGCCCCGTGGGGTCAGTATTGGCTAATTTATGCCTACCCCCCCACTAAAGTTGCTTCCTCGTCTGCTCCGCAGAGTGGAGACCGAGGGGATCCCAGTGATTCTAATCGCTCCAGATTGGCCCCGGCGTCCTTGGTACGCCGACCTCGTACGCTTGGTGGCAGATGCACCCTGGCGGCTGCCGATGCGGGAGGACCTTCTGTCTCAAGGTCCCATACTTCATCCTGCTTTACAGTTGCTGGCTTTAACGGCATGGCTATTGAAAGCCAGGTACTAAGGGACCGAGGTCTTTCGGATTCGGTCATTTCAACCATGCTAAGGGCAAGGAAATCTTCTTCCAGGAAGATCTACCATCGTACTTGGAAGGCATACATCTCTGTGTGAAGAGATGGAGTGGCATCCACGGACGTACTTAGTTTGCAGGGTCCTGCTGTTTTTACAGCGTGGTGTGAATCAGAAACTTGCCTTAAGCACCATTAAAGGTCATATTTAAGCCTTGGCTGTTTTCTTCCAACGGCCTTTGGCGTCCCATTCCCTGGTGGGTACTTTTGTGCAAGGGGTTCGACATGTGGCTCCCCCTATTAGACCACCTCTTCCTCCATGGGATTTAAATCTGGTGCTCTCGGCTCTTCAGGAACCTCCTTTTGAGACCATCAGAGAGATTCCTCTCTTGACACTATCTCAGAAGGTGGCCTTTCTAGTGGCCATTACATCGGTCAGAAGGGTTTCTGAATTGGCGGCCTTGTCTTGCAAGTCACCATACTTGGTCCTCCATAAGGATAAAGGGGTGCTACGCCCGCAGCCTTTCTTCCTTCCGAAGGTGGTTTCAGCTTTTCACCTGAATGAGGACATTGTGCTGCTGTCCTTGTGTCCTCGACCGTCACATCCCAGGGAGACTGCGCTCCATAACTTAGACGTGGTACGGGCCTTGCGGGTGTACCTGTCTGCTACGGCTCCATTTCGGAGGTCTGACTCCTTGTTTGTGTCGGTGTCTGGTCTACAAAAGGGCCTGGCGGTCACGTCGGCCACCATTTCTCAGTGGTTCAGGCAGACCGCCATCCAGGCCTATGCCCTTAAGGGGCGGGCGCCTCCCTTTCCGGTCACAGCACATTCAACCAGGGCAATTGGTGCTTCCTGGGCTTTCCGACATCAAGCGTCTGTTTCACAGGTGTGCAAGGCAGCGACTTGGTCGTCCGTGCACACGTTTTCAAAATTTTACAAGGTTGATGTGAGTGCATCTTCCGATGCTTCCTTCCGCCGCAAGGTTTTGCAGGCGGCTGTTTGAGGTTGCAACTCCTCTGTTGAGGAGCTCTGCTGGTTTGGGGTGAAATTGGTTGTTTTTTGATACTGTTCCCACCCCTCATTTTTTTTTTTTTTTACACTGCTTGGGGACGTCCCACACGTCAAGAATTGAGAAGGCTGCGTCCGTCCATGGCCGAAAAGAGAAAATAGGATTTTTTGTACTCACTGTAAAATCCTTTTCTCTGTCGTCCATGGACGGACACAGCACCCACCCCTCCTTTTTTTAGGTTTGTACTGCTTGCTACGAACTGAGATGCTGACTGCAGGGCGGAGGGTTATGTCTGGAGGGACCGCAATGCAATATTTTTTACTTTTTGCTATAATATCCCCAAAAAATATAAAAACGATTTTTTTTTTCCTCAGTTTAGGCCGATACGTATTCTTTTACATATTTTTTGTTAAAAAAAAAAATCGCAATAAGCGTATAGTGATTGGTTTGCGCAAAAGTTATAGCGTCTACAAAATAGGGGATAGTTTTATGGCATTTCTATTAATATTTATTTTTCACTAATAATGGCGGCAATCTGCTATATATATATATATATATATATAT
This sequence comes from Rana muscosa, assembly GCA_029206835.1. Lineage (NCBI taxonomy): Eukaryota > Metazoa > Chordata > Amphibia > Anura > Ranidae > Rana > Rana muscosa. The sequence goes on along the minus strand of CM055117.1, from coordinate 1,088,876,893 downwards.
ATATATATATATAATATAATTTTTTTTTTTTTTTAATCCTGACTGCGACATTATGGCGGACACATCGGACATTTTTGGGACCATTGTCATTTTTACAGCGATCAGTGCTATAAATATGCACTGATTACTGTGAAAATGACACTGGCAGTGAAGGGGTTAAACTCTAGGTGGCGCTGTAGGGATTAAGTGTGCCCTAGTGAGTGATTCTTACTGTAGGGGGCGTGGCCTGATGTGACACGTCACTGATTGCTGTTCCCTATGACAGGGAACAGATGATTACTGACATGCCACTAGGAAGAACGGGGAAAGGTTTGTTTACACTTGCCTCTCCCCGTTCTTCAGCTCTGGGACACCGGCGGCGATCAGGTTTGGGGTATGGAGCTTCGGACCGGGTCACGAACATGCCGCCAGCAGCGCGCGTGACCCACGGCTGGGATCTTAAAGGGGACGTACCTGTACGCCCTTGTGCTCAGCCATTCTGTCGACTTTTATATCGTCGTGGGCAGTCCTTAAGTGGTTATCTGAAACTGGCTGAAAATAGGCAATTATGTTGTTTTGGTTTTGTTTTGTTTTGTTTTTTGTTTACACAGGTTAGTCATCCTAGATCACAAGAAAGCAGAGAGCATTTTAAGGATAGTTGCCCACATCATAATAAACTATAAATGGTGTATTACAGGCTGTTCATACTCACTCAGTCACTATGGGACTCGTTTTCTGTATTCTGCAAAAGACCTGGTTAATCACTTAAGGACCGCCTCACGCCGATATACGTTGGCAGAATGGCACGGCTGGGCACATCAACGCACAGGCACAGCCGTGGGTCAGACACGCGCTCGCGTCCCGGTCCTGAGCTCCGTGACCGCGCATCGCGAGTGTCCCGCGATCGGGTCACAGAGCTGAAGAACGGGGAGAGGCGAGTGTAAACAAACCTTTCCCTGTTCTTCTCCGTGTAGCCACGCCCCCCTACAGTAAGAATCACTTCCTAGGGAAAAGTTAACCCCTACATAACCACCTAGAGGTTAATCCCTTCACTGCCAGTGTCATTTTCACAGTAACCAGTGCATTTCACTGATTGCTGCAAAAATGACAATGGCCCCAAAATGGTGTCAAAAGTGTCCGCCATAATGTCGCAGTCACGATGATAAAAATCGATGATCGCCGCCATAACTAGTAAAAAAAAAAAATATTGAAAATGCCATAAAACAGTCCCCTATTACTCTTTCGTCCATGGACCGACACAGCTTCTCTATTGACAAAGTGGGTATTATCCGTTAATTAGGAGTGACTAGGCAGAAAAACTTGTAAAAAGTGTTGCATCACACCTTCTACAGTACTGCCCAGGGGGCGGACCCTCTGGGTATACCCTCTCAGTCTGCACATCGCAGATCAGTTTTTTTCTGTCTAGCAAGGAGTAGGACATGGCTCCCTTCGGGCCCATTGGTCCGGGGAAAAGATATATATATATATATATATATATATATATATATATATATATATATATATATATATATATATATATATATATATATATATATAATTTTTTTTTTTCTTTTTTTTTTTGCTACATTTGTTGTTTCCTGCGATCTTCGATCAACTGCCGAGTGGGTGACAGGCTGGATCCTCGATCCTTGTAGTCTCCCCAGTTTCGGCCATCGAGCGTGTGCCGACCCTAGCTACGCGCTGGGTTTTCCACGACATGCCCGTCGCTCCACGGGTGGCCGGTGAGCCTACGCTCCAGGGCCTGCATCGGACCGCTCAGCTTCGGCTGACCTTACGGCCGAGTCGCAGCAGCCTGGCCGGTGAGCTTACGCTCCAAGGCTTGCATCGGACCGCTCAGCTTCGGCTGACCTTACGGCCGAGTCGCAGCAGCCTGTCCGGTGAGCGTCATGCTCCAGGGCATACATATGATTGTCCCTTCTGGGTCCAATCACAGCATGCCTGGCCAACAGTCACCTTCCGTGCGCGGACGATGATCTGTTTGGAATGTCTTCCAGCAGAATACATGCAGGATAGGTAAGTAAAACTCCCCTGCCTCGGCTGGACATTCCTGGAGAGATCAAGTGGTTGTGGCCCCTTTCTTCCCTCTCTCCCTGCCTTTCCCTCCTCCCTGGGCTTCTAGCTAAAGGTTGCTGGGTGCTGGGGGTCACCTAGGGGGTCCCACTGGAGCGGGGCTGGCTGTAACTAACATTTAAAAGAAATGTCATTTTTGCTTACCTGTGTTTGTGTCTCCATGCTGTCGGTGGCCATTTTGAGGTGGTCCATGCCAAGTTTGGCCTCTTGTAACTGCCTGGCGGCCATCTTCCTGTAGTTCGGCCACACCCACTGGCCCCTATCAGGTGATCGGCGGCCATGTTTGTCCACCCTGTATGCAGATATTGCCGTACGGCGGCCATCTTTTTGTGGGCTATGGCTGCCTGACCTCTAACTTCTGTCGGCGGCCATTTTCTTAGAGCCCACATTATCTTCCATACAGACGTTTTTTGCAACCATTTTGCGAGAGCCTCCGGCCTCTAGGGTGCATTACACTGGCGTGAAAATTCACACAGGAAGTGCTGATAAAAGAAGCAGACTGACACAGCAGCAAGGGGACAGCATCACAGGCGCAGCATAGCAGTACCTATCCAGGGTGGTGAGTCCTCTGGGTAACCCAGCATCTCTGCAGCGCAGGAGGGTGGCCTATTGATATCTTGCCTGGAGCCCTGTGAGTGTCAGCGTGTGGTCAGCATGGCATCTGAGCCAGATGTCTTCTCCCCTGAAACACCAGATTTAGCAGCTGGTGTCCCTGAGGTGTCTATGGACGCTATGTCGGCAATCCTAGAGGCGTTTGCTGCCAGGGTGGAAGCAGCACACGGGAATACAGGGGGTAATAAACGCCCCCGTCCCCTGCAATCTTCTGGGGATATTTCTGATGCAGAACCAGGTCCAGCTACGGCTCATGGCCCAGATTCTGATGCATCAGAGACTGCAGACCGTGACCGATCGGACAGTGAGGAGGACTCCAAGTCCAGGTCAGTACGCGAGACGGCTTTGGTATCTGACCTTATTACTGCAGTGCGGGATACGCTAAAGTTGGAAAGGACTGAAGAACTAGCAGATACTCCAGTCCCCTTTGGGTTTCGTAAACCTGCCCGCACTGCTAAGGTGTTCCCTTGTGTGTCTTATTTTGACAAACTCTTATACAAGGAATGGGAGAACCCACTGAGGGTCTTTACAGCCCCAAAGAGGTTTGCAGTACGGTACCCCTTTGAGGAGCGTTTTCTGAAGATATGGACCTCTCCCCCTATAGTGGACCCTTCGGTGTCCAGACTTAATAGAGCCACCACTATTCCAGTAGAAGGGGCTCCTGTTTTCAAGGACCCTGTGGATAAGAAAGCTGAAGCACTCGCTCGCTACCTATACTCAGTGGTAGGCTCGGCAGTACACCCGGCATTGGCGGGGGCCCTAGTGTCTCAGACACTTACTGAATGGGCAAAATTGCTACTCCAGGGGTTAAAGGAGCGAGATGCTCCTCCTAATGAGATAACTTTGGCCGACCAGTTGGTCCAGGGCCTTAAGTTTGTCTGCGAGTCAGACATGGATACTATTCCCCTGCTGTCAAGAGCTTCGGTTTATGCAGTAGCAATACGCCGCCTGATCTGGCTAAAGGGCTGGTCTGCGGACCAGACTTCCAAGAAAGCCCTATTGGATCTGCCTTTTAAGGGCGACAGACTTTTTGGGGCTTCTCTGGATGACATCATCAAGGATGCCACAGGAGGTAAAAGCACTTTGCTTCCCCAAACTAGCAAGGGTAGGGGACCACGCCAAGGGCAAGGGCCCTCCTTTACTGCACGTAAGCGTTTTTTTCGCCCCCTTAAGGCAACAGGGAAAAGACCCCAGGCCGATAAAGCGACTGCCCAAGGACAAAAGCGTCCTTGGTCCCGCAGACCCAACAAGCCTGCGGACAAATCTGCGTCCACATGAAGGTCCGCCCCCACCCAGCTCTCGGGTGGGGGGACGTCTTCGCAAATTCGCGACTCAGTGGACTGCTCTAGTCTCCGACAGGTGGGTTTGCGAAGTAATCTCCTCAGGCTACAAGATAGAATTTCTCTCTTGTCCACCAGACAGATTCATCACCTCCAATCTCCAGCTACTACCGACCCGTCGGGAGGCCCTGTATGGGGCGGTCCAGGGTCTACTGGAACGCGGGGTAGTTATTCCAGTTCCAGAACAGGAACGGGGTCAGGGTTTTTACTCAAATCTGTTCATTGTGCCAAAGAAGGAGGGGGTTCGTCCAATCTTGGATCTCAGAGCCCTCAATTGCTTTGTGAAGGTACAAAGATTTCGGATGGAGTCGGTTCGATCCGTAGTCACGGCTCTCCATCCGGGGGACTTTCTGGCCTCCTTGGACATCAAGGACGCATACCTGCATGTCCCCATGTACTCCAGACACCAGAGGTTTCTGCGATTTGCTATCGGGAAGAACCACTACCAGTTTGTGGCCCTCCCGTTTGGCCTTGCCTCAGCACCCAGGACGTTCACCAAGGTGCTCGCTCCGATTCTGGCACTTCTAAGACAGCGGGGTATCGCTATCACAGGTTACTTGGACGACCTTCTGCTGAAGGCCCCTTCAAGCTCAGAATTAGAGGTAAGCGTGTCCATTACCTGTCAGACTCTTCGAGACTGTGGTTGGATACTAAACACGCAAAAGTCAGTATTGGTGCCCACTCAACGCCTAGTGTACCTGGGGTTGATTCTGGATTCCTCAGAGGCAAAGGTATTCCTCCCTGTGGAGAAGTTGCAGACCCTCCGGGCTGCAGTACGGCAGCTGACTTCCAGGAATTGGTCGTCACTCCGTTTTTGCATGCGAGTGTTGGGCCTCATGGTAGCCTCCTTCGAGGCGGTCCCATATGCTCAATACCACACTCGAGTGTTACAGAAGGAAGTTCTGTCCAGATGGAACAGATGCCCTTCATCTCTGGATTATCAAATCCGAGTGAGCCACCTAGTCAGGAGATCCCTGGTATGGTGGCTGACAGCACCGGCTCTAATGGCCGGGAAGTCATTTCTTCCGGTTTACTGGATAGTGATCACGACGGACGCCAGCCTTACAGGTTGGGGGGGGGGGAGTCTGGGGTGTCCAGTCGGCGCAAGGTCGCTGGACCCCAGAGGAAGCCCTCCTGCCGATCAATGTCCTGGAGATCCGGGCGATCAAGCTGTGCCTCTTCAAATGGTCTCAGAGACTGCAAGGGCGTCCAGTCAGGATCCAGTCAGACAACGCCACAGCAGTGGCATATGTCAATCATCAAGGAGGAACAAGAAGCTCAGCTGCAGCATCGGAGATCGCTCGCATCCTGAAGTGGGCAGAGAGGAGCGTACCGGCACTGTCGGCCGTGTACATTCCGGGTGTGGAAAACTGGCAGGCGGACTACCTGAGCCGCCAGATGCTGGACCAGGGAGAATGGTCCTTACACCCGGAGGTGTTCCAACTCCTCTGCCAAAGATGGGGCACACCAGACGTAGATCTTCTGGCTTCCCGACTCAATCGGAAGGTATTGAGGTTTGTGGCCCAGTCAAGAGACCCATGGGCAGACGCAACGGACGCGTTGGTAGCATCGTGGGGTCAGTATCGGCTAATCTATGCCTTCCCTCCCTTAAGGCTTCTTCCTCTTCTGCTCCGCAGAGTGGAGGCAGAGGGAATTCCAATGATCCTAATCGCTCCAGATTGGCCTCAGCGTCCTTGGTACGCCGATCTAGTACGTCTGGTAGCAGACGTCCCCTGACGCCTACCACTACGGAAGGACCTGCTATCGCAAGGTCCCATATTCCATCCTGCTTTAGTCATTGGCTTTAACGGCATGGCTGTTGAGAACCAGGTACTGAGAGATCGGGGCCTGTCAGACTCAGTAATCTCTACTATGAGAAGTGCTCAGAAACCGTCCTCTAGGAAGGTCTATCACCGCACTTGGAGGGCCTACATCTCCATGTGTGAGGAAATGAAATGGCATCCGCGTACCTATTTGGTTTCCAGAATCCTGCTGTTTTTACAGCATGGGGTAGACCAAAGGCTTGCCCTAAGTACGATTAAGGGACAGATATCTGCCGTGGCTGTCTTTTTTCAGCGACCCCTGGCGACTCACTCTCTCGTGAGTACATTTGTGCAGGGGGTTCGACATGTGGCCCCTCCGGTCCGCCCCCCGTTACCTCCGTGGGACTTGAACCTGGTCCTCTCGGTGCTTCAGAAGGCACCGTTTGAGAATATCAGAGATATTCCCCTGTTGACACTTTCTCAGAAGGTGGTCTTTTTGGTGGCTGTTACGTCAGTTAGACGAGTCTCTGAGCTGGCAGCCCCGTCCTGCAAGGCTCCCTATTTGATTTTCCACAAGGATAAGGTGGTGCTGCGGCCGCAGCCTTCCTTTCTTCCGAAAGTCGTTTCGGCTTTTCATCTCAACGAAGACATTGTACTTCCATCCTTGTGTCCTCAGCCGTCGAATCCTAAGGAGTCGGCGTTGCATTCCTTGGACGTTGTCCGAGCTTTGAGAGTATACATATCTGCTACTTCCCTGTTCCGGAAGTCAGACTCACTGTTTGTTTCGGTGGCTGGTCCCAAGAAGGGCCAAGCAGTCTCATCGGCCACCATCTCTAGGTGGATCCGACAGATAGTAATCCAGGCTTACGCCTTAAAGGGTCAGGCGCCCCCCTTTCCTGTCACGGCGCATTCGACCAGGGCAATAGGTGCCTCTTGGACTTTCCGACATCAAGCGTCTGTTTCCCAACTATGTAAAGCGGCGACTTGGTCGTCCGCTCACACTTTCACAAAATTCTACAAAGTTGATGTAGGTGCATCTTCGGATGCCTCTTTCGGCCGCAAGGTTTTGCAGGCGGCTGTTTAGAGTTGCAACTCCTCCGTTGGAGGAGTGCTGTTTTGTGTTTTGGGGTGAAGTTTGTTTTTATGCTGTTACCACCCCTCGTTTTTTCTCTGACACTGCTTTGGGACGTCCCACTTTGTCAATAGAGAAGCTGTGTCGGTCCATGGACGAAAGAGTAAATAGGATTTTTTACTCACCGTAAAATCCTTTTCTCTGAGTCCATGGACCGACACAGCACCCACCCCTCCTTTTAAGTTTGTACTGCTTTTTGACGAACTGAACTGCGATGTGCAGACTGAGAGGGTATACCCAGAGGGTCCCGCCCCCTGGGCGGTACTGTAGAAGGTGTGATGCAACACTTTTTACAAGTTTTTCTGCCTAGTCACTCCTAATTAACGGATAATACCCACTTTGTCAATAGAGAAGCTGTGTCGGTCCATGGACTCAGAGAAAAGGATTTTACGGTGAGTAAAAAATCCTATTTTTTTGTAGAAGCTATAACTTTTGCGCAAACCAATCAATAAACGCCTATTGCGACTTTTTTTTTTTTTTTACCAAAAATATGTAGAAGAATACGTATCGGACTAAACGGTGGGGAAAAAAAAAATTTATATATTTTTGGGGGATATTTATTACAGCAAAAAGTAAAAAATATTGCATTTTTTTCAAAATTGACGCTCTATTTTTGTTTATAGCGCAAAAAAATAAAAACCGCAGAGGTGATCAAATACCACCAAAAGAAAGTTCTATTTGTGGGAAAAAAAGACGCCAATTTTGTTTGGGAGCCACGTCGCACGACTGTGCAATTGTCAGTTAAAGCGACGCAGTGCCGAATCGCAAAAGGGGCCTGGTCCTTTTAGCTGGATAATGGTCCGGGGCTTAAGTGGTTAATCCTGTTCTCCATCTTCACCTTTTGTCCATGTCCCCAGTGCAGCTGGGGATTTTGCAAAGCAGTGTTGGCAGCTCTGCACATGCTCATTTTTAAATAAGTTTCTATGCTGAGCATTTCCTTCCTATAACATCTGAGCAGCCCATGTGACTATAGAGTCACACATGTGGACGTATACATAGTGGTAAATGACTGCCCAGTTCCTCCCTCCTCCACTAACCAGCTAAATACAATGGGGGTGGGATGTTACATCTTGATTGATGGAGGCTTCACCTCCCTGTTACTCTAAGACACCGGCTGGAGGTGTGTGGCACAGCCAGTGACGGCAGAAATCTGCCCACACCATGTTATTGCCAAAAAATAATAAATATTTGCTTTCAAATATACAGCGGGTAAAATATGTATTAAACCATTTTTTCTTGGTAATTATGTTTCTAAAGGTGCTTTTGTCATTAAATCTTTACTACATGTCAGTACTGCCCAGCCTGGCATTCTCTTCATCGTCTCCAAGGTGATTGGGAACAGTCCATGTGCTTGTTTTTGTATTTTTGAGGGATTTGAACTTGGATAGGGATGGGAATATATGGGATGCCCAGTAGAACAAGCAATTGGTTGATTGGATATCAACCAGTTGGGACAACTATATACACTTGGCTACTCCAGTCTCCTTCAGCACATCTTTCTTGCAGACTGTTTCTCTCTCTTGCACATTACTTAACTCCAGGCACAGCTACCACATGGTTGGGCCCAACTCTGACTTGGTCAGGCCTCAGTAACTGCCTTTTGCAGGCAGGGACTGCGGGTCCCTTTTTTATGTAGCGAAAATAGTAATAGGAAGTCTTTAGTGCTAGCTGCCCTATGGCGGACTACTGCTACCAGTAAGCTCTCTTTAGGCCCTGACAGCCCTTTTGGCTGCATCTGTCTGATTCCACTGCCCATGACATCACAGTCCTTACTGCTAGCTCTGCACCCATTCCAAACTGCACACTCCCAGTCCTCTCAGGCGTGCCTCCCTAGTTCTCCCGACTGTGCTTGTGACTCACCAGCCCTCCTGGCCACACACACACACACACACCAATGGTTCCCTCCTGAAGACTTGCCCGGCAGTACTGGCTGCTGTTGTCCTTTCTGACTCCTCTCTGTGCCTCCTGTCCAGAACCCTCCATGCGTTCTGAAAGGACCCTTCTTGCACCCCAGTCCCAGGCCCAAGGTCACCCCCCCCCCCCCCCCCATACGACAGCCTAGCACTCCATTCTCGGTTCTTCCAACCGACAACTCCTCCCTGTACTCACCAAAAATCGACCTCTAGCACCTACCTAGGTAGAGGGAGCTACAGTAATAATATATATTTAACTATTGGTTTTTTTTGTTTTTTTTTAAATACTGTCACCAGTCAGTGTCCCTGATCCCTGCCACACCAGTTATATGAAGAAAGATTATTTATATGCAAAAGAAGTAAAAAAAAAAAAAAAACCCGTGGTGATTAAATACCACTAAAAGAAAGCTCTAGTTAGAAAAATATAAGAATGTAGTTTGTGTACAGCATTGCATGACCATGCAATTGTCATTCAAAGTGTGACAATGCTGAAAGCTGAAAATTGGCCTGGGAAAGAAGGGGGTGAAAGTACCCGGTATTGAAGTGGTTAGGCAGAATCAGTCTGCTTAAAAAAAAACTAAATTTGGCTGCGTTTTACACAGGTGGCCAAGGGGTGGTAAAAACAGGACATGGCTTTAGCCACTGTTGAGCTGCGAGTTAGCATGAGCAGTGGCCTTTGTACATATCGCTGCAATGAAGGTTATTCACCCTGCACAAACGTATTCTTGCGTTATTATTCTGCAGTATGTTAATGGGAATTTGAGCACACATGTGCGCAATCGTGTATATTTGTTTTTGTTGAAAAGTTTTTATTGATATCAACAGAATTACAGAAAAGCAAAAAATGTGGACGCAGCCACAACAGCAAGCACATAAGTATAGTTATATAATCAGAAGATGTAAACTTAACATTACAGTAAATCAATAAATGCTTACGTAGCTACATCAATGAGCACATATCTATAATTATACAAATGTAAGGTGAAGTTATTAAAAAAAAAAAAGCATTAGGTAACAGATCAAAATAAATTAACTATTGGAAGATAAAATAAGCTTTAAAAAGGCATATAATTGCGTTTGTATGTATTAAACATAAGATAAAGCTACCTGAGTAGGTAAATCACTTTTAAACTGTAGTTTCTCAAGTCGGTAATGACTGAATGGGGTTATCGGGTAAAAAGTATCATTAGAAAGAGTGAGACTCTCTAAAGCCCTGTACACACGATCGGATTTCCTATGGTTTTTAAACCGTTGGATTTTTCTATCGGAAAACCGATGAAGCTGACTTCCATCAGTCTTGCCTACACACCATCAGTCAAAAAACCAACCGTTCCAAACGCGGTGACGTAAAACACTCCGATGAGCCGAGAAAAATTAAGTCCAATGCTTCTGAGCATGCGTGGGTTTTTTAACCGATGGACTTGCCCATAGACGATCGGAATTTGCTATCGGTTTTTTATCCATCGGAAAAATGTAAAACATGTTCTATTTTTTGACACCGATGGGGAAAAAAGACCAATGGGGCCCATACACGATCGGTTTGTCCGATGAAAAAAATCCATCGGATTGTTTTTCATCAGTAAAACCGATCATGTATACGCGGCTTAAGTGTATATTTGTGTGCATTTGCACGCATGAGGTGTAAATTACTGACCAAAAATTCAGATTTTTCTATTTTTTTGTTTTTATACTGAAGAATGCATGGCTCTTGTTTACGTACCTGTGTGCATAGGCACATTACAATTAATGGGCTGTGTGATAGACTCACACGGGATGGAGGCTTTTTTTGAGGGGACTGAATGCTAGCCTCTTGCCTACTGACTATGGGCCCTTTAAGAGAACACTTCTCTTTGTGGGGAGGAGGGAGGAGGAGGACTCTGCGGTTTTTAGTTTTTGCGCTGTATACAAAAGACAATTTTGAAAAACAAAACCCAATATTTTTTTTACTTTCTGCTATAAAACATATCCGATGAAAAAAATGGCGTGGAGTCACCCCAAAATATATACCAGACCCTTAGAGCATGCAGCCAGGCAGGTCAGGAAAGGGAGGGAATGAGCAATTCCAGACCACATGGGGGAGGGGGGCTCGTCCCAGCATGCACTGGTTGCTGACATCACGGCGGGGTGACGGGTGGCCCGGCCCCTTACCCATTTAAGCACTGTCAGACGAAGGACCAGGCAGTCAACGGTTTGGCCTTCGTCATGGGCGGAGCTTTTTTATATTTTTTTCTGGGTGCAGTCGCTGGCGTGAGATGGATCTACATCAGGGGACATTGTTTTTGTTTTTCAATTAAAGCAGAGTTCCACCCAAAAATGGAACTTCCGCTTTTCGGAACCTTCCAGATTACCTTACCGAAGATGGCGGCGGCGGCAGCAGCCGAGGGACGCATCGGCTTCAGGTGCCGACATCACGGGCACCCAGGACAGGTAAGTGTCCTTATTTTAAAAGTCAGCAGCTGCAGTATTTGTAGCTGCTGACTTTTAAAAGAAAAAAAAAATTGGTGGAACGCCGCTTTAATGAATTGTTAAAAACTGTGTGTTTTTATTTCTTTTGGGGAACCCCGCTGACAGCTATTGACTCATCGGTTGTTAAGGACGCAGCAGCTGGCTTTGCGGACAATTCCTTAGCCACCAGCTATACAAAGTGTGTTAGTGGGAAAAAAAAAACACAAAACACATCAAAACCGCAACACTTGCATTTTTGGTGCGGCTCCATTGAAGTCTATTACACGCAAAAATAGATAATGGATGAAAGATGGACAGCCGCACTACAAAAAAACCTTTTGGTTGCCTTTTATTGTAAAAAAGAAACAATGCATTACAAATCACAGCAAGCAGGGATGGCAGCTGATGCGTTTCACACTATAATTAGTGCTTACTCATAGCTAACTGCATTAAAAATTACACTTCTAATATATATTCAAACTAAAATCCCATATGACCAACATTGACCAATGGCTGATATTCGTCAATCAATGAGATTGACTACAATCAAACCAAAGCCAATTGATGAATTGATTAATGATAGAGATCACCTAGGTGCATAAAAGTACAAAAGCCCCCGTCGCATGGACACCGCTTTCTATTGTCGCTACATCGATCTTTTTGTTCATTACTTCGGATAGCTCTGCCAGTTTAGACATATGGCTTTCCAATTTGAATGATAATAACCTTAACCTTAAATTTATGGGAAATCTTCAACCCACTACTATTGACTTTTTGGATGTGAAGCTTAGTGGTATTACCGGTCGTATTGTCACTAATCTACACCGGAAAGACACAGCGGGCAATGTACTTCTTAGGGCAGATTCTGCCCACCCGATGCATACAATCAAAGGGATTCCTTTTGGTCAATTCCTAAGGCTTAAACGCCTTTGCAGTATTCCAAATGAATTCGCAAAAGAGGCTATTATGTCAGAACGCTTTAAGAAAAGAGGGTACCCCACTAAAGTCATTAGTAAAGCATTGACCAAAGTAGACAAAATCCCATGGTCATCTTTGTTATCAGACACAAACAAAAGCAGTTTTAGGAAACCGCAGTCAGTTACATCGTTTGACAACACACCTGTATTTTCCACATCGTATAGTTTGGAGTTTAGTAAAATAAAACAAATCGTTATTAAATATCTCCCTATTTTATACAATGATGTTGCTTACCAGGAAGTCCTGTCCAAGTGCATTAAAGCGGTGTCCAGAAGGGCACCCACATTGGGAAGTAGACTAGGCCACCAATTGGCTGTCTTTCAGCGGCACTTTCAAATGTGGAGTGAAAGGATGTCAATACTGCAAACACATTGGGACAGGACAGTTAGTACACTCTTACACCACTGAGAAAAGCCATGAAATAAAACAGTTCATCAACTGTAACACTAAATTTGTGGTGTACGTGATCAGCTGTAATTTATGTAAAGTGCAACATGTAGGTGGAACAATTCGGAGACTGAAAAACAGGCTATATGATCATTTCTATGACATAGACAAAAACCATAACACAAACGTCGCTAACAAGATGAACATTGTTCACTCTAGGGATGTTTCAAGCCTGTCCATTCAGGGAATTGAAAAAATGATCACCCCTATTAGAGGAGATAGATAGATTCAGGGGACTATGCAGACGTGAGGTCTTTTGGATATTTTCCCTAAACGCGAGAATACCGAAGGGGTTACATTTCGAATGGGACGTCTCGCATTACTATGACTAGACCTCACACCAGCATTCATTTCTCTGTACCCTTCCTTTGTGTTTTCATTTTCCCCCTCCCATTCATCCCTACATTTGTTCTTCTTCTCCATTCCTATTTCTTAATTGTGTGGATCAGGCAAGATGTCTTTTCATCACATCTCCTTGTTGCCGGGTTAGTTTACATTATTTATGGTCATACTCTCAATGTTGCCTTCAGTCTGTTTTAATTTTTATTTGTTTTTATTTCTAAGAAAGTTGATTCTATATACATCTAAAACCCTAGATCCTGTCATGGTTCTCCGATTTGCCTGTTAGGTACATCACATATTAGCCTACATTTATGTGTATATTCATGATTGTATCATAATCTAAAAAAATTGGATATAACATTGTAATCCTACGGATTTAGTATTTATTTCTATCATATATTACAGATTTTTATTTTCATTCATTATTTCTCACATTCCGGCATCATCTCATCATGTGGTTTTAAACAAACTATTCAGTAGTGTAACTTAGTTCTACCTAATTCGAACAACACAGATGATTCCTGTTATGCCCCTCACTACACGTGGCTGAGGTGTATTTGGGCACACTGATAACTCTCATACCAATGCATTCCGGTAGGCGTAGAATCCTTTTGAACTTTTATTAATACAAGATAGAGTAAAACTGTAACAGATACAAACAAATACAATTAGTAAAGATAGTACAATTAGTGCCTCCCTATCTATCTACCTAGCCAAGTACATAAATAGTAGACATACCGGAGAGGTTTCTGAAGGCTGGAACATATATCTTAGCAGTCCATGTGCATGCTTCCAGGGAAAAAGATGAAATGGCTGAAGAAGGTGACGCAAGGCCTGATGGGATTGAAAGTACGGAGGCTTGCGTGTGACAAATTTAGCTAACTTTCTAATATTGCTTATGAAAATAGATGCAGTTATACAAAACGGCCACTAGGTGGCAACATAGATTAAATGTTATTAAACCAGAAAAAATAGGAGAAATTCAAGCCTTTTTACTAAAGGCATGACAATTCCTTTACACTACAATCACTTTGCACCTGCGTACTATAAACGTTTTTCCTTTTCCCAATTATTTTTATTTTTTGTATAATCTTTATTTATGGAAGGCAGGACATTACAGCACAGGTTACAAGATCTAAAGGCAGAAACATCAAGTAATATACCAGCCCTTCCCTTTTTTTTCTTTTTTTAAAGTTATAACACAACAGAGGTACAGAGACACTAAGGACATAAATGACAAAAAATTTTACAAGAGAAAAACAGTCAAATCAGCCATAAGCATAAGGAATGCAAGAAATGAAAGTAAAAATTCAAGTGATATTTCAGCGGCGAGGACTCAACCACCCAACGAGCGAGCCGAGTCCCCAATCGCCAGGGTGCAGAATATAAGACAAAATTTCACCCTCCTAAGAGATGTGAACAATCATGCGGCAAGGCCGGCCAGCTCCCCGGACCGGACCAGTAGTGCAGGGCCCAGCAAATGTAGAAGGGGAGGGTCAGGCGAGCGCGCACGGGAGGAGGGGGGCGACAAAACACCTCCAACTAACCTCCCCCCATAACACACCTACGCCCGGGCCCCCCCTGATTCGAGGCCCCCTTACCATGGTGACACAAGTGTCGGACCCCCAAACTGTCCAGGGGGTCCCGCGGAGGGGGCCTCGTGGTGATAAGGTGCCTCAGTCCGTCAAGCCAACCGGTCCTCCAGCTCCGCACCCATCGCCTAATGCATATCAAGCGGACCGCCCACCAACAGACGGTCTGTACAGACTGAAGCCAAAGTGGACCAAAAAAAACACAAAAAAAAAAAAATTAAAGATAAGGGAGGGGGGAAGGTACAGACTGAGAAAAGAAAGAGGACAAGATAGTATTAGAGCATACCTGGAATCCCGCATCCAGCTCCGTCTCCGCCCCAGGCCCCGCCAGTCTCCCAGCACTTATTTTGTAGCTAGAAAGGGAGAAGAGAAAAAAAAAAGGGGGGGGGGGGAGAACCACTCGGCCTAACTCCCACCTTCAGCTAGACAACTATGTCACATTCTTTTCCCGATTATTTGATCACGCATGTACCCGTGGTTTTACATGATATCATTTTTGATCACTTTTTTCATACACGCTAGCCTCACAAGGATAAATTTGATTGTTTTTAGCAACAATTAATTTTTCCTTTCTTCTTTTTTTTTTTTTTTTCTTTTTTTTTTTTTTTTTTTTTTTTTCCAGTTCACAAATATACATCACATGACATATCTGTAGTTTTTCTTTTCATTATAGCAACATGGTTACATCCAGCTATATTTATTGTATTTTTCAACTATTCCTTTATAGGCTATGATATGTTTATGTGCACTGATATGCACAGTGAATGTTGGTATACACATATATATATATATATATATATATATATATATATTAGGGCCGAAACAACTAATCGATTAATCGATTATGAAATGAATCTATTACTATTTTCATAATCTATTAATCGGCCAGTAACATAATGGGGTTAAAAAAAAACTAAAATGAGCCCTTTACAGTACAAAAAGAGCAAATCGCTACTGTAAATATTACTTTCACTGTCCCACAGTAAAAAATGAACCCCTTACAGCAATTATTTGCTCTTTTTGTACTAATTTTAGTTTTTTAACACCATTATGTTACTAAACATCTCAGGCCTGGGTCACACCTCTGTTTTTTTTGTGCTTTTTGCAGAAACACACTACAGGTCATTTACATGGTTTCCTACGGGACACGTTCACATCCATGATTTTTCAGCTGCTGCGTATTTGGAAAGGGCAAGTACTTTTTTTTTAACGTAAAACTGTGCTATTTTGGTTCAATATACTTCAATAGAGAAGCTGCAGAAAAGCATGTAATAATGTGTTTTTGCAGCAATTTGTGTTTTTTAGTCTGCCCAACAACAAATTGGCCAAAAAAATTAAAAATGCAGCAAAATTCCTTTTTTTTTTTTTATTTTTTTTTTTACGGTTATTAACCGATTAATCGAAACAATCGGCCAACTAATCGATTATGAAAATAATCGTTAGTTGCAGCCCTAATAAATATATACACACATACACACACACACACACATACAGGCATACCCCGCTTTAAGTACACTCACTTTACATACACTCGTGAGTAAGGACATACCGGCGAGTGTATGTAAAGTGCCTCACAAGTACTGTACAGACATTTTGCAGCCGCAGTAGAAAGAGGTGAACCCCTGAGAGCATAGCCCGCCCTGTTCCAGTGTGCCCCTGACACCCCCACTACAGCCCCTGAGACCTCACTACACCTTAGAAGTGAAAAAAGGTATTGTTTCACTTTAAGTACATTTTCGTTTTACATACATGCTCTGGTCCCATTGCGTACTTAAAAGTGGGGTATGCCTGTAATATATTTCTAATATGGGATATACACAAGGTTCACATCTTCAATCATATTTCCACATTGGGCTTCACATGCACATTACACACAGTTCTGGATGTGCAACCATGTGTATTTATGTTTATTTTCATTTCTATTATTATTTTCATTTTTTATTATATATATATATATATATATATATATATATATATATATATATATATATATATATATATATATATATATATACCAACATGCATTAAGTATATATTTTACACTTATACATCAACAGTTAAAAGGTTTTGTACTTGTATACACCTAGGTGGTCTCTATCCTTAATCAATTCATCAATTGGCTTTAGTTTGATTGTAGTCAATCTCATTGATTGACTAATATCAGCCATTGGTCAATGTTGGTCATATGGGATTTTAGTTTGAATATATATTATAAGTGTCATTTTTTTTAATGCAGTTAGCTATGAGTAAGCACTAATTATAGTGTGAAACGCGTCAGTTGCCATTCCTGCTTTCTGTGATTTGTAGTGCATTGTTTATTTTTTACAATAAAGGCAACCGAAAGTTTTTTTTGGAGTGCGGCTGTTCATCTTTCATCCATTATCTATTTTTGCGTTTTGCGTGTAATAGACTTCAATGGAGCCGCACCAAAAATGCAAGTGTTGCGGTTTTGATGTGTTTTATGTGTTTTTTTTATTTTTTATTTTTTTTTTCCACTTTAACACACTTTGTATAGCTGGTTGCTAAGGAATTGTGCATTGCCAGCATCTACGGCTTCCTGAGGAACCATTAATTAGTAGAGCTCATCCACCTGGAGCGGCAACTCCCTTCTCCTACACGCAAAACACAATCTGCTGTGGGGAAAAAAAGTCCCTGACCCTTTCCAAAAAATGCAGCACTGCAAAATGCACAGATGCGAACCACATCCATAGAAAACCATGTTAAATGGACTGTAGTGCGTTTCTGCAAAACAATAACAAAACAAAAAACACATACGTCTGAACGTATGGTTAGATAGGTTTGAAGAGTGGATTTGATGTGTAATGAGGCTATACCTTCCAGGTATGGTGCCATTTATCCAGTCACTTCAGCATTTACAACTGCTAGATGAGAGGTGACCCGGTTATCTGATTATCCGTAGGCATATGATGTTTGATAAATCTCCCTAATACACTGTTGTGTATTAGAGCTGCACGATTCTGGGAAAAATGAGAATCGCAATTCTTTTTTCTCAGAACAAAGATCACGATTCTTTAAAATGGTCAATTTAAAGAAAAATCAGCTGTAGACGAGTGGACTTTAAATACCGGCAACCACTGTCCCTTATAATATATTATGAATATTGCCACAGTGAGCTACCCCAGAGTCTGGGGTAGCTGATTGTGGTAATATTCATAATATGGGTAGCTGACTCAGACTGTGGTAATATTCATAATATATATTATAAGGGACAGTGGTTGCCGGTATTTTAAGTCCACTCCTCACAGGCTCACATGCCCCCTTTAATAGCCTGTCTGACTGTCATCTGCATTCTGCAAGGACTCTGGGCCAGGTGCGGTGGTAATATTCATAATATATAATATTACACTAAGGCACAAGGAAGCTCACTCACGGTCTCACGTGTTCTGGCATCGGATCAATCTGCTGGTGCACTGTGCGTTGTTTCGTTTCCCGGCCGAGAAACGTGATGGTACCGCCCATGCCCAGGCATCATCCACATCCAGCGGCGCATCACGCTCTGTTGACTGACGTCAGTTCCGATGTCAGCCATTTGCGTTCCACGCTGGTTCTGACGGGGATCCTAAAAATCGAGTAATTCCAGCCTGGAGATCTCAGGGGGTGAATCGAGATTGCGATCTTTAAACGATTAATCTTGCAGCTCTATTGTGTATTTATTGAAAGGATCCCGGGAATTTTATTGTCACTGCCTCTCCATCCTCGTCCGCTAAACTTTTACTTTTTCTTCTTTTTTTTTTTTTTTTACATTTGAAGGTCAAAGACAAGGACGTAGAGATCGTGAAGGTGATAAAAGACAAGGATGTAGAGATCATGAAGGTGATAAAAGACAAGGATGTAGAGATCGTGAAGGTGATAAAAGACAAGGATGTAGAGTTCGTGAAGATTACAAAAGCCCCCGTGTTCCGTGTCATTGACGACAAAACTTTGCGGGCCAAATTTGGCCTTTTCAAGAAAGAGAAGATAATTCTTAACAGGCTTCCTCTTCTCCGCCCTGAGAGCAGAACCCATTCCACAAGTCAGAACAAAGACAGGCTGGTGAGTAGCGCTGCCTTCCCATCACCTTCATACACATTTTAGGAGGCTGCAGTTGGACTTTATTCACTTGTTTTCCTGGTCATGCGATCCTGCAGCTTTGGCTCAGGGAGCGCTTGACAATGATGGGGAATTCCGCCAGTCACAATGTCACCCATAGGCTCACATGGCCCAGCCATTGTCGGCGCTCCCTCACCCCTGCAGCAGCCACTCAACATAGGGGGGCCGGAGCTGTGGGATTACAAGACCGGAGTGGAGCAGAGTAAAAGTAAGTACGCATATACCTTTTTTTTTTTACAGGTTAGGCATGTATATAGTAAGAGAGGCAATATTTTGAAGTTTAGGCTTTTCTTCCACTTTAGGCCTCTTTCATACGACCAGTTACCTGTGGCCACCGGATTCCAGCAGTATAAATCAGCAAATTCTTGCGGCTGGAATAACCAAGGCATGGGATTAAACAGAAGGATAGCATAAGATTCAATGTGACAGTCCAACCCCAGCTGTCATTTATTTTAGGCAGACCAATTCTGCGGAAGGCCATGGCCAGTTACCTACAGCCACCGGATTACAGTAGCAAGAATCAGCAGGCCTCTCCCCGCCCCTCCACAGCTCAGCGCTCCAGTGAGCATGAAGAAGCAGAGAGAAGAGACGCTGACAGTCAGCAGCTCTCCTCTTGGGGATCAGTGAAAACGAAACCATCAGCGATGTTTAGGCTTGGTTCTCAGTTCAGAGACGGCGGGGGACAGATGCAGCATCCGTTTGATGCTGCATCCAGCTAGGTAAGTGAATCTAAAAAAAACAAACAAACGTACATCTCTTTTAACACACCACATTCACACCTGAGACCTTGTAACGCTAGCGAGTCACATGACACCAGGGAGGGACCATGGCTAATTGTCCCAATTTGGACATTTTCTCTTAGGGGTGTACTCACTTTTGTTGCCAGCGGTTTAGACATTAATCGATTGCCGAACGCCGATGTAAGTCGGCAGAATGGCACGGCTGGGCATATTGGCGTACAGGTACGTTCCCTTTTAATATGCACAGCCGTGGGTAGCGTCGACGCAGGCGGCGCGCTCGCGTACCCCGGTCGGGTATTCCGTGACCGCGGGACCCGCGGACCCTATCGCCGCTGGTGTCCCGCGATCGGGTCACGGAGCTGAAGAACGGGGAGAGGTAAGTGTAAACAAACCTCTCCCCGTCCTTCCTAGTGAGCCTTTCACTGATTGTCTGTTCCCTGTCATAGGGAACGACGACCAGTGACGTCTCACGCCAAGCCACGCCACCCTACAGTAAGAATCACACATTAGGTCACACTTAACCCCTTTAGCGCCCCCTACAGGTTAACCCATAAACTGCTAGTGTCATTTTCACAGTAATTGGTGCATTTTTATAGCACTGATCGCTGTAAAAATGACAATGGTCCCAAAATAGTGTCTGATATGTCCACCATAATGTCGCAGTCACAATAAAAATCGCTGATCGCAAGCATTACTAGTAAAAAAAATTAATAAAATGCCATAAAACTATCCCCTATTTTGTAGACGCTATAACTTTTGCGCAAACCAATCAATAAATGCTTATTGCGATTTTTTTTTTTTTTTTTTTTTTTTTTTTTTTTTTTTTTACAAAAATATGTAAAAGAATACGTATCGGCCTAAACTGAGGAGAAATTTTTTTTTTTCATATTTTTTGGGGATATTTATTATAGCAAAAAGTAAAAAAATAAAAACCGCAGTGGTGATCAAATACCACCAAAAAAAAGCTCTATTTGTGGGGAAAAAAAAGGACGTCAATTTTGTTTGGGAGCCACGTCGCACGACTGCAAAATTGTCAGTTAAAGCGACGCAGTGCCGAATCGCAAAAAGGGGCCTGGTCCTTTAGCAGCAAAATGGTCCGGGGCTTAAGTGGTTAATGGCTGTGTGTTGAGTTATTTTGAGGGGACAGCACATTAACACTGTTTTATACAAGCTTTACACTCACTACTTTACATTGTAGCAAAGTGTAATTTCTTCAGTGTTGTCACATGAAAAGATAAAATTAAATATTTACAAAAATGTGAGGGGTGTACAAACTTTTGTGAGATACAGTGTGTGTGTGTGTATGTGTATATATGTATTTGTGTATGTGTGTATATATATGTATATATATGTATGTATGTATGTGTGTGTGTGTGTGTGTGTGTGTGTGTATATATATCTCTCTATATATCTCTCTCTATATATATATATATATATATATATATATATATATATATTAGGGCTGTTACTGATTAAAAATTGTGTTCGATTAATCATTTTATTTTTTTTAATCGACTAATTTTGATTAATTATAACACACATACAGATCCAACTACTTTTTAGCTGATCTCCTTGCAGGCTGATTCCCAGTGCAGCTACCAACCACTGGAAAAATGGATAGCAGGATACAAAAAACACACAAAGGCAGCGCTCGAAGGGGAATAGCATTAAAACTTTTATAGTCTTCAAGTAGGTAACAAAATAAATATTGCACTGGAGATAAAATCTAAAAAAGCGAGGAATACCTTACGGTAGCAAAAGCAGTCATAAAAACATTTAGCTAAGTATGATACTGGTATAAAAATGTGTACAATGACACCACTGCTGAATCCAGAGGAGGGGTTAACATCAGTCTGTCGGCATGTAGATGTCCCGTGAAGGGAACTATCACAAATCCCAGTGGGTGGCTGTAGAATCCCAGGTTGATAGAGGGAAGTTTAACAGCCCTTGCGTGTGGCAGATAATAAGGTCCCGCCAGCATGCAGATATGAAGGCACAGCAAAGGAGCCCTTCAGATGGACACGGCAAGCCCTGCCAGTGTCCGTGACGTCACAGGATCTCCGACGGAACTCCCTGAAGACCCGGAAGTCGGAGAGGTGAGTACCGATCAAAAATATTAATCGAGGAATTAATAGTTAATTTCCACAGCCCTAAAATAAATATATTCAATTGCAGCCATTTGCTAAAATCATTTAAGTTCATTTTTTTTTCTCATTGTACACACAGCACCCCATATTGACAGAAAAACACAGAATTGTTGACATTTTTGCAGATTTATTAAAAAAGAAAAACTGAATTATCACATGATCCTAAGTATTCAGACCCTTTGCTGTGACACTCATATATTTAACTCAGGTGCTGTCCATTTCTTCTGATCA
Source organism: Rana muscosa (assembly GCA_029206835.1). Classification (NCBI taxonomy): domain Eukaryota; kingdom Metazoa; phylum Chordata; class Amphibia; order Anura; family Ranidae; genus Rana; species Rana muscosa. Next base: position 1,088,855,031 of record CM055117.1, on the reverse strand, counting down.
TCCTTGAGATGGTTCTACACCTTCATTTGAGTCCAGCTGTGTTTGATTATACTGATTGGACTTGATTAGGAAAGCCACACACCTGTCTATATAAGATCTTACAGCTCACAGTGCATGTCAGAGCAAATGAGAATCATGAGGTCAAAGGAACTGCCTGAAGAGCTCAGAGACAGAATTGTGGCAAGGCACAGATCTGGCCAAGGTTACAAAAAATTTCTGCTACATTTAAGGTTCCTAAGAGCACAGTGGCCTCCATAATCCTTAAATGGAAGACGTTTGGGATGACCAGAACCCTTCCTAGAGCTGGCCGTCTGGCCAAAATGAGCTATTGGGGGTTGAAGAGCCTTTGTGAGAGAGGTAAAGAAGAACCTAAAAATCACTGTGGCTGAGCTCCAGAGATGCAGTCGGGAGATGGGAGAAAGTTGTAGAAAGTCAACCATCACTTCAGCCTACCACCAGTCGGGGCTTTATGGCAGAGTGGCCCGACGGAAGCCTCTCCTCAGTGCAAGACACATGAAAGCCTGCAAGGAGTTTGCTAAAAAACACCTGAAGGACTCCAAGATGGTGAGAAATAAGATTCTCTGGTATGGTGAGACCAAGATAGAACTTTTTAATTCCAAGCGGTATGTGTGGAGAAAACCAGGCACTGCTTATCACCTGTCCAATACAGTCCCAACAGTGAAGCATGGTGGTGGCAGCACCATGCTGTGGGGGTGTTTTTCAGCTGCAGGGACAGGACGACTGGTTGCAATCGAGGGAAAGATGAATACGGCCAAGTACAGGGATATCCTGGATGAAAATCTTCTCCAGAGTGCTCAGGACCTCAGACTGGGCCAAAGGTTTACCTTCCAACAAGACAATGACCCTAAGCACACAGCTAAAATAACGAAGGAGTGGCTTCACAACAACTCCGTGACTGTTCTTGAATGGCCCAGCCAGAGCCCTGACTTAAACCCAATTGAGCATCTCTGGAGAGACCTAAAAATGGCTGTCTACCAACGTTTACCATCCAACCTGACAGAATTGGAGAGGATCTGCAAGGAGGAATGGTAGAGGATTCCCAAATCCAGGTGTGAAAAACTTGTTGCATCTTTCCCAAAAAGACTCAGGGCTGTATTAGATCAAAAGGGTGCTTCTACTAAATACTGAGAAAAGGGTCTGAATACTTAGGACCATGTGATATTTCCGTTTTTCTTTTTAAATAAATCTGCAAAAATGTCAACAATTCTGTGTTTTTCTGTCAATATGGTGTGCTGTGTGTACATTGAGGAAAAAAAATGAACTTAAATGATTTTAGCAAATGGCTGCAATATAACAAAGAGTGAGGAATTTAAGGGGGTCTGAATACTTTCCGTAACCACTGTGTGTATATGTATGTATGTGTGCGTATATATATATATATATATATATATATATATATATATATATATATATATATATATATATATATATATATATATATATACCGTATTTATCGGCGTATAACACGCACCCTAACTTTAAGAGGGAAGTTTCAGGAAAAAAACTTTCCACAGCCCCCTGCGTATAACACGCAGGCACAGTTTACCCTTTATTTTCAGGGTAAAAAAGTGAGTGTTATACGCCAATAAATACAGTATATAATATGTGTGTGTGTGTATATATATATATATATATATATATATATATATATATATATATATATACACATACTCCAGATTTACATCAGTCCCTGCCCTCAACAAGCTTACAATCTAAGATCTCTTGACTCACATTCATACATACACATACTAGAGCCAATTTAAATGGCCAATTACCCTACCAGCATGTCTTTGGCATGTGGGAGAAAACCTGCACAGGGAAAACATGCAAACTCCAGGCAGGTAGTGCCGTGGTTGGGATTCAAATCAACAATTCTAGTACTCCTAGGCAGAAGTGCTAACCCATAACCCACTGTGCTGACCCATAAATCCAAATAAGATGTTGGCATGGGATCTGTTGTGTAGAATCCCTAGATAACACCACTGGATCGCCAGGCATGTGAGTGTGCATTTTGTATTTAATGTATTTTTGCACAATCCAAGCTACAGTGCATTGAAAAAGTATTCACACTTTTTTGTCATGTTTACAACCAAAAATGTAAATGTATTTTATGTGCTGGACCATAGATCATAGCTATGATTAAACCCTAAAAGTGTGAAACGCGTCAGCTTTGACCAAGACTTTGTGACTTGCTGTGTGTTATTTGGATTTTGAACAATTTTTACATAATAAAGGCTTTTATTGGAGTGCTGCTGTCCAGAAGACTTGATCTTTTGTTTTGCATCAAATTGCATTGCCTGCACCCTTGGCTGTTGGAAGGAGATCATCACTTGGAGAACATCCACACCTGAGCGGTTTTTGTTGTTTAGATAAAGGTAGGACCGTAGACGTAATGTATCTGGATTTTTTAAAGGCATTTGATACAGTTCCCCATAAACGTTTACTGTACAAAATAAGGTCCGTTGGCATGAACCGTAGGGTGAGTACATGGATTGAAAGCTGGCTACAAGGGCAAGTTCAGAGGGTGGTGATAAATGGGGGAGTACTTGGAATGGTCAGGGGTGGGTAGGGCTGGGGAAAAAATCGATTTTGAATCTTGAATTGAGTTGAGAGGTCAAATCGATTCAGATTTTCAGCAAATCGTTTTTTGTTTTTTTGTTTTTTTTCACCAGGACTGACACCGCACCGGTCCTGAGGAGCTGCGGGCAGGAGTTTTTTTAGGCGAGCCTGTGGCTTCGGCCTAGTCCGCGAGGCTGGATTCGGTGTCCATCAAAAAAAAAAAAAAACTTGATTTGAATCGTGAATCTAATAAAAAAAAAAAAAATTACTGAATTTTTTTTTGGAGAAAATCGCCCGGCTCTAGTAGTGGGGTCCCCCAGGGTTCTGTGCTGGGACCAATCCTGTTTTTTAATTTGTTCATAAAAGACCTGGAGGATGGGGTAAACGGTGCAATCTCTGTATTTGCATACAAAACTAAGCTATGCAGGGCAATAACTTCTCTGCAGGATGTGGAAACCTTGCAAAAAGATCTTAACAAATTAATGGGGGTGGGCAACTACATGGCAAATGAGGTTCAATGTAGAAAAATGTAAAATAATGCATTTGGGTGGCAAAAATATTAATGCAATCCATACACTGGGGGGGGGGGGGGCTCTGGGGGAATCTAGGATGGAAGAGGACCTGGGGGTCCTAGTAGGTGATAGGCTCAGCAATGCCAAGCTGCTGCTAACAAAGCAAACAGAATATTGGCAAAAGGGGATTAACTCCAGAGATAAAACGATAATTATCCTGCTCTACAAGAGTCTGGTCCGGACGCATCTGGAGTATGCTGTCCAGTTCTGGGCACCAGTCCTCAGGAAGGATGTACTGGAAATGGAGCGAGTACAAAGAAGGGCAACAAAGCTAATAAAGGGTCTGAAGGATATTAGTTATGAGGAAAGGTTGCGAGCACTGATCTTTTTCTCTCTGGAGAAGAGACGCTTGAGAGGATATGATTTCAATTCACAAATCCCATACTGGTGACCCCCACATTTCGTGGAAGGGAGTTTAACAAGACACGTGGCCACTCATTAAAATTAGAAGAAAAGAGGTTTATTTATTTTTTTAAATTCTTTATTTATCTATTTTCTTTTTTTCCATCAACAGGGTTTGTAAGTACCGTATATATCTTTACAATTTAGAGGACAGTCACATAACTCACATTCTATGCATTTTTCACATTATGTCTATTAAACACACATATATAAATCAAAGAAATCTCATTTAATCCGCATCTTTTTACTCTAAATACGGTCTTAATCTAGCCTCTTCTTCTTTTATCTCTGGCTATTCCTCAATCCCTGTTTTCCTTTCCCCTTTCCCTAACCCTCCCCAGAACTCATTCCCCCCTGACCCCAATATCCATCCCCTCCTATTCCCAATCCCTGCTTTTATGTAGGGGGAAAAAATGCAAAAAAACAAAACAGAAAACCCCCTCCCTACTTCTTATAATTCCTACATATCCGTGGTTGTCTTCTCTAGTGTAGTACTTATCCAGATTATTCCCTTACCCATTCTTGCTCTTCTTTTTACTCTCCTAATAACCTTTTGCCCTCTTCTGATTGTACAAATAGCTCCCATGGGGCCCAGATTTCTTTAATTTGTTGTTTTTTATCCAGTGTCATCGGAAAAAGTTTCTCCATTATTCCCACCCTTCTTTTTATTCATCTTTATTTGAAAAAATGTTCCTATGAAATCATACACAGTTACAAACCAAACACCAAAAAAAAAGAAAAACACATGTACTTAGACTATGAGAGGTGGCCCTCCCCATCCCTCCCTCCCCACCCCAGTTGGAAAAAAAAAGAAAAGTGCATTCTGCTCCCTCTGTGCGAATTGTGAGAGGGAGAAGAAAAAATTAAATAAAAAACTTAATTGATTCCCTTCCTTTCTTCCCTTGTGAGAAACCTACTTACTGAGGCGGTGACAAAAAAAACTCTCCCCTCCCCCCTCCTTTCCTAATATTTTAATGATATGTTTAATCATAATAGTGATAATGTGAAATGTGTTAGGGAATCTTAAAATTTTCCCTTTCAACTTTTGTGCTCATAAAAATTCCTATATTTCCTCTGTGTGTTTTATTTGTGTTCAATGTTATTTCTCTCCTCCTCCCCTTGTTATGTGTTTGTGTCGTGACCCAAAATAAATGCAAGGTTTTGGGGGACTTTGACTGTCCCTTTCGGCTGTTGTACTCGTGTATTTCCTTTTCCTCTTTGTGCTTATTTGTATTGCGTGTAATTTTTCTTAATGTTTTCCCTCCCCTTCCTATAATCCCCATCAGTGAGGAGAAGAAAAAACATTTTTTTTTTTTTGAAAAAATTAGGGTGGGGTGGGGGGGGGACACGGAGGGCCACCTCCCCCCCCCCCCCCCCCCCCCGTCAACACACAATTTATTCTATACATATCTAAAAATGTTGCAGTACATTACTCATCCCTCCCTTCCCCTGAACTGTATGAGGTATTTTTAGGTTTTAACCACTTAACGACCGCCCACTGTAAATATACGTCAGCAGAATGGCACCGACAGGCAGAATCGCGTATATGTACGTGATTGCCTTTGTATAGTTGGAGGGTCCGATCGGACCCCCCTTCTTTACAGTGGGTGGTCGTTTTACCTTCGTGAGCGATCCGGCATGAGGGGACGGCCGTTCGATTCCGGCCACCCCCTCTCGATCGCTCCCGGCGAATGAGAGAGCTTCCCCTGCCTGCCAGGAAGGAGGAAGTGATGTAATCTCTCCTGGGGCGCTCACATATACCGAGCGCCGTACAGGAGAAGATGCCAGGTTAGTACACAAAACAGCACACTGACACCAGGACACATAGGCACATAAATCGCCCCCCCAGACACCCCCAGATCACCCCCAGCCCCCCCCCCCCCCCCAGCCCCCAGTCACAGTGTCACTGATTGCAGTGACCATTTATTTAGTGATCACTGCAATCAGTGACATTTGTGACTGTAAAAGTGTCACTACATTTAGTTTTAGGTCCAGTGTAGCCCCCTAACCCCCCCCTAATAAAGGTTTAACCCCCTGATCACCCCCCAGATAACCCTTTCACCCCCTATCACCACTGTCACTAAGCAATCATTTTTCTGATCGATGTCTTAGCGTCGGTGATGCTGATCGGTAGCCAGTAATTTTTTTTAGGTTCGTCGCAGGTTTTTATAGCGTCAGGTACCCCCATATATTATCTAATAAAGGTTTAACCCCCTGATCGCCCCCCAGGTAACCCTTTCACCCCCTATCACCACTGTCGCTAAGCAATCGTTTTTATGATCGTTGTCTTAGTGTCGGTGATGCCGATAGGTAGCCAGTAATTTTTTTTTAGGTTCGCCGTCAGGTTTTTATATAGCGTCAGGTACCCCCATATATTACCTAATAAAGGTTTTAACCCCCTAATTGCCCCTAGTTAACCCTTTCACCAGTGATCATCATATAAGTGTTACGGGTGACGCTGGTTAGTTAGTTTGCTTTTTATAGTGTCAGGGCACCCGCCGTATATAACCCAATAAAGGTTTAACCCCCTGATCGCCCGGCGGGTGATATCAGTTAGGTTTTAGCGTCAGAGAGGGTCTGCGTCACACCCCAGGCAGCGTCAGGTTAGTGCCAGTAGCGCTAACACCCACACGTGAAGCATACACCCCCCTTAGTGGTATAGTATCTGATCAGCTCAATATCTGATCTGATCAGATCTATACTAGCGTCCCCAGCAGTTTAGGGTTCCCAAAAACGCACTGTTAGTGGGATCAGCCCAGATACCTGCTAGCACCTGCGTTTTGCCCCTCCGTCCAGCCCAGGCCACCGAAGTGCAGTATCGATCGATCACTGTCACTTGCAAAACACAACACACATAACTGCAGCGTTCGCAGAGACAGGCCTGATCCCTGCGACTCCAGTGCTGTAGGAGGTAATTTCACCACCACAGTTAAAAAAAAAAAGCATATATGCCGAAGCATTGGGGCAGCAGGAGCGGAGGAGCGATTTTGCTCCTAATGCCGCGTATATACGGTCAAAATTCCGACGGAGGCTTGCCCGTGGAAAAGTCTGACCATGTGTACGCGGCATAACTTTTGCGAGAAGATGCCCCCATGCTTCGGCATATATAAATGGTGCATGTATGCCCATCATTAGAAGTGGGTGGATGAAGGGCGGTATTCTAATGGTGGGCATACCCACCGATCAATCTTTTTTTTTCGTTCAGCCAACAGGCTGCATGAAAAAAAAGATTACAATACATGTCCAACAAGGACCAGCAACGTACTGGTATGTTGCTGGACTTTGAATGTTTATACCAGAATGATGCCTGCGGGTTTTGGTATCATCTTGGTATCATTCTTTTCAGCCAGCGGCCGGCTTTCATGTAAAAGCAATCCTAGTGGCTAATTAGCCTCTGGACTGCTTTTACAAGCAGTGGGAGGGAATGTCCCCCCCCCCCCCGGATATAAAAAGCGCCATTGGGAAAGCATTTTATCACACCGATCTTGGTGTGGTCAGATGCTTTGAGGGCAGAGGAAAGATCTAGGGTCCATTAGACCCCAGTTTTTTCAAAAAAGAGTACCTGTCATTACCTATTGCTATCATAGGGGAAATTTACATTCCCTGAGATAACAATAAAAGTGATATAAATAAATATGGAAGCAACAGTTTAAAAATAAAATAAAAAAGCAAAATTAATAATAAAAAAAAAAAGCACCCCTGTCCTGCCCTGCTCTTGCCCAATGGCGAACGCAAGCGTCGGTCTGGCGTCATATGTAAACAGCAATTGCACCATGCATGTGAGGTATCACCGCGAAGGTCAGATCGAGGGCAATCATTTTAGCAGTAGACCTTCTCTGTAAATCTAACGGGGTAACCTGTAAATGCTTTTAAAGGCTTTTAAAAATGTATGTAGTTTGTCGCCAATGCGCGTTTGTGGGAAATTTTAAAGCATGTCGTGTTTGGTATCTATGTACTCGGCCTAAGATCATCTTTTTTATTTCATCAAACATTTGGGCAATATAGTGTGTTTTAGTGCATTAAAATTAAAAAAAGTGTATTTCTTCCCAAAAAAATGTGTTTGAAAAATCGCTGCGCAAATACTGTGTAGAAAAAAAAAATGCAACACCCACCATTTTATTCTGTAGGGCCTTTGCTATAAAAATATATATAATGTTTGGGGGTTCAACATAATTTTCTTGCAAAAAAAAATGTTTTCATGTAAACAAAAAGTGTCAGAAAGGGCTTTGTCTTCAAGTGGTTAGAAGAGTGGATGTAAGCTTCCTAATGTTGTGTATAAAATGCCAGAACAGTTCAAAACCCCCCCAAATGACCCCATTTTGGAAAGTAGACACCCCAAGCTATATACTGAGAGGCATGTCGAGTCCATGGAATATTTTATATGTTGACACAAGTTACGGAAAAAATAAAAAAATTTTTTTTTTTTTTTGCACAAAGTTGTCACTAAATGATATATTGCTTAAACATGCCATGGGCATATGTGGAATTACACCCCAAAATACATTCTGTTGCTTCTCCTGAGTACGGGGATACCACATGTGTGAGACTTTTTGGGAGCCTAGCCGCGTACGGGACCCCGAAAACCAAGCACCGCCTTCAGGATTTCTAAGGGTGTCAATTTTTGATTTCACTTCTCACTGCCTATCACAGTTTCGGAGGCCATGGAATGCCCAGATGGCACAAAACCCCCCCCAAATGACCCCATTTTGGAAAGTATACACCCCAAGCTATTTGCTGAGAGGTATTGTGAGTATTTTGCAGATCTCGCTTTTTGTCACAAAGTTTTGAAAATTGAAAAAAAAAAGAAAAAAAAAATGTTCTTTCTTCATTTTCAAAAACAAATGAGAGCTGTAAAATACTCACCATGCCTCTCAGCAAACAGCTTGGGGTGTCTACTTTCCAAGATGGGGTCATTTGGGGGGGTTTTCTGCTATTTTGGCATTTTATGGCCTTCAAAACTGTGATAGGTAGTGAGGAGTGAAATCAAAAATTTGCGCCCTTAGAAATCCTGAAGGCGGTGATTGGTTTCCGGGGTCCCGTACGTGGCTAGGCTCCTAAAAAGTCCCACACATGTGGTATCCCCGTACTCGGGATAAGCAGCATAATGTATTTTGGGGTGCAATTCCACATATAACCATGGCATGTGTGAGCAATATATCATTTAGTGACAACTTTTTGTATTTTTTTTTTTTTTTGTCATTATTCAATCACTTGGGACAAAAAAAAAATATTCAATGGGCTCAACATGCCTCTCAGCAATTTCCTTGGGGTGTCTACTTTCTAAAATGGGGTCATTTGGGGGGGTTTTGTACTGCCCTGTCATTTTAGCACCTCAAGAAATGAGATAGGCAGTCATAAATTAAAAGCTGTGTAAATTCCAGAAAATGTACCCTAGTTTGTAAACGCTATAACTTTTGCGCAAACCGATAAATATACGCTTGACATTTTTTTTACTAAAGACATGTGGCTGAATACATTTTGGCCTAAATGTATGACTAAAATTGAGTTTATTCGATTTTTCTTATAACAAAAAGTAGAAAATATCTTTTTTTTTTTTTCAAAATTTTCGGTCTTTTTCTGTTTATATCGCAAAAAATAAAAATCGCAGAGGCAATCAAATACCATTAAAAGAAAGCTCTATTTGTGGGAAGAAAAGGACGCAAATTTCGTTTGGGTACAACATTGCATGTCCGCACAATTTACAGTTAAAGCAGCGCAGTGCAAAATTCTGAATTCACCTCTGGTCCTCTAGCTACCAAATGGTCCGGGGCTTAAGTGGTTAAGTAGAGTCTAATTTTCTATCTATCTTTTTCTCTATATGGTTCTTAAACATTTATTAATTTTTTTCCCATTCTGCCCATATTTTTTTAAAATTTCTCTTGTTGGTTTCTAGTTTCATAAATCCATCTTTCTGCCTCCATTATTCCATCTACTTCTCCTACATTCTGCTAGGGTAGGGCATATAACCTGTTTCCAGTATCTAGGTATCAGCTGCATTTAATAAATGTGGCATGATGCTATTTTTATACGATTTTATAGAACCCATTGACCCATGGAATAAAAAGTTTTTAGTGGTGTTAACTCCATAGGTTTCTTACTGATCTCTTCTATCCATGGGGCTATTTCTTCCCAGGATACTCTAATTTTTGGGCAGTTCCACCATATATGGAGGAAGGTGCCTCTTTCTTTACAGCCCCTCCAACAGCCGTTCCTTACGGATGTATATATCTGTGCCATTCGTGCAGGAGTTCGGTACCATCTAGCCAGGAACTTGTATTGCATCTCCTGGGTAGATGAGCTTATTGACGACGAATGAGTCGTTTCCCATAAATTTTTTATTTGTGATGTTGTAAATGTATGATTTAACTCTTTTTCCCATTCCTTAATGAAGTATGGGGTTGCAGCATTTTGCCCGCTGAGTATCAACTTATACATTTCAGATAATAAATGGTTGGGGTTTGACATTTTTAGGCACATTTTTTCAAACATTAACAAATTTAGAGTTCTTACCTGGGGTTCTAATTTTTTTTTTTTTTTTTTAAATCCTGCATTTGTAATCTCCACCCCGACATCGACGTCTTCCCTTGAGATGACGTCAATTCCGCTTGAGAGATTAGTTTTCCGAATGGGGCAAACGTTAGGCACTTTGTGTTTCCCTCTAATTCCCACAGGCCTAACGCTCCTTTTTCTTCCCCAGGGGGGAACCATGGAAACCCTCCTAATGGGGTCAGTGGTGATGTTCTTGGGGCATATTTGCCAGTTTTATTAATTCCGTCCCATACTGCCAATGTATTCCATGTTAATGGGGATGTCCATTTGGACAAGCCTCTCTTAGATGGTATCCATGGTGCTACTTCTAAATCTCTACCTGCCATCTTTTTTTCTATCGAGACCCATGCTTTATTCTTCGAATCGTGACACCAGTTTAATATACGTACCAAAGACATTGCTTTGTAATATATTGCAATGTCTGGTAATCCCAGCCCCCCCCCTCCTCCACTGTATATAAAAGGTATATTAATCTGGGTATCACGTTCATCTTAACCACTTGAGACCCGCGCTATAGACGAAAGACGTCTGCAGCGCGGCTTTCAAGTGCCGGGTGGACGTCCCTGGACGTCCTGCTGTGTTACATCCCACCGCGAGCCACCGGGAACAGCTGTGCCCGCCACGTCACGTGATTCCGATGCGCGTGCCTGGCGGCCGCGATGTCCTCCAGGTACACGCAATCGGCTGTTACAGAGGCAGGACGGGGATCTCTGTGTGTAAACACAGAGATCCACGTCCTGTCGGGGAGAGAGGAGACCGATGCTGTGTCCCTTGTACATAGGGACACAGATCGGTCACCTCCCCCACACAGTAAGAAACACTAAAACGGAACATATTTAACCCCTTGATCGCCCCCTAGTGTTAATCCCTTCCCTGCCAGTCACATTTATACAGTTATCAGTGCATATTTATAGCACTGTTCGCTGTATAAATGTGAATGGTCCCAAAATAGTGTCAAAAGTGTCCGATATATCTGCCGCAATATCGCAGGCCTGACAAAAATCGCAGATCACCGCCATTACTAGTAAAAAAAATAATAATATAATAAACAAAGAATAAAAACATTTTAGAAGGGAAATATAAGGAAAAGGTACGTGAACCAACAATGCACTAGCTTAAAGGAACTTATTTAGAAAATAAAAAACGAACCTTTACAACCCCTTTTAAGTGCCCAGTAAGCAAGTGGTTAAAGGTATTTATTCTTCCTGACCAAGTTAATATATGTCCTTTCCATTTATGTAAATCTTCTATTTTCTCTGCAACTAGAGAATTATAATTAAGTTCAAATACCAGCCCTATATCTGCTGCAATATGAACTCCTAATAAAATATACATTCTTTATTCCAAATAAACGGCTAACTATTTTGTAATGATATAACTAATGATTTTGGTACATGAATGAGTAGTATCACTGATTTTTCTGTATTTATTTTAAAGTTTGATAAGTTTCCATAGTTCGTCATTTATTGCATCAAGTTCTCTATAGATTTCTGTGGTTTTGAAAGAAAGAACCTTAAGTCATCCGCATACGCTGATACTTTATGCTGTCTAGGGCCAATTTCAACTCCTTTTTATTCCATCATTCTCCCTTATTCTGCATAGCAATGGTTCCAGAACAAGGCAAATAGAATTGGCGATAGAGGGCAACCTTGCCTTGTACCATTTAGTATTCCAAAGCTTCCTGATAGGGTCCCGTTCACTTTAAAGTGGAAGTAAACCCTCCTATCATTTTCAGGCAAGGAAGCTGCCATCTAGGCCTCTGTTTAATGTTCAACTGCCATGATGCTACACATGTGATCAGTTATGACACCAGCCATTGGATGGTTTGACCGTTTGGTTGAGAGCACAACCAATGTGACAGTTGGCATTCCCGGCATGCCGTAAATGTAACTGCTTTTTGAAACTGTTAAATCGATGGGTTTACTTCCGCTTTAACCTTTGCTCTCGGTTTGGTATATAATGCTGATACCCATCCCAACATCCTTTTTCCCATTCCTATTTCTCTTAGTACTTCCCTCATAAACGTCCAGTTAACTTGGTCGAATACCTTTTCGGCATCCATCGATATCACAACTCTAGGCATTTTATTAGGTCCATTCTGCATCCATTGGAGCATATGAAGGGCTCGTATGGTGTTATCTTTAGTTTCTCGTCCCTTCACAAACCCCGTCTGATCAAAATGTACTAGCTGTGTTAGTTTATCCTGTAATCTGCCTGCCAATATCTTTGCTAGGAGTTTTGTGTCGGTATTAAGAAGGGAGATAGGTCTGTAGCTTGCACAGTATTGTGGATCCTTTCCAGGTTTTGGTAGAACTGTCACATAAGCTAATACTGCTTCTGGGGGTAACGGATTATTTTTTGTAATTTTATTAAAGTATCTGCATAATGGTATTGACAGTATATCTATAGATTTCTTATAATACAAGTTTGTTAGACCATCCGGTCCCGGGCTCTTCCCCATCGGTAAATTTTCAATTACTTTTTTTATTTCTTCTATGGTTATCTGTTCTTCCATTTTTTCCATCTCTCTCCGAGAGAGGGGTGGTAATGCAGACTCTTTAATATACTCTTATCTTTTCTACTTGATCTTCTTCTTCTGTTTTTGATAGTTTTGGTTGAACATTATATAAGGCCCTATAGAAGCTCTGGAATTCCATAGCTATAGATTTTGTATCCTTTACTACTTTGTTATTCACACAGATACTGTGAACATGCGAAAGTTTCTGCTGGTTTTTTTTTGTTGTTTTGCTAGTAGTTTTCCACATTTATTCCCATGCTCATAGTATCTGTGCATGTAAAATCTATATTTTTCTTTTTCCTTTCTATCTAGATACGTAGTAAGTTTTATTCTGAGTGTTTCCAGATATTTTGCATCCTCGGGGTCTAAACTTTTTTTGTTTGGTTTCAAGTTCCTGTATGCTTCCTAGGATATCATCTAATTCTTTCTTTTTTTGGTTCGGGATCCATGTGCTATCAGCTCCCCCCTGATAACAGCCTTATGGGCCTACCATATCGTTTGCTCTGATACCTCCCCTGGTGCATTTCCCTCAAAATATTCTATCATTTTCTGGTTTATATCCTCTATCTGTTTGTCATCTAACAGCGACTCATTTAAACGCCATGTCCGTGCTCGATGACCTGCAGATATCGGCATAAATGTCATCACTACCGGTGCATGATCACATACTGTAATTGACTTAGTTGTAACGGCCTTCACATATTCTAAATAATATTGGTCCACAAAAAATAGGTCCAGTCTGGAGTATACTTTGAGTCTTTGAATAATAACTATAATCCCTCCATCCTTCATTAAATACTCGCCAACTATCCACCAGGTGGCGATCTCTCAACAGTTTTTTCACGAGTTTAAAGTGGAGGTCCACCCTGAAAAAATCTTCACACTAAAAATTCTAAAAAATAAATAAATAATTAATAGGAAAAAATAAAAAATTATACTCACCCTAAATGCCTGTTGCTATGCGGAAGTCCCCTAATCTGCCGCTAATGTTCCTCTTCTCCGTCCGCGGTAGCTCTCCTTCCGCTTCCTCTTCTTGTGAATGGGCCGTGCTGCCTTCTGGGAACTGTGTGTATCCCAGGAGGCAAGCCGCCCATTCACAAAGCGCCGTGCGAGTGGCGCATGCGCAGTAGGAAACGGGCAGTGAAGCCGTACGGCTTCACAGCGTGTTTTCCCTACTGAGAATGGAGGAGCCGGGAGCCTGCCAGCAGTGATCGATCGCCGCGGCAGGACCGACATCGCGGGAGAGTAGGACAGGTAAGTGTCCTTATTAAAAGTCAGCAGCTACACTGTTAGTAGCTGCTGACTTTTTTTTTCCTGCACCACCGCTTTAAGGGCTTTAAATGACATTGCTTTTTTCTCTGTTGTATCTGATTTGGGGTCCGTAATGATGTTAAAATCTCCTCCCAAAATAACAAATCCCTCCCCAAATGTATCTAGCTTTTCTATTGTTTTTACTAAAAATTCTACTGTACCTGTATTTGGGGCATATATAGAAGCAAATGTATAACACTGACCGTATAACATACCCTTAACAAACAAAAACCTTCCTTCCAGGTCCCTTTGTACTGCTGTGGAAGTAATTGGGCAGGTTTTCCCAAATGCTATCGTTACTCCCCTTGCCCTTGCTATAGGTGTAAATGCATGAAACCATTTATTGTAGAGGGACAATGGTGGTTTGGGTGTCGATTCTGTCATGAGATGCGTCTCCTGTATATAAATAATATCCGCAGACTGGTGAAGCATCTCCTGCCACAATCGGACTCTCTTCTGAGGTGAATTTAATCCTCTTACATTGTATGTTACAATTTTTAAGGAACTAGCCATCTTTTATTTTTCCACTGATTATTTTTTCTAGACTCTCTTACCTCTTTTTTTAATCTATTTTCTTCTCCCCTTTTACCTCAAAAACAATACAGGAAAACAAAAGAAAAAGAAATCCCAACCCACTGCAACATAACACCCTACTAATTAGGGTGTACCATCTAACTGAGCGGTTAGCCCTTATGGGATCCCCCTGACCCCTCGAGCCCCTCCCGCCCATCATCTTTATATAGATTACCCAGTCCCTCATCAGGACCTTCCTAATTTTAATAGCAAGCTATTTCTCCCCTAATACACCCTGGGCCTCTTCTTTTTTTTTTTTTTTTTTCCCTTTTCCCCCTTTTCTTGAACGTCTACACTGAGGGGGGTAGGAATTTTACAAGAAAAAAAAAAGTTAATAAAATAGATAGATAGATAGATCTATCTATCGGCCCAAACCCTCTCCTTCACCTGGTTTTGGCTCCTCGCAGGCAGAGAGGGCACACCCTGCCACAAGCCCGTACCCTCCTGTATGAGGAGGTTGAGCGGTGTTGTTGATGGGTCTCCACAGTCAGTCAGAGAATGTTTCTCATCTCCATGAATGACAGAGATGAGTCCTTGTCTCCCCCCCCCCCCCTCAGTAACTTGAATGTCCACACCAGCTGCAACTCCAACGCATAGTTTATTTTCTCTTTTGGTAAAATAACAGTCTCTGGTAGGAAAAGGTTTGAATAAAGAACAGGACAGCATAAGCTGTGGGGGAGGTCCAGGCACAAACACAATCACTTCACTGCTCGGCTTCTCAAGCAGACTCAGCCCAACTGGATAGTCTCCCTAGGTAGGGAGTAGCAGCCAAATGGTACTCCAGCTTAAACTCAGTCTCTGCCACAGACTTGGTGAATTTGGTGCTTCAAAACTTGGCCTCTATGTAAGGAGAAGACATCCCTCCAGAGAGTTACCGGGACCCTTCCTTCACTGTGACTTCTCACCGGTCCCTCGTTACAGTTCCTCCCTGGCCTCCTCGTCTAAGATACGGGTCCCCTCGCAAGGCGGCACCCTGGGATTCCTCGATCCTTGATGGGCCCCAGCCGAAGGTGCTGGGCCTAAGGCCTTTGCTGCAGTCCCAGGGCTAAAGGTGCCTGGGACTGATTCACCGACCTCCGCCCCTGGGCCAAAGGTGCCCAGGGCGGACAGGAACACACTCCTGGGGGAAGGACCCCCGACCACGACAGAACGGACAGAAACCCGAACAGGCAGCGTCTGCCCCTTTTATATCCTCTCCCAGCATGCACAGTAGGCCTGCCACACCCATGGTACGGCTGCTGAGAGGGGACACACAAGGCACAGCACTGTATCAGCGGTTCAACACTGGCCTACTATGGCAGCGCCACCTGCAGGCCCCAGGGAACTACACACCAATACTCTCCCTGTGGATAAAATGGTTGACAGAATCCTGACAATTGGGGTGTTTGAGCACAACTACCACTCAAACACTTCCAGTGAATTTAGGACCCCGCTACACATATAATATTCCCCTTTCCTCCATCTCCCCCTCGTTTTCTAAATTTCATATTATTTCAATTTGCATTTTTACTTTCTGTTTAACTCTTTCTTCATTTTTTTTTTCTCTGGTATTTGCGACCATGGTTCAGGACGTTGTGTTAATGTTCTCCCACTTATTATTCTCCAGTCTGTGAAGTCCGTTTGTGGGAGATCTAATCTTTCCAGAAACATTTTTAAATCATCCTTTGTTCGGAGTACTGCCGTTTTCCCATTTCGTGAGGCTATTACACTGAAAGGGAACCCCCATCGATATCTAATGTCGGCACGGCGCATCACTTCTAGTAGGGGGTGCACCATCCTGCGGTGCATTAGTGTACGGCGTGATATATCGGGGTATAGTGAGATTTGCGTTCCTTCATATTCAATCCGAGGTGTATCTCGTGCAATCCTCATCTCCTTCACAGAGTATTTATAAAGTCTACATACTACATCCCTCGGGCTATCTTTATTCTGGTTAAAAAATGAGGCTATACGGTGTATCTATTTCTACCTGTTCAGGTGCTTCCGACCCCATTATTTGAAAAAAAAAGTTTCTGTACAGTTGCCAGCAAATCTTCACTTTTGTATTCCTCCGATAAGTCCCGTCTATGGTCTCTATTTTCGAAATCGTCCAATTGGTCCCTATAGGTGTTCAACATATCCTCTTGTTGTTTAATTGTGTCTTGTGCTTCCCCTATCGCCTGTACAATCTCGTCTTGGCCATTTTCCAGTGTTCCCACTCTATTTCCTATTTCCACTACTTCTTCTTTCAAGTTTATTACTGCCTTCATACATGATTGCTCTACGATGGCTACCATATCCTGTATATCTTTTTTTGTAGGCAATGCTCTTATAAGTTCTCTATCTCGCTCTTCATTTATCTTTGCTGGTACTCTTTCCATGTTATCTATACAGGATATTTGTTGCTGTTCTTCTTCATTCATTGTATTCGGCTGCATCTCTTTAGGGGGTGTTAATGATACTGTTGACCTTTGTATGCCTATTGTCTCTGGGGGTCCTTCCCTTGATCTCCCTTGATCTTGCTCCTCTTCCCATGTATCTATTAAGGGGGTAGGGGTAGGGTTTACATTTGGGGTTTAAGTCTCTGGGGTCCTTTCCTAAGTTAACCCCATCATGATATGCCTGTTGGCTTACTCTATCTTTCATGGGTGTTAATGACGCCTTCCCTTGCTCTGTGGGTTTGTCTGTTAGTACATCTCCCACTCTTAGTAACCCTCCATTGCCTTTCCTAGATTCGTTTCCCCTCCAGATCTCCTCCATCACCATATGGATTCTCCCTCCACTCCTTCTCCAGACATCCTCTGCCTCCCCTCCGCTCACCTCCCCTCGGCGACTGGGTACTTCGACCGTTCCCCAGTGACCTCCGGTTCTGTGAGCTTTGCACATAAGCGCCGCGTGAGGGGATCGGCGAGCCTCGTCCTGCTTTGCCTTGGCTTCCTCCGATCTCCGGGCTCCCGTACCTTCCATCGCTGCTCTGAGCAGTCGCGCCGGAGCTTCCTCCTCCTCTCGGCGGTGTCATGTAGGCTCTCAATATGCCTACCATACTCCTAGCGCCTCCTACTGGCTGTAGCGCCGCTCGTCTGCGGGTAGTCACCTCTGCCTTCCGCTCTTCGTTCCCCTGTGAGTTCTGATTCAGCCACCCTATGATTGCTCACCCTGCACCGCTCTCAGCTTTTCTTGACTTGTGGCTCAGCTCTCGGCTCCCGACCCTTTAACAGTCAGCCTGTCAGTTAATCTCCTCTCGCAAATAAAAAACTCCTTTCTCTTGTCTCCAGTTGTCTCAAATTACTGCTCTTAGTCTAGCATAGCATGGCACAGCACATAGTCATATCGTAGCCATAGCTGTACACGGCCCAGGTGTGTGAGGGAGCTCTCACCTCACACGTCCACACCCATCTCCTTCCTCCACATTTTGTCAAGTGCCAATAATTCCCACCCTTCTAACTTTCTTTAGCCACTCCGAAACCAAAGGGGCTCTTAAGTCCTTCCAGTTTATTGCAATGCAACTTTTTGCTGCATTTATCAAATGGCACAGAAATGAGTTCATATATCTTTTAGGTGGAATTTGTGTATCTTGTAACAGAAAAAAGGATGGTTCGTATGGGATCGAGAATTCAGTAAATGTCTGATTTCTTGCACTGTCTCCCAGAATTGTGTAATTACTGGGCATGACCAAATATATGTATCATTGTCCCCTTTTCACCACATCCTCTCCAGCAACTGTCAGAAATTTCTGGGAAAAATGTTTTTAAAGCCGATGGCGTATAATACCAACGTGTTAATATCCTGAGTTTTCGTACACCTTGAAGATTTTAAAGCCATATCTATGATATTCTGACATTGTGCTGGAGAGAAGGTTTGGCCTATATCTCTCTCCCATTTGACCAGACATTCCATTTTAAAGTCTTCTGGGGGTGCGGTCAGCAATGTATACATTTTAGACACGACATGTGATAGGGGCTCCCCTCCCTCACAGTATTCCTCAAACTTCGTTCGCGTCCGACTGTATCCTTCTGCCGGTCCCAACGTTTATAAAAAAATGTCGAACCTGCTGAGCTTGCCATACCGGTATTTCATAGTTCCCTCCTTGTTGTATAAGTATATCCATTGTTGACCACCCCCTCTCTCCTACAAAATCTAACGCTTGAAAAATACTAGGGTTGTCCCGATACCACTTTTTTAAGACCGAGTACAAGTACCGATACTTTTTTTTCAAGTACTCGCCGATACCGATACTTTTTTTCAATGTCATGTGACAGTTTGAAAGATGGGGACTGATAGGTGGCACTTATGGGCACGGATCGATGGCACTTATGGGCACTGATAGGTGGCACTTGTGGGCAGTGATAGGTGGCACTGATAGGTGGCATTTATGGGCACTGATGGCACTTGTGGGCAGTGATAGGTGGCACTTGTGGGCACTGATAGGTGGCACTGATTGCACAGAAAGGTGGCACTGATTGCACAGAAAGGTGGCACTTGTGGGCACTTATGGGCACTGATAGGTGGCACTTATGGGCACTGATAGGTGGCACTTATGGGCACTGATAGGTGGCACTTGTGGGCAGTGATAGGTGGCACTTGTGGGCAGTGATAGGTGGCACTTGTGGGCACTGATAGGTGGCACTGATTGCACAGAAAGGTGGCACTTGTGGGCAGTGATAGGTGGCACTTGTGGGCAATGATAGGTGGCACTTGTGGGCACTGATAGGTGGCACTGATTGCACAGAAAGGTGGCACTTGTGGGCACTTATGGCACTGATAGATGGCACTTGTGGGCAGTGATAGGTGGCACTGATAGGTGGCACTTGTGGGCACTGATAGATGGCACTGATTGCACTGATAGATGGCACTGATTGCACTATCAGTGCAATCAGTGCCATCTATCAGTGCCCACAAGTGCCACCAATCAGTGCCCACAAGTGCCACCTATCAGTGCAATCAGTGGCATCTACCAGTGCCACCTGATAGGTGGCACTGGTAGATGGCACTGATTCCACTGATAGGTAGCACTTGTGGGTACTGATAGGTGGCTGGCACTGAAATGCTGCGGGGGGTGAGGGGAAATGACACAGGATTTAAGAAAAAAAAAAACTGCTGCAACGCCCATCTTGGTACACCCTGCACTCGGCTGCAGTAAGCAACAGCAGACATCTTGTTACACCCAGCCCATATAGCTCGGGCTGGGTGTAACAAGATGTCTGCTGCTGCTTACTGCAGCCGAGTGCAGAGTGTACCAAGATGGGCGTGGGGACGTTCAGCCGCTGACGGCGACCGAATGTGACAGCACCGGTCACCGATCCTCATGCGGCTGCGCCCTGAACCCCTGCCAGCTTACCAGGTTCAACTGCAGGTGAGGGACTCGCTCTCCGCCCGCGGACTCCGTCCACCGACTGTGCCCGCCCTCTTCAGCCAGACTCCGCCCGCACTTTCCTCTCCCGCCCTCCCCAGCCACTGACTCCTCCCGCCCTCTCCGGCCAGACTCCGCCCGCAATCCCCCGCCCTCTCTCCTGCCCTCCCTAGCCACTGACTCCTCCCGCCCTCTCCGGCCACAAAAAAAAAAAGTATCGGGTGAAGCATCGGGAGCATTTGCGCGAGTACAAGTACTCGCGCAAATGCTTGGTATCGGTCCCGATACCGATACTAGTATCGGTATCGGTATAACCCTAAAAAATACCCTTTTCCCTAAGTTTCTTAAATATTTGTGAATCTATACCTGGTGGGAATTCTGGATTTCTAGTATCGGGAACAAGGGTGATTTTTTTTTTTTTTTTTTGGTAAATTTAGGATTCTGACTGACTTTATTACCTATCCATAGTGTCGTACCTATCGTAGGGTGTGTTTTTACAGAAGGAGGCAGGGCTGTATAACACCATAGTGTTCTGTTTAAGGGTACTGGACTTATTTGCTGTTCCATATCAATCCATAGTTTATAATCCCCATGTCTACTCCAGTCTACTATCCTCCCAAGATGTGCCACCTGATAGTATTTATATATGTCTGGTGCTGATATTCCTCCTGCCCTCTTCGGTAAGGTCAGCAATTTTCTACTTGGCCTTAGCCTTCTACTGGACCAGATGAATTTCGTGAACAGGGCACAAACTTGACTGAAGAAGGACTTAAAGATTCTAATTGGTAAAGCTAGAATTAGATAGAGAAATTTTGGCACAACACTCATTTTTAGGATATTACATCTCCCAAACCATGAGTGCGTACCTTTTATTCCAACCTTCCAGCAGTGTTCTCACTGTTCTAAGTAATGGTATAAAGTTTAGTTCGAAGGTGTCTATTAACCACTTTGCGCCCGGGCTATAAGCAAAAGACGTCCGCAAAGCGGTCGTCAATTGCTGATAGGACATCCATGGACGTCCTCTTGTTTACTTCCGCGATGCGCGCCACCGCGGGCGCGCGTCGGGGAAAAACTGTGCCCGCCGTGTCAGGCGAGTGCCGATGCGCGTGCCTGGCGGCCGCGATGTCCGCCAGGTACGAGCGATCGGCTGTCACAGAGCCAGGGACGTGGATCTCTGTGTGTAAACACAGAGATCCACGTCCTGTCGGGGAGAGGAGACGGATGGTGTGTCCCTTGTACATAGGGACAACCATCAGTCACCTCCCCCAGTCAGTCCCCCCCACAGTAAGAACATCTAGCAGGGAACATATTAACCCCTTGATCGCCCCCTAGTGGTTAACCCCTTCCCTGCCAGTCACATTTATACAGTAATCAGTGCATATTTTTAACACTGTTCGCTGTATAAATGTGAATGGTCCAAAAAATGTGTCAAAAGTGTCCGATGTGTCCGCCGTAATGTCACAGTCACAAAAAAAAAATCGCAGATCGATGCCATTACTAGTAAAAAAATAAATTAAAAAATAATTTAAAAAAAATCATAATTCTATTCCCTATTTTGTAGGCGCTAAAACTTTTGCGCAAACCAATCGCTATACGCCTATTGCGATTTTTTTTTTTTTTTTTTTTTTTTTTTTTTTTTTTACCTAAAATATGTAGAATACGTATCGGCCTAAACTGAGGAAAAAAATAGTTTTTTTTAAAAAAAATAATGGGATATTAATTATAGCAAAAATTAAAAAATATTGTGTTTTTTTTCAAAATTGTCGCTCTATTTTTGTTTATAGCGCAAAAAATAAAAACCGCAGAAATGATCAAAGACCACCAAAAGAAAGCTCTATTTGTGGGAAAAAAAGGACGTCAATTTTGTTTGGGAGCCACGTCGCACGACCGCGCAATTGTCATTCAAAGCGTGACGGCGCTGAAACCTGAAATTTCGCCTGGGCAGGAAGGGGGTTATGTGCCCAGTTGTCAAGTGGTTAAGTTTGGGGGTATTCGTGTTCCCAAGTAATTCAACGATTTGGTCGTCCACCTATACTTAAAACTATGTTCAAGTGCAATTTTAATGGATTCCGAAAGTGCCACCCCCATCGCCTCCGACTTACCATAGTTTCTTTTTAGATTCAACATCCTCCCATACAATTCTACTTCTTTCATTAAATTGGGTAACAAAATTTGTGGTCTTGATAGTGAGAAGAGCATATCATCCGCATATGCCGACACTTTATATTCCTTTCCCCCCCAATTCAAAACCCGTAAATATCGGGGTTCTGTCGAATCCTGTTTAACAAAGGTTCTAATGTCAGAGCAAATAAGAGGGGCGACAGGGGGCAGCCCTGTCGGGTTCCGTTTGTAATCGTAAAAGGCTTAGAGTACACCCCATTTACTTTTACCAATGCCCGAGGTCCCGCATACACTCCTGCTATCCATTGTACCATCCGCTGTCCTAGGCCCATCTGTTTTAGGACCTCCAGCATAAATTTCCAATTTACTCCATCGAACGCTTTTTCTGCATCCGTATTAAAAAAAAACACTCTTATCTTCTTTTGGTTTGCTTGGTAGATCAAGTTTAGCACTTTAATAGTGCTATCTCTTGCCTCTCTTGTAGGGATAAACCCTACTTGGTCAAGATGAACTAATTTGCGATAGATGGGCCTGTATGCGGGATGCTAAAATCTTTGTCAGAATTTTTAAGTCCACGTTTAATAGGGATATTGGTCTATAGCTACTGCATATCTCCGGGTCTTTCCCCTCTTTTGGAATAACCATAATGTACGCAGTTACTGCCTCAGATGGTAACACCACTGTTTGTCCAACTGCATTGAATACCTTGATCATGTGTGGCCCCAGTTGTGTGATACATTTTTTGTAGTATTGTATGGAAAACCTATCTGGGCCTGGTGCCTTGCCGTGTTCTACTGTTTTCATTATTGTTTGCACTTCTTCCAAAGTAATTGGCCCTTCTAATTTCTTTCTATCTGGTGATGGTAGTCTGAACAGACGTGAGGAGGACACGTATTTCCCAAGGGACAAAGGTGAGACTACTGTCTCTGGAAGATTATATAAAGAGGCGTAATATTCCCGAAACTCTTGTGCTATTTCTTTTGGGAGTGACACTTTCTGATCTGCTTTTACTTTAATAGTTGGAATATACGACCGTGTCTGTTTTTTTTTTTGTTTTTTTGCTAATAATTTACCACATTTATCTCCTGAGTTATACATCACCCTCCTCCCATATTGTAAAACCGCTTCGGCCTTGTATCGAAGGAGGTCTGCTATTTGTCTTCTTAAATGTGCTAATTAATTTCCTAATTCTCTTTCTGTTGTCTTCTTATGTTGTGTCTCTAATCCCTGTATCCTTTCTATTAGTTGTTTTATCTGTTTTTCTCTAGCCTTTTTTACTCGGGAGCCATGTTTAATTAAAATACCTCGAATTACAGATTTATGGGCCTCCCAAACTATTCCCGGGTCGCTCTCTTCATTGTCATTTATCTGAAAATACCACGTTATTTCTTTAATCAAGTCTTCCGTGATTTGGGGGGTCTGTAGTAAACTCGTATTTAACCTCCATCTCCATTATGACTAACAGGTCCCCCCCACCAAAGTCATCTGCATCGTGACAGGTGCGTGGTCTGTCCATGTTATACTGCCTACTGATATGTCACGTAATGAATTAAGTAACTGATGGGGCACCAAAAATAAATCTATTCGTGAGTATATTTGATGGGGGTTTGAAAAAAAGTATAATCTCTCTCCCCTGGGTGTATAATCCGCCACCCATCTACTAATTGCAGTTCATGGAACTTCCACAGGATACGCTTTCTGGTTCCGCTAGGTACCGATGAGACGCCCCCAGAAGTATCTACTTTTGGGTCTAATGGGATGTTTAAATCTCCTCCACATATCAACTTTCCCTCCCTAAAGTCCATAAGTTTGGACAATACCTTGTCCAAAAAGGTATCTTGGTGCGAATTTGGCGCATAAATGGTAGCTAAGGTTACCTTCTTCCTGCCTATGGCTCCTTTAAGGAAGAGGTATCTTCCCCCTGGATCTAAACATTTATCTGTAAGAGTCCATGGTATTTTATTTGAAATCAAAATAGCGACTCCTTTCGTCTTAGCTTCCTGATTGGAGGCATGATATACAGTCGGGAAATGTCTATTTTGAAGATATGGGAAGACTCCTTCCCTAAAATGTGCCTCCTGTATAAATCCTACGCCTGTATTTAAATGTTTTAATTCATTCAATAGCATTTTATGTTTTTCGGGAATATTAAGCCCCCTGGCATTTAATGAGGTGACCCATATTCTATCCATCCTCTATACTTTGGAGATACCAACCCAGGAGATCTTCCAACAATGCCCAGAGAGAAAAAAAAAGGGGGGGGGGGACAGGAGGACACTGAGAATAGGTAAATCCGGGGGTTAAACAATGGCTCCTACCTGGGACTTCAAATTTCCCGTAGGTAACCAAATTTGGGGTATTGGTCCACAAGGGCGTGAGCAGCTGAGCCCACCCAACCCTCCAGTCCTTCCTTTCCTTATTTAACCCTTTGATCCATCCCATCTTATATTTATTTCCCATCTCTTATCTCCAGTCCCTCCCTTCTCCCTGACTCATCCATTTCTAAGTATGGGCCTTTAATGCCCAAAAATCTCCTTTCTCCTTATTTGCCACCCCTCTTTTCTTATCTTCCACCTTTCCGGCCCCCTTAACCTTCCTCCAATGGATCTCTCCCTTGGGGTCAGCCTACCTTATCTTCCTGGCTCTTTCCAGTATTGATATGTTGTATATCTAAATTTATTCTTATCCCCCTATAATTTCTTCCAGTCCCTTCATCTTTGGCCGTCCCCCCTTTTTCCTCTTATCCCATATTTATAGCTGTCCTTCCTCTCCTTCTCCCCATTTACTTATTCCCATCATTCCCCCAGTACTCATATATTTATTGCCTATATGCTATAAACCCTTGCTAATCCTGGTAAAATTTCCCTCCTCCCCAATAGTCCTCTTGGGGGAAAAACTGAGAAAAGACTGGGAGCTGGAAACAGTCATATATACCTTCCTGGGAAAATAAAGAGATTATTCAGTTCGGCTCTTATTAACTCACGGTTCACCACCCCCAGTCTCTACAGTCACTGGTATTGATGCCTGTTGTCCCCTATTGGTCTGTTATGGCACCCGGTTTTCTTGTTTGGGGTCCTCCTCTGCGCTGTCTTCTCTCAATTGGCCGCAGCCAATCCGGGACCTCACATTGCTCTACCCCCAGAAAGTTGAATAAATCAGGGAGTTCCGATGGGAGGGAAAGTGAAAATGAGAGGAATCCTTTCTTCACAAACAGTGATTTGGGGTAACCCCAACTGTACGAGCCTCCTACTGATTTGATCTTTTCTAATAACGGTCTGTTGCGCTCTCCTTTGTAAGGTTGCCCGGGAGAGGTCTGGTAAGATTTTAATTGACATTCCTTCAAACATTATAGTCCCAGCCTCCCATGCTTTTCGACTAACTTGTTCTTTATGAGTGTAACGGTGGAATCGTCCGATAACATCTCTGGGTCTGATGACCGAGGTAGTAGAGCTCTATGCAGTCTATCAAATTCAATTTCTCTCAGGGCAGTTACTACCCCCAGTTGTTGGCATATTGATAGCACCACTGTGTATAGAGTCTTCCTCAATTTCTTCCGAAATCCCTCTGAACCTGACATTCAGTCTCCGACTCCGATCCTCAATTTCCTAAAATTTTAACTGTATGGAGGGGTTCTGTCCCCCCTGTAGGGGCTGTAGAGACTGTTTGTTTGTTTATTTTCCTGCCCTTCCAGCCGTGCGATCCTGTCCTCAAGCCTTGCAGTTTGGGTCCCTTCTAACAAAAAAATTTCTGACAGGGTTTGTACCTCTGACCTAATAAGCTGTATTTCTTTCCGATGGCTCTCTTCCAGACGTGACACCAATGTTTCCATCTCGTCTCTTGTTGGGAGGGCTTGCAATATAGCCATCTCATCCCGGGTCGGGAGAGCTTGTAAGATGGCCATTAGGTCTAATTCCCTTGCCGTTTTATCCATTTCTCCCCTCTGGGCATCAGCGGGTATCTCTTCTTGCATTTGTGCCCCTCTTATCTCTGGGGGCAACGTAAGACTCATTCGGGGTGCTGCTCTCTGTATTTCTGTGTATTCTACCCCCTGTGTCTCTACTACTGAGGCCCTAGCTACAGCTGCCCGTGTACGCGGAAAATATTCCTTGATCTCCGGCTGCAGCTTTATAGAGTGCCTTTGTGTCTGCTTTTGTATCTGCTTCTCTTCCCCCCTTGCTCTTTATACTGCTCATCCTGTGTAATACTACAGGGGATACGGTATATTGTGGACAGTGTCCGATGTACGGTATCCACCTGGCGGGTCTGGTATACTATATATATGCCATTGAAAGTTCAAATGCAGGTACAGATATCGTGATCATATAACCTGTCTCGCATACCTCTGTCTGGTCACGTTCTTACAGGAAGGTTCAGCGGGAACTCCGCAGCACTCGACACTCCTCTCTCCTACTCCTCCTTTTGCCCACCGTCACAACCAGGGTCCGAGTCGGCTCACATCTGCTGGGTCACACTCATCTCACAGATAGTTCGGATAGTTCCGACGCAGCTCAGCAGTTCACTCTGACATACGCTGGAAGGTATGGTATACTGGAAGGTGCACCCTCCACACGCTGTCTCACTTCTGTCTCACTCCCCTCAATACATCTGACTTGCCGGATCGGGTTTATACCTTCCGGATCACGCTTCTCTCACTGGAGGGTTCGACTGGAGCTCAGCAACACACCGCTCCTGCTCCTACGCCGCCATTGCTAGACCACGCCTCCAGAAAAGAGGTTTAACCTTAAACTACGTAGAGGGTTCTTTACTGTTATTTTAGTACAGACGATCAGACATTCCGACAAAAAAAGGGGATTTTTTTCCGACGGATGTTGGCTCAAACTTGTCTTGCATACACACGGTCACACAAATGTTGTCGGAAATTGCGAACGTCAAGAACGCACGACGTACGACGAGCCAAGAAAAATAAAGTTCAATAGCCAGTGTGGCTCTTCTGCTTGATTCTGAGCATGTGTGTAATTTTGTGCGTCGGAATTGTGTACACACGCTCGGAATTTCCGGCAAGAAATAATGTTGTCGTAAAATTTGAGAACCAGCTCTCAAACATTTGTTGTCGGAAATTCTGACAGCAAATGTCTGATGGAGCAGACACATGGTCAGATTTTCCGACAAAAAGCTCACGTCTAACATTTTTTGTCGGAAATTCCGACCGTGTGTACGCGGTATTAGAGCGGCAAGGATGTAGAATTCCCTTCCACAGGCGGTGGTCTCGGCGGGGGTATTGATAGTTTCTTGAAACTATTAGATAAGCACCTGAACAACCACAACATACAGGGATATACAAGGTAATACTGACATATTATCACACACATAGGTTGGACTTGATGGTCTTTTTTCAACCTCACCTACTATGTAACTATGTAGCTGCAGAGATCCACAGCTCAGGTGGGAGAATCTGTCCACAGGACAACTATTAGTCGTGCTTCTCCACAAACGTGGGAGAAGGTGTTTTGGTTAGATGAGACCAAAATTGAACTTTTTAGCCAAAAAGCAAACTGTTGTGTGGCAGAGAACTAACACTGCACATCACCCTGAACACACCATCCCCACTGTGAAACATGGTGGTGGCAGCCTCATGTTTTGGGGATGCTTTTCTTCAGCAGGGACAGGGAAGCTGGTCAGAGTTGATGGGAAGATGGATGGAGCCAAATACAGAGCAATCTTAGAAGAAAACCTGTTAGAGTCTGCAAAAGACTTGAGACTGGGGGGGGGGGGTTCACCTTCCAGCAGAACAACGACCCTAAACATACAGCCAGAGCTACAATGGAATGGTTTAGATCAAAGCATATTCATGTGTAAGAATAGTCCATTTCAAAGTCCAGACCTAAATCCAAGTGATAATCTGTGGCAGGACTTGAAAATTGCTGATCACAGACGCTCTCCATCCAATCTGACAGAGCTTGAGATATTTTGCAAAGAAGAATGGGCAAAAATGTCCCTCTCTAGATGTGCAAATCTGGTAGGGACATCCCCAAAAAGACTTGCAGCTGTAATTGCAGAAAAAGGTGGTTCTACAAAGTATTGACTTAGGGGGGCGCTATACAAATGTACCCCACACTTTTTTCACATATTTATTTGTAAAGACATGTTAAACACTTTATAATTTTCCTTCCACTTCACAATTATGTGCCACTTTGTGTTGGTCTATCACATAAAATCCCAATAAAATACATTTACGTTTTTGGTTGTAACATGACAAAATGTGGAAAATTTCAAGGGGAATGAATACTTTTTCAAGGCACTGTATACAAGTAAGAGGTGAGGAGGGGATAAATACGGGTGAGGGTTACGTTCCTCTGTAAGTACTGCTTTTGTCCCATATTCTCACGTGGCATTCATGCATTGTGTATAGTTCTTTGCCAGACTGCTGTACCTGTGTTTCTTCTATGCTCTCATTTTGTCTTGTAACTGAACAATTTATACTTTTAAACAGGCTTATAGTGAAAATCCGGAGAGAAGAAAGTTCCCATTTTCAGAAACATTCAGTACTTCAAAGCGGCGGAAAAGCGAAGACGCATATGAGTTCAGTATGACCTCTGACACAGCTGGAGGGTCATTTTCTACAACAACCGCACCTCTCCCTGCTGGAACAGCAGGCATGACGCACACAATGTCCAGAGAAGGGACGGCATTAACGGAAACAAACGCCGCCAACAGGAATGTAAGCACGTCACACTCCGCCCAGGACAGTACTCCAGAAATGTATACAGAACCCTCAGACAGCCAATCTTTTTATGTCAGCCAGGACATCGCTGGACATTTCAGTGAAGCTCCTCCTCCACCGAGACAGAGGTTTCACCTTGAGTCTGTGTATCCCGATGAAACAACCAAGGACGAAAAAATCCAACGTCTGAAGGAGGTGTTGAAGGAGCGGGAGCAGGCTCTGGAGGTATTAAGAAGACAGAAGTGGCCCTAAAAATCCTATTAGAAATGTTTGCCTCTTTTTCCCTGCCTTAACCTAACTCTCCCGCTCCCTCCACAGATGCATACTTGCCTTGATTTTGATGGCCACAGCTTCTGTGCATTCTAGTCCTATGGGACCGTCTCCAAAAGTCTCAGGACACCGCTCCTTAGAAGCCTCTGGGGCTATATTTCGCAGGCACGCCCCATTATGTAAACATATAACTGAGGCCACGGCTGTCAGGTCAAGGGAAGTATGCATCTGCAAAAGAGAAGGTGGGTTAGGTCAAGGGAATGGTTTAAAAGGGGTAAGTGCACTTTGTCTTAAAGTTCACTTATCCTTTGAACTGTTTTAGAATAACACCCCTAAAATTGTCTATACTTCTACATTTTATTTTTATCGTTCTGCACCAAGCCATCCTGTTTACTGGTGCAGCTGGATTCATATGTTTTTTACTTTATTTTCTGATGTCTTCTTTAAAGAGAACCAGCTATGATGGGACATGTGCACAGAACTGAATATTCATACGTAAATGACTATGCAGGAATATTCGAGGCACAGAAAACCCCTCGTTATACTAGGGGCTTTGATCTTTATTGCTCCTTATGGCTCCCCTATTTATACTAGGGGTTTTGCCCCTTGTGGCTCCCCTCCTTATATTAGGGGCTCTGCCCCTTATGGCTCGATTAGCCAGTATTTATATAGAAATTAGTATTTGTTGTCACTAAAACTAGTTACTGTTTAAACGTCTGCTGATTTTGATACAAATATAACCCAAGGGAGAGTCCTAATCCCTCGGGAGTCTGGTCAGACTGACCTAGAGACCTTAGGTGCAGTGCTGCTTAGACAATCAGAAGTTACAGAATTTTGTATAGAATAGTTTTTGGTGAGTTGTGAGTTGATTTTCACTCCAGTGTGGATTAGCCTTGTCTAGTTCTAGTTAGCTTATGTACATGCATGCATCTCTATACCTTGCTTCCATCATGTGTGCTGGAATAGTAGAGGGTGATGGGACAGAGACATACGTTAACCCGAAACGACAATAACTTTAATTTGCGGCCTTTTTGTTTGTTAAAGTGGTTATAAACCTCTGAAATGAAAAATGAACAAAACGTATCCTATTGTGTGTACTAGCCTTCATCTAAAGCACCAAGTGTGATTTCTTTCTGCTCCCTCCTCCTCCTGCTTTCTGTATAAGTCACTCCGGCCATTCTCTGCCGACACCAAGCAAACCGAGAGGCTGACTGCCCGACCCCTCTCCAGAACACAGGTGAATGACAGCCTCAGCTGTGCATGTTTCCCTATGAAACTGTGTAGAGGGGGGGGGGGGTGTCATTTTCCTCCACTCAGGTTTCAGAATACACTCGGCTCCCTTCGCTGTGCTGTGTGTGATGTCAAACTCTTACCCCCTGCCTTCTGAAGATCAGAAATGCTGTGTAAATTCTGGACTTTGATGGATGTAGAGGAGAACGGGCAGCAAATAAACAGGTACAACTTATGTAGGAGGATGTGTTTCATCCCTGTGTATCACCTGAGGCCAGTCACTTCACTGGGTATACACTATATTACCAAAAGTATTGGGACACCTCCCTTTACACGTACATGAACTTTAATGGCATCCCAGTCTTAGTCTGTAGGGTTCAATATTGAGTTGGCCCCGCCCTTTGCAGCTATAACAGCTTCCACTCTTCTGGGAAGGCCGTCCACAAGGTTTAGGAGTATGTCTATGGGAATGTTTGACCATTCTTCCAGAAGCACATTTGTGAGGTCAGGCATTGATGATGGACGAGAAGGCCTGGCTCACAGTCTCCTCTCTAATTCATCCCAAAGATGTTCTATCGGGTTGAGGTCCGGACTCTGTGCAGGCTAGTCAAGTTCCTCCACCCCAAACTCGCTCATCCATGTCTTTATGGACCTTGCTTTGTGCACTGGTGCACAGTCATGTTGGAACAGGAAGGAGCCATCCCCAAAACTGTTCCCACAAAGTTGGGGGCATGAAATTGTCCAAAATGTCTTGGTATTCTGACGCCTTAAAAGTGCCCTTCACTGGAACTAAGGGGCCAAGCCCAACCCCTGAAAAATAACCCCACACCGTTATCCCCTCTCTACCAAATGATTTGGACCAGTGCACAAAGCAAGGTCTATAAAGACATGGAAGAATGGTCAAACATTCCCATAGACACACTCCTAAATCTTGTGGGCAGCCTTCCCAGAAGAGTTGAAGCTGTTTATAGCTGCAAAGGGTGGACCAACTCAACATTGAACCCTACGGACTAAGACTGGGATGCCATGAAAGTTGAGTTGAGAGGTATCTTGATATAGCGCAGTCTTACCCCGAAGTTCATGTGTGTGTGTAAAGGCAGGTGTCCCAATACTTTTGGTAATATAGTGTATGTAAAGTTTTACAACCACTTTAAACATCCCATTGAAAGTGATTTGTTATATCTGATCAATAAATGGGGGGGGGGGGGAAACTGTGGGTCCTGCCAGAAATGTGTGAGCTGATCAGTTCCTTTTGTATCCATTACATTGTTCCCAGCTCTTCCTGAAGACAACAGAAGGACACCTCCCACTATTGGATGGGGTTGGTCTGTAGTCCTAACACTCTTCCTGTTCTGGGGTGACAACACTGCTCACTGTAGGACAGGAAGTGTTACTGACAGGATCACCAGGTAAAAATAAAGAGGAAAACTAATGCACTGCCACATCTAAGGACTGGTAGGCTGCATAAGAACAGGATTTTTGTTTTTAGGTTATTGCTTGTATAAAGAATAGTTTTCTACCATTAGGATCTCTGCTGCCCACAGCCGCTGGATACAAGCAGAAGGAGAGGTGTGCACGGGCTGTCAGAGCTAAAATGGACATCCATGTGCACAGGCCCCTGGCTGATGATATTGGGTATTTGAGGAGTACTATAGATACATAAAAGACCTAGAGAGACCAGGTATCAAGACCTGTGCTAAATACGTTTTTATTTTTTTATTTTTTATTATATATAGATCATGTCATCTGTTTGAATTGTGCTCCATTCCATTTGTATTGCATCATTTTTGTTCTTTGCTGTTTTTGGTATTGGAACATGCAATATCCATAAATGTTTTCTGCTTTTAAATACTGATCTGTATTGTGTTTATTTCTGGAAATATGTGGCGAAGGAGCAATAAAAAAAATAACAAAAATATGGGGTTTTGAATGTATTTAAAAATGATTCTAAATGTTTTTGTTTTTTTAAAATAAATGTGTTATACTTACCTCTTCTGTGTAATGGTTTTTCACACGGCAGCCCCGAACTTCCCTTCTGGGGTCTCCTGCCAGAGCTCCAGGCTTTTCCTCTTCGGTAAGTGGCCACATAGCAAGCTGCTTACTATGGGGGCACTGATGTGGGCATGATCCCGAGCAACACTGCTTGCTTCCATAGACACACAGAGCAGCACAGCTCTGCCTCACCCCACACTCTGTCCTCACACGCTGTGATTGACAGCAGCATGAGCCAATGGCTCCTGCTTCCATGTCCTGAGAGGAGGGAGAGATAGGAGGCAGCCTCTGCTCTTAGGCATAGCTATGGATCAAGATTGGGCTCAGGTAAGAATTTAGGGGGGCTGCGGGGGAGCTAGCATTGAAGGTTTTGTACCTTTATTGTAGAGAATGCATTAAACACTTGCTGAACAGCTCACATACATATATGTCGGCAAAGTGTCTCGTTCCTGTGAATCACCGTACCCGTACGTCGGCTCCTTTTTAGAGCCATAGCAGGCGTGCGCCCACTGCACGCCGGGAGACCCATTGCGTGTGGCCGGCAGGCGCGATGACCGCCGGCCACTCACGATCAGGGGCACGAGAGCCAGAACAGGGATTTGTGTATGTAAACACACAAATACCTGTTCTGACTGGAGGAGGAGACATATTGCTGTTCGTAATTACTACGAACAGCAGATCTGTGTCTCCTCTCCTGTCAGTCCTATCCCCCCACATTTAGAAACACACATGAGGGAACACATTTAACCCCTTGACCACCCCCTAATGTTAACCCCTTCCCTACCAGTGACACACAGTAATCAGTGCATTTTTATAGCACTGATCACTGTATAAACAATGGTCCCAAAAAAGTTGCCAGATTTGTCCGCCGCAATGTCGCAGTCCCGCTAAAAATCGCACCTCACTGCCATTACTAGTAAAAAAATATATAAAAATCGCATAAATCTACCCCCTATTTTGTAGACGCTATTTTTTTTTTTTTTACCAAAAATATGCAGAAGAATACACATTGACCTAAACAGATGAAGAAATTTAGTTTTCTCTTTTCGTCCATGGACAGACACAGCCTTCTATATTCTTGACATATGGGTTATGTTCCTGTTCATAGGAAAGGACTAGGCAGACATGTTAGATATTTAAATTAGGGCTGTTACTGATTAAAATTTTCGTGTTCGATTAATCGATTTTTTTTTTTTTTTAAATCGACTAATTTCGATTAATTATAACGCACATAGAGCCAACTACTTTTAGCTGATCTCCTTGCAGGCCGATTCCCAGTGCAGCTACTAACCACTGGAAAAATCGATGGCAGGATGCAAAACACACACAAAGGCTGCCCTCGATGGCAATAGCATTAAAACTTTTATAGTCTTCAAGTAGGTAACAAAATAAATATTGCACTGGAAATAAAATTGACGTAGCTACATAAACTGTAAAAATGGTGCGAGTAATACCAAACGGTAGCAAAAGCAGTCATAAAAACATGTAGCTAAGCATGATACTGGTATAAAAATGTGTACAACGATACCACTGCTGAATCCAGATGAGAAGGAGCTAACATCAGTCCGTCGGCATGTAGATGTCCCGTGAAGGGAACTATCACAACTCCCAGTGGATGGCTGTAGAATCCCAGATTGATAGAGGGAAGTGATGGAAGTGTAACAGCCCTTGCGTGTGGCAGATAGTAAGGTCCCGCCGGCATGCAGATATGAAGGCACAGCAAAGGAGCCCTTCAGATGGACATGGCAAGCCCCGCCGGTGTCCGTGACGTCACTGGATCTCCCTGAAGACCCGGAAGCCAGGGGAGAGGTGAGTACCAATCAAAAGAATTTTGATCGATCAAAACAATCGATTAATCGAGGAATTAATAGTTAATTTCCACAGCCCTAATTTAAATACATGTTACTTTAACAGAGTTGAACAGCCCCGCCCAGGGGGCGGTCCCTCCAGACATAACCCTCCTCCCTGCAGTTAGCAGCTCAGTTTTTTTCTGCCTAGCAGAGGAGATGGACGTGGCTCCCTTTTGGGCCCAGATTCCTGAGGAAAATTTTTATTTTCTTTTATTTATTTTATTTTGTGATTCTTCTATCAACAGTCGGCTGGGCGACAGGCTGGATATATAGATCCTTGTACTCTTCCCAGTCCGGCCAGCGAGTGTGTACAGTCCCTTGCAAATGGGCATCGGGTCTGTCACGACATACCCCATGGCTCCAGGGGTGGCGGGTGAGCTTGTGCTCCGGGGTCCACATATGACTGGGCTGCTTGCTGTCTCACACAGTGGACCGGGCCGACAGCTACTCCGTACTACTCGGTTCTAGTCTGTCAGGGACGCACCAGCAATGTCCACGCATGGACGGGTAAGTACAGTTCCTTCTGTTTTGACGGTTTGGAACAGCTGGTCCCCTGTCCTCCCTTCCCTCCCTCTGTCCCCCTTCTTTTCTCCTCCCCATTGCAGGGCCTGCTGTATCGGTGGGGTGTACCTGTAGGGGTCTCCGTATCCCGGTTGGCGTTCCTGCGGCCTTCTCGTCCACTTCGGTGTGCTCGGACGCCATTTTTGGTAGCACCGGCGCCATTTTCTAGTGTTTGTTTTTCTGTATGAAAAATTCAATTGGCGGCCATTTTGTCGTAGCCTCGCTGTGGCGCATTTCTTCATTGCGGGCAGACATTTTCTTGTAGGAGCCTGGCGGCCATTTTGGGAATGTTTTTTCGCTCTGTGGCTTGGCCTCTAGTGCTGGAAGCTTCCTGAACGGCGCAAATAGCGCTAATCACCTCACAGATTACCTCAGGTGTGTGAGGCACAGCGGACAACGGTGCTGCGCAGTCTCTGGCTGGGTGGTGTGGCCCTGGGTAGCCCCCCTGGTCAGCACAGTTAGGAGGGTGAATTGTCAGTAGAAACACATACTTTATGTTTTAACACACACTAACACATATACTCTTAAAGTGGAGGTCCACCCTGAAAAAATCTTTACACTAAAAATTCAAAAAAAATTAATAGGAAAAAAAAAATTATACTCACCCTAAATGCCTGTTGCTATGCGGAAGTCCCCTAATCTGCCGCTAATGTTCCTCTTCTTCGTCCGCAGTGGCTCTCCTTCCTCTTCTTGTGAATGGGCCGCGCTGCCTTCTGGGAACTGTGTGTATCCCAGGAGGCAAGCCGCCCATTCACAAAGCGCCGTGCGAGTGGCGCATGCGCAGTAGGAAATGGGCAGTGAAGCCTTACGGCTTCACAGCCTGTTTCCCCTACTCAGAATGGAGGAGCCGGGAGCCCGATCGATCGCCGCGGCAGGATGGACATCGCGGGAGAGTAGGACAGGTAAGTGTCCTTATTAAAAGTCAGCAGCTACACTGTTAGTAGCTGCTGACTTTTTTTTTTTTTTTCCTGCACCACCGCTTTAATACATACACAGTATGTATGTGTATGTATTGTACTACGGTGTTGACTTAGTCCCTATGGACTGTTGGTGGGTCAGAATGGAGTCTGAAGCTAATTCCCGAGGCAGCAACAGGTGCCCCTGCAGTTACTAGGACAATTTGTCTTCAGCCCTGGATGCAGGCGTTGGGGGGTATGTAGCGCCCCCTCCCCCCCGCCATATCCTGGGGAATGCTGTGACTCGGTACCAATGTTCTGAGGTGTCAGAGGATGCCATCTGCCTGGAGTTTGCATGTTCATGTCTGCGTGGGTTTCCTCCGGGTGCTCCGGTTTCCTCCCACTCTCCAAAGACATGCGCGCCCTCGGCGCAATACACAGTATAAACATACACAATATGTTTATACACACACTAAATACATACACAGTATGTGTATGTATTATTATTACTCTCTGTGTCTGCGTGGGTTTCCTCCGGGTACTCCGGTTTCCTCCCGCACTCAAATGACATGCGCGCCTTTGGCGCAATACACAGTATAAACAATGTGTTTGTACAAACAGCACTTATCAGTGTAGTATCTTCTGGGACATCCACTGAGGTGTCAGTCCTTTTTTTGGGTCGCACTACCCGACCCGCTCTATGTAGGTTTTTCCTTTATGATTGATTTCTTTGATGGATCATAGGAATGGGGACTGCCGCAGAGGTCCTTTTTGGTCCCTCAGCGCACGGCGGTCCGTTATCCTTTTTGAAGAGCAATTAAAAAAAAAGTTTTTTTTTCCCATGGGTACCACGGACCGTGTTCGCCATGCTGGGGTCAGCGTTGCGCCCGTTAGTGGCTGCCACTTTGGTGTCTCTGACACTCACTGAATGGACAACATTTGTACCAGACAGTGGCGGAGCATCAGCTCTCTAAAAGTTGTGTCACTGGCCGAACAGCAGGTGCAGGGTCTGGTGTACGTAGGTGCGGCAATCCTGGATGCGACTTCTTTAGTCTCCCAGGGCCTCTGTGTCCATGGTGGTCTTGCGCCATTTGAGAGGGCTGATATGCTGGTCCGCTGACGAGCTTTTATGGAAGCTCTGACAGATTTACCTTTTTTAAGGTGGGAGGCTCTTTGGTGCCTCACTGGACGACGTTGTTAAGGAGGTCACAAGAGGTAACTGAACTCTTCTACCTCAGTCCACTAAGAGTAGAGGGCTGCCCCATAAGCCCGGACCTTTCTTACCCGTACGAAGGCGGTATTTTTGAGGGTTGTCATTCCTATACCGCCGCAGAACAGGTTCAGGGATTCTACTCAAATCTGTTCATGGTCCCAGAGGAGGACGGAGTCGTCCAATCTTAGACCTCAAGGCCCTTAATGCCTTTTGTGTAGCCTTCCTGTTTTTCCGACCGGTCGTTGTGCGAAGTGGTCTCTTCAGGGTACAAGATCGAGTTTTTTCTTTCTTGTTCGCCGAAAGGTTTCTTGCCTCAAATCTTCCTCTCCTAACATCTCGTCGGACTGCCCTGAGGGGGCAGTTCAAGATTTGTTGGCCTTCGGGCATCCCTGGACATCAGGGACACGTGCTTGCGTGTCGCCATATGCGACAGGCACTATTGGTTCATGCGTTTAGCGGTCAGGGAGGACCACTATTTATGGCTCTCCCTTTTGACCTAGCGTCGGCACCAAGAATTTCACCAGGGTGCTCGCCCCGATTCTAGCCTTGCTGAGACAGCGCGGCATTGCCTTTGTAGGTTGTTTCGATGGTTTTCTTCTGTAACCTGTTCCCAGATTTAAATTAGAGGACGACGTGTCTATAGTCAGTCAGACTCTCCAAGACTTTGGGTGGATGCTGTACCTCCCAGATATCGGTGCTAGTTCAGACTCGGCGCCTAGAATACCTGGGGCTGCTCTGTACCCTTCGGAGGCAAGAGGTTTCTCCCTCCAGGGAAGATGCAGACGCCCCTGGCTGTGGTGAGTTGGACCTCCATGGTAGCCTCCTTCGAGGCAGTACCGTATGTCCAATTCCACACTCGGAGGGGGAGATTCTGTCCTATTGGAACAAATCCCCATTGTCTCTGGATCATCAGATTTAGGTAAATCGCCTAGTCAGGGCCTCTCTGACTTGGTGACTGACATTCCCGGCACTTTAGTCCGGGACGTTTTTCCTTCCTTTCTATTGGACGCCAGCCTCACAGGTTGGGGAGGAGTCTGGGGGGGGGGTCCAGTCGGCCCAAGGTCGCTGGACTCTGGACAAATCCTGTATGCCGATCGATGTTCTGGAACTTCGGGCGATCAGGCTGTGTCTCTCCTTGTGGGCAAGGAGACTACAAGGGTGCCTGATCAGACTCCAGTCGGACAACGCCACGGCTGTGGCTTATGTCAACCATCTGGACATTCTGAGGTGGGTGGGAAGAAGCGTGCCGGCTCTGCCGGCCGTCTACATTTAAGGTGTAGAACCCTGGCTGGTAGACTATTTGAGTCGCCAGTTGCTGGACCAAGGGGAATGGTCATGCATCCGAAGGTGTTTCACCGCCTTTGCCGGAGGTGGGGCACGCCGAAGGTGGACCTCGTGGCTTCTCGACTCAATAGCGACTGCCAATGCGGGAGGACCTTCTGTCTCAAGGTCCCATACTTCATCCTGCTTTACAGTCGCTGGCTTTAACGGCATGGCTATTCAAAGCCAGGTACTAAGGGACCGAGGTCTTTCGGAATCGGACTTGGAAGGCCTACAGCTCTATGTGCGCAGAGATGGAGTGGCGTCCACGGACTCATTCGGTTTCAGGGTCCTGCTGTTTTTACAGCGTGGAGTGGATCAGAAACTTGCCTTAAGCTCCACTAAGGGTCAGATTTCAGCTTTGGCTGTTTTCTTTCAACGGCCTTTGGCGACCCATTCCCTGGTGGGTACCTTTTTTTTTGTACAGGGGGTTTTGACGTGGGCTTCTCCCAATTA
This sequence comes from Rana muscosa, assembly GCA_029206835.1. Taxonomy (NCBI): domain Eukaryota; kingdom Metazoa; phylum Chordata; class Amphibia; order Anura; family Ranidae; genus Rana; species Rana muscosa. The sequence continues at coordinate 1,088,816,606 of CM055117.1, read as the reverse complement.
GACCACCTCTCCCTCCTTGGGATTTGAACCTGGTGCTCTCGGTTCTTCGAGAACCTCCCTTTAAGAACATCAGATGTTCCTCTCTTAACACTATCTCAGACGTAATGGCCACTAGAAAGGCCACCTTCTGTCAGACGGGTTTCTGAAATGGCGGCCTTGTCTTGCAAGTCACCATACTTTGTTTTCCATAAGGATTAAGCGGTACTACGCCCGCAGCCTTCATTTCTTCCAAAGGAGGTTTCAGCCTTCCACCTGAATGAGAAAATTTTATCCATTCTTGTGTCCTCGGCCGTCACATCCCAGAGAGACTGCGCTCCATACTTTAGACGTGGTATGTGCCTTGCGGGTGTACCTGTCTGCTACGGCTCCGTTCTGGAGGTCTGATTCACTGTGTCGGTGTCTGGTCCACAAAAGGACCTAGCGGTCTCGTCGGCCACCGTCTCTCGGTGGTTCAGGAGGACTGTTGTGCGGGCCTATGCCCTTTTTAGGGGCGGGCACCCCCCCCCCCTTTTTCCAGTCACGGCACTTTCAACCAGGGAAATTAGTGCTTCCTGGGCTTTCCGACATCAAGCGTCTCTCTCAGGTGTGCAGGGCGGCGACTTGGTCGTCCGTGCGCACTTTCTACAAATTTTACAGGGTTGGTGTGAATGCATCTTCAGATGCTTCCTTCCGCCGCAAGGTTTTGCAGGCGGCTGTTTAAAGTTGCAACTCCTCACACTTTTACTTAATACACAGAGCATATTATACGCCTCAAAGGATGTTCCAGTTTGGTAGGAGACCCGACGCGAAATGCCAGAGATGCGGAAATGAAAGGGGAGACCTAATACACATGGTTTGGAGGTGTCCCAAGTTATACCGGTATTGGAAAGAAATAGAGAAGATAAATATTGTTTGGGACCTCTCTACAGCCGGAGTTTAAGACGTGTGTACTGGGTCTCCTGGAAGGAAGGGGAATGTCAGGAGACGTACAGACGGCAGTAATTAGGTGTCTATTTCAGGGAAGGAAACTCATTGCACAGAGATGGCAAGCAAAAGAACCCCCAACAGGGAAAGAATGGAGTAAGGTGATAGACGACATGGTCACAAAAGAAGAATTCATATACACCAAGAGGGGAAATAAAAAGAAATTCAAAAATATGTGGAGACAGTGGATAGAGGTGGAGACACGTGAGAGGGTGGGTGGTGGATAAGAGAGGATGGAGTATGGCTGAGGGGGAAGGGGAATGATTAAGAATATGTGGAAGGGGAGGGGTAAGTGGTTCTTTTTTGCGATTTTTATATATTTGATAAACGAAATGCACACAAGGAAAATTGGTTATATTATTGCATCATGTTGTAAAAAAAAAGTTGCAACTCCTCCGTTGAACTCTGCTTGCTTGGGGTAAAGTTAGTTGTTTTTTGATATTGTTCCCACCCCTCGTTTTTTTGACACTGCTTGGGGACGTCCCATATGTCAAGAATTAAGAAGGCTGTGTCCGTCCATGGACGAAAAGAGAAAATAGGATTTTTTGTACTCACTGTAAAATCTTTTTCTCTGTCGTCCATGGACGGACACAGCACCCACCCCTCCTCCTTTTTTAGGTTTGTACTGCTTGTAACTGCGAGGTTGTTCAACTCTGTTAAAGTAACATGTATTTAAATATCTAACATGTCTGCCTAGTCCTCTCCTATGAACAGGAACATAACCCATATGTCAAGATTTAAGAAGGCTGTGTCCGTCAATGGACGACAGAGAAAAAGATTTTACGGCGAGTACAAAAAAATACTATTTTTTTTATTTTTTTTTATTTGGGGGATATTAATTAGAGCAAAAAGTCAATATTGTTGTTTTTGTTCAAAATTGTTGGTTCTTTTTTTTGTTTATAGCGCAAAAACCGCAGAGGTGATCAAATCACACCAAAAGAAAGCGCTATTTTTGGGGAAAAAATTGACAATTTTGTTTGGGTACAGCATCGCACAACTGTGCAATTGTCAGTTAAAGTGGTTGTAAACCGCTTTTGACTACTTCTACCTATAGGTAAGCCTAGAATAAGGCTTACCTATAGGTAGTGGAAATATCTCCTAAACGTGCGCCGTTTAGGAGATATTTCACTTGTCCGCCGCAAATGTTAACAGCGCATGCGTGGGGAATAAACAAAACTAAGTGCAGTTTCTTCCCCAGCCTGTGCCGTCAATTGCGGCTCTCGTGCGTATGCGTGGGAGTGACATCAAGCGGCTCCGGCGAATCACAGCGCGGGAGTCCGCAGCCCGGAAGGAAGAGGAGACAGAAGATGAACGCTTCCTACTGTGGGGACATCGCTGGATTATTTTGCAGGTAAGTGTCACATAATGGGCTAATATGCGATGCATACTAGCCCATTATGCTTTCCATACGCAGGCTGTTTATGTAGCAAAAGAGGAAGTAAAACCCATGAGGGTTTACTTCCTCTTTAAAGCGACGCAGTTTTCCCCCTTAATAACCAGTATAGCAAAAAAATTGCCTGGTTATTAAGGGGGAAAATCTTCCGGGGCTGAAGTGGTTAGGTAAAAAAACCTTAAGTGGAGTCCCCAACATTAAAGGTGTTGTAAACCCTTGTTATTTAACCGGTTAACGACCGGCTCAGGAACATATACCTCGGCAGAATAGCACGGCTGGGCAAAGTGACGTATATTTCCGTCACTTTGAATTTCCCGCTGTGCGTGCGCCCCTGCCGCGAGCTCCGTGACCCGATGTCCGCTGGTGTCCCGTGATCGGGTCACAGAGCTGCAGAACGGGGAGAGGCAAGTGTAAACAAGCGTCTCCCCGTTCTGCCTAGTGACACTGACACCTATCGTCTGCTCCCTCTCATCAGGAGCAGCGACGTGTCACTCGTAGCCATGCCCCCTAACAGTTAGAATCACTCCCTAGGACACACTTAACACCTTCCTAGTCCCCTAGTGGTTAACCCCTTCACTGCCAGTTGAGTTGAATCGTATCTTAATATAGCGTGTTCTTACCCCGAAGGTCCCGACGTGCTTACAAACACATACTAGGGCCAATTTATATACAGGATCTGATTACCTTCCAGCATGTCTTTTGGAGTTTGGGAGGAAACCGGAGGAAACCCACGCAGGCACAGGGAGAACATGCAAACTCCAGGAAGATGGTGTTGTGGTCGGGATTTGAACCAGCGACCCTATTGCTGCTAGGTGAAAGTGCTAACCACTACACTACTGTGCTGCCCAGTCACATTTATACAGTAATCAGTGCATTTTTATAGCACTGATCGCTCTATAAATGTGAATGGTCCCAAAATAGCATCAAAAGTGTCCGATATGTCTGCCATAATGTCGCAGTCACGATAAAGATCGCTGCCATTACTAGTAATACATAAATAAAGCTATCCCCTATTTTGTAGACATTATAACTTTTACGCAAACCAATCAATAAACGCTTATTGCAAAAATGTTTTACCTAAAATATGTAGAAGAATACGTATCGGCCTAAACTGAGGTCAAAATTCATTACTCTTTCGTCCATGGACCGACACAGCCTCTCTATTGACAAAGTGGGTATTATCCGGTAATTAGGAGTGACTAGGCAGAAAACTTGTAAAAAGTGTTGCATCACACCTTCCACAGTACCGCCCAGGAGGCGGACCCTCTGGGTATATCCCCTCAGCCTGCATCTCGAAGATCAGTTTTTTTCTGTCTAGCAAGGAGTAGGACATGGCTCCCTTCGGGCCCATTGGTCCGGGGGAAAAAAAAAATATATATATATATATATATATATATATATATATATATATATTTTTTTTTTTTGTTTCCTGCGATCTTCGATCAACTGCCGACTGGGTAACAGGCTGCATCCTCGATCCTTGTAGTCTCCCCAGTTTCGGCCATCGAGCATGTGCTGACCCTAGCTACGCGCTGGGTTTTCCACGACATGCCGTTGCTCCATGGGTGGCCGGTGAGCCTACGCTCCAGGGCCTGCATCGGACCGCTCAGCTTCGGCTGACCTTACGGCCGAGTCGCAGCAGCCTGGCCGGTGAGCGTCACGCTTCAGGGCATACATATGATCGTCCCCTTGGGTCCAATCACAGCATGCCTGGCCAACAGTCACCTTCGGTGCGCGGACGATGATCTGTTTGGAATGTCTCTTCCAGCATGATACATGCAGGATAGGTAAGTAAACTCCCCTGCCTCGGATGGGTGATTTGGCTGGACATTCCTGCAGAGATCAAGTAAGTGGTTGTAGCCTCTTTCTTCCCTCTCTCCCTGCCTTTCCCTCCTCCCTGCCTTTCCCTCCTCCCTGGGCTTCTAGCTAAAGGTTGCTGGGTGTCACCTAAGGGGTTCCACTGGAGCGGGGCTGGCTGTAACTAACATTTAAAAGAAATGTCATTTCTGCTTACCTGTGTGTGCTTCCTCCTCCATGCTGTCGGCGGCCATTTTGCGGTGGTCCATGCCGGGTTCGGCCTCTAGTGACTGCCCGGCAGCCATCTTCCTGTGGTTTTGACACCATTTTTTTGCAGTTCCACACCCACTGGCCTCTATCGACTGATCGGTGGCCATGTTTGTTATGATCCACGTTGTATGTATGTATATATTGCCGTTCGGCGGCCATCTTTTTGTGGTCTACGGCTGCTTTGGCCTCTATCGTCGGCTCGGCGGCCATTTTCTTAGAGCCCACATTATCTTACATACAGACGTTTTGGCGGCCATTTTGCGAGAGTCTCCGGCCTCTAGGGTGCATTACACTGGCGCGAAAAATTCACACAGGAAGCGCTGCTAAAAGAAGCAGACTGACACAGCAGCAGTGGGACAGCATCACAGGCGCAGCACACGGCAGCATAGCGGTACCGATCCAAGGGTGGTGAGTCCTCTGGGTGACCCAGCATCTCTGCAGCGCAGGAGGGTGGCCTATTGATATCTTGCCTGGAGCCCTGTGGGTGTCAGCGTGGCATCTGAGCCAGATGTCTTCTCCCCTGAAACACCAGATTTAGCAGCTGGTGCCCCTGAGGTGTCTATGGACGCTATGTCGGCAATCCTAGAGGCGTTTGCTGCCAGGGTGGAAGCAGCACACAGGAATACAGGGGGTAGTAAACGCCCCCGTCCCCTGCAATCTTCTGGGAATATTTCTGAGACAGAACCAGGCCTAGCTACGGATCATGGCCCAGATTCGGACGTATCAGAGACTGCAGACCGTGACCGATCGGACAGTGAGGATGACTCCAAGTCCAGGTCAGTACGCGAGACGGCTTTGGTATCTGACCTTATTACTGCAGTGCAGGATACGCTAAAGTTGGAAAATACTGCAGAAGCAGCAGAGACTCCGGTCCCCTTTGGGTTTCGTAAACCTGCCCGCACTGCTAAGGTGTTCCCTTGTGTGTCTTATTTTGATAAACTCTTATACAAGGAATGGGAGAACCCACTGAGGGTCTTTACAGCCCCAAAGAGGTTTGCGGTACGGTACCCCTTTTGAGGAGAGTTTTCTGAAGAGATGGACCTCTCCCCCTATAGTGGACCCTCCGGTGTCCAGACTTAATAGAGCCAGCACAATTCCAGTAGAAGGTGCTCCTGTTTTCAAGGACCCTGTGGATAAGAAGGCTGAAGCACTCGCTCGCTACCTATACTCAGTGGTAGGCTCGGCAGTACGCCCGGCATTGGCGGGGGCCCTAGTGTCTCAGACACTTACTGAATGGGAAAATTGCTACTCCAGGGGTTAAAGGAGCGAGATGCTCCTCCTAATGAGATAACTTTGGCCGACCAGTTGGTCCAGGGCCTTAAGTTTGTCTGCGAGTCAGACATGGCTACTATTCCCCTGCTGTCAAAAGCTTTGGTTTATGCAGTAGCAATACGCCGCCTGATCTGGCTAAAGGGCTGGTCTGCAGACCAGACTTTCAAGAAAGCCCTGTTGGATCTGCCTTTTAAGGGCGACAGACTTTTTGGGGCTTCTCTGGATGACATCATCAAGGATGCCACAGGAGGTAAAAGCACTTTGCTTCCCCAAACGAGCAAGGGTAAGGGGCCACGCCAAGGGCAAGGGCCCTCCTTTACTGCACACAAGCGTTTTTTTCGTCCCCTTAAGGCGACAGGGAAAAGACCCCAGGCCGACAAGGCGCCTGCCCAAGGACAAAAGCATCCTTGGTCCCGCAGATCCAACAAGCCTGCGGACAAATCTGCGTCCGCATGAAGGTCCGCCCCCACCCAGCTCTCGGGTGGGGGGATGTCTTCGCAAATTCGCGACTCAGTGGACAGCTCTAGTCTACGACAGGTGGGTTTGCGAAGTAATCTCCTCAGGCTACGAGAGAGAATTTCTCTCTTGTCCACCGGACAGATTCGTCACCTCCAATCTCCAGCTACTACCGACCCGTCGGGAGGCCCTGTATGGGGGGGCGGTCCAGGGTCTACTGGAACGCGGGGTAGTTATTCCAGTTCCAGAATAGAAACGGGGTCAGGGTTTTTACTCAAATCTGTTCATTGTGCTGAAGGAGGAGGGGGTTCGTCCAATCTTGGATCTCAGAGCCCTCAATTGCTTTGTGAAGGTACAAAGATTTCAGATGGAGTCGGTTCGATCTGTAGTCACGGCTCTCCATCCGGGGGGCTTTCTGGCCTCCTTGGACATCAAGGACGCATACCTGCATGTTCCCATATACTCCAGACACCAGAGGTTTCTGCGATTTGCTATCGGGAAGAACCACTACCAGTTTGTGGCCCTCCCGTTTGGCCTTGCCTCAGCACCCAGGACGTTCACCAAGGTGCTCGCTCCGATTCTGGCACTTCTAAGACAGCGGGGTATCGCTATCACAGGCTACTTATACGACCTTCTGCTGAAGGCCCCTTCAAGCTCAGAATTAGAGGTAAGCGTGTCCATTACCTGTCAGACTCTTCGAGACTGTGGTTGGATACTAAACACGCAAAAGTCAGTATTGGTGCCCACTCAACGCCTAGTGTACCTGGGGTTGATTCTGGATTCCTCAGAGGCAAAGGTATTCCTCCCTGTGGAGAAGTTGCAGACCCTCCGGACTGCAGTATGGCAGCTGACTTCCAGGAATTGGTCGTCACTCCGTTTTTGCATGCGAGTGTTAGGCCTCATGGTAGCCTCCTTCGAGGCGGTCCCATATGCTCAATACCACACTTGAGTGTTACAGAAGGAAGTTGTGTCCAGATGGAACAGATGCCCATCATCTCTGGATTATCAGATCCGAGTGAGCCACCTAGTCAGGAGATCCCTGGTATGGTGGCTGACAGCCCTGGCTCTAATGGCCAGGAAGTAATTTCTTCCGGTTTACCGGATAGTGATCACGACGGATGCCAGCCTTACAGGTTGAGGGGGGAGTCTGGGGTGTTCAGTCGGCGCAAGGTTGCTGGACCCTAGAGGAAGCCCTCCTGCTGATCAATGTCCTGGAAATCCGGGCGATCAGGCTGTGCCTCTTTAAATGGTCTGAGGCTGCAAGGGCGTCCAGTCAGGATCACACCACAGCAGTGGCATATGTCAATCATCAAGGAGGAACAAGAAGCTCAACTGCAGCATCGGAGGTCGCTCGCATCCTGAAGTGGGCAGAGAGGAGCGTACCGGCACTGTCGGCCGTGTACATTCTGGGTGTGGAAAACTGGCAGGCGGACTACCTGAGCCGCCAGATGCTGGACCAGGGAGAATGGTCCTTACACCCGGAGGTGTTCCAACTCCTCTGCCAAAGATGGGGCACACCAGACGTAGATCTTCTGGCTTCCTGACTCAATCGTATTGAGGTTTGTGGCCCGGTCAAGAGACCCATGGGCAGACGCAACGGACGCGTTGGTGGCATCGTGGGGTCAGTATTGGCTAATCTATGCCTTCCCTCCCTTAAGGCTTCTTCCTCTTCTGCTCCGCAGAGTGGAGGCAGAGGGAATTCCAATGATCCTAATCGCTCCAGATTGGCCTCAGCATCCTTGGTACGCCGATCTAGTACGTCTGGTAGCAAACGTCCCCTGGCGCCTACCACAACGGAAGGACCTGCTATCGCAAGGTCCCATACTCCATCCTGCTTTATGGTCACTGGCTTTAACGGCGTGGCTATTGAGAGCCAGGTACTGAGAGACTGGGGCCTATCAGATTCAGTAATCTCTACTATGAGAAGTGCTCGGAAACCGTCCTCTAGGAAGGTTTATCACCGCACTTGGAAGGCCTACATCTCCATGTGTGAGAAAATGAAATGGCATGCGCGTACTTATTTGGTTTCCAGAATCCTGCTGTTTTTACAGCGTGGGGTGGACCAAAGGCTTGCCCCAAGTACGATTTAAGGGACAGATATCTGCCCTGGCTGTCTTTTTTCAGCGACCCCTGGCGGCTCACTCTCTCGTGAGCACATTTGTGCAGGGGATTCGACATGTGGCCCCTCCGGTCCGTCCCCCGCTACCTACGTGGGACTTGAACCTGGTCCTCTCGGTGCTTCAGAAGGCACCATTTGAGAATATTAGAGATATTCTCCTGTTGACACTTTCTCAGAAGGTGGTCTTTTTGGTGGCTGTTACGTCAGTTAGACGAGTCTCTGAGCTGGCAGCCTTGTCCTGCAAGGCTCCCTATTTGATTTTCCACAAGGATAAGGTGGTGCTGCGGCCGCAGCCTTCCTTTCTTCCGAAGGTCATTTCGGCTTTTCATCTCAACGAAGGCATTGTACTTCTATCCTTGTGTCCTCATCCGTCGAATCCTAAAGAGTCTGCGTTGCATTCCTTGGACGTTGTCCAAGCTTTGAGAGTATACCTATCTGCTACTTCCCTGTTCCGGAAGTCAGACTCACTGTTTGTTTCTGAAAAGGAATTAAATTGTATCTTAGCACATAGTGGTACTGTGGATACATAATAAGCGTGTGCCGCGTCCTATAGTTATAGAGAAAGGAATTGTGGGGGACTTTGGACTTTATAGGCACAAATTAAACAGGATGCAATTATGAAAAAATATAACAATTTTATTAATTTACAAAAAGTAACATTAAAAAAGATTTTCTAAAAACCATTTAAGCAATTATATGTATGGGCCGACCAGGTACAATCACTGAGGGATACAAAGTATACAATAACAGTAGGGTCTATAGGAGAATGATTCTCCGAATACCGTAGGGTCCAAACAGTTAGATACCGACAGTGAAGGCTAGAATTGTAGTACCCAGTAGGTCCACAGCTTTAACAAGTTTCGCGTGAAAACACGCTTCTTCAGAAAGCAACAGCATACAAAGCTAATAAAATAGAAATACAATGTATTAGAAATATCATGGTTACCTAATGGATGCTTGTATAAGTAACAGTACATAGAGATATACATAAAAAGAAAAAAGGAACTAGTCAACCGGACAGCAGCTCACAGGACAGCAAGAGGACATGAAGGCACATAGTCCATAAGGAGGCAAACCAATTATGGGGGCATGGTAAACAATAAAACAATTGATATGTACATATTATAGACAAAATAAATTTTGGTAAATATATAGTTTAATTGGGATGCTCGATGGAGTATATAGTATAGCCATAAAGATAGAAAAGTAGGAAACGTATTGAAAAGATAACTGGACAACTACTTGGTAAGTAATACTCACACTCAGAAGTCTTTACATTTGAATGTCACTGGAGTAAAATCCAATATCATTACAAAAGCCCTACCAGGGTGGGCTGAGGACTATTGGAATGGGAAGGGAAGGTGGGGGAGGGAGGGAGGGAAGGGAGAGGGGGGGAAAAGGAACAAATCTAGGGCAGAGGATAAGACATGGGAAAAGGACGAGAGGGGAGGGGAGAGTGGGGGAAGGTAAGGTGTGGGAGGGAATGAAATAAGGGGTAGAATTGCCAGTTAGAACCAATGCCAGCCGAGCCGATGGTGAGGCACAAGCCAGATAGTTGTTAAGCTAGAACAAAAATAGTTTGAATGAACTGATTGATATAAAAAGTATGCCTGTAATAGCAGTGTGTATAATATGGTACTCACCCTAAATCGCTGGGGTGAGACTAGATTGGTAATAGACCAAAATTCTAATAGTCTCCAAACGGTTGATAGTAAACTGATAAAGAGGGGGTATATATATCATATATGATTAGCGGGAATTATACGAGCCGCAATGTCCAGTTGTCAATGGATAAACCACACTGGTTGGGAGATATCTATATTCACTATTGAAAACAAAAAAAATGATAAAAAGAAGGGAGACCGTCAATATATTAACAGTTAAGTTCAAAAGGGTAATAATTGCAGCTAAGCAGGATGCATAAAACAAAAAGATAAAGTGTATCCTTACCATTGAATAAGTGGCTAGCAGTTAGGCTGAATGGTAGCAAGGAAATGAATGGTATGCGAATGGTATAGGAAGCTGCAAAACAGGTGTGGAGAAACAACAGAGCCCTGTAAGGGCACAAACATTAGCCTAGAACGACCATGTTAAAGCAGGAATGGGTATCACAAGAAAAGCAAAGCTGAGAGATGTGTACCTGTAATATCGGCGCGGCTGGCAACGGAGCAAACGGGCAATGATATTGTGTGACCTAGTTGATACGCTGGAAACAGCGTGTTTAAGTAGCCATGCCCCGTCGCTGATGAGTCAGTCCATCAAGGCGGAGTGACGTCACCGGCGTCGGCCAAACACCAAGTGCGACGAGAGCCGCTCATTCGATGGGAGGAGCCCATGACTGGCGGACTCCACGTAAGCACAAGGTAACCAGGCAACCAATCGAGAGCAAGGGAGACGCTCTCGAAGGATACATGGATGCGTCATCAACCTCAAGGAAAGGGAGGGGGAGGGAAAGGGATGAGAGGTGTGTAGATGACGCTGGGCGGCCGCATGAAGGATTGAGTCCAAGGATCATGAGAAGCATGTCCAGTGCTGTAATAGAGAATACCGGTCGGCATGACTGTTCCAAGCAAAATAGACAGTAAACAGAGACATATCTAATGATACTATTATAAAAATCAAAAAAAAAAACATATATTTCAAATCTCAATTTGAGTGGCCGTCATAGCAGACACAGCAATATGTCTATCACAGTAAACCGACATAACGGATATATGTCGGACTGTAATAGCACATATACACAATATAAATAAGAAGGTAACAATAACAAATTATATAATTTTTCCCCAGATTCTAAAGGGAGAAGAGAGAAAAGAGACCATGAAGGTAGAAGGAAAGCTAATGGAATAAGGATGCAATTGTGTAATAAATAGTTGTCAAGGGAAGGGAAAACTGGGGGATGACAGGAGTGGGAATGGGATTCAGAGGACATTGAGATGAATGTTAGTAGCATGCAAATAGCAAGCATAGGTATTGCCTAAGATATATTGAGTTACAGAAACGGTTTGTAAGAATGAGCTTCATTGATACCCGGGGCACATAGTGCATTAGGGCGTTCTATCCATAAAGTTTCTTTGCAAAGTATCTGTTTGTCCCAGTTACCTCCTCGTGGGTCACGAGGGATCACTGCAAGAGCTATGAAAGATATCAAAGATGTATCAAACCTATGGTAGAGATCTAGATGTCTACTCACAGAGGTCACCATTTTGCCTCCTGCTAAATAGTATACGTGATCTTTAATGCGGGCACGAAATTGTCGGATAGTTTTGCCCACATAGAAAGCCTTGCACTGACAGGACATTAGATATACTAGACCTTGCGTCTCACAATTAGTATGGAAATTGGGTGTAAACGTTTCCCCATTGGGGAGTACGAAACTAGTACCATTATTAATCCAAGGGCAAAATGCGCACTTACCGCATCTGGTAATGCCATTAGGCACGTCCTTAGGGTTACATAGAGGCAAATAATGACTCAAAGTCAATTTGTCACGTAATGAACGTGACCTTCTAAATGTGATGTCAGGTTTACGGTGTAAGTATTTTGCAAGGATGGGGTCCTCTGTCAGAAGTGACCAGTTGTTAGTACATTACGCAATTCACTATGTTGGCTAGAGTATCTAGTAATAAATCTAACCACCTGATCCGTCTTATTGGTTTTTGTCTTGTAGAGTAACGAGTTACGCGACTGGCGTAGGGCCTTGTTGTAGGCCTTTCGTAGAAGAGATTTCGTGTAACCTCGTGCTCTAAGACGGTCACGCAAAAAACTTGCCTGTACTATAAAATCTCTGGTATGTGTACAATTCCGGCGTAGCCTTAGATATTGTGCATAGGGTATGCTTCGGATTAGGCTTACAGGATGAGCACTGGTTGCATGTAGAATAGTGTTTCCAGCTGTTTCTTTCCGAAACAGCGTCAAAGCCAAACAGCCGTTGGTATCTTTAGAGATTTTTAAATCTAGAAAAGTGATACAGTGGGTGTTATATGAAAAGGTAAATTTAAGATTATAGCAGTTGTCATTGAGAATCTCAATAAATGTCTGGAGTAGGGTAGGAGTGCCCGTCCAGATGATGAAGATGTCGTTGATGTACATCGACAACAGCTCATCCGAAAAAAGAGCTCATTCCCACCCCCCCAGGTACGGGTTGGCATAGGCCGGGGCACAAGATGTGCCCATAGCCACACCCTGTACCTGGAGGAAGTGGGACTCTTTGAAAACAAAACAGTTCCTGGTCAGAATAAATCTTAACAGTGAGATGACAAACTAGCAGAAATGCCAGTGATAATGGTCCTGTTCCCGAAGAAAGGTACGAACCATCCGGATGCCCTGCTCGTGAGGGATGCTGAAGTACAAAGCCTCCACATCCAAAGTCACGAGCAGGGCATCAGGAGGGACGACCATATCTTCTATCTGTTTAAGTAGGTCCAAGGTGTCGCGGGTATAGGACGGGAGTGCAAGCACGTGGGGCATAAGGATGGAGTCAACAAATCTACTGGCATTCTCAGTCAAGGAACCAATCCCTGAAACGATTGGTCTGCCAGGGGGAAGGGAAGGGTGCTTGTGAATTTTGGGAAGAGCGTAGAAGGTGGCCAGTCTGGGGTTACGTGTATTCAAAAAGTTGTATAGATCTGAATCTATTAGGCCGTCTTAGTGAGCAGAACCAATGATATCCAAATTTCTTTCTCGTACATCACGGGACACAGAGCGACATAGTCATTACTAATGGGTTATATAGATACCTTCAGGTGCTGGCACTGGCAACTTCCAAAACCGGAAGTACCCTCCCCTATATAAGCCCCTCCCATCCGGGAGCACCTCAGTTTTTTGCCAGTGTCTAAGGTGTTGGCCAAGAAGTAACATGTGTTTTTCACTGAGCTTGCGTACAGGTTCTTTTGGGCCTCAGTAAGCTATTCCGGATCCGACCAAAAAAGCTTCATAGCTAAACGGTCGGTACCCGGGCCTTGCAAGAGAAGAGCAAGGTTTTGCCTGTAATGCCTCTCTTAGGAGGGCTGGACCCTGGGATCCAGAGCTCTGGTCATACCCACGACCAAGATGTTTTCTGTGCAGGGTGCTATACAGGTCCAGGGGAGTGGAATCCTTGGGAACCCGGTCCCTGAAGGTTTGATTACAATGCCTGCCGTGATAGGTGAAGTTTGGGCTTCTGTGGACCAAACAGAGTCCTGCGGCGAGGAAAAGGTAAGTGGGGGCCCTCGGGAACTTGGTTCTATTGAGGGACCCCAAGCCTATTTTGTCTTTCTGCCTGTTACCTAAGGTATTCCCGCTAATATTCTGTGTATGCCTGTTACTACTGAGAAAATGTAAAAATTTTAATAGTATGCAAGAAAAAAAAAAAAAATGTAAGACCGCGGTACCTGTGTTAGACACTAGAGGCCGCTATGGTTCTTTTTCTTGTAATGTGGATTTTTTTCTTCCAAAATCAAATCCAGGTAGTTGGTAAGTTCTCTGCTAGGAAGCTGTCTCCTCTGCCCTGTTGCTGCGCTCATCCATCCCCGGGCCCTGCGGCAGGGACCCTGGCTCCCATCTAGCTCCTTATTTTTTTCAAAAAAGGCGCACGTGCCCGCGCGCGTGTGCGTGCACGCGCCTCTATATATAGAGGCGATCTGGAAAAAGGGGCGGAGCGGGTGGATGACGCTCGGTGTGCGCCGCGGCGCTACTGCGCATGTGCGGGCGTCCAGCGTGTTTTAAAGCACAATCATAGCTGGCTATTGAAGTGCACAGACAGAGCTAGCAACAGTATAAAGGCACACAGAGGCGGTTGATGCAGGCATCCCCTAGAAAGGCACTTTAGTAGACACCAACTGTTATATAGCAGCTATTGTGCTAGACTATTCTCAGTAAAAGTGGTGTATTACGGCTGTAATACCTCAGCTTTAGGCTTAGGAATATGCCGTCCAGAAGCTCCGGAACTGAATCTTCGAGGAAGCGAAGGGGGTCTCATCGGGCTCTGAGGATCTTGGGCATGCTTCTGCTGCACCAGTCTCCCCTGAAGTTCAGAGGTAAGTGACCGTAGAGACCCCGCAGGGGTACTTGGTACTGTGGCTGTCCTCAGTTCACCTGCTCCTGTGTATGTAACAGAGGAGGTTTTTTCCTCAGCTCTGGGAGGATTAGAGAGAGATTGTCAACATTGATCGCTGCCTCCCTGTCAGGGAAAGCACGCCCGATCTCCGTCTCCTCCTTCAGAGTGCCTGTTAGCAGAGCAACAGTCCCATACAGGGATCGACCTGCCTGAAGGGGATTAGGATGAGGTTGATTCTGTTATAGAGGAATCAACAGTGGAGGAACCTTTCTCAGCATCTCAAGCTGAAAGATTATGGGTTCAGTCTCTGACTAACATGGTCCGATCAGCATTTAAAAATGCACCTTGCGGAACCATCAACCACTACTGTATCCTCGTTGGGGTCGCTAGAAGCCCCCAGACTGTCTGTTCTTTTCCACTTCACCCTTTACTGAAAGGGCTCATTTACCAGGATTGGGAACATCCTGAGAAAATATTTATTCCCCCAAGAGATTTCCGGTGGTCTATCCCATGGAGGATAAGTTCATCAAAAAATGGAAGGTCCCTACAGTGGACGCAGCCATCTCTTGTGTGTATAAATCACTGACATGTCCAGTGGATAATGTGCAAATGTTCAAGAACCCAATAGATAAAAGATTGGAGTCCTTATGAAAGTCTGCTTCTTTCTACAGCAAGCTTGGTGACACAACCAGCAGTGGGGTCTGCTAAGCAGTGAAGGATCAGTTGAAACAGGTCTTGAGGGACTTGACAGATCAGCAGGCCCTTGCCCTAGCTGATCTACCTAGAGCCTTAGGCTTTGCGGTTGACGCCATAAAGGATTCAGTCCATCAGGCCTCCCGCCTTACGCTGTCTATAGTACATATGCGTAGGCTTCTATGGCTAAAAAACTGGTCTGCTGAAGCTCCCTGTAAAGAATGGCTGGTTAGCGTCCCATTTCATGGTGAACGCTTATTCAGGGAAAACCTGGACAAATATATCCAGAAAATTTCCAGCGGTAAAAATACGCTCTTGCCGGTTAAAAACAGAGTTAGAGGTCCCTCTTTAAGAGGCCTGCTTCTCCAGTCCCTGGGGCATCGGCTGTGTAACAGTTCCGACGGCCTCCTCGGTCAATTCCCGGGGGTAAAAAACAGGGACAATCGCAGGGTAATGAGAAACCCTGGGTCAGGGGAGGTACAAAACCTCCCCCAAAGTTAAAATTCATTGAAGGGTTGCCCCCACTCAGTCGGGTGGGGGGAGGACTCCAGGTGTTCGCAAGAGACCTGGCGGGACACGATCAAAACAGATAGGTGCTCTCCGCAGTATGTTTGGGATACAGTTTGGAGTTAAAAGACTCTCCTCCTTCCCATTTTTGAGGTCAAACGTGCCAAGGGATCCCCGGAAGAGAGAGTCCCTCCTGTTGGCACTAGAACAACTATTGCTCCAAGGAGTAATTGTGGAGGTTCCCCTGGAAGAATGAGGGTTCGGGTTTTACTCAAACCTCTTTACAGTCCCGAAGCAAACGGGGACGGGAGGCCCATATTAATCCTAAAAAACAGTCAAAAGTCTGGAATACTTGGGGCTAAGGTTGGATTCAGGCCAGAGAAAAATATTCTTGCCTCGAGGAAAGGTGTTGATCCACTTAGTGGGTACAAAAAAGACAGCCGTCCATACGCCTGTGCATGAGGCTGCTGGGAAAAATGGTGGCATCATTCGAAGCAGTACCCTACGGTCAATTCCATTCAAGGAATTTGCAAGGGGCCATACTGTCAGCCTGGAACAAAAAAAGTTCAGGCCCTAGACTTACAATGTCCTTGTCCCCTTCCGTTCGCAAGAGCCTCCGTTGGTGGTTGGTTCCCCAGAATCTGGAAAAAGGGAAATCCTTCAGTCCGATTTCTTGGAAGGTGGTCACTACAGATGCCAGCCTTATGGGCTGGGGAGCAGTACTGGAGCAATGGTCTCTCCAGGGCAGATGGTCGGATGCAGAAAAGGCCCTGCCCATCAATCTCTTAGAGATACGAGCAGCCCGGTATGCCCTAGTAGCATGGACATCCAAACTCCAAGGGTCCCCTGTCAGAATTCAATCAGACAATGCCACAGCAGTGGCATATATCAATCATCAGGGGGGCACCAGGAGTCGTGCAGCCCAGAGGGAAGTAAATTACATCCTGAAATGGGCAGAAAGATATGTCCCAGCCATATCCGCGGTATTCATTCCAGGAGTGGAGAATTGGAAGGCGGACTTTCTAAGTCGCCAACAATTATGCCCAGGGGAATGGTCCCTTCACCCCGAGGTTTTCTGGACAATATGTCAGCGGTGGGGAACACCGGATGTAGATCTTCTAGCATCCAGATTCAACGCAAAGGTGGACAGGTTTGTCTCTCGGACAAGGGATCCCCTAGCTTGCGGCTCGGATGCCCTAGTGTTCCCTTGGGATCAGTTCAAGCTGATATATGCATTCCCACCGCCACAATTGTTACCTCGATTACTCCGCAGAATCAGGGTAGAAAAGAAACCAGTGATTCTGGTGGCTCCAGCGTGGCCCCGAAGAGCATGGTACGCGGAGATTGTAAAATGTCAGTGGGGAGTCCTTGGAGTCTCCCACGTCGTCCGGACCTGCTTTCGCAAGGACCGATATACCACCCTTCCTTACCAGCCCTAGGTTTGACGGCCTGGCTATTGAAGCCCACATTCTAAAAAAGAGAGGGCTCTCTAATCCTGTGGTATCTACCATGATCAATGCCAGGAAGCCGGTATCCAGGCAGATCTACTATAGAATCTGGAAGGCGTACATCGCGTGGTGTGAGGCCAAGAAATGGCATCCACATAAGTACGTAATAGGTAGGAGTCTGGACTTCCTACAGTGGGCTGTAGATAGGAAGCTTGCCTTGAGTACTATCAAAGGTCAGTTTTCGGCCTTGTCAATATTTTTTCAAAGGCCCTTGGCTTCGCATTCACTAGTCAAAGCCTTTAGATAAGGAGTGATGCGTATTAGTCCTCCGGTTAATATTCCCATATGTCCATGGGATCTAAACCTGGTTCTGTCGGTTCTACAGAAACAACCATTTGAACCATTACAGCACATTTCTTTGGTTCTTCTCACCAGGAAATTGTTTTTTCTAGTAGCCATTTGTTCGGCTAAAAGAGTGTCGGAATTAGCAGCTATGTCCTGTAAAGAGCCATATCTGGTTATCCATAAGGACAGAGTAGTGTTACGTCCTCATCCAGCCTTTCTTCCTAAGGTGGTATCGAGGTTTCATTTGAACCAAGATGTGGTTCTTCCTTCTTTTTTCCCCAAACCTACTTCGGTAGAGGAAAAGTTATTGCATTCTTTGGATGTAGTAAGAGCAGTCAAAGCTTATCTAAAAGCCACTGCTCAGATTCGCAGAACGGATACTTTGTTTATTCTGCCGGAAGGCCCCAGAAAGGGTCAGGCAGCGTCAAAATCTACTTTAGCCAAGTGGATTCGACAGGTCATAATGCAAGCCTATGGCTTGAGAAGGAGACCGCCTCCGTTCAAAGTTAGAGCACACTCCACGAGAGCAGTTGGAACTTCATGGGCAGTGCATCACCAGGCCTCCCTGGCTCAAATCTGTAAGGCCGCAACATGGTCTTCAGTACACACGTTTACTAGGTTCTACCAGGTGGACGTTAGAAGTCAGGAGGATGTCGCCTTTGGGCGCAGTGTGTTGCAGGCCGCAAAAGATCCTCATGTCTGATAGCGCTCAGCTTATGTATGGTGTATCCCCCCCCCCTCATTGGGCATTGCTTTAGGACATCCCATTAGTAATGACTATGTCTCTCTGTGTCCCGTGATGTACGAGAAAGAAAATAGGATTTTTATAACAGCTTACCTGTAAAATCCTTTTCTTGGAGTACATCACGGGACACAGAGCTCCCACCCCTCTTTAGGGACACTTATTGCTTTGCTACAAAACTGAGGTGCTCCCGGATGGGAGGGGCTTATATAGGGGAGGGTACTTCCGGTTTTGGAAGTTGCCAGTGCCAGCACCTGAAGGTATCTATATAACCCATTAGTAATGACTATGTCGCTCTGTGTCCCGTGATGTACTCCAAGAAAAGGATTTTACAGGTAATCTGTTATAAAAATCCTATTATTCAGTTTTAAATTGATTAATGAGGGTCTCATTAATTCCTCTATACCATTGTTTATTTCGAAGGATGTTAAATGCCATAGTCTCATAGTTGGACTTGGTCATCAGTACCACATTGCCACCTTTGTCGGCTGCCTTAATTTCCAAGTCTGGATGGTTTTGTAGGTGGAAAATAGCTTGTGTTTGAATAGGTGAAAGATTCGGAATCAAAGAGGAAATTTGTAATTGTTTGATATCATTTATGGTGCTCAGCAAGAAGGCCCAAATCTTGGAGTTGGAAGCTAGATCAGGAAATCTCTGAGATTTCAATTTGAATGCCTATTTGTACAGGAATACTAGTAATGTCGGAAGTTTGTGTAACAGTAGGCTCATTTTCATCTAATAGTAACATAAGATCTCTCAGGGTTCTGAAGTCTTCCATTGTAAAGTGTTTTACTTGTTCGTAAATACGTTTATCCTGAATAGCACGTCCACGATCCCCATCAAAGAGGAATTTGTAGGTTAGATTACGTGAAAACAAATATAAATCTTTGATGGTTTCATATTTGTCCAAATTCATGGATGGACAAAAACTGAGACCAAGTCTCCGTACTCCTTTTCCTCAGATGAATTTGATGTTCTGAGTCAAATTTAATGACGTCCAGACTAGATATTAAGGGGGTGGGAGGTGGGTGGGAAGCAACTGAAAATTAGACAAAGGCATAGGGGTCTGTGAAATATGTACATCCATGGTACTTTGGCGACGACACTGCTGTAGTTGGGTCAGCATTTGAGCATTTTCAGAAGAAGGATTAATTCTAAGTAATGGTGTATTAGGTTCACCTTGCACAGGACCACCTGTTGTAACCGATAAAGGGTTGGGGCCCTGTGTTTGGGAACTAAGTATTTGAATTGCTTGAAGTGCAGTATCCCCCATATATCGTGTTTGTGCAGAAGCTCCCTCAGTATTAGATAGTAAGTTAGTCTGTGTTGCATTAAGTTGTAATAGAGCAGTATCAACAGTAGGGGGACGTTTCTTAGAGACATATGGTGTATGTGACCCACCACCAAGATCCCGCTTACGTGTTCCAGAATTAGCGAAAAGGTGCGTTGTGTTACCACGTCTAGAGGAAGGCTGCGAGGGGAAAAAAGAGGAAGAGTCAGATTCAGTGTCGTCATCAGTAGTAAAGTTACTATCACGATTTCTAGGTATACGGAAATTAGATCTCGAGCCTTTATGTTGGGCTGGTGCCTGCCAGCGGTAGGCAAAACCCTCCATAAATGCTAATCTGTCCTTAGACAGTTTATTTTGTTTCTTATAGATGATGTCTTTGGTAATTTTAGATACAAAATCTTTTATTTCCTGCCAACGTTTGGTATGCATCCTGCTTAGCTGCAATTATTACCCTTTTGAACTTAACTGTTATTAATATATTGACGGTCTCCCTTCTTTTTATCATTTTTTTTTTGTTTTCAATAGTGAATATATAGATCTCCCAACCAGTGTGATTTATCCATTGACAACTGGACATTGCGGCTCGTATAATTCCCGCTAATCATATATGATATATATACCCCCTCTTTATCACTTTACTATCAACCGTTTGGAGACTATCAGAATTTTGGTCTATTACCAATCTAGTCTCACCCCAGCGATTTAGGGTGAGTACCATATTATATACACTGCTATTACAGGCATACTTTGTATATCAATCAGTTCATTCAAACTATTTTTGTTCTAGCTTAACAACTATCTGGCTTGTGCCTCACCATCGGCTCGGCTGGCATCGGTTCTAACTGGCAATTCTACCCCTTATTTCATTCCCTCCCACACCTTACCTTCCCCCACTCTCCCCTCCCCTCTCGTCCTTTTCCCATGTCTTATCCTCTGCCCTAGATTTGTTCCTTTCCCCCCCTCTCTCTTCCCTCCCTACCTTCCCCCACCTTCCCTTCCCATTCCAATAGTCCTCAGCCCACCCTGGTAGGGCTTTTGTAATGATATTGGATTTTACTCCAGTGACATTCAAATGTAAAGACTTCTGAGTGTGAGTATTACTTACCAAGTAGTTGTCCAGTTATCTTTTCAATACGTTTCCTACTTTTCCATCTTTATGGCTATACTATATGCTCCATCGAGCACCCCAATTAAACTATATATTTACCAAATTCCTTTTGTCTACAATATGTACATATAAATTGTTTTATTGTTTACCATGCCCCCATGATTGGTTTGCGTCCTTATGGACTGTGTGCCTTCATGTCCTCTTGCTGTCCTGTGAGCTGCTGTCCGGTTGACTAGTTCCTTTTTTCTTTTTATGTATATCTCTATGTACTGTTACTTATACAAGCATCCATTAGGTAACCATAATATTTCTAATACATTGTATTTCTATTTTATTAGCTTTGTATGCTGTTGCTTTCTGAAGAAGCGTGTTTTCACGCGAAACTTGTTAAAGCTGTGGACCTACTGGGTACTACAATTCTAGCCTTCACTGTCGGTATCTAGCTAACCGTTTGGACCCTACGGTATTCGGAGAATCATTCTCCTATAGATCCCTACTGTTATTGTATACTTTGTATCCCTCAGTGATTGTACCTGGTCGGCCCATACATATAATTGCTTAAATGGTTTTTAGAAAATCTTTTTAATGTTACTTTTTGTAAATTAATAAAATTGTTATATTTTTTCATAATTGCATCCTGTTTAATTTGTGCCTATAAAGTCCAAAGTCCCCCACAATTCCTTTCTCTATCACTGTTTGTTTTGATGGCTGGTCCCAAGAAGGGCCAAGCAGTCTCGTCGGCCACCATCTCTAGGTGGATCCGACAGATAGTAATCCAGGCTTACGCCTTAAGTGGTCAAGCGCCCCCCTTTCTGGTCATGGCGCATTCGACCAGGGCAATAGGTGCCTCTTGGGCTTTCCGACATCAAGCGTCTGTTTCCCAATTATGTAAAGTGGCGACTTGGTCGTCCGCTCCAACTTTGTAGAATTTGGTGAAAGTGTATGTAGGTGCATCTTCGGATGCCTCTTTCGGCCGCAAAGTTTTGCAGGCGGCTGTTTTAGAGTTGCAACTCCTCCGTTGGAGTGCTGTTTTGTGTTTGGGGGTGAAGTTTATTTTTATGCTGTTACCACCCCTCGTTTTTTCTCTGACACTGCTTTGGGACGTCCCACTTTGTCAATAGAGAGGTGTCGGTCCATGGACGAAAGAGTAAATAGTAGTTTTTTTCTCACCGTAAAATCATTTTCTCTGAGTCCATGGACCGACACAGCACCCACCCCTCCTTTTTAAGTTTTTACTGCTTTTTGACGAACTGATCTGTGAGATGCAGACTGAGGGGATATACCCAGAGGGTCCGCCTCCTGGGCGGTACTGTGGAAGGTGTGATGCAACACTTTTTACAAGTTTTCTGCCTAGTCACTCCTAATTAACGGATAATACCCACTTTGTCAATAGAGAGGCTGTGTCGCGGTCCATGGACTCAGAACATAGGATTTTACGGTGAGTAAAAAAATCCTATTTTTTTGGGGATATTTATTATTGCAAAAAGTCAAAATTATTGAATTTTTTTCAAAATTGGGGCTATATTTTTGTTTATAGCGCAAAAAATAAAAACCGCAGAGGTGAGCAAATACCACCAAAAGAAAGCTCCATTTGTGGGGGAAAAAAGGACGTCAATTTTGTTTGGGAGCCACGTCTCTTGACGGCGCAATTGTTAGTTAAATACAACGCAGTGCCGAATCGCAAAAAGTGGCCTGGTCATTTGGCAGCCAAATTGGTCGGGGCTGAAATGGTTAAAAAATAATACTTGCCTCCACTGTGCAGTTTGTTTTGCACAGAGTGGCCCCGATCCACCTCTAAGCACTCTCTGGGGGTTACCATGCGGGCGCGCTACCAAGTCCAGCTTTTGCGTCCATAGACACAGAATGCTGAACTTGGCCCTGCCCCCCCCTGTCATTGGATTTGATTGACAGCAGAAGGAGCCAATGGCTGCTCTGCTATGAATCTATCCAATCAAGAGCCGAGACAGTGGGCAGAGAGGGACAGTGCGTCAGCGCACCGTGGGAACAAAGGGGCTCAGGTGAGTAAAACTGGGGGGGGGGGGTTTGTCACTGTCAGAAGTTTTTTCACCTTAATGCATAGGATGCTTTAAGGGGAAAAAACACGAGGGTTTACAACCATTTTTAAAAGCATAGGTGAATGCATCTCTTCATGCCCCTCCACAAACACATTCAGTTGATATCCAAATAAAAATATTTAAAAGGAAATGTACTTTTTAAAGCAAAACTGCAGTCCCCAATACTCGCCTCTCCTCCAACAGTGTGATGTTTATAAGGGGCCCCTCACCAATGCCAGCATCTTCCCTGGATTCTTTTGGGTGCCGGATCTTTGGCCATCTTAAATGGTGGGAGTGGGATGACCTAACTCCTGCGCATACGCAAAGGAGTTTATTCATCCTGGCACACATGCATCATGCTGAATGTGTGCAGCTCAGTGTATATTTTAACCCCTCCCCGCTCACGCCGATGTCCCTTTAAAAGGTTCTGAGTGCCCAGGGGGTGGGAAGGATTGGTTATCATGTGACCGTTGTGATTGTCTGTCTGTCACATGATTGGGAGCCGTCCCATCAGCTACCAATTGGCAGTGGGGACCGAGAGCTGCTTTGCTGGTTGGTAGTGTGCAGTGATTGTGCTCTCATATGCGCAGCATGTGAGCGTTTAAGCCCACCCTTTTGCAACCGCACATACATATATTATGCCAGTGGCAACTGGTAAAGAAGATTGTGAACGGGCAGGTTTTTTTTGGAACAAAAGAAGTAAACAAGTGTCACTTATCCGGAGCTTAGGTATACATCTTAATCTAATAAAGCAGCTACCACAATAATGTGAACATTTCAAAGTGAAGTAAAAAAAGCCTAAGTCCTTCCAACTTAAGCAGTGCTAAAGCAATCTAAAATAAAAATGAAGATAAAAACTAAAAAAATGTAATTATTAAAACATAGAACATGATATTGATCTGCAGATCCAAGTAAACCAGAAAAAAAAATCCCTAAAGTCAGTGTGACAGTTCATGTGAGACACATCGGCTGCGTCGTCTTTCACCCTTCACCACACCAAGTGATTGAATCACCCTTTAGGAATTGCACTCACCAGATTCCCAGTAATCAATTGCCTATGAGTATGTATGGAATCTTTTAATTCACTGCCAAACGAACATCCATTAGGAGCTCTGGTTTCAATCAGTCAGAGATGGATCGTACAATCTAAACTTCTGATTCACTCAGATGGGGCCAGCTAAAAACTTTCCATACAACTCAGGCAAAAGAAGGGAAAAAAAAAAAAGCCTCAAGCCTCGTACACACGACCGGTTTTCTCGGGAAGAAAACTGCTGAGAAAGCGTTTTGCCGAGAAAACCGTTTGTGTGTATGGTTTCTCGACAGGAAAACTGCCGGGAATCTCGGCGAGAAAAATAGAGAACCTGCTCTCTATTTTTCTCGTCTGGATTCTCGGCAGAGTTTTCCTGCCGAGAAAACCGTTCGTGAGTATGCTTACCTGTCCCAGGTAAGCCCGCGCATGCTCAATGAGACTTTGACGCACGCGCGGTAGCATACAAGGGTAGTGTAGGGTGTAGCAAGATGGCGGCGATGGCATCTAATTTGACGAGCGCCAGCTCGTCGTAGTCGATTACGTCACCGCGATCTTGCCATTCAAAAGAACGGTGGTTTTTTTGAATGGCCATCTGTACGCAGGGCTTGGCAAGACAAGCTTGTCAGGAAAACCGACGGTTTTCTAATAGACGGGATTCCTACCCGTGTGTACAGGACTTCATAGTGTAAAACTGTAAAGACTTTATTTAAAAGTAAACCCTTTCCCTTAATACATTGGACTTACAAACAAATCGTTTAGAAATAGGTATTGCACTGTGTCAACGGTTCTGTTATTCTCACCACCTCTTATGGGATTGAAAACGTCTGTGGTGGTTCCTGGGAAGAGACCGAAGCCAGTTACCAGTTCAGCAAGCTGTGTGGTACACCTAGATGTGTTTCGTGATTCCGTCTTTGTCAATAGGCGTGACCCACACGGCAGAAGCTTGCTAATTTATAAACTTGCAGTGTTCAATTGTTAACCCCTTGTATAGTGTGTGCTCAATCCTCTGTGGTTTTATCAAAGAATGACAGAAATCACACCCTATATGCCTATTGATAACTCTGTTTAAAGACTAGAGTTATCTACCTATAAACTCTGGGAGCCCCAGGGCAGGTTTTTTTTTTGCAGAAAAGACATACAATAGACCTGCTTGCAATGATATGCCTTTTTTTTAACTTTAGTTCCACTTTAATTCTAATGTTGTTTCCTCTTCTTTTTTTTTTTTTTAAGTCTGTGGTGACATAGGCCTGGCCTCACAGCTGCCCCCTGGGAAGGCGACATCACCACTGCCTTTCAGGCTGGGTTCACACTGATACTACATGACAGTCATACGACTTTTATCCTACTTTGCTCTGCGACATCGGTCATACATTGATTGGTCCTACATCCTTCAATCTGACTTGAATGAACAGGATACTACTTTGATCCAACTTTGTGATAGTCTGACTTGTCCTTTGACCAATCAAAACAATCCCAGTGTGAGATAAATTCCTTTTACTGCTGCTGTAATCACCATGTCGGATGTCAAAGGTCGGATGGTTAGGTCAAGGATCCTACTTTGATCCGACTTCAATGATATTCAATGGGCTAAAGTCGGACCAAAGTAGTACAGGGAGCATTTTCAAAGTTGGACCGACTTGTGTCAGACCAGTTAAGACGGCTCCCATAGGGAAACATTGATTTTCATGCGACATGAGCTCCCAATGTCGGAGCTTTTTTCGTACCAGTGTGTACCCAGCCTCAAGGAGATTCCGTCATCTTTTAATTGTAATTAGTGTAAGTGTTTTTATTTGCAATGGCTCCAGCATCGTGGGTTTTGCATCGCTCATGTTGCTAAAGCCATGGCAGCATGTAAGCAATAACAGCCTTTGTGCCAGATCCAACGCTGATGTCATTGGTAGGGGTGGCACAAAAAAAAAAAAACATGAAGAAGAGGCCACCCACCTAAGCAGTTTACATTTAGGATGCTGGCTCAGATTTCTGTAAGGAGGGGCAATGAACAATCAGATTTGTAAAGAATAATAAAAAAAAAAGTTATTATATCCATTTGTTTTATAATACACATTTGAATATTGGTGGCAGTTTCATAGAAGGGGGGGGATTCTTCTTTAAAGAGCATAATAGGAATGTACCTTTATGCCCACTCCTTGAAACTGTCCCAGTTTAACCAGTTGGCGTGGCGAGCTGGAGATGTGTCTGGTGCTGACCTACTAGGGGAAAAAAAAAAATAAAAATAGAGAGCTGCCAGGGTGGGGGAAGGAAGAGTGGCATCTGATTTTTAACATGGGATAGAAGAACATGACCTGAAAGGTCCATAAAGTCATGGATGAGCGAGTTTGGGGTGAAGGAACAGTCCTGCCCTCAACCCGGTACAACACCTTTGGGATTAATTGTGAAGTGAAGACTGTGAGACAGGCCTTCTCGTCCAACATCAGTCCTGGACCTCCCTTCTTGAAGAATGATCAAACTTTCCCATAGACACACTCCTAAACATTGTAGAGAGCCTTCCCAGAAGAGTTGAAACTGTTATAGCTGCAAAAGGTGGGCCAACTCTATATTGAACCCTACGGACTAAGACTGGGATGTCATTAAAGTTCATGTGTGTGTAAAGGCAGGTGTCCTAATACTTTTGACAATATATAGTATAGCTGCAAAGATATATACAGTTCTACTTACACTTGCAAAAGTTGCATAACTGGCTTTAGACATTAATGTTTGCTTTTACCTCCGTCATTAATACCCTTTTCGCACCTGAGTCATTTTCTGCTTGAAGCTTGTAACTCTAAAACGCTCAACAAGCCAAATCCCATTCATTTCAATGGCCCCTGTTCACAGCTGAGCCTTCTGTCACCTGAAGCAAAATGCCCGTCACTCCAAAAAGTACACAAGCTTCTTTTTGGCAGATAATAAGCGTTTTTGGCCCCATAGACTTCAATAGAAACGCCTGACTTGAGTGTTTTACAAGCGTTTTGTTGCACGTTTTCTGCTCAAACAGCAGCTCTCCACTCCTAATTTACTCTCCTTCTCCCTCCCCCTAGTGCTTTCTATTGGCTAAACAAAAATGCCTGAAGCTGTAAAACGCTTGTAATACACTTCTAAAAATGCTCAAAAACTCTCAAATAAGAACAGGAGTAAATCGGGTACACTTTTTATGTGGTGTGTTGATGTGTGATTGGGATGTGGTGCTTAGATATATCGCCATTTGTATACAGCTCTCACTGTATTCATAATGAACTGTCATCATTTTGTTCTTCGAGTCTTTTTTTTATTAAAATATTTGCAGAAAATACATCTTTGGGTAGTTAGACGGTATTACCATCAGACCCAAAATGAGAAAGACGTATCCAGATTCTACAACCTAATAAACAGAAGATACGTAATATTCCAGCGAGTCTTTATATTCTGCGTACAACACAATCCCGACCATGAATAGTCTAGGGAGTACGCGGCATTAAATCAAAGGACAAGGAACAACAGAAATTATACAGTATCTATAACTAACCGTGAGGATTATAGAAATGATGGCAATGGAAATCCTTAGTCTTGAATTGTGAGTTTATATATCTCTGACTACCCACAACAGGGTCAGTGTATTACAGAACATAAAATCCTGGAGGTGGCCGCATGCCCATTTAAGCATTGATGACATGGACTCACATTGCTATGCGCAACATCTCATTTCCACCCCTTCTCCTGAGTTCTGACCTCTGCACCCACCACTCTGCCCACCACCTCTGCACATATCTTCCTCCATAGCCCTCACCCCCCCCCCCAAAGCAAACCTTACATCTGTATTCTCTCCCATCTGATGTAAGATGCCACTATTCATGGGCACTATTGGGTCTTCAAAAGCCGTTGGATGTATGACAGGATATGCTGGACCTACTGCACATGCACTCAGCTACACACGCAGAGACGGCACCGCTGGGGGGACTAAAGCCCCATACACACATACAGTTTTTCTTCAGGTTTACCAAAACCATCTAATATGAGGTCAAACCTTAAGAGTTTAAATTCGTATGTAATCAGGCAGGCCCTTGCACTACATGGTTTTGGTAAACCTTAAGACAAAAACCTGCAGAAAAACTGATAGTGTGTATGGGGCTTGAGGGGGTGATAATGAAATGTTTGCTCCTATTGCCAAGAAGATCTGTCCTGTGACAGCAGAAAGCAGATGGTGCGAACAGGAGATGGCGGTAGGGTTGCCACTTTTTCTTCAAGTCAAACCCGAACACTTTAGCGGCGCACAGCAATTTTATTTTATACATCTATTTTGCTAATAAATACCATTTGTAATCATATGAAGTTAATCAAAAGAGTCCCCCTTTACATCAGAGTCCACAGAGATCCCCTTTTACATCTGAACTCGCAGAGTTCCCTTTCAGTAAGGGGGACTCTGCAGACTCTGATGTGAGGGAGAACTCTGGGAACTCTGATGTACAGAGAGGACTCTGGTGTAAAAGGGAACTCTGATGTAAGGGGTGCTCTGAGAACCCTGATTTAAGGGGGAACACTGAGAACCCTGTACTCACTCAGAGGCAGGAGAGAGATGGGGGGAAGACTGCAGTCACAGACAGGGATAGATGGTGAGCTCACTCACCCATTGGCAGTCAGCACCTCTCATCCAGATGTATCTGAGGCTGCTGGACTTCAAATTTCCAGCCGCCACTTTCCTTGGAGTGTGGGCAGACACAGAGGGGAAGGGGCATGAGGAAGAGGTGCAGATCGAGCCCTCTCTCCTCTCTGTGTGTGTTTGGGGGGGGGGAGGGGGGATTTTTAGTGCTGGCTTTGGGCAGCATGAAAGAGAATGTTACAGACACTCTCAGCTTAGACAACTGCAGCCAGCAACCCAGCTGGGAAGCCCTAGTCCAGTCTGAATAATGAGTCAGGGTTTCAGGCACTCTGAAACCCGGACGCATGGTTTGAAACCCGAACTGTCCGGCTGAATCCCGGACAGGTGGCAACCCTACATGGCAGCCGCTGCGTGGTGGGCCAGATTTGGCCGGCGGGCCTTGTGTTTGCCTCCTGCAATGGTGTGATTGGTCAAGACAGTGATCACATGGGACAGAGCTGCTCGGCTCTGTACACTGTGTCTGCGGACCAAGCCATCACTGTACCACCAATAATGGACATACTAGCTGCCCAAAGGTGATTTCTGAAGTGTTTATAAACAGCATAGCAGAAATAGATGTCCATCTCCCAACCATTGTCAAACTGGCTGTCTAGAGGTGGAGAAAGAATGTAAAGATTATTGAATTTAGGTTGGCAATTAGCTGATTATTTTCATTTCAGGTTATTGCCAAGCCCACAGGAGCATACCAATGCTGCTAAATTCGGCTTGGGCATCAACACATCAACAGTCGTGAAAGGGATAAGCTGCAAATTGGAATCTTTTTGGATTTTAAGTGTAACATAAAGCGGAGCTCCGCCGGAAAAAAAATTATTAAAAGCCAGCAGCTACAGCTACAGCAGCTGCTGGCTTTTAATATTTGGACACTTACCTGTCCTGGAGTCCAGCAACGTCCGCAGCAGTCGCTCTGCTGCTCCCTCCGCCATCCTCGCTGAGGGAACCAGGAAGTGAAGCCCTGCGGCTTCATGCCCGGTTCCCTACGGTGCATGCGCGAGTCGCACTGCGCCGTTTTGATTGGTGCTCCTGTGTTCTGGGAGCCGAGTGTCTCCCAGAACACCACTACGGGAAGTCTGCGGGAAGTGACGTCACTCCCGCAGATTCCCGGAGAGAGGACTCCCGGATGTGGGTGAAAATACCTGTCTTAGACAGGTATCTTCACCCCCCTCCCCCCTGAAAGGTGTCAATTGTGACACCGGAGGGGGGGAGGGTTCCGATGAGAGGAACTTTTCATTTAGGGTGGAGCTCCACTATAAGGAAGTTATTCCGGACGGCTGCACTTCCAAAAATCCTTTTAGGGAAGCTTCATATGACAAGTGGTTGACAGATGGAGCAGGGGACAAAGAGGTAGACACGTTTTGCACAAATGTTAGCGCTTAGTGAGGTAATGACTAAGCGCCAACATTTGCGCGGAACGCGTCTACCTCTTTGTGCCCTGTTCCATCTGTCAACCACTTGTCATATGAAGCTTCAATAAAAGGATTTTTGGAAGTGCAGCCGTCGGAAATCATTTCTTTATGTTACACAGCATGCAAGCTCGGCTAGAACCTGAATAGTGTGTGTGGGGATTAACCATAGGCTCACTCACCTGGAGCGGCTTTTCTTGTTTGATTTGAACTTTTGATAACAGTAAACTGGAGACCAGCCTGTTTCAAGCTACCAACTGATTTACAAGGAAAACCCAGGTTGGAAGTTTCCTTTTGAAATGCTTAAAATTGTATCTCTAGACTAACTTTTTTTTCTATAGCTTTTGATAGTGTGAGGAAAAATTGGAACCTCAGTCAGGTTTTTATTGCTGTTTGGGTAGATTCATTCTATCAGGTGTAATAAAAAAATTAAAAATTAAAAAAAACTTTCAAAGCATTTCGCAGTGAAAGTTCATACACAATTCATTCTGTGTGAATGGGGCCAAAAAAGAACCATGAATAATATTAAGCTATTTCCTTTGCTTTGACAAATGTTTAAATTGATTTAAAACAGAAAGCACTGCATTTGGTCACTAGATGGTGGTAAGTATCATAGGAATTTCCTAGTGTAGTGTATATATGCTGTATTTTCCATTTTAAATCTATGAAAAACATTCAACCAAATTTTTTTTGCCCCATTGAATGTACAAACACTTTCACTGGGTAAACTTTTTTATCATTTTATATTTAGAAATTTATATTTAATATTCATCTATTTTTTTTTTATATATAAATAAACCCCTAAGCGTATGGAAATAGGAAGTGATGGGAAATCAAACATTTTAGAGTACTCCCCAGAAAAAGAAGTTAGGGAAGCCTTCCAATGGGGATGTTAGAATCCTCAGCCCTCCTTTCAAATCAGATTTCTCAGCTCCCCCCCCCCCCCCCCCTTACATCAAAGTCATCAGTTCCCCCTTACACTTCAGAGTCCCCAGACCCCCCCTTTCACAACAGACTCCAGCCACCCAATTTCCCATTAGAGTCCTCGGTCAGCCTGTCCGTGCCATGGAAACATAAAGCGATGTGCAAATATATGGCACACAGCGCTTCACCCCAGGATGTGACAGTACCCTGGTTGAGAAAGGAGTAGAAGGCTAGAACCCCTGCTAGATTTTGAAGCCCCAGACAGCAGTAAAAGCTGACACTCCATCCAAAACAAAAAAGCTTTGGCTTGACATACATTTTAAAGTGGAAAAAAATGAATCCCCGTTGCAATGATTTTAGCAAACTCTATTGCACAGTCCTACTTGTCAATTACTGACACCCATACATGGAACCCACCAACTTCCTACTTCCTGAGTGGGAGGGGCTAACTGATACAGTCGCATACATGAGAATTTTAAAGTGAGATCCATTTTTAGGAGTGATGAGTTACTTATCATTACGACATATACAATACTGGTTATCACTGATTTACCGCTATGTGAGATAACAGCAAACTACACCCCATGTGGGTTTTTATAGTATAATACCCATCTTGTTGCATAAGAATTTAAAGATTCGTTACATCCTAACTTAATATTTCAGCATATGGTGAATGCTGGCGAGCCATACCCCCTGACAGTCTCTTCTGTCTCACTGGGACTTTTTTTTTGGAGAGATCTCTGTGTGGAGTACCTGGATCTGCATGGCTGCTCTACTCATTATAAGGGGCTTCATTATCCCTCCCCTTAGTTCCCAATTTGCACATGTGCTGTGTCCATTGTGAGGGGTTCCCACTATCCCTGCTCAGACTCCAGGTCCGTACACCCACTGTCCATTATGAGGGGTTACCACCATGCCTGCACTGAGTACCTGGATGTCAACACCTGTTGTGCCCATTATGATAGGTTCCCACCATTACTGTGCCGAGTTCCCGGTTCTGCATACTTTTTGTGCCCATTATGAGGGCTTCCCACCACACCTACACTGGGTTCCTGGGTCTGTACACCTGCTGTGCCCATTATGAGGGCTTCCCACCATAGCTACACTGGGTTCCTGGGTCTGTATACCTGCTGTGCCCATTATGAGGAGTTCCCACCATCCCTGTGCTGAGTTATTGGGTCTGTACACCTGCTGTGCCCATTGTGAGGGGTTCCCACCATCCCTGTGCTGAGTCTTCGTGTCTGTACACCTGCTGTTTCCATTATGAAGGGTTCCCACCATCCCTGTGCTGAGTCCCAGGTTTGTATACCAGATGTGCACATTATGAGGGGTTTCCACCATCCCTGCACTGAGTTCCTGGGTGTGTACACCTGATGTGCTCATTGTTAGGGGTTTCCACCATACCTGCACTGAGTACTTGGATCTCAACACCTGCTGTGCCCATTAAGATGGGTTCCCAGCATACCTGTCCTAAATTCCCAGTTCTGTACACTTTTTGTGCCCATTATGAGGGGTTCCCACCATAACTACACTGGGCTCCTGGGTCTGCATACTGTGTCCATTATGAGGCATTCCCATCATTACTGTGCTGAGTTCCCAGGTTTGTACACCTGATGTGCCCATTATGAGGGGTTCCCACCTTCCCTGCACTGAGTTCTCGGGCCTGAATACCTGCTGTACCCGATATGAGGGGTTCCCACTAAATCTGCACTGAATTCCTGGGTCTGCACCCTTGCTGTGCCCATTATGAGCTTATGGGCTCCCACCATTCCTGCTGGATATTTATGTATTTTATATTATGAAGAATGTAACAGGAGGAGCTGGAAAACACAAAGGTGGGTGGAGGCACCCCAAAACTTCCAAGTGGATAAGAACATAGTCGGGAAATATAAATGGGAAATCTCATTGTTGTAGTATCTAAGGCATATAAAAAGTCAATGGCCCACCAGAATCTACTTATGACTAAAATACCACTTTGGTGGACCAATTCTTCATATTTACATGTCCTC
The DNA here is from genome assembly GCA_029206835.1 of Rana muscosa. Lineage (NCBI taxonomy): Eukaryota > Metazoa > Chordata > Amphibia > Anura > Ranidae > Rana > Rana muscosa. The sequence continues at coordinate 1,088,784,115 of CM055117.1, read as the reverse complement.
TCCCGTCTCTGAGTTGTCATTGCCTCCCTTTTCTTCGCTTTGGTCCAGGTCATCGGCAGTCGGCATATCCGGGTATGGTGGACAGTCGTCCTCTGGCAAAATGCTTCTAAAGCTCTCCTGATGCACTGTGACCTCCGATGAGTCCTTTCCAGAACCCACAGACTCCTGGTCGTAGTTCTGGAAGCTGCTTTTCACTTTCATGATGTACCGGCTCAGCACGTTCTCACTTTCTTTACTATTATTAACCACCGCTCCGTTGTCTGTTAGGGAGCGGCGCAATTGTTTCACCTCCGACTGGAGACGGATGACATTCTTGTTCAACTCTGTGATCCGGTTGCCAAGATCTGTAGGGGTAAAAGTAGTAATGTAAAAAGCTGTTCTTGTGGTAGGGTGTCTAAGGTGGAGCTCCTATAACATTGCAGTAAACCAACACTGTTCTCACATCCATTTACTGTACACCCCTGGGCCATCATGATGACATCATAAGACTTGAGAAGTGCTGTGCTAACTAGATGAAATGTTGTAGCTGTGTTTGGTGGGGATTGTGTAAAAATTACTGGGCAATGATTACCATCAGGTAATATTTAATTATAGTACATGGTTTGAAATAACATGTACCCCCTCCAAGTGTTCCCAAGGAAGGTCATCATTTGAACAATTGTGCTCTTCCAATCTTGTGGTAACAGTTTGGTGAAGACCCTTTTCTGTTCCAGCAGGACTGTGTCCCTGTGTACAAAGCCAACTCTATAAAGACATGGTTTTACCAGTTTGGTGTGAAGGTACTTGACCTCAACCCTGCTGCACACTTTTGGGATGAATTTGAAGGCCGATTCTCATTCAACATCAACACCTGACCTCAAAAAGGGTCACACATTCCCATAGAAACTACAAAATCTTGTGGAAAGTCTTCCCAGTAGAGTGGAGGCTCTATATCCATATCAATGCAAAAAAATCTGGATGAACCCTTTGTACTTTGCTATATACCCTTTCTAGCAAATTTTACAATAAAAATGCAGGGATTTTAGTTCACATGCATTGCAATACATGCTTAAGCTGTCCAATTGCCTCAAAGTAATCCCTCCCTGGCCAGTCCCTATTCTGCTCTGCAAAATGCTAATAGTGCCAAAATTAGGTAGATAGGAACAAGGTCTAAGAAGTAAGAGCACATGTATATCTTACTTCTTAAACTCCACATTAATGACAATGCTTTTGGAATGGGATGTCGAACAAGCGCATATACATAGAGTAGGTGTGATGGTCAGATGTCCACAGACCTTTTGGCCATATTGTGCATATTTTATATTTTAAAGATTGCTGCTAGATCTGCCTGGTGAGCAATACAGATGTACTTTCAGAGGACCCCTTTACCAAAGGAGCTTTTTTCTTTGTGCAACGGTTTACTGTAAGGATGGAGGCGTTTTCCTTATGTTACAAGGCTGACAGGAGTAGTGGTACCGGCATCACCACTCCTGTCAGCCCAGCTCTGGGAGCAGCAAGGAGAGGAGAAAAGAGCCGGGTCGTGGTGCGGGCTGTGTTCTCATTCCCCCTCTTCCTTCCTGAGAATGCAGCACTCTTGTATTAACAAGCAGGCGATAGATTTCACAAACACACAGGAGCTGCACTAGCAGGAATGAGGAGTGGGAGAAAAAGCACAGCCACACTGCCGAGCGCAGAATTATCCAGGAGAGAGCCGGGAGTGGAGGAGAGAGCCATCAACACAAGCATGTGCCCAGTGTTAAAATTGAGCTGCACAGTGATTTTGACAAGTGAGAGACTGCTGGGCATAGGATTACCTAAGCTTGCACATCATGAATAGGGGGAGTGCAGTTTTGCATCTTTACCCTGGGCGCTGGATGGCCTTGTCCCGGCACTGCCCGTATCTCCAAGAGTTGTGCAACCAAGCACCCAATAAAAAATGATTTCCATACAAAACCACTCACTGAAGCTCCCAATCCCAGATCGTGAACACCATCATGAGTAGAGATGAGCAAACTTCTGAACCTCTGAATGAGTTGTGGCTGGCCTGATTTTTTATTTAATTTCAGTGCCTCCAAAATTCTGAACCTTAAGTCCTAGTGAAGTCAACAGTAGTCTGAACCAGGCTAGAAAAAAGTGTGCATTACAGAGCAGCAAATGATGAAACACTGTGTAGAGTGGTTTGGGAAGCTTCGGATAGCCCAATGAGATGATGGGGCCAAAAAAATCAGCCTGAGACACTTCCTTTAAAAATTATACCAGGGTTAGAAAGATAGATTTTGGGACCTGGTGGCACTGGCAGTCGAGAGATAAGAAGACTTTTGGGAACCAGAATAGCCATGAATAACAGAGAAATTTGGATATCGGAATCTGTGAAATTAAGACCAAATTAAGTGTCACCCGAAATTCAGGCTCAACGCTAAACATAACTATAATCCAGTACCTCCACACACGTCAAAGACAAATACAAAAATTAGGGAAAGGGGGGGGGGGGGCAAGGATCCAGTTTTACTTTTTACCTTTTCGTCTGCTTTCCTCAAACTCCCTGCGAGCCGTATCGATGTATCTCTGAACCAGAGCTTTGATCACCTGCAGGCGGTACGAGATGCGGCTCTCCCCAGACTCTCCAGCGCTGACTCCCCTGTTGAACTGAATAGGAAAACATTGTCCAGGACCATCGGAATTCACTTTGAATAAATATTTGCTTATGGAAAGCAAAGAAAATGTTTCAGGGCTTTTTCTTTAAAGAAGAATATAGTATAATTATTTTGGTACTTACAATGGTAGAGATAGGTGGGTATTCTTGCTTCTTCTTGGGTTTGTAGCAGCACATAAATTGAAAAATTGCCCTGTGATTGGGAAGAAATACTGGTGTTATTTGAGCTGTGCCATGCACGTAGTGAAATTAAACATTATAGTAGATAAGGACTGCAAGTTTGGGAAAGGTTGCCAAGCATCTCTGTGAACTAAGAGACAATAAGCTTCTAAATTCCATGACATTTCTACCCATTAGTCCTGTTATGCCACCCCACCCCTTAAGAAAATCATAATGCCGGCAGCCCATTGCTGGGATGTGCGTGGGCTTCCCCATCCCACTGGCTCACAATTGTTAGTTGGTGACTGGGAGCTGCCGGTGACAGTCACAGTGCTGGAGGAGCGAGAAAGAGCATGTTCCCAGCACAAAAGGAATATGCATATATGTAGCAACAGGGGCAGGGCATAATGTCCAACAGAAGACAACCACACTCCTATTATCACAAGTCTTTTCTCTATTTGAATCCCGCTGAACCACCCGAGATTCGAACCGTGTATGGGCAGGCTGAATGTGATATAAACAAGACCAAGGAAAGATCCAAGCTTTACTCACCAGCCAGCCCGCTGACAACTGAATCAATCTATCTAAGAGCCCTTTCACACTGCCAGCGCCCGAAAAACGCTGGTAAAGCGCCGCTAAAACTATCAGTGCTTTACCAGCCGTTTTTCAAGCGCTAGCGGGGCGCTTTTAACCCCGCTAGTGGCCGAATAAAGGGTTAAAATCGCCCACAAAGCGCCGCTGCCAAGGGGCTTTTGCAGGCGCTTCCCATTGATTTCAATGGGAAGGGGCACTTTAGGAGCGGTATATTCACCACTCCTAAAGCGCTGAAAAAAAGCTGCTTGCAGGACTTTTTTTGATGCCCTGCCAGCGCAGTGCCCCAGTGTGAAAGCACTCGGGCTTGCACATTGGGATTGCAGATGAGGCTTCTTTCAGGTGCTTTACAGGTGCTTTTATTAGCGCTAAAGCTCCTGAAAAATGCCCCAGTGTGAAAGGGGTTTAACAGTATGCGTTTAGTCTGCACACATTTGCAAATACATGTGTAAGCCACAGAGCCTCGTCACGGCACCCTGGTGTCTGTGGTCCTATCTCTAGCTTATGAGAGACTCCACAATGGAAGCACATGCATTCTGATGGAGCTATGATTAAACACTAAGACAGTGTGAAACGCGTCAGCATCCACCAGAGTTTTGTGACTTGCCGTGTGTTATTTGGATTTTTGAAAGATTTTACAAAATAAAGGCTTTTATTGGAGTGCTGCTGTCCAGAAGATTTGTTCTTTTGTTATTGCCATTCTGATGGATAGGTGGAGGTCAGGTGGACTGAAGGGAGCCACGCCTTCTTAAAGGTACAGGGGCACACTGGACACCCACCAAATCGCACAATGACTGCAAAGGTGTCAGAGCGTTGTCTGACCAATATAGGGTTGATTGATCAATCAACTTGGGTACAACCAGCCTGCTGTATTTTACATACGATTATCACTAGCGGCTGGTATAGCCGCTAGCAATAATCACTGTCTTCTCCTGGTGGGGACGGCTTCCCCCGCCGGGAGAAGACAATGGCATGGCAGGAGGGATTAACACATCGACACTGTCTGTGTTGATGGGGAAATGGAACAAATTTTCTTCCTGCAACCTGCACCCTCTGTTCCAGAGGCTGGGAATGCAATCAACTTGGAGCGGTAACATTCTTCTGGCTTTCTACCACAAAATAAGGCCCACCTCTGTGCTGCCATATATATGCGTACAGCCATCAGGAAGGGGTTAATAATCATTTCTCAAAAAACATATTTTACATCCAATTAAAGGGCCAGTGCGCCTCACAGTGTTATTTTAGTTATAAGTGAAGTCTGGTGGGTCCGTGACTTCTCATACTGTGAACTCTCCCTGCAATAATTCCCAGCTCTGCTCCCGGTTGGAATATATGTTTGCAGATTGGGGAACTCAGCATAGGGATCCCCCCAATCCCTGAATGGTAGAAGAGGCTTTCACTCTTCTGTATCCACCAAACACCAAAATATCTGCTGTAAACCATGCCCAGGGAGTAAGGCTGACATTGGAGATGAGGATAGTACCTGACGATGTAGAAGAGAGATTTTGGGGTAGGGATGATGTTAAATGGAACGGGAAGAGTCAGTCCTTCTCTGAAATAGGACAGATACAATTTGGAGCGCGCAAATTTCCATTCCACATCAGCGTCATCCTGCAGAGACATCACGGAGAGAGAGAGAGAGAGAGGGGAGTCAAAGCCAGGAAATGAGATCCAGTTTATACAGTATATACAGTATATAGACACATGGACACAGAATGTGTTTCTTCCTTGGATAGGGTGGGGGAAGGGTAGATCTCCTGCCAGGTTGTCTTAGCTGCTTGTGTCCATGTTGGGAAATTGTATACTGTATTGACCCACACTGATCCATAGTGATCATCGATCCTGGATTTTGCTACTCTATACTTCAAGGTGCATATGCTGGACACTTGTTTTGAGAGTATAACCATTGGAGGACTGCCTTTCAGTGGTTATTTTATTCATAGATATTTGAATAATGAAAGGATAATGATTTCTGGAATTTACATTTGGAATATGTCTAAATTAATCTCTGGATATTACTGTGATCCTCTTCAGGATCGTTATGAGGGATTTTTGTTTTTAAAGCATAATAAGCCATCTAACATCATTGTTTAATATTGGAGGACTACCATTGATGCCCAGTGGTTTCTTCTTTGATCTCTGAATAAGTTACTTGTACCACATTTGGGTTACCTTTACTATCTTTACTAATGGGTTGGCTTTACTATCACCACATTTACTGTCTTGGGCAGTGTATATTTCTATATTGTCCCCCAGAGAGACCACTTGATACATGTTCATATATCTGGAATGGTTATGGCTTACATTGTATATTCTGCAGAGTGGATTTGGGTTTTAATCATATATTGACATTTGTTACCATAGTCTTTTAATGATACGTTTGGTAATAAAGATCTAAACAAGCCCATGACTATTACACGGAATAAGAGAATTTTTATAATCAGTTTTAGCCATGAAAACAGGTTTATTTTCTACAAATATCTACTGAAGTCCTTTCCTGGAAACACATCATGAAGGAAGCAGAAATGTCCCTGAATTAAAGGGAAACCCTACTTTTCAGTTGACTTCAGTAGAGGTGTGTCCATTGAGAGATTTCCCCCTCACCTCCTGTCTTGGTGACTACTATGCCTGGGGCAGGAAATGAGGGGAAATCTCCTCAACATGGACAAAGCAATAAAAGCTAAACCCTTTCTCCCACTCTATTATAAAGACGATTATTGGAGCCGCTGTGGACTTTTTGTTGGATTAAACAAGTCCAGCCATTCTCCTCTGACCTCTCTCAAGTACATGTAAACCCTAAGTGAATGACAATTGTTCAGTCCCACTATCCACCTTCACCTCCAAACATTTCCAAAATCTTCCCCTTCCTAACAAACACCACTCAGATACTAATTTACTCCCTTGTTATCTCTCACCTTGACTACTGCAACTTCCTCCTCATTGGCTGACCTCTACACAGGATATTCCCTCTTCAGGCTATCATGAATGCTGCGGCAGTCTCATCCAGTTTATCAACCATTCAATGTCCTCCAACCCCCTCTGCCAATAATTCCACTGGTCTCCACTCAGTGTCTCCCACCTCTCTCTGTCAATAATTCCACTGGTCTCCACTCAGTGTCTCCCACCCCTCTCTGCCAATAATTCCACTGGTCTCCACTCAGTGCCTCCCACCCCTCTCTGACAATCATTCTACTGGTTTCCACTAAGTGCCCTCCACCCGTCCGCCTGTATTGGTTTTCTGTCCTGACCCTCTGCTTTGAATCTACTGTATCCTTCATTCCTATGTACCCACCCCTCCACTGACCTCTGCTTAGTGTCTACCACCCCTCTTTGCCAATAATTCTACTGGTCTCCACTCAGTGTCCTCCACCCCTCTCTGACAATCATTCCACTGGTCTCCACTCAGTGTCCTCCCCCCTTTTCTGAGGATCATTCCACTGGTCTCCACCCAGTGTCCTCCACCCGTCTCTGACAATCATTCCACTGGTCTCCACTCTGTGTCCTCCATCCCTCTCTGACAATAATTCCAATAGTCTCCACTCAGTGTCCTCCACTACTCTGTACCCATCCCTGCACTGGCCTCTGCTTAGTGTCTACCACCCCTCTCTGCCAATAATTCCACTGGTCTCCGCTCAGTGTCCTCCACCCCTCTCTGACAATCATTCCATTGGTCTCCACTTAGCGTCCTCCCCTCTTTTCTGAGAATCATTCCACTGGTCTCCACTCAGTGTCCTCCACCTCTCTCTGACAATCATTCCAATGGTCTCCACTCAGTGTCCTCCACCCCTCTCTGACAATCATTCCATTGGTATCCACTTAGTGTCCTCCACCCATCTCTGACAATCATTCCATTGGTATCCACCTAGTGTCCTCCACCCCTCTCTGACAATCATTCCATTGGTATACACTTAGTGTCCTTCCCCCTTTTCTGAGGATCATTGCACTGGTCTCCACTCAGTGTCCTCCATCCCTCTCTGACAATCATTCCAATAGTCTCCACTACTCTGTACCCATCCCTCCACTGGCCTCTGCTTAGTGTCTACCACCCCTCTCTGTCAAACTTTCCACTGGTCTCCACTCAGTGTCCTCCACCCGTTTTTGACAATCATTCCAATGGTCTCCACTCAGTGTCCTCTACTCCTCTCTGACAATCATTCCATTGGTCTCCACTTAGCGTCCTCCCCTCTTTTCTGAGAATCATTCCACTGGTCTCCACTCAGTGTTCTCCACCTTTCTCTGACAATCATTCCATTGGTATCCACTTAGTGTCCTCCACCCCTCTCTGACAATCATTCTATTGGTATACACTTAGTGTCCTACCCCCTTTTCTGAGGATCATTCCACTGGTCTTCACTCAGTGTCTTCCATCCCTCTCTGACAATCATTTCAATAGTCTCCACTCAGTGTCCTCCACTACTCTGTACCCATCCCTCCACTGGCCTCTGCTTAGTGTCTACCACCCCTCTCTGCCAATCCTTGCACTGGTCTACAGTCAGGGTCCTCCACCTGTCGGCCTGTATTGGTTTTCTGTCCTGACCCTCTGCTTTGAATCTACTGTATGCTCAGATCACCTGCCTTTGGGCTTTGTTTTTTCTAACTGTGTTACATCAGCATCTGTCCAGCTTGCTTGTAGGGTGCCACCTCTGGTGACACAGTAAGTCCATTGAACTTTGTGACAGTTAACAATTGTATCCAATACAATGGCTCCAACCACCTGCTGAAATGTGTAACATGTAATATGTCATTGGAGCAGTTGCCATCACCCGGTTATCCCTCACACTAGGGCAAAACTCTCACCTCAATCTTCTGGAAGGAATTGGTGATCATGGCAATAAGCATGTTGAGTAGGACAATCACCATGATAATGGTAAAGATTCCATACAGTGCTCGACCAGCAAATTCTGCCACGTAGTAGTGATTCATGTCCACAGTGGTCCTCTCCACCATCTGGAACATCGTCCAGAACAGGAACTGGAATGTCTCATTTAAGCTGGAATAGCCAAGAGACAAAGAATGACCTGGGAGCTCTCAGAAATACAAACAGCCCCATACCTGCTCTCTAGATCCTTATGTGGTTTTTACAAGGACTTTACATTGAAAAATTCTGCATTTTGTTTCCTCTTGGGTTGCTCAATGAAAAAAAAAAAAAAACAGCTGTATACAGATTAAATAACAAAATTGTGTAAAGCAGCCCATACAGGGGGCAAATTTCCTGGTTGCAGAAAATACATTTGCTTGATTCCCCCATCAACACAGACAATGTTGACAGGGGAATCCCACCCGTCGAGCCATTGTATTTGTTAGCAGCTATACAAGCCGGCAGGCTGGTTGTAACCAAGTTGATTGAAGAATCAACTTGGTACACGGTTCGAATCTCTGCCAGTTCAGCATTCGAACCGTCTATGGCTGGCCTAACAAGGGCCAGTCAATGGATAATCAACCCATGCCAAATACAAACTTTTAACGAAGCTTCCGTCTTATCTGGAAACGTCACACTCCCTGCTGACTAGAGGGCATGTCAGACCTCTGCAAAGAGGCCACTGTTTCCACACAGAGAACATACAGCTTGCAGACTTTTTTTTTTTTACTGATACTGTGGCTTCTGTCTAAAGAAAAATGTAAGAATTTGCACACCTTTCATTTTTATGCATCTGGAATGTACTTAGCTCAAAGTTAAAAAAACATTTTTATCTGAAATTTCAATTGGGCTTTTTAATGTCTGTATGCAAAATAAAGATGTATATACAGTTCTAAAATGCCAATTAAAACATTTATAAAAATAAAACAAAATAAAAACGACCCACAACCATTTTATTTTCTGTTTGTGTTTGTTCCCAATATTTGTGTTTGTTGCGTATATCCCCATGTTCATGTTGTTATATATTATCAATGTGCAAAAAACACTTTTTTACTATCAAACTGTTTGTGGCCCGGTCTAAAGTCCCAATCTGAGGAATTCATGTTCTGGCTGTTTAGGTATCTAAGTGCTTCAATTACTGGTCCAGAGACAGGATTACTTGTTGAATGTGAAATACGTACTTTCCCAGCTTGTCTGATTCACTGTAGTTAACATAGATGTTGTTGAGGCCACACAGGAAGGCGGTGAGAATAATCATCAAGATAAACATGAACCTAAGGAATGGAGAGACAAAGGGAGACACAAGGATTAAAGGGTATGTAACCCCTAACAATGGACTTTTTTTATTTACTCCACTTAAAAATGAAAAAAAAATATTTGTTGATCATGTCAGAATATCAAAAAATTATCTTAATGAGTCTAATTAGTCCTCCCAGTTCTTATCTTGAACTATAGAAGAATTAGTGCTCATAGAATCCCTGCCAGGTCTTCCCGGGTTACCAGAATTCTTGGGACATCCCGTATTCACAGGATCCTTGCCGAGTTGTCCAAAATTGCTAGGACCTCCACTATCCCCAGATATTTTAGAGTTCCCTGAAGTGACGCTAGGCATGTTCTCTAACCAAAAGGTTATTTAAGCTCCAGTCTTTGAAATGGCAAGTGCTGTGTCTTATCATTAACTACCTGAGAACTAAAGAGTTATGACACTTACAGTACCCTGCCAGTTGCCTGTTCCTTGCAGACCCAAATTGACCGGACTACTCTTCTGCTTGCCTGCCTGTTGCCAGCTCAGATTGACCCAACTACTGGATTTCTGCCCACCATGACTTCTGCCTGAACCTGACTACTTTCCATCTTACAGACTTGTGAATAGTCTCTGCACCATATCCTTCCCATTCCAGGTACGCCCTTGGTGGGGCAATCCTGAGGGCAAATAAAATCAGGACCACTAAGGTTCCTGGCCCACTCTCCACCATTAAGAGCTCTGATGAAGACCAACTGTCACTTAGACTCTGCATCCGTATAGGGCCCAAGCCACCTAACAGGGGATACCATAACATGAGGACAGTTGGAAGGATTTAAAGCGGAGGTTCACCGAAAATAATAACTATATTCCTAAGCAATCAAGGCACCTTATACATTATTAAAATGTTGGTGACCGTTTTCATAAATATATAAATACCGTAGTATTTCGATTCCAATACAGATTTCCGGGATTCATCTCCCGCGGGAGTAGGCGTGTCTAAGCCTTTCCCCAGCGCCGCAATGCTAGTTGGGAGTTCGCTGCAATATATTCTTGGAGCACAGTGTCGTGCTTCCCAGATACATTGTGGAATGCCTAGCAGTGAAATCTCGAGAGATTTTACATGTTAAGTGACGTGTGACGCCGGTCTTCCAGGAAATGCTTGCTTGTGGGCTTCACAATGCCCACAAGCAAAATGGAAATTCACAGGAAAGAATTTTATAACTCCGTTTTCTGAACGAAAACGGACAGCTGACATTTGAGGAAACCAAAGAAGTGAGTGAATGTAAATCCCTATAGAATGCAAAAAAAAAAAAAAACGATCTGCCACGGAACCCCCGCTTTAATAGTTTAGCAAAAGACAACTGTAAAGAGTGGCTGACACGAGTCCACAAAAATGGTTTGTGTTGTCAGCCCACAACAGGTCTAGCAGATGAACTAGTGTTTTGTTTTTTGTTTTTGTACTTGCATGGTTAAAATATGGAAAAATGTGCAGAGAGGTACTGTATGTTTTTTTTTCTATTTTGTCCTTACATACACTTTAATAGTCATTCACATTTTTAGTAAAGTGTTACTATTGATCTATCTGTCTGTTTTTCTTTTGGAGCTGTGATTGTCAACTTCTTTTAAAATGTGCATGTTACAGGGCTTTCGCTATTGCTTCACTACTTAAAGTGGACCTGAACTTAGAAAATTGAGGATTTGCTATCTTATAGTAAGCAGAGAAGCAGCAGTGCACTTCCTTTGCCCAGACACTCCTGTTCTGTGGCCCCATAGCTGTATCGCTATCTCTGACTCTCACCAGATCTGGAGTGAGTTTTGGTGATGCCACTACTCTGCTGCTCACTGTTCTCCTTGCTGGAGAGGAAGCTGTGCCTGAGAATCTGTAGTGCAAGGATCTCCCTTCTGCTTCTTCTTCATTATTACCCCACCAGTCATTTGATCACCAGTCATTGGGACTGGATATTTAGGTCAAGGAACCTGCTAAGATATCTCATCTGGTGTAGAAGGCTTCTATTAGTTGGCTCTATTCAGAGATGTTAGGTGCAAAAAGTACTGTTGAGCTTATTGTGTATGGAACCTGTACCCCAATTTGATGTATTTCTCGGTATATTTCATGGAAATTCCAAACAGACTTCCACTGCGTTTTGGAAATTTCAAGGACCTCTCTTCATCGGGGCAAAAAGAGTAAATCATATAATAGAATTCATCTGCAGCTTGTGTGTGGAGATATTTAAATACAAGTAATCTATGGGCTAAAACTATATCATTGCAGTAAATATATGCATATAAAAATTCAATAGACCAATAATTAAGCTTTGCAAAGTGTTAAGCTGGCCATAGATGGTTCAAATCTTGGCTGGTTTAGCAGGGACCAGCTGAGATTCAAACCATGTATGGGCATGTATGTACCCAAGTTGATTGATCGAACAACTTGGGGACAACCAGCCTGTTAGATGTTTCATGCGATAGCTGCTAGCAATAATCATTGTGTTTTCCCGGCCAGGGCTTCGAAGGAGGAAATCCCCCATCAACACTGACTGTGTTGATGGGTAAATAGAGAGATTTTCTTTCCTATAACCCGTGGTTGTAAGAAAGAAAATCGCTCCATCTATGGCCAGGTTTATAGAGGGTAAGATACATTGACGTCCAGGATAAGAATGATAGCCATGCACCTTTATGAACAAATAAGCAAATGAAGATAACATATCTCTATCCAGGTTTCCTTTAACAGTCTCTGAGTTTTCTAAGGCAATAATTCTATTTGTTTTTGCAAAATGTTTTGAATAAGGGCCCCCAATGGAAATCTAACAGGAAAAAAGGAAACAGCGCCAAGGATCTATAATAGAAAATTGAAGATGTAAAATGCAGTAAATTTTAACTATGGATCACGGCTACCATGATTTTTGTCAGGACCAAAAATTTAACTAAGAAAAGAAAGGAAGGCAGTGCTGATCAAAAATAACTATGAATAACACCCTATAAAAATATCTCTTTACAGTGAAAAAATGTGACCATAGATAGGACCAAGAAATAAGCCCCAAAATACAATAAATCTGAAATACAAATCAATAAAGGGCAAAAGTGAATAAAATTAATAATAATCTCTACACACAATAAATTTCATAATGTGAAAGATGTCTTATGACGAAATGCGTAGGGCGGGGCAAGGACTCTGATGTCAACACGCTCTCCAGGATCGTACTCGCGGCTCGCATATGAACTTAAGAGGCTGGAGGCGATTTGGAATACACAAATGCATGTGTAGCGGCCTCACTCTCTCTCTCTCTTCTTTATCGGTTACTCTGGCTCTGGTCTAGGGGTATCTTGGAGGGGAGAGCGAGGTGCGCCACGGCCCATGTCCTCTTGATTACAGCATGTAGAGATGAAGACCAGTATCTAGTTGTATTCGGGCCTGTGTATACGCTTAGAGCCAAGTCTGTTCTGCTGATAGCCCCCTTTGCTCCCAGTAATTGGAGTACCACACACTGAAAAGGTCCAAAACGTATTTATTCCATAACGACAAACAAATAGTCCTTTGCGAGCAGACAGTTTGAGACGCATAGTACAGTTCAGTATTGGTGGAGAGTAGGTCAAGGCACAATCCTCAAAGAAAACTAAACCGTTGAGGTTTCACCAACGGTTGCTAAGCTCAGTGGCTGTTAAATGGAATTTTTGGCTTCAGAGTCTCTTCCAGCGACTCTAGTGAACAGGAACTGGAGTTACCTTCGCTACGTTGCAGCCCCTGTCAGGGGGAAGACATCCCTCCAAGGGAGTTACCAGAGGCCCCACCGTCACCGGGTTAATGCTGTACCGGACTATCCGGAAGGGTTACACTCCCCGGCCTCCTCGCCTCAGATACGGGTCCCAACACCTTAGGGCCCCTCAGACTCCTCCACCCTCGCGGAACCCAGTCAAAGTTACTGGGCCCCAGGCTCCGGTAGTAGTACCTCACCCCAGGCTTAAGGTGCCTGGGATGGACTCCATCTCTCGCTCCGGCCAGGTCAAGGGCACCTGGGCCCGGAACTCCGGAACGCCAGCACCCAGGCTGAAGGTGCCTGGGTGCGGCTGCGTCCTCCAACTCTGAACCCCAAGGTCAGGGCGTCCGCCCCTTTTATCTCCTCTCCCCCTGCGTCACAGCGGGTTCCCCGCCCCGCTGTACCAGCGCCAGGAAAGGACAAAAAGGGAGCAGTCTTGCGGTGCAGGTTCAACTCCAGCCCAGGGCGACAACGCCACCAGCAGGCCACAGGGAACCCTGCACCACCAGAGTCCTCCAAGAACCACAAAAAGAGATTCTCAGATACCCTAACAATTAGTACTTCTGGGTTAAATAACCCAGATGCCCCCCCCCCCCAATTTAAATACCCGCTACACATGTAATCCCTAGTGTCGGGTCTGACACTTTTAAAATGTGTGTGGAACTTATTCTTAATGTTTAAAATAAACCTTTTAAAACGCGTTATCACAATATTGGAGCCTCCTTCTTCCTTTCTATATATATGTGGGAACCGTAGCATGAGATTTGGAGAGGACTCTGTGAATTGCAAACAGCACCTTGGATTTAAGCATTGATTGCAAAAAGGCGCAGTTGCTGGTTTATAATCTTACCAGCCATTTGATCTGGTGAGTCAGTGTGATACGACTGGTGGAGGATCACATTGGGTGTTATTATCACATTTGTTTGGCATACAAGACATCACTGAAGCGTCACTATTATATATTTTTTGTATTGATGAACTATCACTTTTCACGTTTATGAATTTTTATATATATATTTATATATTTAGATTTTTTTTCAGATATTTTTGGAGCACTACAATGGTGAACTTTGTTGTTTTTACATTCACATTATGAAATTTATTATATTTACAGATTATTATTCATTTTGAGCTTTTTTGCACTCTATTGATTTGTATTTCAAATTAATTGTATTTTGGGGCTTATTTTCAGGTCCTATCTATGGTCAAATTTTTTCACTGTAAAGAGATATTTAATTGATAGATCAACTTTTCCTGAGCAGGAATGGCCATGGGTGGTATAAAATTCAGCTGGTCACTGCTAAACTGGCTGAATTTCGATCCATCTTTAAACCCAGATCATAAATCACATCAGCACTCTGACTAAAACTTTTTTTTTAGCTCTCTTGCAAGCCCACACACTGGCCGATAACACAACAATTCTCTGTACATAGTAGTATTAGGAACAAGATAAACCTTCTCCTCTTTCCTACAGGTCTGGAATATCACATAGAAGATCTCCAGGAATGAGGATGGACAGGAGAGGAATGTGTGCTGTAATGTAACTGCAGCTCATTTTAAAAAGACCCCATCGGGCCTCTAACCAAAGAAACCACCAGTACGTTGCAACAGAAGAGGTATTATACTCACCACTCCAGCGGATGTGTCTTTTCCCTCGCCTCTGTTCCAGGACTGATGTTTTTATTAGAGTGTTTGGTATTCAACACTTCTGGGAATGTCTGATGTCTGTGTCCCCCACTTTGCGTTGAGGTTCATTCTTTCAACCCCTACATTGTTGCTGTAGTTGTGTAGTGATTTAGAGGTTTGAAGAACGAACCTAGGTATACAGCAGGGGATACAGGCATCCTACTCTCCCAGAAGTGTTTAATGCCAAAGGCTCTTATAGATGTAGCACCCTGGTGTTTAGGCAGGGTTGCTAAGTACATTTTGTTTGCCAGGCAGTAGTGGCCCTAGTTAATTGTTAGTAGATCCACCAATTCCTCTCTAGTTCTGGACTTGCTGCACCTTCTCTCTTCTGTTGCTAGGTGGCATTATGCTGGTAACATTAGATAAGACAAGGGCTTAGCAAGATCAGGTTACGAATGGATGGGGTGTCTCAGCTAATTGGCGGGGGTTTCTTTAGTGCCTTGGACTGCTGGGAGAGCTTATTTATTTGGGTGGAAACGGGTGATCTGGGTTCTGTGCCACCTGGACAGCTGTCTGGGTGGACGTGTGTTATGCTGCCCCGGGCTGCTAGGCCGTAAGCCTGAGGCTGTCTGAGGGCCTATCCAGAAGCAGGAGAAGCAGCGCAGGGTTAGGACTGCAGGATCGGAGACCATCCAAGAGTAACAGTTCAGCCGGACGGGGAACCAGTTGTGGTCGGAGGTAGAGGGGAATCTGTCTCCACTAAGGGACCATCCACCTTGTTACCAGAGACTATTGTGAGTAAGCTGGAGCCAGTACCAAAGCAGTCTTCTCACCAGCCAGGGTTGGTGAAGAGGTGGGAGAACTTCAGAAAGTGCCAAGTCAGGGACTCAGAGGTACAGCAGAGGTAACGCTTGTGGAGCATCAGTGGGTGCCAAGCCAGAGACCTAGCGGGTCAGCAGGGGTGACGCTTGAAGAGTATCTGTGAGTGCCAAGCCAGGGACCCAGCAGGGAAGCGGGGGGGACGCTTGAGGAAGATACTGAGTTATGAAAGTGGAAGAGCTCAGGGGATCCAGTGGCGATTGGGTCTGAGAGTCTAATGAGATAGACTGTGAGCTCAATGAGTGAAGACCTACAGTGAGAGGCTGTGGTGTGCGAGGGGAACTATTTGTTTTACCAATAGTTAAGTACAAATACCGTTAGTGACTGTTACAAGATTTGTTGCCAGAGGAGACAGTTGTCCTACCTATACAGACGTGGTGTCCGGCTGGAGGCCTTCCACTGTATAGCTGTCTACCTATAGAAGTCTCAGAGTCTGCCAATTGTCATTGCATCTACTTAAGGGTGTCCTGGCCCTAGCTCTTTCTCCCACAGTTCTTGTTCAAGAGACAATAAATCTCTTTGCATTCAAAAAGTGTCTGGTCCCCAGTACTTCAGCTTGTATTATACCCACCATGCCTTGTAACCCACTCTACTAAGAAGGATGTCAGCTCTCCCTGACTCTGGAGGTCACCATTAGGCCTCTAGAAGTCCAGGACCTTGCCACATAGAGGCTGCAGTACTAGGATGTAGAAGGGGAGGTAGGAGACGTGGGCCTCCAGAGAGGTGAGTATAATACCTCATCTATTACAGAGAATGGAGGGGAGTTAGGAGACATGGGACACCAGAGGGAGGGGAGTATAACTCCTCTCCTATTACATGGAATGAAAATAAGGTAGTAGATACAGGCCTTCATAGTGGTGAGCATAATACCTCTTCTATTACAGGTAAAGGAGGGGAGGTAGGAGACACAGGAGACCAGAGGGGTGATCATACTACTTTTTACAGAGAACTGGGAGGTATCATTTGATCTGACAGGATCTATTTAAAGCAGAGTTCCACCCAAAAATTGAACTTTCGCTTTTCGGAACCCTCCCCCCCTCTCTGGTGTCACATTTGGCACCTTTCAGGGGGGAGGGGGTGCAGATACCTGTATAATACAGGTATTTGCACCCACTTCCGGGGAGAGACTCCCACGGGAGTCCCTCCACTTACCGTCCCCCCCCCCCGCTGCCTTCTGGGAAACACACTGGTCCCAGGAGACAGTGGGGGCCACTGGGAACGTGACGCGCTACTCGCGCATGCGTAGTAGGGAACCGGGCAGTGAAGCCGCAATGCTTCACTTCCTGATTCCCTCACCGTGGGTGGCAGCGGGGGCAGCCGAGAGATGAGCGACTGCTCAGCTTCAGCTGCCGACATCGCGGGCACCCTGGGCAGGTAAGTGTCCATTTATTAAAAGTCAGCAGCTGCAGTATTTGTAGCTGCTGGCTTTTATTTATTTATTTTTTTCACAGGACCTCCGCTTTAACCCCTTCCCATCCCGCCCATGTACATATGACGTCCACAGGAGGGATCTCCCATCCTGGGTGGACGTCAAATGACGTCCTGGGCTTCCCGGCCGTCTAGGGGGCGCGCGCGCGCCGCATCGATCCGGATCTGGTGCGCGTGCCCGGCGGTCGCAATGTCCGCAGGCACCCACGATTGCCCGTGATCACAGCAGGACCGTGGATCTGTGTGTGTAAACACACAGATTCATGTCCTGTCAGAGGTGAGGAGACTGATGTGTGTTCACAGTACAGCGGAACACCCCTTGTGAGTCCCCTCCCCCTACAGTTAGAATCACTCCCTAGGGAACATATTTAACCCCTTGATTGCCCCCTAGTGTTAACCCCTTCCCTGCCAGTCACATTTACACAGTAATCAGTGCAGTTTTATAGCACTATAGTACGGGCAGTAAAGCCGTAAGGCTTCCCTTAGTCAGGATGGAGGCGCCGGGACCTGCCAGGACCGAGCGATCGCCGTCGGGGGCCCGACATCGCGGGCGAGTAGGACAGGTAAGTGTCCTTATTAAAAGTCAGCAGCTACAGTGTTAGTAGCTGCTGACTTTTAAAAAAAATTAAAAATCGCGGGTGGAATCCCGCTTTAAGTAAACACCACTTTATCGCATTTAGTAAATCCTCCCTCCTGACAGGTAAAATTGTGTTTTGAGAGTTTTTAAGCAATTGTAGTTGTGAAAAAAATTAAAACTTTTGCGCAAACCAATTAATATATGCTTATTGCGATTTTTTTTTACCAAAAATATGTAGAAGAATACAAATCGGCCTAAACTGAGGAAAAAATAAGTTTTTTAAAAAAAATTGTGATATTTATTAAATCAAAAATTTTAAATTATTGTGTTTTTTTCAAAATTGTCGCTCTTCTTTTGTTTATAGCGCAAAAACCGCAGAGGTGATCAAATACCACCAAACGAAAGCTCTATTTGTGGGGAAAAAAACCAAAGATTTCATTTGTGTACAGTGTTGCATGACCACGCAATTGTCATTCAAAGTGCGACAGCATTGAAAACGAAAAATTGGTCTGGGCAGGAAGGGGGTGAAAAGGCCCGGTTTTGAAGTGGTTTAACCACTACAGGCCCGCGCTGTAGTCGAATGACGGCTACAGCGCGGACCTAGAATGCCGGGAGGACGTCAATTGACGTCCGCCCCTTGCTTCGTTCCCTACGGCCACTGGGGGTGCGCGAGCGCCGCCAGCATGCCCGGCGTCCCACTGAGATGCCGATGCGCGTGCCTGGCGGCCGCGATGTCCGCCAGGCACCCGCGATCGGCCGGTACACAGACAAGGACGTGGATCTCTGTGTGTAAACACAGAGATCCACGTCCTGTCAGGGAGAGGAGACCGATGCTGTGTCCCTTGTACATAGGGACACAGATCGGTCACCTCCCCCAGTCAGTTCCCTCCCCCCACAGTAGTAATCACTCACTTAGGCACACTTAACCCACTGCCAGTGTCATTTTTACAGTAACCAGAGCATTTTTATAGCACTGATCGCTGTAAAAATGACAATGGTCCCAAAATGGTGTCAAAAGTGTCCGATGTGTCCGCCATAATGTCGCAGTCACAATAAAAATCGCTGATTGCCCGCCATTACTAGTAAAAAATAAAAATTAATAAAAATGCTATAAAACTATGCCCTATTTTGTAGACGCTTTAACTTTTGCGCAAACCAATCAATAAACGCTTATTGCAATTTTTTTTACCAAAAATATGTAGAAGAATACGTATCGGTCTAAACTGAGAAAAATTTTAAAAAAATAAAAATAAATTGGGATATTTATTATAGCAAAAAGTAAAAAATATTGTGTTTTTTTTCAAAATTGTCGCTCTATTTTTGTTTATAGCGCAAAAAATAAAAACCGCAGAGGTGATCAAATACCACCAAAAGAAAGCTCTATTTGTGGGAAAAAAAAGGCGTCAATTTTGTTTGGGAGCCACGTCGCACGACCGCGCAATTGTCAGTTAAAGCGACGCAGTGCTGAAAGCTGAAAATTGGCCTGGGCAGGAAGGGGGGTTAAGTGCCCAGTAAGCAAGTGGTTAAGTACCACCCCAGAGGGTCCCACTCCTTACCTTATCATGTCATCGATCATTTTGCCAATAGAGATCTGCAGGGTCCCGAGGGTCTCATGTGCAGGAAGGATATAAGCTAAACGTGTAAAGCTTAGCATGCTGGTGACGGCAAACAGAACCTCGGCTATGAACTGCGGGTCCTCCGTGTTCCAGTCTGAGCGACCTGCGGGAGGAAAAAAATATATTATGCATTACACTATGGGGTGTATTGATCAAAATTAAACAGTTTTTCTAAACTGCATGTAAATTAGTTGTGCAAATGTTCTTATGCCGCGTACACATGGCCGTTTTTAATGTCATTGAAAAAAACAAGATTTATTATAGAGGCTGATAGGAGGATCATCCCCCTTTTTCAGCCAGCAAAGGGTGATCACTCTTCAGAGGCCCTAGACACTATTTTCACATGTTTTTTCTTTTTCTTTTTTTTTTTCTTTTTTACTTGTCCTTACTGGTTTATTGCACCTACCAGCTACACACTTACCACGCCTGGAGATTATATTGTACAGTGTGGGGCAGCACAATTTCACTTCTAACGAATAATCACACTTGTCACTTATTTTGTCTATACACTTAGGGGTGTATGTATAAAGATTTTGCCTAGTTTGTCTATAGAAACTACATTTAAAATATAGCATTATGACCACTAGATGGGACTGAGGAGCATACTTATTTCCTATGATAGCTCCATCTAGTGGCCATAATGTGATATTTTCCCCACTCCCACAATCTCACTTCTGAAGTTTTTTCATACACACCTCTCAGACTGCTTTTATAACAAGTCATAGTAGGCAGCGCCACATCCCCTAACAGGTTTCTTATTTTTAATATATAGTTCCTAGCTAGGACACTCATATAGGGGGGCAGAAGCCAAGCTAATCCATCAGCGCGTATATCACTGCAAATTTATATAAGTGTGATTATTCATTTTCAATTTCAGTCTCCAGGTGACGCACTTTCGGCTTATTTAGACATGTTTTCAAGGCTCCTTAACCCCTGCTCCTTAGCATGATGTTCTCTGTACAGCTCTGTCTAAGGCAGTGGTTCTCAACTCCTGTCCTCAGGACCCACTAACAGGCCAGATTTTAAGTATTACCTTGGTGAGATGCAGACTAGAATACTGCAATCCCTGAGCAGCAAATTATATCACCTGTGATGCATTTCAGTTATCTTGTAAACCTGGCCTGTTGGTGGGCCCTGAGGACTGGAGTTGAGAACCACTGGTCTAAGGTTTCAGTCAAAGACAGCCTGCCTATAGTGCTCTGGGAATCCTTTGTCTTGTACTAAATGTATATTTCTAAGTAAAAATTATACAAATACTGTATATGTGTGTGTTTTAACCACTTAAGCACCTGAAGATTTTACCCCGTTCATGACCAGGACATTTTTTGCTATTCAGCACTGTGCTATTTTAACAGGTAATTGTGCGGTCATGCAACACTTAACACAAATAACATATCATTTTTTTTTTTTACACAAATAGAGCTTTCTTTTGGTGGTATTTGATCACCATTGGGTTTTTTATACAAATATCTGAAAAGTGTGGGGGGGCATTTGTATTCAGCCCCCT
This sequence comes from Rana muscosa, assembly GCA_029206835.1. Classification (NCBI taxonomy): domain Eukaryota; kingdom Metazoa; phylum Chordata; class Amphibia; order Anura; family Ranidae; genus Rana; species Rana muscosa. Next base: position 1,088,763,241 of record CM055117.1, on the reverse strand, counting down.
TTACTCTGTTACCCCTAACTAAAATCTAGTGGAATCAATTGCCTTCAGAAGTCACCTAATTAGTAAATAGAGTCCACCTGTGTGTAATTTAATCTCAGTATAAATACAGCTGTTCTGTGAAGCCCTCATTGGTTTGTTAGAGAACCTTAGTGAACAAACAGCATCATGAAGGCCAAGGAACACACCAGACAGGTCAGGGATAAAGTTGTGGAGAAGCATAAAGCAGGGTTAGGTTATAAAACAAAATATCCCAAGCTGTGAACATCTCACAGAGCTCTGTTTAATCCATCATCCGAAAATGGAAAGAGTATGGCACAACCGCAGACCTACCAAGACATGGCCGTCCACCTAAACTGACAGGCCGGGCAAGGAGAGCATTCATCAGAGAAGCAGCCAAGAGCTCCATGGTAACTCTGGAGGAGCTGCAGAGATCCACAGCTCAGGTGGGAGAATCTGTCCACAGGACAACTATTAGTCGTGCACTCCACAAATCTGGCCTTTATGGAAGAGTGGCAAGAAGAAATCCATTGTTGGAAGAAAGCCATAAGAAATCCCGTTTGCAGTTTGCGAGAAGCCATGTGGGGGACACAGCAAACATGTGGAAGAAGGTGCTCTGGTCAGAGGAGAACAAAATGTAACTTTTTGGCCTAAAAGCAAAATGCTATGTGTGGCGGAACACTTAAGCCCTGTACACACGATCGGATTTCCTATGGTTTTTAAACCAATGGATTTTTCCATCGGAAAACCGATGAAGCTGACTCCCATCAGTCTTGCCCACACACCATCAGTCAAAAAACCGGCCGTTCCAAACGCGGTGACGTAAAACACTCCAATGAGCCGAGAAAAAACGGAAAATTTATTACCAAATACTTACCGTAATTTTCCTTTCCTGATAGACTCCATGGCAGACTACGTGTGGGTTAACCCCGCCTCCTCTCCACAGCTATAGGACCCCTTACCCATAAATTTGAGCTCACCTCCACAGACAGGTGTTCCGTAACTAGCCGACTCAAATTTCAACTCTCATATTTTTAATTCATGGGTGGGAACTCCGTCTGCCATGGAGTCTATCAGGAAAGGAAAATTACGGTAAGTATTTGGTAATAAATTTTCCGTTTTCCTGACAGACTCCATGGCAGACTACGTGTGGGAAATAACTAGCCAATCCACACGGGAGGGTATGCTTGCTCAAAAAAAAAAAATTTAATCTTTCCCGTCAACTGACAGGATTTTTCGACCAAAATTAACAGAGGAAAGGGAAGCAGGCTCAATACAATAATGAGACATAAATGTATGAATAGAAGACCACGAGGCTGCCCTGCATATCACTTCAGGAGCCACGTGTCGAGCTGCTGCCCATGAGGCTGCCATGCCTCTGGTGGAATGAACCGTCACGCCTCTGGAGGAGCTAAGCCCTTTGCCCTGTAAGCCTGTTGAATAGATTGGACGATCCAGGCTGCTATTGTTCTGGAGGAAGCCCTCTTTCCTTTGTTGCTACCAGTGTGTAACAAGAACAGGTGGTTCAAGCTTCTTAAAGATGAAGTGACTCACAAATATTCTTTCAGAGTCTCACCTACATCCAAGGGATGAACATCTGCTGATTCTGGAGAATTGAAAGTAGGAAGGACTATTTCCTGATTCTCATGAAAAACTGACTTGACTTTTGGTTTAGACCCAAGCATGGGAATAAGGACAACTCGGTCTGGGAAGAAAGTCAAAAAGGGTTCTTGACAACCCAGGAAGCTTATTTCTGAAACCCTTTTGGCTGAAGTAATGGCCACTAGAAAGGCCAGTTTGATTGATAAGTCCTTAATAGAAAGATCCTTGTTGTTGAGTGCTGAAAGAGCATCAAGGACGAGCAGAAGATCCCATTTGGGGAATCTAGGTTTCCTCTGAGGCCTGATTCTCGAAGCCCCCTGAAAGGATTGTTGAACCAGGGGATGAGTTGCCCATGATGTTCCTGAAAATGCCGATAAGGCTGAAACTTGTCAATCAGTTCCCTCAGAGTACAAAGGAAGATCCAAGCCTGATTGTAGAAAACTCAAATGTCTTGAACTCCAGGATTTCTGAAAGATTTTCCAGCAGAAGTCATGAAGCTGACAAACCTGGTCCAGATTCTGTTGTAGGTTTTGTTCATGTTAGGCTTTCTGGAGCTCATAAGGGTAGAGATTACCCCTAAAGCACACCCAAGAGACTCTAGCGGGTCCCTGAAGCTCATCAGATTCAGGGGAGGAAACCATGGCCTGTTCGGCCAGTATGGTGCTATTGTTATCACTTCGCCTTTCTCCAACTGGAGCCGCTGCAGGAATTTTTGCATGATCGGAGGTGGAGGGAAGGCATATGCCTTGTTGAATTTCCACTGGCTTGTTAATGCATCTACTCCGAAGGCTTGACTGCACCGACCTCGAGTGTAGTATCTGTCTACTTTGTGATTGCAGGGGGATGCAAACAGATCCACTTCTGGATCGAAATCCAACGATAGGATCCACTTGAAGGTTTGTGGATGCAGTGACCATTCGTTGTTGTCTAGGTTGCTGCGTGACAGGAAGTCCGCTTGAATGTTCTGTTCCCCTGGAATGAAGACTGCTGTTAAGTTTGTAGATTCCTCTGAGCCCAGGTCATGATAGGTTCGACCTCTTGGAGAAGGGTGGGGCTCCGAGTGCCCCCTTGTCTCTTCACATATGCCATGGCGGTGGTATTGTCCATTTTGAGTAGGACCGACTTCCCTTTCAGAAGGTGGGAGAAGGCTTGAAGGGCGCACCATGCCGCACGCAATTCCAGAACGTTTGACCCTGGAATGTGGAGATGGGCATCCCATTTGCCCTGAGCCAGTTCTGCCCCACAATGTGCTCCCCAGCCCGCATTGCTGGCCTCGGATGAAACAATCATCCATTGGATGGGAGCAAGGGAGTGGCATGTTAACAAGTTTTTGTGTTGAAGCCACCAGAGAAGACTGTTCCTCATTGACTGAGTAGTCCTGATCAGCTGATTGCGATCGTCTGTCTTCCATTGCTGAAGGAATCCTGATTGAAAAGGCCGAAGCCTCCACATTGCCCATTTGACCATGGGGAACGTGGCCACCATCGTGCCGATTATCTTCAGGCACTGTGACGCCCTTAGGTTAGAGTAGTCTAGGGCTAAAGATATTCTTACCCGAATGACCGGGATTTTTTCTTCCGGAAGAGAGATGGTATTCTCTACTGTGTCGAATTGAGCTCCTAGGTAGGTTAGGCGTTGGGTCGGTTCTGGCTGACTTTTCTGTCGGTTTAAGAGCCATCCGAACTCTATCAATGTAGAGATCACTTGATCTTTGTGGATCAGCAGCTGCTGCTTGTCTTGGGACAGTAGTAGCAGAACGTTCAGGTAATGATACAGACGCACACCCTGTATTCTGATAAGAGACACAATTACCAACAGTACCTTGGAAAAGACCCCTGGAGAGGTCATTAGTCCGAATGGAAGACAAATAAATTGTAAGTGCTCTCGTTCGAGCTGAAATCGAAGGTATTTGTGGAATTCTTCTGCCACGGGAACATGAAAATACGCGTCCTTAACATCTATTGAGATCAACCAGTCGCCTGGTTGAACGACTTTTTGGATGGATGAGAGTGATTCCATCTTGAATTTCTCGTGCTTTATGTACCTGTTCAGGAAAGTGAGATCTATAACTGGATGCCAAGAGCCGTTCTTCTTTTGTACTAGGAAGAGGGGGAAGTATACCCCCTGGAATTCCTCGTCCTTTGGGACGGGCACCACTGCTCCTTGATCTTTCAGGGCATTCACATATGAAAGAAGAACTTGTTGTTTTTCTTCTGATTGAGGCAGTGAAGATTGCATTGGTCTGCATGGAGGGACTTTGGTGAAGGACCATGCGTGACCCGTTGAGACCGTTTTGATGGTCCAATAATCTGAGATCAAGGTCACCCAGACGTGCCGGCAGAAACGTAGGTGAGCCCCCTACCCGACCCGCTTGGGCGGGCCCAATCTCAAAAGGACTTGGTTGGCTCGCGCCCACCGGGCGTCTGTTTCTTGCCAGATTTTTTGGAAAGATATCTGCCTATTCCAGTTCCAGCTTCTCCTAAAATCCCGTCCGGGCATATAGGAGCGTGCCTCTCTTGAACGCTCTGTGCTGCGTTTCCGCTGAGGCCTTCTTTGGTTAAACGGACGTTTGTCCTGAGGGAGGAATCCCGACTTTCCGCCTGTAGCCTTTGAAATAGCGTTATCTAGCTTGTTTCCAAACAAGGAAGTTCCTTCAAAAGGAATTTTGCACCATGCCTGCTTTGAGGCAGGATCAACAAGCCAGGGGCGCAACCATAGTGTTCGTTTGGCTGTGACCGAAGATAGCATGGATCTAGCCATCAAGCGGATGAGATCAATTGAAGCTTCTCCCAAAAAGGCAATAGCCAGTTTAAGTTCTTGCACTGCTGAACTTTGTGCCAATTCCTCCGAGACACCTTTCAGATCAGAGTCAACATTTTCCACCCAGGCCTCCATTGCTTTGGAGGTTACTGCAAGGGCAAAAGCTGGTTTGCATGCCGTTCCGGCCAGGCTATATATTCTTTTGAGGTCCTGGTCGATCTTTCGATCCAGACCATCTTTAAATGATACGGTGAAATCTAGCGGGAGGGTGACATGCTTCGCTAGGCGCATTACTGCTGCATCTACGAGGGGAGCATTCTCCAGATGCTTGACATCCTCCGATTTAAAGGGATACAGTCTAGAGGTTTTGCTTAGCATGGAAACCTTCTTATCTCCCTTGCTCCATTCTTCCTCAAACACTCCTTTCAGCTCAGAGGGAAGTGGGAAATTGGAGCGTTCTTTCCCCAGTTGTTTAAACAGTTTTCTTTGTTTTTTTGGGGGGGCAGTGGTATCCTCCAACTTCAAAGTTTCCTTCACTGCCTTGATCAGCGGAGAGACTAAAGCGTAGTCGAATCCCACCGTAGAATCATCTCCCTCCATCTCGTCTTGCGAGGAATCATGGGAGGAATCACAGAATCATCTCCCTCCATCTCGTCTTGCGAGGAATAATGGGAGGAATCATGGGGCTGGAATTGGCCGGGATCCTCCTGGGCCTCGTCAGCCAAGGAGCCAGACAAGGTGGTGGACTGGCTCCTTGTGTGGGGGGGCAACTATTTCTTTCATAGATTGCTGTACCACACGTTTCACAAGAGACTCAAGGTTTTGATTTTCGGTCTCTTTCTCACCAACCGCTCGGGCATAACATGGGTCGCATAGCGATTTGCCCTCCGGGATTCTGGTCTTGCATCCCCAACAGGCTCTGTGGTCAGAGCGATCATCGCGGTGGTGGTGGCGGTGACTAGAGGAGGAATGGGAACATCTCCTATGTCTAGAGGGGGTATGTGAACGTCCCCTATGACGATGGGTCCTAGACGTAGTGTCGCGTCTAGACCTGGATGATGAGTGATGATGCGGCCTGGCAAGGTCCCTTTCTTGTGACCGATGAACTGAAGTTGCCGGGCTGTAAGAGATAATACAGACAGAGGGAGGGGGAGGGGATGTGGGCAGGATGTAACCGTTAGCAACCACCAGATAGGCACAAAAGACACCAACCCCCTACCCACTCCGCACATACCTTGTGCGGGAGGGCTGGCCACATGGCGGTGAGGATGAGTCCATGACGAGGGAGACAGGAATCCGTACTACACTGCCTAGACTAAGGATAAGAAAATCAATGCAAAGAAGCATGAGAAAAGAAAAAAGTTTTTTTTTTTTTTTTTTTTAAACTGTCCCTTTAAGAGACACTAAGCATAACAAGCAACATTGCAAAATGAAGTGCTTACCCCGTCCTAGCAGTAATGAGGCTCCGGGAGGCTGTCGCTCTATGCCCACAGGTTATCCCACCTGTATAGGGCTCTTCAGCGGTTTAAATAAACCGCCGAAATGACGTCACGGCCGGTCCCGCTGCGCGCATGCACCGAAGAAACCAGACCCACTGCGCCTGCGCGGCCCCTGACCCCTCCGCCGCATTGCGCATGCGCGGAAACCAAGCCTCGGTTTCACCGCAGTTCGTGCATGCTCAGAAGAGCGGCGGACCGGGAACCAGGAAGTAATGGCGTCCTGGGACGCAAAAAGCGTTCCACATGCCGCAACACAGGAGGAAAAGACAGGGAAAACAGGACAACAAACATAAACTTGTCTGCCATGAAGAAGATATGAAAAACAAAATCTTCAGACCTTGCCAGCCGAGGAATCCTGCGATATCCGATCCGGTACTCTGGGGCCACATCCCTTCCACCATAGGGGTATTTTCCAGCCCTGAAACCACTCGCCCGCTCATAGCTGGGCCCTGGGTGCACCGCAAGCAGTACCGATCCATCCGAGCAATCCACATCCTGGACATCGCACAGAATTGCATGATGAAGGTCCATGTGAGGAGGACAAAAAAGGAACACCTGTCTGTGGAGGTGAGCTCAAATTTATGGGTAAGGGGTCCTATAGCTGTGGAGAGGAGGCGGGGTTAACCCACACGTAGTCTGCCATGGAGTCTGTCAGGAAATGAAGTTTAATGCTTCTGAGCATGCGTCGACTTGATTCTGAGCATGCGTGGGTTTTTTAACCGATGGACTTGACCATAGACGATCGGAATTTACCATCGGTTTTTGATCCATCGGAAAATTTTAAAACAAGTTCTATTTTTTAAAACCGATGGAAAAAAGACCGATGGGTCCCATACACGATCGGTTTGTCTGATGAAAACAATCCATCGGACGGTTTTCATCGGTAAAACCGATCGTGTGTACAGGGCTGAACACTGCACATCACCCTGAACACACCATCCCTACCGTGAAACATGGTGGTGGCAGCATCATGGTGTGGGGATGATTTTCTTCAGCAGTGACAGGGAAGCTGGTCAGAGTTGATGGGAAGATGGATGAAGCCAAATACAGGGCAATCTTAGAAGAAAACCTGTTAGAGTCTGTAAAAGACTTGAGACTGGGGGGGAGGTTCACCTTCCAGCAGGACAACGACCCTAAACATACAGCCAGAGCTACAATAGAATGGTTTAAATCAAAGCATATTCATGTGTTAGAATGGCCCAGTCAAAGTCCAGACCTAAATCCAATTGAAAATCTGTGGCAAGATATTAAAATTGCTGATCACAGACGCTCTCCATCCAATCTGACAGAGCTTGAGATATTTTACAAAGAAGAATGGGCAAAAATATCACTTTCTAGATGTGCAAAGCTGGTAGAGACATCCCCAAAAAAGACTTGCAGCTGTAATTGCAGCAAAAGGCGGTTCTGCAAAGTATTGACTTAGGGGGGCGCCAAACAAATGTACGCCACACTTTTCACATATTTATTTGTAAAGAAATGTTGAAAACCATTAATCATTTTCCTTTCATTTCACAATTATGTGCCACTTTGTGTTGGTCTATCTGTCACATAAAATCCCAATAAAATACATTTATGTTTTTGGTTGTAACATGAAAAAATTTGGAAAATTTCAAGGGGTATAAATACTTTTTCAAGGCACTGTAAACTGAAATTTATGCAGCTATGAAACTTTACCAGTAATGGAGGTTAGCAACGACTTATTGTGGGACTTTAATAGTGTAGCTGGCAATCTGATACTAACTGACACTGGGTGGGAGGTACTGATGTCAATGTGCATAAAAACTTGCATGAAAACTGATGTAGGCCTCATTCACACCAGTGTATATCATAGTAAATAAATATGCTTCTCAGCTCCTTCTAGTGGCCATAATATTGTATTTTCTCCATTCACACTTTTGTTTTGTCAGCGACTAAATGGATAACATTTGATCTGCAGAAAATGTAGCAATGCAAAAATGAAGGGAAAAGGCCTGGACAGCCGCAATCCAAAAAATGTTCTTTTTATAGTAAAAATAAAATCACAGCATACATGCCACAGCAAACCAGGTACAAGCTGACGCGTTTCACACTAAAATTTAGTGCTTAATCATAGCTATGATTAAGCACTAAGTTTTAGTGTGAAACGCGTCAGTTGTACCTGGTTTGCTGTGGCATGTATGCTGTGATTTTATTTTTACTATAAAAAAAAATTTTTTGGAGTGCGGCTGTCCAGACCTTTTCCCTTCATGTTTGCATTGTTACATGCATTGCCTGCACCCACGGCCTTGGATCCAGTGAAGAGGTTCATCAGTTACACCTTCTACCTTGAGCGGTGACTCCCTTTCTCTATTTGCAGAAAATGTAGCCTGAGAATGTTCGATTTTGCCTCATTTGCACAGAACGAATGTGCATGCAGCTTTGCAAAATTTTTATTATACACCCCTTAAAGAGTTTGGAATATTTTCTATACTGTTTTATCTTTTTGTCATTTAGTTATTCCCTGTATACCCCTTGGTGGACCTGCTCTTTGGAACGGCTGTCTGCTTTTGGTTAAAAGAAAACATTAGCAGGCCTGATCATTGTAGCCGGTTGTACTACCTGCTTTGGTGAAGTAGAAGCACATGTCGGACTCAGGGTCATCTCGGCAGGACAGGTAACCTCTCACTGACACCAGGATCCGCAGGGAGAACGAGGCCAGATACATGCTGATGGTGACGATGTCCAAGAAGTTCCACCAGTCCAGGAAGTAACTTCTCAGTCCTTCGATCCAGACCTCCTTACATTCATGCCACAAAAATCCTGCAGACAGGAGAAACAGACATGATAAGTCTCAGACAGCCCATGGACATGAATGGGCAGGCACAATGTAACCCCATCCAATCAATGCTCTCCCCATAAAAAGCAGGAGTACACCGCTCAACCTCCAATATCACCCTGCCACCATGGTGCATGGTCAAACCTTCTTCCTGGAGTCAAATATTCATAAGCTATGCAAATGCCGGCACACATCAATTCCTCCACATTGCGCATTATTTAAATCCATGTTGCTCAAAAGGTTACAGTCGCCTGCGCGTTGCAGCTTAAGCGGCCTTAAGCCTCGTACACACGATCGGATTTTCCGATGGGAATTGTGTGATGACGGGCTGTTGGTGAAAAATCAAGCCGTTTGTACGCTCCATCAGACAATTGTTGTCGGATTTTCCTAGGACAAATGGTGGATGGCAGGCTTTAAAATTTTCCGTGAACGACAGTTTGTTGTCCGATTTTCCGAGCATGTGTACACAAGTCCATCGGACAAAAGTCCAAAGTACAAACACACATGCTCGGAAGCATATTTCACCAAACACGACATTAGCAGAAGGTGTTCAAAGGTGGCGCTAAAGAGCTGAAAAACAACGTAGTACGTAACTACGTTCGTGTTTGTTGGCCGACAATTGTGTGCCGTTTGTATGCAAGACAAGTTTTTGGCCAATGCCCTTCAGACAAAAGTCCTAGGCTTTCTCTGCGGAAAATTTGATCGTGTGTACGAGGCATTAGCCATGGCTAGCACCACATCAACTTAAGCCTCATACACACGATCGGACTTCCATTGGACTTTTCCGTGGATTTTAGTCCGAAGGGCGTTTGCCGTGAACTTGTTCTGCATACACACGGCAGAACATTTTCAGCCAACATTCACCAAACCACGTGTTTTTTTAGCTCTTTAGTGCCACCCTTTGGGCAACTTCTGCTATTGTTGTCTGATGTTTAGCATTGGTTCTGAACATGCGTGTTTGTACTCTGGATTTTAGTTAGATGGATTTGTGTACACACGATCGGATGATCCGACAAAACACATTTGTTGTCGGAAAGTTTGAGAGCATGAACAGTGAACATTTGTCCGTGGAAATCCCAACAACAATTCCACACGATGGATCTTTAACCACTTATCTATTGCCGTTCATTTACAAATGGTGTAGTGGTGGATGTTTATTTCTTCAGTGACGTTTATAAAGGGCACAAATCGGTAATCGGTTGAGGCATTTTTTGAGCTAAAAAAAAGGACAAGTTTGAAATTTTCTGCCGAACGAACGATAAATTGAAAGGTTAATGTGTTTCCTGTCCAAACGGATTCATTTATGTCTATTGAACGATTAAGTCGGTCATTACATGATGGCACTATCGTTTGCTCTCATGGCTGAGTGTTCGTTTTTTTTTTTTTTTTTTCGAAAATGGGTTTGAGCGATTTTTCGTAGAGTGTAATTCTAAGGCCCCGTTCACATCTATGCAAATTGATTGCGGCTTAAACCGCATCCAATTCGCATAACATTATAAAATACATTAATTTTAATGAGGCTGGTTCACATATGTGCGATGCATTCGCACTGCGCATTGCCCAAAAAACGTGTGCGTTTTCTAGGCATTGCGGTGCGGCTCAGTTGCGAATTCAGGGCCATTATCTTCTATGGGCATGCATCTGATTCGCAGATATGTTCAGTTCTCATCAGGATTTCTCTCCTTCTCCTCACTACACTTCCCCTCCCCCTCCCCTCTACCAGGTCTCCAAATTCGCAGCTAAAATGGAGATGATCTGCTGAACAAGCTATCTTATCTCTTTGCAGAGATAAGAGAGCTAGAATTCGCACCACACAAGTGTGAACCAAGCCTTAAAGTCTACAAACTGACCGGCAACCCAGATCATGTGCAGCGAGTTCTGCCAGATGCTCTGATCTCGGCCCTCGTATATATCGTGCCTCTTCTCCATGATCATTGACTCCACCAGGAGGAAAATCAGGAACCACAAGTACGAAGCAGAGTGCAGAAGGAATTTTATGACCGGAATTTTCAGGATTCTCCCAACCTGGATGACGGACATCATACAATTAATACAGACCCTGTATTCTACGAGAACAAACCAATGACAAGTTACATATCGGATATGAAAATAAACAAAGCAGAGGTTCTCATCACTGTACAGGAGATCAATAGACTAAGATATACAGACATCTAGGTTTTCCTGCAAGGCAAGCTTGGATCCACCCCCTCCCATATCCAGAGCGTTCCTATTGGTCCTTTATTGTGATGGACAGCCACAATGACCAGCAGAGAGGCTCAAGAATTATGGAAAATAGTTATATCCCCTTTTTTCTTCTGGCAAAAACAGGTGTAGTCACCATCCACTTGAATGAGTGGTGGAATCAATTAAATATGTTAATGACCTGTGGTATCAATTTGATATGCTAATAGTTCAAAGGTGGAGTCTGTTTGGGTGTATATATATATATATCTATATATAGATATATATATATATATATATCTTGCCATATCTAGTTCAAACTAGCTACGACTAAGGCTATTGCCGAAACGCGTTGGTGCTGTTGTTTTACTGTCACTTTGATGTACCAATAAACGACACTTCAAGGATTTCAGTGTTGCCGGCTCTTCTTACTATTTCCTGCAAGGCAAATTGGATCCACCCCCTCCCATATCCAGAGCATTCCTATTGGTCCTTTGTTGTGATGGACAGCCACAATGACCAGCAGAGAGGCTCAAGATATATGGAAAATATTTTACAGAAACCCCATGAATGGGGGGGGGGTGCGTGGGACTATATCGGTGCTTGTACAAATTATACCAATTAATAGAGTAGATAAAGAGAAAAAAGATTGGTAAAAAGTAACAAATTTATTCATAAATTACAAAACATTTAAGAACAGGAATTAAGGAGGAGTACAACGCAGTGCACTCAGTCCTTAGAAGTCACCAACGTAACGGTCCTACATGTTTCGCCTGATCTAGGCTTCTTCAGGGACGTTTGGAGACTTCACTTTAATCTAAAAAATGATATAAACAGTTCATGATTGTATGTTTTTACATGTAAATTATATTGAAAAGAAAATAATTACTTGAATAAAGTACATCGTGCATTACTAAAGGAGTATATATGGAGCAGTACCTCTGAGATCCTAATCGCCCTTACAACCATAGAAGTGTCCCTGTGAAAGATCAAATATACTGGGAACACTGTATGAAGTAACAGGCATCTGCATTGAACAGTGTCCGGGTTCAAATCAGCCCGTGCATGAAATCCAGAAAGTCCAATTTGGGGATATTAGGTTAGCATCTAGGCTAGAGGGGGGGGGGGAAGAAAAAAAAGGGGGGAAAACCTTTAAAGGACTTTGATAAAAAATGTGTCTGTGAGCAGACCTAATTTTGGTAGTTCAATATAACAAGAAATGATTTCATGGACTTACATATTGGTTTAGCAATAGGTGCATGTTCTGGGAGCCTAAGAACCACAACACAGAGGATGACAGGCATACGAAACGACCCCACATTAAATATGTTCTATATCTATGGATGACACAGAAGGCACAAAAGAGGGGTAGAAAGCGGAATCAGCTGTAGCTAAGAATGGAGACACCACAAGGTTCAACAATAATATAGTGAGCCCTGCAGCCCATTCAAAGTGGAGCGTTTACCTTAATGTTGTTTCAAAAAGCCTCTAATTGTTCATTGCAGAGATGCGTCTGAAGGCTTGAAACAAGCCATCAAACTCTATCTGATCTGTATGAACAGAGATTAGTTAGTGATATAAATAAAAAAACAAGCCGGTGTATTGGGCTTCATGCTGTAAATATAGGTACATACCTGCTTACTCTGTGTGGTTAGTGCGGCTCACAGAAAGGATCCCATGGCGGTGTCATTCCCAGCATGGGTCCTATTAATATCCCTGGTGTGCAATTGAATGGCGGCGCCGCATATGACGTAATGACGTCTGCGGCGTACTACGGGCGCTGGGTAGTGACGTGGAGATGGAAGAAATTGCCTGCTGACAAGGGAGAGATCGCATGCGCAGAGAGGGCCTCAGATGAAAAAACAGTGCACGCGGCAACGTCGCCATGGAGGCGACGTGCGTGCTGCCGACGCTGTCCCAGTGCGCGTGATCGTCTCCAGCAGGACTAGGTCACGATTGCGGACAATCATAACACCCGTGCCTCCGCGTGGGTTCAGCAGCAATATTGCTTACTGATGGTTGCCCCCTAGCGCCCGTAATGGACCCCTGTGAGAGAACACAAGCTGGTGAACCCAAACACTGCAAGCGCAGATGTCAGTGAATGTAGTAAATAACGTGGGACTGATAAATTGTGCTAAAAAAAAAAATATATATATTAATTATTGCACAAAGGAAGAAATATGTTATTGGATAAATTTAGAAGTATAAAATCCTGTGATGTCAGGACGTATACGTATAAGGCATACAGGAAGAGAGAAGTACTGCTTATGATTCTCAAAGAGATGCATCAATAAAATTACATTGAAGAAAAACAAAAAATGATACATTTCATAGACTAATAATATTAAATATCTTCATTCTTCCGATATTCATATCATTACTTCTGAGAACAAATGGGATTATAGTGAAGATGTTAATCGTGTATCCCTGGTAGGGATGAGCTCGGTGTTCGAGTCGAACATACGTTCGACTCGAACATCGGCTGTTCGATCGTTCGACGAAGATTGAACTATTTGGGCCGTTTGCGCCAAATTCGAGTGACGCGAACGGCCCACAATACACTGCGCCATCGCAGTGGAATCCCGGCGCTGTGATTGGCCAAGCATGCACTGTGACCCCGCATGCTTGGCCAATCACAGCGCCGGCAGCTAGGAGAGCCATAATTGGCCACAGGCAGGTTGCCTGTGGCCAATTATAGCTCAGGGGGTTTAGCACACGCCCCACACTATAAAAGGCCGCCAGCGCGGCGGCCTTGTGTAGTGTGTTCCGGCGCAGGGAAAGAGAAGGATAGCCAGGGACAGTGTCATTGTGCTATTCTTTGTGCTATTCTTGTGTGTAGGGAGAGAGAAGGATAGGCAGGGAGAGTGTCAGTGTCCTATTCTTTGCTAAACCTTGTGTGCAGTGAGAGAGAAGGATAGGCAGGGGACAGTGTCAGTGTCATATTCTTTGCTAAACCTTGTGTGCAGGGAGAAAGAAGGATAGGCAGGGGACAGTGTCAGTGTCATTGTTGCTAAGCCTCCTGCACAGTATACACCTGAAGCTAGCCCTTATTGCTGTGTTTTCCTGGTGTGTTACACTAACATGCATTTGCAGCACTTACAGCGGGCGGAGTGTGCTTCCTGCTAAATATACACCTGAAGCTAGCCCGTATTACTGTGTTTTCCTGGTGTGTTACACTAACAGGCATTTGCAGCACTTACAGTGGGCGGAGTGTGCCTCCTGCACATTATACACCTGAAGCTAGCCCGTATTGCTGTGTTCTCCTGGTGTGTTACACTAACAGGCATTGGCAGCACTTACAGCGGGCGGAGTGTGCTTCTTGCTAAATATACACCTGAAGCTAGCCTGTATTGCTGTGTTTTCCTGGTGTGTTACACCAACAGGCATTTGCAGCACTTACAGCAGGCGTAGTGTGATTCCTGCAAAATATACTCCTGAAGCTAGCCCTTATTGCTGTGTTTTCCTGGTGTGTTACAATAACATGCATTTGCAGCACTTACAGCGGGCGGAGTGTGCTTCCTGCTAAATATACACCTGAAGCTAGCCTGTATTACTGTGTTTTCCTGGTGTGTTACACTAACAGGCATTTGAAGCACTTACAGCGGGCGGAGTGTGCCTCCTGCACATTATACACCTGAAGCTAGCACGTATTGCTGTGTTTTCCTGGTGTGTTACACTAACAGGCATTTGCAGCACTTACAGCGGGCGGAGTGTGCTTCCTGCTAAATATACACCTGAAGCTAGCCCGTATTGCTGTGTTTTCCTGGTGTGTTACACTAACAGGCATTTGCAGCACTTACAGCGGGCGGAGTGTGCCTCCTGCACATTATACACCTGAATCTAGCCCGTATTGCTGTGTTTTCCTGGTGTGTTACACTAACAGGCATTTGCAGCACTTACAGCGGGCGGAGTGTGCTTCCTGCTAAATATACACCTGACGCTAGCCCGTATTGCTGTGTTTTCCTGGTGTGTTACACTAACAGGCATTTGCAGCACTTACAGCGGGCGGAGGGTGCTTCCTGCTAAATATACACCTGAAGCTAGCCCATATTGCTGTGTTTTCCTGGTGTGTTACACTAACAGGCATTTGCAGCACTTACAGCGGGCGGAGTGTGCTTCCTGCTAAATATACACCTGAAGCTAGCCCGTATTGCTGTGTTTTCCTAGTGTGTTACACTAACAGGCATTTGCAGCACTTACTGTACAGCGGGCGGAGTGTGCCTCCTGCACATTATACACCTGAAGCTAGCCCTTATTGCTCAAGCTTTTTTTCTTTTGTGTTACACTAACAGGCATTTGCAGCACTTACAGCGGGCGAAGTGTGCTTCCTGCAAAATAAACACCTGAAGCTAGCCCTTATTGCTGTTTTTTCCTGTTGTGTAACACAGGCAGTCATCTGCAGCACTTACAGCGGGCGTTGTGTGCTTCCTGGAAAATATACACCTGAAGCTACACCTTACTGCTGGTTTTCCCATCTCCCTGCAGGCCATTGCTATGTCTGGAAGGCCAACAAAGAAAGGCAGACAGTCACGAGCCAATAAAAGAGGGCAAGCAGGCTCTGTGTCTGGGGGCAACAGTGCTGGTCGTGGACGCGGTGCATTGCCATCAGCACATGGCCATGGGACACACTTGTCCTTCTTTTCGGCAGCTGGACGTGTTGAGCCGCATCATGCCGAAGACTTGGTAGAGTGGATGACCAAGCCCTCCTCATCCTTCTCATCCTCTCTCACCCAGGCTCAGGGTACTGGCAAAGCAGCTGCCAAAGCGTCCTCTTCCCTGGTATCAATGTCATCATCAGTCACTCCTTCCCTAGACCCACCATGTCCTCCTGAGGAGTCCCCCGAACTGTTTGAGCACAGTGTTGGGTACATGCTCCAGGAGGATGCCCAGCGTTTTGAAGGGTCTGATGATGATACCCAGCTAGAGGAAGGCAGTAGCGTGAGAGCAGAGAGAGGGGATGCTCAAGAAGGACACCAATCTGGCAGTTATGTTCCAGCAGCTGCAGCATACTGCCAGATTGGCTCCAGTGATGAGGAGGGAGGGGATGATGAGATCACTGACTCCACGTGGGTGCCTAATAGGAGAGAGGATGAGGAGGAGGCACATCTCCAACGAGGCAGGATGCCCTCGGGGGGCCAGCGTAAGGGCAGCACACAGACTGAATCACACCGCAGAGCTCCGCCTGTGCAGGGCGCTGCCTCTGCCCGTTATTCAAAAAGTTCTTTGGTGTGGGCCTTTTTTGAGTCGAGTGCATCAGATCGCACAGCTGCTGTTTGCAACATATGTCTCAAGCGTATATCGCGTGGCCAAAACATCAGCCGCTTGGGCACCACATGCTTGACCAGACATATGTTGACCTGCCATGCAGCTCATTGGCAAGCCTACCTTAAAGACCCACACCAAAGAACAAAGCGGACCTCTCCTTGCACCGCATCAGCTGGGATCTCCAACCCCACTATACCTTCAGTCCTCTCTGAAACCTGCACTGAGAGGAATGAAGGTGTAGAATTAGGTGTGTCACAGCAAAGTACTTGCGGGCACTCTGCTAGCAGTACACCGACGTCCGATTCTAGCAGGCAAATTTCCCTGCCCCAGCTGCTGGACCGTCAAAAGAAGTTCACTCCCAGCCATCCACATGCCCAGCGGTTGAATGCTAGCTTGGCTAAATTGCTAGCGCTTCAAATGCTGCCTTTTCAGTTGGTAGACTCGGCCCCCTTCCGTGAGTTTGTGCAATGTGCGGTTCCTCAGTGGCAGGTTCCCAAACACCACTTTTTCTCACGGAAGGCGATTCCGGCTCTCTACCGGCATGTGGAAGGCAATGTCTTGGCCTCGCTGGACAGGGCGGTCAGCGGTAAGGTGCATATTACCGCTGACTCATGGTCCAGCAGGCATGGACAGGGACGTTAACTTTCTTTCACAGCCCATTGGGTCACTCTTTTGGCAGCTGGGAAGGATGCAGGACAAGGTGCAGTAGTGTTGGAGGTTGTTCCGCCGCCACGCCTCCAAAATGCTACTACTGGTTGTGACACACCTCTCTCCTCCACCCCCTCCTCTTCTTCTTCCTCCATGGCCTCTTCCTGTGCTTTGTCCTCGTAACCAGCGGTGCTCCGTAGGCGTTCAAGGGGCTACGCAAGTACGCAGGCAAAAAGATGCCATGCCGTGCTTGCGCTGGTTTGTTTGGGGGACAGGAGCCACACTGGGGCAGAGGTTCTGTCTTCTCTGCAGGGGCAGGCCGAGAGGTGGTTGACGCCATGCCAGCTTAAGCCAGGAATGGTGGTTTGCGACAATGGCACCAACCTCCTCTCCGCCCTCCGACAGGGACAACTGACCCATGTGCCCTGTGTGGCTCACGTCCTTAACCTGGTGGTGCAGCGGTTCTTGGGCAGGTACCCGGGCTTACAGGATGTCCTGAGGCAGGCCAGGAAAGTCTGTGTGCATTTCCGCAGATCTTATAATGCCAGTGCTCACCTGGCTGAGCTGCAAAAGGAGTTGAACCTGCCCAAGAACCGCCTTATATGTGATATGCCCACCAGGTGGAACTCAACGTTGGCCATGCTGCAGCGGCTGCACACGCAGCAGAGGGCCATCAATGAGTACCTGTGCGACTACGGCACCAGGACAGGGTCAGGGGAGCTCGGGTTTTTTTCACCACGCCAGTGGGGCATGATCAGGGATGCATGCACTGTCCTGGCACCATTTGAGGAGGCCACGAGGAGGGTGAGCAGTGACAGTGCATGCATCAGTGACACTGTACCTCTTGTCCACCTGTTGGAACATACGCTGCATGGAATAATGGACAGGGCACTTGAGGCAGAACAGAGGCAGGAAGAGGAGGACTTCCTTGCATCTCAAGGCCCCCTTTACCCAGACAGTGTTCCTTCTGTCCCACCCATCGCACAGGAAGAGGAGGAGGAGGATTGTGTCAGCATGGAGGTGGAGCCTGGCACTCAGCATCATCAGCAGCAGTCTTTTAGGGATGATTTACAGTCCCAAGAAACCCGTGGACTTGTACGTGGCTGGGAGGAGGTGGCTGCGGATCATGTCGTCCTTAGTGACCCAGAGGACTCCGGACCGAATGCCTCAGCTAACCTACGCTGCATGGCCTCCCTGATCCTGCAAAGTCTGCGGAAGGATCCTCGTATTCATCGGATCAAGGAGAGGGACCATTACTGGCTGGCCACTCTCCTTGATCCACGGTACAAGGGTAAGGTTGCGGACCTTATCTTACCGTCGCAGAGGGAGCAGAGGATGAGACAACTCCGGGAGGCCTTGCAGAAAGGTCTGTGCAATGCATTCCCAGAGACTGGGAGGTTACAAACTCCTGGTCCTGGACAACGAGTTGCTGAGGCTTTGGTCAGTCAAAGAAGGAGCGGTGGGGAAGGTGGCCGTCTGACCGATGCGTTCAGACAATTCTTTAGTCCGCAGCCCCAAGGTATGATCGGTTCCAGCAACCATCGCCAGCGTCTGATATACATGGTGCAGGAATACCTAGGGGCAAGGTCAGACTTGGACACCTTCCCCACCGAAAATCCTCTGGCTTACTGGGTCTTGAGGATGGATCACTGGCCAGAGCTTGTACAATATGCAATTGAGCTACTGGCCTGTCCTGCATCCAGCGTTCTTTCAGAATGCACATTCAGTGCTGCTGGAGGACTTGTCACGGATCACAGGGTGCGCCTGTCCACCGACTCGGTTGATCGACTGACCTTCATAAAGATGAACCAGTCTTGGATCACCACCAGCTACCAAACACCTGAAGCTGATATAACAGACTAATTTATTTTCAAATGTCACATCCCTTCAAGACTGATGCTGATGCTGAGTGACTGTCCTGTTATGTTGACTGACTATCCTCCTCCTCCTCAATGATCCGATTGATGATGATAGCTTGGAAGAACATTTTTGTTTCTGGGTGCCGCCACCAGTGCCTAAGGCCCAATTTTACAGCCCCTGTTTAACAGGGGCATGTAATTACAATTTTTTATGCAATGCTTTGCAGCAGGGCTCATTCCTGCACTCCAACTAGAGTATCTGGGAGAGGTTGCAGTGTCGTGGGACCAGCACCAGTGCCTAAGGCCCAATTTTTCAGCCCCTGTTTAACAGGGGCGTGTAATTACAATTTTTGATGCAATACTTTGCAACAGGGCTCATTGCTGTGTTTCAAGTACAGTATCTGTGAGGGGTTGCAGTGTTGTGGCACCAGTGCCTAAGGCCCAATTTTTCTGCCCCTTAACAGGGGCATGTAATTACAATTCTTGATCTAATAATTCACACCAGGGCCCATTCCTGCGCCCACCAAGAGTAACTGTGAGGCCTTACAGTGTTGTGTCAACACCACCACCACCACCACCAAAGGCCCAATTTTTCAGCCCCTGTTCAACAGGGGCATGCAATTACAATTCTTGATCTAATAATTCACAGCAGGGCCCATTCATGCGCTCACCAAGAGTAACTGTGAGGGCTTACAGTGTTGTGGCAACACCAACATGTAAGGGGCAAATTTCAGCAGAGTATATACGGCAGGCCCCTACTTTCAAACATCCAACTTACAAACGACTCCTACTTGCAAACGGAAGGAGACAACAGGAAGTGAGAGGAAATCTACCCCTAGGAAGGGAAATTCTCTCCTGTAAGAGTTAATATGGGAAAAAGGTGTCTCCTCTCTACTGATGCTTTATCACCAATCCTTGTTTCAATAAAAACCCCACTCTTCAAAAACATTTGTCACTGGGACAGAAAGTGAGGTGAAATGTTCTGAACAGGGGCACAGACAGCAAAACAAATGTTACAGGGGTGATAACCCTTCCCTATGTTTTCCAAAAAGCTTAAAAATAGATTTTTTGGCTGGAGCTACACTTAAACAATGTATCTGTTCAAAATTACAAACAGATTCTACATAAGAACAAACCTACAGTCCCTGTCTTGTATGCACCACCTGTATACGGCTGTTCAGAGTATATAGGGCCTTTTTTATTTTGTGTGCGGGGTTCCCCTTAATATCCATACAAGACCCAAAGGGGCTGGTAATGGGCTTGGGTAGGGTTGTGGTTATGGGGTAGCTATGCCATTTTTCTCAAAGATTTTCATCCATATTACCGGGACCAGACATTACATTAAAGCTGCAAGCAGTTTTAAATGGCTTTTTTTTCCCTTTAGAAATGTCATTTTGTGCAGGGACAGTTCTAAACACGGGAAACACGTGGCACTTCACAGGCATACTTTAGACACCCCCCAGGTACGATATTTAAAGGAATATTTGACTTTTTTTTTTTCACTTTATGCATCATTAAAATGACTGCTCCTGAAAAACGGCCGTTTTTAAAACTTCTTTTTGCATTGATACATGTCCCCTGGTGCAGAACCCGGGTTCCCAAACCCTTTTTAGGACAATAACATGCATAATAGTCGTTATAATTAGCACTTTAGATTTCGAACGTTCGCATCCATTGTATTTAATAGGGTTCTAAAGTTCGTGCGAACTTTCGGTCCGTTCGCGGGTTCTGGTGCGAACCGAACCCGGGGGTGTTCGGCTCATCACTAGTTAAGAGCATGGGAAGTGCTCTGCAAACAAATGTGGATAGGGAAATAACTTAAAATAACATAAAAAAAATAAAATATGCTGGAGGCAGAAGAGGTACAGGAAGTCATTAAGAACCTCAGAAACTCAACGGCACAATGCCACACATATGGTGGGAATGCCCCAGAATACGCCCTTTCTGTAAAAAATTATTCAATTTAATGGATAAGCCAGTGGGAAAATAAAATACTTTCAGCTTGTAACGGCACCCCAATCTCAAGGGGGGTTAACGCCGTTTACGATGTTCCCTCTCCTAGACACACATCCACTCGCTACCGATATCCACAGCTAAACGACCCTTTCCTATAGGAGCCGACCCCTCTGGAAGAAGACGAGACGCACTCTGTCTCTTCTGTAGTAGGAATGACTTTATTATTGACAAACATTGTAACTTTATACACAATTCAGGGCACATGATTTAACATGAACAAGGGCCCAGCTCCACCCACACATCCCAAAACTCAACACCTCATCCTGACGTCTGCTAGGCTTCAAAAGATCCCAACACAATAGAATATACGATCTCCAATACACATCTTCCCACAAAGGGTTGGCAGCCAGTCTGTCTGGCGACAACAGGTTCTAAACCCTTTACATCTTAAATCCCTTTGTATTGTAAATCCCAGTCTGCCTTTACAATACACACAAGTATAGGGTTAATTACTTCTATTCACACCAGACCTTCCCAAGTCATACTGAACAATAGAATGCAAATTACCTTAATTCCTCACAGCCATGATTACACAAAGTCAGGGCTGTCGGTGATGATATTAGCATCTAAGAGTATGTGTCTAAACATCATGAAGGTGTCACTTTCCAATTAACCTGTTGAGGTCATAATCAAACAGTAGAGAGTTCTTTGCAGGTATCCTGGGGAATATGGTGGATGAATATTACAGACCCAATCTAGATAAAATGTATGTACAGCATTGAATATGGCCATCATAGACCATATTGGGGTTTTCATTCACCCTGTGCCCCTAATAGAGACACAGGGTGATTGACACATAAGAGCCATTGGGGAAGCTGGCGCAAGGGTATTTCATACTTCCTAAGCGATTCTGAGTTCCCCGGGCCTTCCCGTTACATCTCTCCCCTTTCGGCAGGAGACTAACAGAGGGGGGAACCCCAGACGGGTTGACTCCGAAGTTAGTCCATAGGTCCCTTCTTCTAATGCCGGTATCCACACAGTACCCCAAATAAATTTCTCCAAACAGAGAATCGCTTACCCAGCCAACCTCTGCCTCTCTCAGAGAACACACCCGCCGCTGGGGAGAGGCCTGGTCTGGCCCTCCTCCCTGGAGTCCTTTCTGCTGCTGGAGAGAAGACAGGGTGACTGGGCTCAGTCCGTCATGCTGTTGGGGATCTGGGTCGACTGCCCAGCATCCCTGTGGTATACAAGTGGAGACTGAAGTCCCATCCACTTGTGGTAGGTGAAAATCTCCCAGTGCTTGCAAAGCAAGGCTGACATCCTCCTGTCTCAGTGTCACACCATTTTCTGGGGTTGTGTCAGTGAGGACTGAAGTCCCATCCAATACCACAGGAACTCCCTCTTCTGTTAGTTGAGAGCTGAGGCCCGTGGCACTCGGCTCTGTTGCCAGCTCTTCTGCTGGGTTGCTGTGAGTGGAGACCGCAGTCCCATCCACCGATATCCGCTCAAGTGGCAGTTGTGTGCAGCGGCCAGTAGCATTCTGCCCTGCTGCCAGTGATTCAGCTGGGAGTAGAAGCTTTACCACCCCAGCTTGTTGCTGGAGAGAGGGGCCAACTGCCCCGGCTCCCTGAAACTCCACAGTTGTTTCCGGTGCTGGGCAGCACAGGTTGCTATCACTCTGCCCTGTTGCCAGTACTCCTGCTGGGGACTCCACACCATCTGCTCTGGCTACCTGTTGGAGAGGGAAAATGGCTGCTTCTCCTCCCTGCATCTCTGAAATCCACTCAGAAAGAGGAACCATCACCTTCTCAATTCGGGCCTCCAACACTGCCATGGGTGTAGAGCAGGGGTCTGCAGTACTTTGTCCTGCTGCCAGTACTTGAGCGGGCAATGCATAATTCATAACATCCTCTGCACAGTCCATTAAGTCCATACCTTCTGTAATCTGTGGCTGGGGAGATGAGCCAACTGCCCTAGCTCCCTGGAACTCCATATTATCCACTTCGGCTTTAGGGAGGGCAATCTTCATCTTTTCCACTGCCGATTCTTCAGCCAGGCTAGCTCCCTGGAACTCCATATCATCCACTTCGGCTTTAGGGAGGGCAATCTTCAGATTTTCCACTGCTGATTCTTCGGCCAGGATTTCATAGTTGTCAACTGGTATTTCCTGATAGTCCCAGGCAAAGGGAGCCCCACCCTGCTGCTGAGCGGAGTCTAGCAGCTGTTTGTAGGCGATCTCCAGCTCCCATTCCTGAACGGCCAGAAACTCCAAATCTTCCTGTGCCCAGTGCCCTTCCGAGACATTCAGTCTTTGTTCTCTGTGCTCCATTATTTCCTCCAAACGCCACTCCTGATCACTCCCAAAGTCAGGGTCCTCGGACAGCCTCCAATACAACAATCCCAGGCCATTATAGTCAAAGCCTTCCGTGGGGCTGTCATCCGCTGACCATGGGCACTCTTGGGCTACATACCACCGGAGGGCTCTGTAGCTCTCGTCCAACCGCATCTCTGCCCGGATCAGCCTGCTTAACTCAGCTGTCCACTCCTGCTTCGGTTGTTCCCCCAATAACAGCATTCGTACTTCATACTGCGACCAGTACCTTACATGGATGGAGGGGAGAACTTTTCCCTGGTGTTGCTGCTTGAGGGCTAGCACTTTCTTCCAGAGTTCGCAGCGGATCGAATCCGACCATCCCAGCAGGACCTCCTCTGATACTGGTCCTCTATGCTGTATCTGCATCTCTTGCAACCTCCTTCTGAATTCCTTTTCCATGTCGGCTGGTATCTGTATCTCTCCTCTCCTTTCAGTTGGTGCTGCTTTTTTAGGTGTTGTCTCTGATTGCCGTATTTCCGCCATTCTCTGCTCATGTTGTCGCTCATCCTGCCGCTCGATTTCTCTAATGGCTTCCTGTATGGCGGTCTCTGATGGGTTAGCACCATATAATGCCAAGCGCTCTCGAACTCGTTGCTGAAACAAATCTTCAACTGACCGGGGTCCTGCATCACCATTCCTCTGGTTCATCTCGGCTCTCAAGTAAGTCTTTCAGCGTGACTTTCCTGCAGGCTGCATAGCTTGGTCATTCACTGTGGTGGCTTGGAGTGTCCCAGGAACTGGAGGGAAAATCCCACTGCTGCCACCAATGTAACGGCACCCCAATCTCAAGGGGGGTTAACGCCGTTTACGATGTTCCCTCTCCTAGACACACATCCACTCGCTACCGATATCCACAGCTAAACGACCCTTTCCTATAGGAGCCGACCCCTCTGGAAGAAGACGAGACACACTCTGTCTCTTCTGTAGTAGGAATGACTTTATTATTGACAAACATTGTAACTTTATACACAATTCAGGGCACATGATTTAACATGAACAAGGGCCCAGCTCCACCCACACATCCCAAAACTCAACACCTCATCCTGACGTCTGCTAGGCTTCAAAAGATCCCAACACAATAGAATATACGATCTCCAATACACATCTTCCCACAAAGGGTTGGCAGCCAGTCTGTCTGGCGACAACAGGTTCTAAACCCTTTACATCTTAAATCCCTTTGTATTGTAAATCCCAGTCTGCCTTTACAATACACACAAGTATAGGGTTAATTACTTCTATTCACACCAGACCTTCCCAAGTCATACTGAACAATAGAATGCAAATTACCTTAATTCCTCACAGCCATGATTACACAAAGTCAGGGCTGTCGGTGATGATATTAGCATCTAAGAGTATGTGTCTAAACATCATGAAGGCGTCACTTTCCAATTAACCTGTTGAGGTCATAATCAAACAGTAGAGAGTTCTTTGCAGGTATCCTGGGGAATATGGTGGATGAATATTACAGACCCAATCTAGATAAAATGTATGTACAGCATTGAATATGGCCATCATAGACCATATTGGGGTTTTCATTCACCCTGTGCCCCTAATAGAGACACAGGGTGATTGACACATAAGAGCCATTGGGGAAGCTGGCGCAAGGGTATTTCATACTTCCTAAGCGATTCTGAGTTCCCCGGGCCTTCCCGTTACATCTCTCCCCTTTCGGCAGGAGACTAACAGAGGGGGGAACCCCAGACGGGTTGACTCCGAAGTTAGTCCATAGGTCCCTTCTTCTAATGCCGGTATCCACACAGTACCCCAAATAAATTTCTCCAAACAGAGAATCGCTTACCCAGCCAACCTCTGCCTCTCTCAGAGAACACACCCGCCGCTGGGGAGAGGCCTGGTCTGGCCCTCCTCCCTGGAGTCCTTTCTGCTGCTGGAGAGAAGACAGGGTGACTGGGCTCAGTCCGTCATGCTGTTGGGGATCTGGGTCGACTGCCCAGCATCCCTGTGGTATACAAGTGGAGACTGAAGTCCCATCCACTTGTGGTAGGTGAAAATCTCCCAGTGCTTGCAAAGCAAGGCTGACATCCTCCTGTCTCAGTGTCACACCATTTTCTGGGGTTGTGTCAGTGAGGACTGAAGTCCCATCCAATACCACAGGAACTCCCTCTTCTGTTAGTTGAGAGCTGAGGCCCGTGGCACTCGGCTCTGTTGCCAGCTCTTCTGCTGGGTTGCTGTGAGTGGAGACCGCAGTCCCATCCACCGATATCCGCTCAAGTGGCAGTTGTGTGCAGCGGCCAGTAGCATTCTGCCCTGCTGCCAGTGATTCAGCTGGGAGTAGAAGCTTTACCACCCCAGCTTGTTGCTGGAGAGAGGGGCCAACTGCCCCGGCTCCCTGAAACTCCACAGTTGTTTCCGGTGCTGGGCAGCACAGGTTGCTATCACTCTGCCCTGTTGCCAGTACTCCTGCTGGGGACTCCACACCATCTGCTCTGGCTACCTGTTGGAGAGGGAAAATGGCTGCTTCTCCTCCCTGCATCTCTGAAATCCACTCAGAAAGAGGAACCATCACCTTCTCAATTCGGGCCTCCAACACTGCCATGGGTGTAGAGCAGGGGTCTGCAGTACTTTGTCCTGCTGCCAGTACTTGAGCGGGCAATGCATAATTCATAACATCCTCTGCACAGTCCATTAAGTCCATACCTTCTCTAATCTGTGGCTGGGGAGATGAGCCAACTGCCCTAGCTCCCTGGAACTCCATATTATCCACTTCGGCTTTAGGGAGGGCAATCTTCATCTTTTCCACTGCCGATTCTTCAGCCAGGCTAGCTCCCTGGAACTCCATATCATCCACTTCGGCTTTAGGGAGGGCAATCTTCAGATTTTCCACTGCTGATTCTTCGGCCAGGATTTCATAGTTGTCAACTGGTATTTCCTGATAGTCCCAGGCAAAGGGAGCCCCACCCTGCTGCTGAGCGGAGTCTAGCAGCTGTTTGTAGGCGATCTCCAGCTCCCATTCCTGAACGGCCAGAAACTCCAAATCTTCCTGTGCCCAGTGCCCTTCCGAGAAATTCAGTCTTTGTTCTCTGTGCTCCATTATTTCCTCCAAACGCCACTCCTGATCACTCCCAAAGTCAGGGTCCTCGGACAGCCTCCAATACAACAATCCCAGGCCATTATAGTCAAAGCCTTCCGTGGGGCTGTCATCCGCTGACCATGGGCACTCTTGGGCTACATACCACCGGAGGGCTCTGTAGCTCTCGTCCAACCGCATCTCTGCCCGGATCAGCCTGCTTAACTCAGCTGTCCACTCCTGCTTCGGTTGTTCCCCCAATAACAGCATTCGTACTTCATACTGCGACCAGTACCTTACATGGATGGAGGGGAGAACTTTTCCCTGGTGTTGCTGCTTGAGGGCTAGCACTTTCTTCCAGAGTTCGCAGCGGATCGAATCCGACCATCCCAGCAGGACCTCCTCTGATACTGGTCCTCTATGCTGTATCTGCATCTCTTGCAACCTCCTTCTGAATTCCTTTTCCATGTCGGCTGGTATCTGTATCTCTCCTCTCCTTTCAGTTGGTGCTGCTTTTTTAGGTGTTGTCTCTGATTGCCGTATTTCCGCCATTCTCTGCTCATGTTGTCGCTCATCCTGCCGCTCGATTTCTCTAATGGCTTCCTGTATGGCGGTCTCTGATGGGTTAGCACCATATAATGCCAAGCGCTCTCGAACTCGTTGCTGAAACAAATCTTCAACTGACCGGGGTCCTGCATCACCATTCCTCTGGTTCATCTCGGCTCTCAAGTAAGTCTTTCAGCGTGACTTTCCTGCAGGCTGCATAGCTTGGTCATTCACTGTGGTGGCTTGGAGTGTCCCAGGAACTGGAGGGAAAATCCCACTGCTGCCACCAATGTAACGGCACCCCAATCTCAAGGGGGGTTAACGCCGTTTACGATGTTCCCTCTCCTAGACACACATCCACTCGCTACCGATATCCACAGCTAAACTACCCTTTCCTATAGGAGCCGACCCCTCTGGAAGAAGACGAGACACACTCTGTCTCTTCTGTAGTAGGAATGACTTTATTATTGACAAACATTGTAACTTTATACACAATTCAGGGCACATGATTTAACATGAACAAGGGCCCAGCTCCACCCACACATCCCAAAACTCAACACCTCATCCTGACGTCTGCTAGGCTTCAAAAGATCCCAACACAATAGAATATACGATCTCCAATACACATCTTCCCACAAAGGGTTGGCACCCAGTCTGTCTGGCGACAACAGGTTCTAAACCCTTTACATCTTAAATCCCTTTGTATTGTAAATCCCAGTCTGCCTTTACAATACACACAAGTATAGGGTTAATTACTTCTATTCACACCAGACCTTCCCAAGTCATACTGAACAATAGAATGCAAATTACCTTAATTCCTCACAGCCATGATTACACAAAGTCAGGGCTGTCGGTGATGATATTAGCATCTAAGAGTATGTGTCTAAACATCATGAAGGCGTCACTTTCCAATTAACCTGTTGAGGTCATAATCAAACAGTAGAGAGTTCTTTGCAGGTATCCTGGGGAATATGGTGGATGAATATTACAGACCCAATCTAGATAAAATGTATGTACAGCATTGAATATGGCCATCATAGACCATATTGGGGTTTTCATTCACCCTGTGCCCCTAATAGAGACACAGGGGGATTGACACATAAGAGCCATTGGGGAAGCTGGCGCAAGGGTATTTCATACTTCCTAAGCGATTCTGAGTTCCCCGGGCCTTCCCGTTACACAGCTCATCCCTAATCCCTTGTGACAAATAGCTCTCCTATAGAGGAGATAGCCAAAGTGTGGCCCTCGATGAGGGGGAGATATGGGGAAAGGGGCCGGGAATGGAGGGGAGGGAAGGGAAATGGGGGGGGCCCCATGATGGCTCATAGATGTGCCCAGAGATATGTCTCACAGTGTAAGACAGGGAAAAGGCAAATGAAGACAGGAGGGGTCCGCGGGAGTTTGCCAGAGAGCCCAGATCCAAGCTCATCATACTGCTTGGTAATTGTTACAGAAAGGGTTTGTAACTGATACCTTCATTTAAGCCCGGATATTTTGTTGCTTGGAGGCGATAGATCCATTTCGCCTCAATTTGAAGCAAGCGTCGATCAACATCTCCACCTCTCTCGTTAGAAGAAAGGTGTTCCAAGGCAAAGAAGCCTATCATTTTAAGATTATGGTTATGTAAAAGGCCCATGTGGCGACTGATGGGTGTTTGCATACGTTTTTTGGAAATTGCAGATACGTGATCCCGAATCCTACAGAAAAAATTCCTTTTTGTTTTACCTATATAAAATGCCCCGCAGCTGCATTTCATAAGATAAATAATTCCTGTTGTCTGGCAGGTGACTCTACATTTGGGTGCCCAATCGTCTCCATTAGGTAAATTGATGTTGGGACCTTTTAAAATGTAGCGGCAAAAGTTGCATTTCACGCATGGGTAGTTGCCTGTCTTGGTGGGCTTGGGAATAGTGTCAGCAGCATAGTGACTGGATACTGTGGTGTCTCGAATAGAACGCGAACGTATGTTATCTCCGGGTAAGGTTTAATGTATCTGCTGACCCTTTCATCAGAGGTCAACAGATACCGAAACTTACTGAAGGTTTTTTTGATGGACCCATGTTGTCGATTATATCTTGTGATGATTCTGGTTGAATCAGACTTCTTTTTTTCTTTGGTGTTGTAGATCAGAGTATTCCTGACCAAATTTTTAACTTTATTGAAAGAAATAAAAAAGTAGCGCTGGTAATTAAGGAAAAAACAAATAAATGTCTCTCAAAATATATGTGAAAAATAAATGAATATCACACCAACCTAAAGGGATGTGTATGAGTTCACTATAAACTCCATAAAAAACAACATATGTAATCGTGAAGGAAAAAGAAAAACATGTGCAGTGTCCGTCAAAATAACCCGTGAAGGCACAATGCAAGGAAGGACATGTAGGCTGTAGGTCATCAAGGAAAAAACATCTTCCGACTATAGGAGATAGATTAAACACTCTTACCAGAGTCCGTGGATCTGCCTACCGAGGTAGCAGATCATGTAAGCATGGGAGATCCAGCCACAGGACCAGTCGGCTTGTCTGATGACTCCTAAGCTGCTGGAATCTTGGCCATTACGACTCGACAATCCTTAGATCCGAACCTTGGATGGATATCCCCAAGGTTCTTTTTTTCTTTCTGTTTTTCTTTTTCCTTCACGATTACATATGTTGTTTTTTATGGAGTTTATAGTGAACTCATACACATCCCTTTAGGTTGGTGTGATATTCATTTATTTTTCACATATATTTTGAGAGACATTTATTTGTTTTTTCCTTAATTACCAGCGCTACTTTTTTATTTCTATCACGTTTACAATTTTCGTCACATTGTTGTGTAGCTGCTTTTTGTTTCTTGTTTTTTAGTTTTTACATTTAGCGCAATATTTTTTCTATTTTTCACAACTTTATTGAAAGCCTTTCTTAAGCATGTCTTGGTGTATCCTCCAGATTTCAAGCGTGCATAGAGCTTATTGGATTCTCGTTGGAAATCCATTTCTTCAGAACAATTGTGCTTGAGTCTAAGATACTGACTGTATAGAATGCTGGAGATAAGCGACCTGGGGTGCGAGCTTGTGGCATGCAGCAAGGTGTTGCCAGCGGTTGGCTTTCTGTATAGTGTAGAGCATAGGGTGCCTTTCTCATCTACAAAAAGTTCAATATCCAAAAAGGTGATTCTCTCTTGGCTAAAGTTATATGTGAATTTTAGATTATAGGTATTGATTTGTAGGTTCTCTAAAAAGCACACAAGTTCATCTTTAGATCCTGCCCAAATCATCATGACATCGTCAATGTAACAATGCCATGTGAGTATATGGTCAAGATTGAATTCCAAGTCATCATTTGCAAAAATATCACGCTCCCACCCCCCCAGGTAGAGGTTTTCATAGGTGGGGGCACAGCCCGCCCCCATAGCTACCCCCTGTACCTGGAGGTAGTGGGAGCGTTTGAAAAGATAGGTATTGTGAGTGAGGATGAATTCTAGCATTTCAATTGTGAAATTATTATATTTGCGACAATCTTTGTCGCGTTCGTTCAAAAAACTGCGTACTACTTTTATCCCAAAAAGATGTGGGATTGAATTGTATAGTGCTTCAATATCGATAGCCACAAGCCATGCACCCTGTGGTATCGATAATCCATCTGTGATTTTAAGGAGTTCAATGGTATCTTTCACGTGCGAGAATAGACTACGCACATGAGGGTAAAGGTATTCGTCAATAATCCTATTGGCATTTTCTGTTAATGAACCGCAACTCGAGATGATGGGACATCCGGGAGGTGGTACAGTACCCTTATGCACTTTTGGAAGCGCATAGAAGGTAGGTGTGATAGGGTTTTCTATGTTGAGAAATTGAAAGGTGTTAGCGTCAATAACTCCTGATATATGTGCCCGGGTAAGAATTTCTTTGTATTTTTTGATGCTTGATGAGATAAAAGACGCGGGTACAGGTCTGTACCAGTCTCTATTTTGTATAATGTCGTAAAACATTTTCTCATATCCCAATCTGTTCATTACAACTACATTCCCCCCTTTATCTGATGGTTTTACAACCATATCGGCATTATTACGTATGATGTTGAGAGCTGTTTTCAATTCGGGTTTGAGGTTGGAGGGAGGTCCCAATCTCCAATTGGTGGCCTCGATCTCCTTTGTAACCTGTAGGACAAACGCCCAAATGTTGGGGTTGCCCTGCAGGACTGGGAATGAGCGTGACTTTGGCTTGTAGGATTTGGGGGCATCATAGATAGGTTTGGTAGATCTGGTTTGTATTGAACCACCAGGAACAACTCCTGGAACTGAGAATGTCCAACCCTCTTCTTCAGGGTTGCTATCGTCCCAAAGATCCATGAGGTCCTGAAGGGCCTGGAGCTCCTGGAGAGTAACGTTTTGCAAAACAGAGTTATCGTTGGAAGTGGTATGGGCTAAAAACATACAATCATGAACTGTTTATATCATTTTTTCGATTAAAGTAAAGTCTCCAAACGTCCCTGAAGAAGCCTAGATCAGGCGAAACATGTAGGACCGTTACGTTGGTGACTTCTAAGGACTGAGTGCACTGTGTTGTACTCCTCCTTAATTCCTGTTCTTAAATGTTTTGTAATTTATGAATAAATTTGTTACTTTTTACCAATCTTTTTTCTCTTTATCTACTCTATTAATTGGTATAATTTGTACAAGCACCGATATAGTCCCACGCATCCCCCCATTCATGGGGTTTCTGTAAAATTTTCTCTACAGGGATGTAGGTGCTGCCTTACATACAAACCGTTTTCTGTGATAGCTCTATAACTTTATCCATATATGGAAAATAGTCTGACTTCTTTTTTTTTACTTTTAGCATGTATTTATTACATCATATGTTTAGTTTTAATTGGCTGAGTTGTAACAGGTCAGCTTTAAAGTGGACCCCCCCGCGGCCCAATGATCCCAGGGGCAATCTATAAACATCCTTATATATACTTTTAGCCCCCTTTATGACCACCCAACACATATGTGCTGTGGCAAAAGGGTGGGCTTTAATGCCCACGTGTAGCACACATCATGCACACTAGGAGGCGGAGAGGCGGATAAAAAAAAATTCCCCCCTTACATTCTACCTTATCCCATGTTCAGAGTCCATAATCCATTTTACTGGCCCTCATACATATGTATAATGTTCTTTCAGATTATATGCATTTGCTCCTGATTAGGCGATACAGTCGCCAAAATGCGTCGAGCCACTCAAAATCTACAGGCTATCCTAGATGCATAACGTTACCATATATGATGTGATTTAGCTATTTTTAATATGTGATGTTAACTTATATCTTTATACGGAGCCTGCTGGCCAAGATATTTGTATAACTTGTGTTTACTTTATTAAACTTGCTTTTGTCAAACTGATCCATTGTTCCACTCATGTGCCTCATTTAAAGTCCCGAACCTTCTCGCTACTTTACTCAATTGATTAGGGATGGAGACATTTATCTAGGGTGTCCCAATTAAAGTCCCGCACCTTCCCACCCCCCCCCCCCTCCCTTAATATAATAAAAACTAGGAAGCGGATGTTTATGTTCTGTGAGTATACTCCCAGCACAAAGGCTGATCTGTCAAAGAAAGCTCTCCGTTTGGGCTATAGACATGTGCAATTCGTTTCGTTCCAAATTAGTTTTTTTATGAATTTCGACAAATTCTTTAATCCAGAAATATCCGAATTAACGAAAACCCGTTTAACCGCTTCCCGACCTCCGCACGCTGATATACGTCGGCAGAATGGCACGGGCAGGCAAATGGGTGTACCTGTATGTTCCTTTGAATTTGCCACCTAGCGGGCGCACGTGCGCCACCACGCGCCTCGGGAGTGTGCCTGCAGGTCCCGCAAACTCGATGTTCGCTGGCGGCCCGCGATTGCGGTGAGGAGAGGCACAACAGGGAGATGCCTATGTAAACAAGGCAATTCCCTGTTCTGCCTAGTGACATGACAGGGAGCTACTGCTCCCTGTCATCGGACCTCGCAATTGTCAAGCGACGCAGTGCCGTATCGCAACAAATGGCCTGGTCATTGAGCAGCCAATTCTTCCGGGGCTATAGTGGTTAACGAAATAACTAACTAATAATAACTTAACTATTACTAACTTTTAAATTTTAGGTATTAGAATTTCCTTTCAAATTTGGCTGTTCGTGAACGTAACAAATACGAATTTATCCGAAGTTACAAATTATCCAATTATTACAAAAGCCGTATCTAATAGAATGGAACGTAACAAATTAATAATAATAAATAACAATAATAAAAAAAATTATTATTATTATTAATATATCATTCCGTTCCATTTGTTTAGATACAGCATTCGTTATTTCGGATAATTCGTAACCTCAGATAAATTTGTATTTGTTATGTTGACTAACACACAAATTTGAAATTACAATACCTCAAATTTAATAGTTAGTTATTATTAGTTAGTTAGCTAGTTATTTAGTTATTATTTCGGATTTTCGTTCTGTCAAATTTTCAGATTTTCTTTCTTATTTTTCGGATTTTCAAATTTTCAAATTTCTGAATTTTAGAATTTTAGAATTTCCGAATTTCCAAATTTCCAAATTTCCAGATTTTTGGGTTTTCTAATTTTCGGATTTTCGAATTTACAGATTTTCAAATTTACAAATTTTGATCATACCGAATGACCCGAAAAATGAATGAAACTAAAATGAACAAATTTTACGGCATTGCACATGTCGGGCTAAAGTTTGGCAGCCAGTGGGACTGGCTTCGGATCATGTGACCTCTAAGACAGTAGCATACCTCCCAATTGTCCCTGATTTCAAGGGACTGTCCCTGATTTGGAACAAAGTCCCTCTGTCCCTCATTCCTCCTCATTTGTCCCTCATTTTGGTCTGATCTATATAGATGTATATAAAATGCACTTTTTATTTATGAAAAAGTGTTTCCCGGTGCTAAACCTTTCATCTGATATGTAAATTCTAAAAGCCAATATAAAGGAATAGTAATGGTAAAATAAGCACTTGTGCATTTAACCAATCTTATTTTTTTGTACAATTCTCCTTTAAGGGGGCGTGGCAAAAGGTGTGTCCTATGCCTGCATACTTTTGCTGATAGGTGTCCTTCATTCCCATCTCAGAAAGTTGGGAGGTGTGCTGTAGTCACATGATTGCCGATCCTTCCCAAAGAATGCTGGGGAGGGCGGAGTCATATAAAAGCAAAGCTTTATTTGTTTACTTACACAAAACAGTTTTCTACTTCCTGGTATAATGAGTCACTGGTGATGTAGCCCTGGGCTCACATGTGCTTCCTGGGAAGGCTACATCACTACCAGTAAACAGGCACAGACTCTGAGCTGTTTCTGTACATGTAGATGAACCTGTGAGCTGCCTCCAGAGATGAGGATCACATGGATGTACAGAAACACCACGATGGATCTCGGAGGGACCTGTAGCATTTTTGCGCCTGCGCAGGATCCAGGTACACCATCCTTGCCTAGACAAGAATGATGGACCTGCACTTTAGGGGGAAAAATATATATTTTTTTTTTATTGTGTTATAGTAAGTGAGGGGAGAAGGTGGAAGAGAGGAACGTTAAAAAAAAAAGGTGAAGGTAGTCAGGTTTATAAAGGGCTGGGGGGACCATATTAATAATTACTGACTATGAATCCTAATGTACTGTACCTTTTATAATTTTAAATACTACATACGCCAGATATCAGTGCATATTAGTAGTATAATATTAGTACACAAATGAGACAATTGACACAATAATGATATGTTTTATAATTATGAATGAGGCTGATATAACGATTTTGAATCTAATTTTCCCATTGCTGTAATACAAAACCAGAATATTTTTCTTACAGTTTAAATATGATTAGAGCGCATCTCTCGGTTTCATGATGCCATCATAGTCTGGCTGTAATGGTAGAACGTTTCTTCTTTATTATTTTAGACAAGCTACAGATACTTGGTATTTCTTTTTAGTATTCGTTTCTTGTGTGGAGAAATGCCGCCACCTGCTGGTGACTCTCTAATAATGTGGCTTCGATGTGAATTCTGAACTTTGATTTCTAAATGAACAAAATCGATTTGAAGTGGAAGGTTTTGTACTGGAGAAGTGACATGTTATCTCTTCTGCAAACACAAGTCTGCTAATAAAAAAAGGATGAGTTTACTGTGGTGGAGGATCGATGTAAGTCAGTGAAAATAAACAAGACTTGGTGGTAAGTCAGAGTAAATAAATTGGATAGTGCCTGTGGCCGGTAGGAGGAGGATTAGTACCCCATCATTGGTGTCAGTGGGAGGAATAGTGCCCCATCATTGGTGTCAGTGGGAAGAATAGTGCCCCATCATTGGTGTCAGTGGGAAGAATAGTACCCCATCATTGGTGTCAGTGGGAGGAATAGTGCCCCATCATTGGTGTCAGTGGGAGGAATAGTGCTCCATCGTTTGTGTCAGTGGGAGGAATAGTGCCCCGCCCATCATTGGAGCACAGGTGTGTCAGGAGGAAGGTGCCTCTGAAGCTGCTCTGTGAGAAGGGAGTGGTGGTGAAATCTCTCCCAGCTCCCTGGCCCCCTTTCTGGGGAGGCCATGGAGGGCAGCGGGGCCTCTCCTGCTGGAGGCTCCCAGCCATCTCCTGGGCCGTCAGGTGAACTGCCTGCCTCTGCACAAGCTGATCTCTCTACCCCTGGTGAGGATGAAGGCTCGGAGGCCATTCGGGAGCGAGTGGTGGCCGGGATTAAGGTCCTGAACAGGGAGAGGGACAAGCTGTACAAGCTGAGAGCGGAGTTGAAGCGCCTGCGAAGGCAACGTGAGGGCTTACATAGCCAGAAACGGGGATCCATGGATCCGGAAATCCAGCTGGCCAAGGTCCGTGTGGATCATCAGGAAACCATCGTGGCCATGATGGAAGGCAGAGATGGGCCCTTTAAAGAGAAGTTTTGCAACGACAAGAGGTTTGGAAGGGTGACAAAGATGGAGGTGGAGGAGGAGGAGACCCCCAGTTCTGACCCCCTGCCCCCCCAGGGAGAGGTAAGAAGCCCCAGGCCTTCCCAGGACTCAGGAGGCATGCTAAGGGCCATCCAGGTAATGGAGTCTCCTATGCGGGGGGATCAGATGGTGTTTAACGAGGAAGACATTACTGATGATGTGCCTGATAAAGTAAAGCCTGCTAAGTCCCATGTTGTGGATAAGACTGTTTTTGTGCCATCTAGCACCATGACTGATAATGTGCCTAATGACAATGTTGTGCCTGCTGAGGCTGCAATGCAGCAAGACTTGCATTCAAAAAATGTCATTTCTGTAAATGAACTGCAAGTGTCAGAAGAGCCCATTAACCTTTCTTTGGCTGAGTCCAAAGCTGTTTGCCCCACTGCTGCTGAGGGCTCTACAGTGCAGCATCAGGAGACAACTGGTATTGCAGCAACTGTGACTATTGCTGATGGGAATGTGTGTGTGGCTGAAAAAAATCCTCCCAGTTCAGGTGTGATGAACAATGGTCCCAGTACACGTGTGATGAACAATGGTCCCAGTACAAGTGTGATGGACAATCCTACCAACTCTGTTCATGCAGATAATGTGCAGACTAATGTGACTTCAGTGTGGGCCCCTGGCCCTGATAAACCTACTTTTGCACAGGTGGCACACTCTGCTCCTGGTAGTCCCGCTCCCAAGCGGGGTTTTCCCCTACAAGCTGCCACTTTGAGCGCCCCAGAATCTGGTCTTGGGTCTCTGGCTTCTGCTGGGGGTCCCAGACGGAATGTAGTTATTCTGAAATGGGAAGGTGGTGCCATCCCTCCAGCACGGCGTGCGGTGGTAGATATGATATTGGAGATGGGTTTTGGTGCAAATGACCTGTATGCCTTTATACACGTAGCTGGGACAAGGGACTATACGGTTAGTTTCACCAGGCCAGAGGGTCTTGACCTGTTCTGGGAGCGATATGAGGCTCGGTGCAGGTCAAGACCTGAATGGGAAGGTCTGGTCCCAGTTGCGGTTTCTCAGAGGTCAACAGTAAAAAAAATTACCATTATCCTGACCAATGAGAGTGTTCCTGCTCGGGATCTAGAGGTCTGGTTAAGGAACTATGGGGAGGTTTTGACCAAACCTAATAAAATCCATGATGAGCGTAACATCTGGACTGGGGGATGGTCGGTAACAGTCAGGTTGGCCAGGGATGGGAATGTTGTCCGTCACCTGCCCTCCTCAGCTTTCATAGGGAGGGATAGGATGACTGTTTTCTACCCTGGTCAGCCGAAGCTGTGTCACCGCTGTGGAGAAAAGGGGCACTTGAGCTCCTCCTGTTCAGCCTTGATGTGTTCAGTGTGTCGGGGGCAGGGTCATATGGCTAAGGACTGTACCAGGAAGATCAGGTGCAACCTGTGCCTGCGCCTTGGCCACCCCTACAGCAGGTGTCCTGAAGCCTGGCACAATATGGAGAAGGAGGTAGTAGATGACATGTCAAGGCTGGACAGGATGGAGGGTGAGACCCCTGGTGTACCATCCTCCTCTGCGGTGACCCCCTCCCCCGGTCCTGCTCAGGATCCCTCTCCAGTTCCTGTGGCCACCCCTCCTGTGTCTGTAAGTACTCCTTCTGTTTCTGTCTCTGTGTCCCCCCAGCCTACTGTACCCTCTCCTCTTGTGTCAGAACCTTTCAAGTCTGTGCCCCCCGAGTCAGTTAGCCCCCAGGAGTCTACCCCTCCTGAGTCTGACTTAAAGGGATCACCCCCCCCACCAGCGTGTACTAAAAAGGTTGCTTCTTCCTCTGTAAAGAAGTCTTCTAGAAAGACTTTAAAGAAAAAAGTAAGAGATGAGGGCATCTCTGAGGCTGACTTGCAGTACCTGGAAGAGAGAAGGAAGGTTGGGAGGCGGAAGAGGCAGGCGGTGAGGACGGAACGGGGACGGGAAGCTCCGGTTCCTGTCTCCAGCCGTCATAGGTCCTCCAAGTGGGATATTTCTTCATCCGGAGCTTCTTCTGAGAGAAGTTCCGATTCTGAAATGGACTTTGAGGCGGCCTCTAGAAAGAGAGAGGCTTCTGGTGATGAGCAGCAGAGGGGAGCTAAGAAGCAATCCACCCAATAACCCAAATGGCGGTTCCCCCTCCGTTAAAAGTGGTGACAATTAATGTCGCCAGCATTAAGTCAGTAAGAGCTCGTTCTATGGCCTTCTTTTTGTTCAGCCAATTAGATGCTGAAATTTTATTTTTGCAAGAGACTAGGCTCACCTCCTTGGCAGATATACATATGGCCAAGAGAGAGTGGAGGTATGGTCCATCTTACTGGTCTCTTGCGGCCGAGCCTTACGGCGGTGTGGCGGTGTTGTTTAAAACCGGCATGGTAACTGTCCGGCGGGTTATTGAGGTGGAGATTGGGAGATGTATGGTCTTAGACGTCCTTGTGGGAGGGCAGGACCTGCGCCTAATCAATGTTTATGGGCCGCACACAAAGTGGGACAGGAAATGCCTTTTTACAAGGATCAAGCCATTTCTTTTTACATCCCGGCAAGTGGTCTTTGGAGGTGACTTTAATACAATAACTAGGCCCAAGGACAGGAAGGACTTCAAGGACAGGCTGGGATATGATAGCGTTTTTTTAAATAGTATGGTTAGGGATGCTGGTCTTGTGGATGTGCACATTAAGCACCTCCCAGATGACACCGGGTTCACTTTTCATCGTGGTAATAGTCAGAGTAGGATAGATAGTTTTTTTTTGAAGGAGGCCTCTGCTTTCTCGCCCCCAGTGGTGCAGGCAGTAGAGTTCTCTGATCACTGTATGCTATCTGTGGTACTGAATGCTTCAGACGCCCCTCAGAGGGGCAAGGGCATCTGGAGATTAAATTCGACACTACTCAAGGAAGAACATGTTAGACAATCATTTGAGGAATTCTTTCAGGCACAGGTGACCATCCTGGACTTTTGTAGCAGCAAGGCTGAGTGGTGGGAGCTGACCAAAAAGAGGATCGCTGGATTCTTCAGGGGCCTAGCCAATAGAAATCAGTTTAATAAATACATGACCTACCAATGTTTACGGAGGAAGCTGGATATTCTTGTTTCGAGAGGAGGAGATCCTGGGGCAATCTCCGAAGTGAAACTCCTTCTCAGGAAGTGTCAATATGACCGGCATGCCTCTTTGGTTCTGGAGAGGGACTATGGGAAGTACCACTCGCCTGACCCTTACCAGAACTGCAAACAAGGTGTAGCTGTTAAAACGGTCGTTGGCCTTAAGGACAGTACAGGTTCCTTGACAAAGTCCAGGTCAGGGATTCTGGAGGTCGTGAGGTCCTTTTATGCCGACCTTCTTGGGAGGAAAGAGCTTGATCGTGACAAGATGGAAAGCTTTTTGGACTCTACTCCAGGTCTAAATGGTGGAGATGTTCCATTGATGAATTTGACAGAGGAGATCACAGTCGAAGAGGTGATGAGGGCAATTGAACAGCTTGCCATCAAAAAGTCGCCTGGACCGGATGGCTTGACGGCTGAGTTTTACAAAGCCTTTAAGTCTATTCTGGCCCCGCATTTGGTAGAGGTTTTTAACAGTTGCCTTGCTGAGGGGGTGCTTTCCCCTTCCATGAGGCACTCGGCTGTGATTCTTCTTTCAAAGGGTAAAGATCCTTCGATGATTGAGAATTGGCGCCCCATCAGCCTTCTTAATGTCGATAGAAAGATACTGGCAAAGATATTTTTCTGGCGCCTATCGTCAGTGGCAGAGTCTTTGCTTTCTCACCATCAGCACTGTTCGGTCCAGGGTAGGAGCACCTTCACAGCGGTTTTAGCTGTCCGGGAGGCCTTGGAGCGGTGCAGGGCTGCAGGCTGGGGAAAGTATTTGCTGACATTGGATCAGGCAAAGGCTTTTGATCGTGTTAACCATGAGTACCTGTGGTTGCTCCTTAGTAAGTACGGTCTGCCGGGTGGTTTTGTCGATTGGCTGAAAGTCTTGTATAAGGGGGCAGAAAGCTTCCCTCTTGTTAATGGTTGGGTTGGACAGTCCTTTGGGGTTGGCTCCGGGGTGCGCCAGGGTTGTCCCCTGAGTCCCCTGCTCTATGTGTTTGCAATCGACCCCTTCGTCAGGAGGCTAGAGAGCGGCATGTTGTGTGGGGTACCAGTGGGGCTCCCGGGTGAGCCGCCATTGAGGGTTGTTGCCTATGCGGATGATGTGTCGGTGATTGTCACTGGGAAGGATGAAGCGGAGGAGGTGGTCTCTCTGACATCACGGTATTCTGAAGCATCAGGCTCCAAGATCAATCAGGAAAAGACTGAAGTTTTCTGGATGGGAAAGGAAGGTGAGGGGTTTGATCTCCCGGGCACCTTTCCAGTGCCCCAGGAAAGAATTAAGATACTAGGCATTGAATTTGGACCCGGCGATTATGGCCTCAAAAACTGGGAAGGCAGACTGGAAATTGCCAATACTAAGGTGGTCAGCTGGAAGAGATGGAAGTTATCTATGAGGGAAAGGGTTGATCTGATTAAGACTTACCTGATTCCGATCTTCTTGTATGTCAGCTTTGTCTGCATCTTGCCAGTGTCTCTCTATGCTAGGGTCAGTAGTGTGTTCTTCCAGATGCTGTGGGGGAACAGACTGAACCCCATCAAGAGGAATGTCACCTACCTATCCAGGAGGGAGGGTGGCTTAGGTATGGTCAACCCAGTTCTTTTCTTTTCACTGCTATTTCTAAAGTTTAACATTGGTAATATGCTTGCAGTGGAACCTCCTGGATGGGTAGGCATATTTAGATCTTGGTTTAGGCCTTTTCTACGACTTTGGGAAGAAGGTGGCCAAGTGAAGAATCGCAGGGGTCATCGTGGTCAGCTACCAGCCTATGTCGCTCCGTGCCTGAAGTTACTGCGGCAGTGGCGATTGTCGGCTGAAGATCTCAGATCGGTTCCAAGGAAAGTCCTTATGAGTCGAGTCTTGAGCGAAGTCTTTCATGACCCACTGGCCTTAAGGGATTGCCCGGGCCCAGTTTTGAGGGCGGGGTTAAGACTGATTAATTTGGATAGAGTACCCCCTAAATTTAGGGATCTGGCCTGGTTGTGCTTCCATGGGAAGCTCTATGTTCGGGGCAATTTGAAATTCCGCAGTGGGATGGATCGTAGCTGTCCTCGGGAGGAGTGTGCAGATGAGGAGGAGACTATGGATCATTTTCTGCTTCATTGCCCTTTTAACATAGAGGTGTACAAACAGGTGGGGCGGGCCCTCGGTGTCCCTTTCCTCTCCAGGCTGGGTTATGCTGAGTGGGTGTACGGAGCATTCAATACCGGTGGAGTTTTTTGTTTGGATACACTTTTTTTAGTTAGCCTAGTAGTCCGTTATTTCACCTGGAATGCACGGTGTCAGGTCAGCATTCGGCAAAAACTCCTTCCTGTTGAGGTGGTGGTGTATGACATTTTGCATGAGGTGGGGAAGATTCGGGAGTTTGAGAGAGACAAGCGGGGTCAGGGGGCTTGGTTGAAGGCGTGGAGGGGTTTCAAGCCTCCCTGACTGCCAGGAGTCTCTTTCCCGGGTGTGGCTGTCTGTCTCTTATCACCCTAGATTATCAGTATTTTTGATGAATTTTTGATAAATGGCTGCGTACATAGGTGATGGGTTGTGCCTCTTAGGCCCTCTCTGCTGCCTTATGTAGATAGTTTTCTAGGGATGTTTTGGTAGTGGATTATGTGTATATTGTATATATTCTGAACATGGATGTGTATTCCTTTGTTTTCTGTTGAAGTTTTGTACTATGGTTTTGTTTTTTACTTTTGTATAAAATTGGTTGCTTGATTCTTTTCAATAAAAGATCAATAGTGCCCCATTGTTGGTGTCAGTGGGAGGAATAGTGCCCCGCCCATCATTGGAGCACAGGTGTGTCAGGAGGAAGGTGCCTCTGAAGCTGCTCTGTGAGAAGGGAGTGGTGGTGAAATCTCTCCCAGCTCCCTGGCCCCCTTTCTGGGGAGGCCATGGAGGGCAGCGGGGCCTCTCCTGCTGGAGGCTCCCAGCCATCTCCTGGGCCGTCAGGTGAACTGCCTGCCTCTGCACAAGCTGATCTCTCTACCCCTGGTGAGGATGAAGGCTCGGAGGCCATTCGGGAGCGAGTGGTGGCCGGGATTAAGGTCCTGAACAGGGAGAGGGACAAGCTGTACAAGCTGAGAGCGGAGTTGAAGCGCCTGCGAAGGCAACGTGAGGGCTTACATAGCCAGAAACGGGGATCCATGGATCCGGAAATCCAGCTGGCCAAAGT
This sequence comes from Rana muscosa, assembly GCA_029206835.1. Taxonomy (NCBI): domain Eukaryota; kingdom Metazoa; phylum Chordata; class Amphibia; order Anura; family Ranidae; genus Rana; species Rana muscosa. The sequence continues at coordinate 1,088,721,549 of CM055117.1, read as the reverse complement.
CCGTGTGGATCATCAGGAAACCATCGTGGCCATGATGGAAGGCAGAGATGGGCCCTTTAAAGAGAAGTTTTGCAACGACAAGAGGTTTGGAAGGGTGACAAAGATGGAGGTGGAGGAGGAGGAGACCCCCAGTTCTGACCCCCTGCCCCCCCAGGGAGAGGTAAGAAGCCCCAGGCCTTCCCAGGACTCAGGAGGCATGCTAAGGGCCATCCAGGTAATGGAGTCTCCTATGCGGGGGGATCAGATGGTGTTTAACGAGGAAGACATTACTGATGATGTGCCTGATAAAGTAAAGCCTGCTAAGTCCCATGTTGTGGATAAGACTGTTTTTGTGCCATCTAGCACCATGACTGATAATGTGCCTAATGACAATGTTGTGCCTGCTGAGGCTGCAATGCAGCAAGACTTGCATTCAAAAACTGTCATTTCTGTAAATGAACTGCAAGTGTCAGAAGAGCCCATTAACCTTTCTTTGGCTGAGTCCAAAGCTGTTTGCCCCACTGCTGCTGAGGGCTCTACAGTGCAGCATCAGGAGACAACTGGTATTGCAGCAACTGTGACTATTGCTGATGGGAATGTGTGTGTGGCTGAAAAAAATCCTCCCAGTTCAGGTGTGATGAACAATGGTCCCAGTACACGTGTGATGAACAATGGTCCCAGTACAAGTGTGATGGACAATCCTACCAACTCTGTTCATGCAGATAATGTGCAGACTAATGTGACTTCAGTGTGGGCCCCTGGCCCTGAGAAACCTACATTTGCAGAGGTGGCACACTCTGCTCCTGGTAGTCCCGCTCCCAAGCGGGGTTTTCCCCTACAAGCTGCCACTTTGAGCGCCCCAGGATCTGGTCTTGGGTCTCTGGCTTCTGCTGGGAATCCCAGACGGAATGTAGTTATTCTGAAATGGGAAGGTGGTGCCATCCCTCCAGCACGGCGTGCGGTGGTAGATATGATATTGGAGATGGGTTTTGGTGCAAATGACCTGTATGCCTTTATACACGTAGCTGGGACAAGGGACTATACGGTTAGTTTCACCAGGCCAGAGGGTCTTGACCTGTTCTGGGAGCGATATGAGGCTCGGTGTAGGTCAAGACCTGAATGGGAAGGTCTGGTCCCAGTTGCGGTTTCTCAGAGGTCAACAGTAAAAAAAATTACCATTATCCTGACCAATGAGAGTGTTCCTGCTCGGGATCTAGAGGTCTGGTTAAGGAACTATGGGGAGGTTTTGACCAAACCTAATAAAATCCATGATGAGCGTAACATCTGGACTGGGGGATGGTCGGTAACAGTCAGGTTGGCCAGGGATGGGAATGTTGTCCGTCACCTGCCCTCCTCAGCTTTCATAGGGAGGGATAGGATGACTGTTTTCTACCCTGGTCAGCCGAAGCTGTGTCACCGCTGTGGAGAAAAGGGGCACTTGAGCTCCTCCTGTTCAGCCTTGATGTGTTCAGTGTGTCGGGGGCAGGGTCATTTGGCTAAGGACTGTACCAGGAAGATCAGGTGCAACCTGTGCCTGCGCCTTGGCCACCCCTACAGCAGGTGTCCTGAAGCCTGGCACAATATGGAGAAGGAGGTAGTAGATGACATGTCAAGGCTGGACAGGATGGAGGGTGAGACCCCTGGTGTACCATCCTCCTCTGCGGTGACCCCCTCCCCCGGTCCTGCTCAGGATCCCTCTCCAGTTCCTGTGGCCACCCCTCCTGTGTCTGTAAGTACTCCTTCTGTTTCTGTCTCTGTGTCCCCCCAGCCTACTGTACCCTCTCCTCTTGTGTCAGAACCTTCCAAGTCTGTGCCCCCCGAGTCAGTTACCCCCCAGGAGTCTACCCCTCCTGAGTCTGACTTAAAGGGATCACCCCCCCCCCCACCAGCGTGTACTAAAAAGGTTGCTTCTTCCTCTGTAAAGAAGTCTTCTAGAAAGACTTTAAAGAAAAAAGTAAGAGATGAGGGCATCTCTGAGACTGACCTGCAGTACCTGGAAGAGAGAAGGAAGGTTGGGAGGCGGAAGAGGCAGGCGGTGAGGACGGAACGGGGACGGGAAGCTCCGGTTCCTGTCTCCAGCCGTCATAGGTCCTCCAAGTGGGATATTTCTTCATCCGGAGCTTCTTCTGAGAGAAGTTCAGATTCTGAAATGGACTTTGAGGCGGCCTCTAGAAAGAGAGAGGCTTCTGGTGATGAGCAGCAGAGGGGAGCTAAGAAGCAATCCACCCAATAACCCAAATGGCGGTTCCCCCTCCGTTAAAAGTGGTGACAATTAATGTCGCCAGCATTAAGTCAGTAAGAGCTCGTTCTATGGCCTTCTTTTTGTTCAGCCAATTAGATGCTGAAATTTTATTTTTGCAAGAGACTAGGCTCACCTCCTTGGCAGATATACATATGGCCAAGAGAGAGTGGAGGTATGGTCCATCTTACTGGTCTCTTGCGGCCGAGCCTTACGGCGGTGTGGCGGTGTTGTTTAAAACCGGCATGGTAACTGTCCGGCGGGTTATTGAGGTGGAGATTGGGAGATGTATGGTCTTAGACGTCCTTGTGGGAGGGCAGGACCTGCGCCTAATCAATGTTTATGGGCCGCACACAAAGTGGGACAGGAAATGCCTTTTTACAAGGATCAAGCCATTTCTTTTTACATCCCGGCAAGTGGTCTTTGGAGGTGACTTTAATACAATAACTAGGCCCAAGGACAGGAAGGACTTCAAGGACAGGCTGGGATATGATAGCATTTTTTTAAATAGTATGGTTAGGGATGCTGGTCTTGTGGATGTGCACATTAAGCACCTCCCAGATGACACCGGGTTCACTTTTCATCGTGGTAATAGTCAGAGTAGGATAGATAGTTTTTTTTTGAAGGAGGCCTCTGCTTTCTCGCCCCCAGTGGTGCAGGCAGTAGAGTTCTCTGATCACTGTATGCTATCTGTGGTACTGAATGCTTCAGACGCCCCTCAGAGGGGCAAGGGCATCTGGAGATTAAATTCGACACTACTCAAGGAAGAACATGTTAGACAATCCTTTGAGGAATTCTTTCAGGCACAGGTGACCATCCTGGACTTTTGTAGCAGCAAGGCTGAGTGGTGGGAGCTGACCAAAAAGAGGATCGCTGGATTCTTCAGGGGCCTAGCCAATAGAAATCAGTTTAATAAATACATGACCTACCAACGTTTACGGAGGAAGCTGGATATTCTTGTCTCGAGAGGAGGAGATCCTGGGGCAATCTCCGAAGTGAAACTCCTTCTCAGGAAGTGTCAATATGACCGGCATGCCTCTTTGGTTCTGGAGAGGGACTATGGGAAGTACCACTCGCCTGACCCTTACCAGAACTGCAAACAAGGTGTAGCTGTTAAAACGGTCGTTGGCCTTAAGGACAGTACAGGTTCCTTGACAAAGTCCAGGTCAGGGATTCTGGAGGTCGTGAGGTCCTTTTATGCCGACCTTCTTGGGAGGAAAGAGCTTGATCGTGACAAGATGGAAAGCTTTTTGGACTCTACTCCAGGTCTAAATGGTGGAGATGTTCCATTGATGAATTTGACAGAGGAGATCACAGTCGAAGAGGTGATGAGGGCAATTGAACAGCTTGCCATCAAAAAGTCGCCTGGACCGGATGGCTTGACGGCTGAGTTTTACAAAGCCTTTAAGTCTATTCTGGCCCCGCATTTGGTAGAGGTTTTTAACAGTTGCCTTGCTGAGGGGGTGCTTTCCCCTTCCATGAGGCACTCGGCTGTGATTCTTCTTTCAAAGGGTAAAGATCCTTCGATGATTGAGAATTGGCGCCCCATCAGCCTTCTTAATGTCGATAGAAAGATACTGGCAAAGATATTTTTCTGGCGCCTATCGTCAGTGGCAGAGTCTTTGCTTTCTCGCCATCAGCACTGTTCGGTCCAGGGTAGGAGCACCTTCACAGCGGTTTTAACTGTCCGGGAGGCCTTGGAGCGGTGCAGGGCTGCAGGCTGGGGAAAGTATTTGCTGACATTGGATCAGGCAAAGGCTTTTGATCGTGTTAACCATGAGTACCTGTGGTTGCTCCTTAGTAAGTACGGTCTGCCGGGTGGTTTTGTCGATTGGCTGAAAGTCTTGTATAAGGGGGCAGAAAGCTTCCCTCTTGTTAATGGTTGGGTTGGACAGTCCTTTGGGGTTGGCTCCGGGGTGCGCCAGGGTTGTCCCCTGAGTCCCCTGCTCTATGTGTTTGCAATCGACCCCTTCGTCAGGAGGCTAGAGAGCGGCATGTTGTGTGGGGTACCAGTGGGGCTCCCGGGTGAGCCGCCATTGAGGGTTGTTGCCTATGCGGATGATGTGTCGGTGATTGTCACTGGGACGGATGAAGCGGAGGAGGTGGTCTCTCTGACATCACGGTATTCTGAAGCATCAGGCTCCAAGATCAATCAGGAAAAGACTGAAGTTTTCTGGATGGGAAAGGAAGGTGAGGGGTTTGATCTCCCGGGCACCTTTCCAGTGCCCCAGGAAAGAATTAAGATACTAGGCATTGAATTTGGACCCGGCGATTATGGCCTCAAAAACTGGGAAGGCAGACTGGAAATTGCCAATACTAAGGTGGTCAGCTGGAAGAGATGGAAGTTATCTATGAGGGAAAGGGTTGATCTGATTAAGACTTACCTGATTCCGATCTTCTTGTATGTCAGCTTTGTCTGCATCTTGCCAGTGTCTCTCTATGCTAGGGTCAGTAGTGTGTTCTTCCAGATGCTGTGGGGGAACAGACTGAACCCCATCAAGAGGAATGTCACCTACCTATCCAGGAGGGAGGGTGGCTTAGGTATGGTCAACCCAGTTCTTTTCTTTTCACTGCTATTTCTAAAGTTTAACATTGGTAATATGCTTGCAGTGGAACCTCCTGGATGGGTAGGCATATTTAGATCTTGGTTTAGGCCTTTTATACGACTTTGGGAAGAAGGTGGCCAAGTGAAGAATCGCAGGGGTCATCGTGGTCAGCTACCAGCCTATGTCGCTCCGTGCCTGAAGTTACTGCGGCAGTGGCGATTGTCGGCTGAAGATCTCAGATCGGTTCCAAGGAAAGTCCTTATGAGTCGAGTCTTGAGCGAAGTCTTTCATGACCCACTGGCCTTAAGGGATTGCCCGGGCCCAGTTTTGAGGGCGGGGTTAAGACTGATTAATTTGGATAGAGTACCCCCTAAATTTAGGGATCTGGCCTGGTTGTGCTTCCATGGGAAGCTCTATGTTCGGGGCAATTTGAAATTCCGCAGTGGGATGGATCGTAGCTGTCCTCGGGAGGAGTGTGCAGATGAGGAGGAGACTATGGATCATTTTCTGCTTCATTGCCCTTTTAACATAGAGGTGTACAAACAGGTGGGGCGGGCCCTCGGTGTCCCTTTCCTCTCCAGGCTGGGTTATGCTGAGTGGGTGTACGGAGCATTCAATACCGGTGGAGTTTTTTGTTTGGATACACTTTTTTTAGTTAGCCTAGTAGTCCGTTATTTCACCTGGAATGCACGGTGTCAGGTCAGCATTCGGCAAAAACTCCTTCCTGTTGAGGTGGTGGTGTATGACATTTTGCATGAGGTGGGGAAGATTCGGGAGTTTGAGAGAGACAAGCGGGGTCAGGGGGCTTGGTTGAAGGCGTGGAGGGGTTTCAAGCCTCCCTGACTGCCAGGAGTCTCTTTCCCGGGTGTGGCTGTCTGTCTCTTATCACCCTAGATTATCAGTATTTTTGATGAATTTTTGATAAATGGCTGCGTACATAGGTGATGGGTTGTGCCTCTTAGGCCCTCTCTGCTGCCTTATGTAGATAGTTTTCTAGGGATGTTTTGGTAGTGGATTATGTGTATATTGTATATATTCTGAACATGGATGTGTATTCCTTTGTTTTCTGTTGAAGTTTTGTACTATGGTTTTGTTTTTTACTTTTGTATAAAATTGGTTGCTTGATTCTTTTCAATAAAAGATCAATAGTGCCCCATTGTTGGTGTCAGTGGGAGGAATAGTGCCCCGCCCATCATTGGAGCACAGGTGTGTCAGGAGGAAGGTGCCTCTGAAGCTGCTCTGTGAGAAGGGAGTGGTGGTGAAATCTCTCCCAGCTCCCTGGCCCCCTTTCTGGGGAGGCCATGGAGGGCAGCGGGGCCTCTCCTGCTGGAGGCTCCCAGCCATCTCCTGGGCCGTCAGGTGAACTGCCTGCCTCTGCACAAGCTGATCTCTCTACCCCTGGTGAGGATGAAGGCTCGGAGGCCATTCGGGAGCGAGTGGTGGCCGGGATTAAGGTCCTGAACAGGGAGAGGGACAAGCTGTACAAGCTGAGAGCGGAGTTGAAGCGCCTGCGAAGGCAACGTGAGGGCTTACATAGCCAGAAACGGGGATCCATGGATCCGGAAATCCAGCTGGCCAAAGTCCGTGTGGATCATCAGGAAACCATCGTGGCCATGATGGAAGGCAGAGATGGGCCCTTTAAAGAGAAGTTTTGCAACGACAAGAGGTTTGGAAGGGTGACAAAGATGGAGGTGGAGGAGGAGGAGACCCCCAGTTCTGACCCCCTGCCCCCCCAGGGAGAGGTAAGAAGCCCCAGGCCTTCCCAGGACTCAGGAGGCATGCTAAGGGCCATCCAGGTAATGGAGTCTCCTATGCGGGGGGATCAGATGGTGTTTAACGAGGAAGACATTACTGATGATGTGCCTGATAAAGTAAAGCCTGCTAAGTCCCATGTTGTGGATAAGACTGTTTTTGTGCCATCTAGCACCATGACTGATAATGTGCCTAATGACAATGTTGTGCCTGCTGAGGCTGCAATGCAGCAAGACTTGCATTCAAAAACTGTCATTTCTGTAAATGAACTGCAAGTGTCAGAAGAGCCCATTAACCTTTCTTTGGCTGAGTCCAAAGCTGTTTGCCCCACTGCTGCTGAGGGCTCTACAGTGCAGCATCAGGAGACAACTGGTATTGCAGCAACTGTGACTATTGCTGATGGGAATGTGTGTGTGGCTGAAAAAAATCCTCCCAGTTCAGGTGTGATGAACAATGGTCCCAGTACACGTGTGATGAACAATGGTCCCAGTACAAGTGTGATGGACAATCCTACCAACTCTGTTCATGCAGATAATGTGCAGACTAATGTGACTTCAGTGTGGGCCCCTGGCCCTGAGAAACCTACATTTGCAGAGGTGGCACACTCTGCTCCTGGTAGTCCCGCTCCCAAGCGGGGTTTTCCCCTACAAGCTGCCACTTTGAGCGCCCCAGGATCTGGTCTTGGGTCTCTGGCTTCTGCTGGGGGTCCCAGACGGAATGTAGTTATTCTGAAATGGGAAGGTGGTGCCATCCCTCCAGCACGGCGTGCGGTGGTAGATATGATATTGGAGATGGGTTTTGGTGCAAATGACCTGTATGCCTTTATACACGTAGCTGGGACAAGGGACTATACGGTTAGTTTCACCAGGCCAGAGGGTCTTGACCTGTTCTGGGAGCGATATGAGGCTCGGTGTAGGTCAAGACCTGAATGGGAAGGTCTGGTCCCAGTTGCGGTTTCTCAGAGGTCAACAGTAAAAAAAATTACCATTATCCTGACCAATGAGAGTGTTCCTGCTCGGGATCTAGAGGTCTGGTTAAGGAACTATGGGGAGGTTTTGACCAAACCTAATAAAATCCATGATGAGCGTAACATCTGGACTGGGGGATGGTCGGTAACAGTCAGGTTGGCCAGGGATGGGAATGTTGTCCGTCACCTGCCCTCCTCAGCTTTCATAGGGAGGGATAGGATGACTGTTTTCTACCCTGGTCAGCCGAAGCTGTGTCACCGCTGTGGAGAAAAGGGGCACTTGAGCTCCTCCTGTTCAGCCTTGATGTGTTCAGTGTGTCGGGGGCAGGGTCATTTGGCTAAGGACTGTACCAGGAAGATCAGGTGCAACCTGTGCCTGCGCCTTGGCCACCCCTACAGCAGGTGTCCTGAAGCCTGGCACAATATGGAGAAGGAGGTAGTAGATGACATGTCAAGGCTGGACAGGATGGAGGGTGAGACCCCTGGTGTACCATCCTCCTCTGCGGTGACCCCCTCCCCCGGTCCTGCTCAGGATCCCTCTCCAGTTCCTGTGGCCACCCCTCCTGTGTCTGTAAGTACTCCTTCTGTTTCTGTCTCTGTGTCCCCCCAGCCTACTGTACCCTCTCCTCTTGTGTCAGAACCTTCCAAGTCTGTGCCCCCCGAGTCAGTTACCCCCCAGGAGTCTACCCCTCCTGAGTCTGACTTAAAGGGATCACCCCCCCCCCCACCAGCGTGTACTAAAAAGGTTGCTTCTTCCTCTGTAAAGAAGTCTTCTAGAAAGACTTTAAAGAAAAAAGTAAGAGATGAGGGCATCTCTGAGACTGACCTGCAGTACCTGGAAGAGAGAAGGAAGGTTGGGAGGCGGAAGAGGCAGGCGGTGAGGACGGAACGGGGACGGGAAGCTCCGGTTCCTGTCTCCAGCCGTCATAGGTCCTCCAAGTGGGATATTTCTTCATCCGGAGCTTCTTCTGAGAGAAGTTCCGATTCTGAAATGGACTTTGAGGCGGCCTCTAGAAAGAGAGAGGCTTCTGGTGATGAGCAGCAGAGGGGAGCTAAGAAGCAATCCACCCAATAACCCAAATGGCGGTTCCCCCTCCGTTAAAAGTGGTGACAATTAATGTCGCCAGCATTAAGTCAGTAAGAGCTCGTTCTATGGCCTTCTTTTTGTTCAGCCAATTAGATGCTGAAATTTTATTTTTGCAAGAGACTAGGCTCACCTCCTTGGCAGATATACATATGGCCAAGAGAGAGTGGAGGTATGGTCCATCTTACTGGTCTCTTGCGGCCGAGCCTTACGGCGGTGTGGCGGTGTTGTTTAAAACCGGCATGGTAACTGTCCGGCGGGTTATTGAGGTGGAGATTGGGAGATGTATGGTCTTAGACGTCCTTGTGGGAGGGCAGGACCTGCGCCTAATCAATGTTTATGGGCCGCACACAAAGTGGGACAGGAAATGCCTTTTTACAAGGATCAAGCCATTTCTTTTTACATCCCGGCAAGTGGTCTTTGGAGGTGACTTTAATACAATAACTAGGCCCAAGGACAGGAAGGACTTCAAGGACAGGCTGGGATATGATAGCATTTTTTTAAATAGTATGGTTAGGGATGCTGGTCTTGTGGATGTGCACATTAAGCACCTCCCAGATGACACCGGGTTCACTTTTCATCGTGGTAATAGTCAGAGTAGGATAGATAGGTTTTTTTTGAAGGAGGCCTCTGCTTTCTCGCCCCCAGTGGTGCAGGCAGTAGAGTTCTCTGATCACTGTATGCTATCTGTGGTACTGAATGCTTCAGACGCCCCTCAGAGGGGCAAGGGCATCTGGAGATTAAATTCGACACTACTCAAGGAAGAACATGTTAGACAATCCTTTGAGGAATTCTTTCAGGCACAGGTGACCATCCTGGACTTTTGTAGCAGCAAGGCTGAGTGGTGGGAGCTGACCAAAAAGAGGATCGCTGGATTCTTCAGGGGCCTAGCCAATAGAAATCAGTTTAATAAATACATGACCTACCAACGTTTACGGAGGAAGCTGGATATTCTTGTCTCGAGAGGAGGAGATCCTGGGGCAATCTCCGAAGTGAAACTCCTTCTCAGGAAGTGTCAATATGACCGGCATGCCTCTTTGGTTCTGGAGAGGGACTATGGGAAGTACCACTCGCCTGACCCTTACCAGAACTGCAAACAAGGTGTAGCTGTTAAAACGGTCGTTGGCCTTAAGGACAGTACAGGTTCCTTGACAAAGTCCAGGTCAGGGATTCTGGAGGTCGTGAGGTCCTTTTATGCCGACCTTCTTGGGAGGAAAGAGCTTGATCGTGACAAGATGGAAAGCTTTTTGGACTCTACTCCAGGTCTAAATGGTGGAGATGTTCCATTGATGAATTTGACAGAGGAGATCACAGTCGAAGAGGTGATGAGGGCAATTGAACAGCTTGCCATCAAAAAGTCGCCTGGACCGGATGGCTTGACGGCTGAGTTTTACAAAGCCTTTAAGTCTATTCTGGCCCCGCATTTGGTAGAGGTTTTTAACAGTTGCCTTGCTGAGGGGGTGCTTTCCCCTTCCATGAGGCACTCGGCTGTGATTCTTCTTTCAAAGGGTAAAGATCCTTCGATGATTGAGAATTGGCGCCCCATCAGCCTTCTTAATGTCGATAGAAAGATACTGGCAAAGATATTTTTCTGGCGCCTATCGTCAGTGGCAGAGTCTTTGCTTTCTCGCCATCAGCACTGTTCGGTCCAGGGTAGGAGCACCTTCACAGCGGTTTTAGCTGTCCGGGAGGCCTTGGAGCGGTGCAGGGCTGCAGGCTGGGGAAAGTATTTGCTGACATTGGATCAGGCAAAGGCTTTTGATCGTGTTAACCATGAGTACCTGTGGTTGCTCCTTAGTAAGTACGGTCTGCCGGGTGGTTTTGTCGATTGGCTGAAAGTCTTGTATAAGGGGGCAGAAAGCTTCCCTCTTGTTAATGGTTGGGTTGGACAGTCCTTTGGGGTTGGCTCCGGGGTGCGCCAGGGTTGTCCCCTGAGTCCCCTGCTCTATGTGTTTGCAATCGACCCCTTCGTCAGGAGGCTAGAGAGCGGCATGTTGTGTGGGGTACCAGTGGGGCTCCCGGGTGAGCCGCCATTGAGGGTTGTTGCCTATGCGGATGATGTGTCGGTGATTGTCACTGGGACGGATGAAGCGGAGGAGGTGGTCTCTCTGACATCACGGTATTCTGAAGCATCAGGCTCCAAGATCAATCAGGAAAAGACTGAAGTTTTCTGGATGGGAAAGGAAGGTGAGGGGTTTGATCTCCCGGGCACCTTTCCAGTGCCCCAGGAAAGAATTAAGATACTAGGCATTGAATTTGGACCCGGCGATTATGGCCTCAAAAACTGGGAAGGCAGACTGGAAATTGCCAATACTAAGGTGGTCAGCTGGAAGAGATGGAAGTTATCTATGAGGGAAAGGGTTGATCTGATTAAGACTTACCTGATTCCGATCTTCTTGTATGTCAGCTTTGTCTGCATCTTGCCAGTGTCTCTCTATGCTAGGGTCAGTAGTGTGTTCTTCCAGATGCTGTGGGGGAACAGACTGAACCCCATCAAGAGGAATGTCACCTACCTATCCAGGAGGGAGGGGGGCTTAGGTATGGTCAACCCAGTTCTTTTCTTTTCACTGCTATTTCTAAAGTTTAACATTGGTAATATGCTTGCAGTGGAACCTCCTGGATGGGTAGGCATATTTAGATCTTGGTTTAGGCCTTTTCTACGACTTTGGGAAGAAGGTGGCCAAGTGAAGAATCGCAGGGGTCATCGTGGTCAGCTACCAGCCTATGTCGCTCCGTGCCTGAAGTTACTGCGGCAGTGGCGATTGTCGGCTGAAGATCTCAGATCGGTTCCAAGGAAAGTCCTTATGAGTCGAGTCTTGAGCGAAGTCTTTCATGACCCACTGGCCTTAAGGGATTGCCCGGGCCCAGTTTTGAGGGCGGGGTTAAGACTGATTAATTTGGATAGAGTACCCCCTAAATTTAGGGATCTGGCCTGGTTGTGCTTCCATGGGAAGCTCTATGTTCGGGGCAATTTGAAATTCCGCAGTGGGATGGATCGTAGCTGTCCTCGGGAGGAGTGTGCAGATGAGGAGGAGACTATGGATCATTTTCTGCTTCATTGCCCTTTTAACATAGAGGTGTACAAACAGGTGGGGCGGGCCCTCGGTGTCCCTTTCCTCTCCAGGCTGGGTTATGCTGAGTGGGTGTACGGAGCATTCAATACCGGTGGAGTTTTTTGTTTGGATACACTTTTTTTAGTTAGCCTAGTAGTCCGTTATTTCACCTGGAATGCACGGTGTCAGGTCAGCATTCGGCAAAAACTCCTTCCTGTTGAGGTGGTGGTGTATGACATTTTGCATGAGGTGGGGAAGATTCGGGAGTTTGAGAGAGACAAGCGGGGTCAGGGGGCTTGGTTGAAGGCGTGGAGGGGTTTCAAGCCTCCCTGACTGCCAGGAGTCTCTTTCCCGGGTGTGGCTGTCTGTCTCTTATCACCCTAGATTATCAGTATTTTTGATGAATTTTTGATAAATGGCTGCGTACATAGGTGATGGGTTGTGCCTCTTAGGCCCTCTCTGCTGCCTTATGTAGATAGTTTTCTAGGGATGTTTTGGTAGTGGATTATGTGTATATTGTATATATTCTGAACATGGATGTGTATTCCTTTGTTTTCTGTTGAAGTTTTGTACTATGGTTTTGTTTTTTACTTTTGTATAAAATTGGTTGCTTGATTCTTTTCAATAAAAGATCAATAGTGCCCCATTGTTGGTGTCAGTGGGAGGAATAGTGCCCCGCCCATCATTGGAGCACAGGTGTGTCAGGAGGAAGGTGCCTCTGAAGCTGCTCTGTGAGAAGGGAGTGGTGGTGAAATCTCTCCCAGCTCCCTGGCCCCCTTTCTGGGGAGGCCATGGAGGGCAGCGGGGCCTCTCCTGCTGGAGGCTCCCAGCCATCTCCTGGGCCGTCAGGTGAACTGCCTGCCTCTGCACAAGCTGATCTCTCTACCCCTGGTGAGGATGAAGGCTCGGAGGCCATTCGGGAGCGAGTGGTGGCCGGGATTAAGGTCCTGAACAGGGAGAGGGACAAGCTGTACAAGCTGAGAGCGGAGTTGAAGCGCCTGCGAAGGCAACGTGAGGGCTTACATAGCCAGAAACGGGGATCCATGGATCCGGAAATCCAGCTGGCCAAAGTCCGTGTGGATCATCAGGAAACCATCGTGGCCATGATGGAAGGCAGAGATGGGCCCTTTAAAGAGAAGTTTTGCAACGACAAGAGGTTTGGAAGGGTGACAAAGATGGAGGTGGAGGAGGAGGAGACCCCCAGTTCTGACCCCCTGCCCCCCCAGGGAGAGGTAAGAAGCCCCAGGCCTTCCCAGGACTCAGGAGGCATGCTAAGGGCCATCCAGGTAATGGAGTCTCCTATGCGGGGGGATCAGATGGTGTTTAACGAGGAAGACATTACTGATGATGTGCCTGATAAAGTAAAGCCTGCTAAGTCCCATGTTGTGGATAAGACTGTTTTTGTGCCATCTAGCACCATGACTGATAATGTGCCTAATGACAATGTTGTGCCTGCTGAGGCTGCAATGCAGCAAGACTTGCATTCAAAAACTGTCATTTCTGTAAATGAACTGCAAGTGTCAGAAGAGCCCATTAACCTTTCTTTGGCTGAGTCCAAAGCTGTTTGCCCCACTGCTGCTGAGGGCTCTACAGTGCAGCATCAGGAGACAACTGGTATTGCAGCAACTGTGACTATTGCTGATGGGAATGTGTGTGTGGCTGAAAAAAATCCTCCCAGTTCAGGTGTGATGAACAATGGTCCCAGTACACGTGTGATGAACAATGGTCCCAGTACAAGTGTGATGGACAATCCTACCAACTCTGTTCATGCAGATAATGTGCAGACTAATGTGACTTCAGTGTGGGCCCCTGGCCCTGAGAAACCTACATTTGCAGAGGTGGCACACTCTGCTCCTGGTAGTCCCGCTCCCAAGCGGGGTTTTCCCCTACAAGCTGCCACTTTGAGCGCCCCAGGATCTGGTCTTGGGTCTCTGGCTTCTGCTGGGGGTCCCAGACGGAATGTAGTTATTCTGAAATGGGAAGGTGGTGCCATCCCTCCAGCACGGCGTGCGGTGGTAGATATGATATTGGAGATGGGTTTTGGTGCAAATGACCTGTATGCCTTTATACACGTAGCTGGGACAAGGGACTATACGGTTAGTTTCACCAGGCCAGAGGGTCTTGACCTGTTCTGGGAGCGATATGAGGCTCGGTGTAGGTCAAGACCTGAATGGGAAGGTCTGGTCCCAGTTGCGGTTTCTCAGAGGTCAACAGTAAAAAAAATTACCATTATCCTGACCAATGAGAGTGTTCCTGCTCGGGATCTAGAGGTCTGGTTAAGGAACTATGGGGAGGTTTTGACCAAACCTAATAAAATCCATGATGAGCGTAACATCTGGACTGGGGGATGGTCGGTAACAGTCAGGTTGGCCAGGGATGGGAATGTTGTCCGTCACCTGCCCTCCTCAGCTTTCATAGGGAGGGATAGGATGACTGTTTTCTACCCTGGTCAGCCGAAGCTGTGTCACCGCTGTGGAGAAAAGGGGCACTTGAGCTCCTCCTGTTCAGCCTTGATGTGTTCAGTGTGTCGGGGGCAGGGTCATTTGGCTAAGGACTGTACCAGGAAGATCAGGTGCAACCTGTGCCTGCGCCTTGGCCACCCCTACAGCAGGTGTCCTGAAGCCTGGCACAATATGGAGAAGGAGGTAGTAGATGACATGTCAAGGCTGGACAGGATGGAGGGTGAGACCCCTGGTGTACCATCCTCCTCTGCGGTGACCCCCTCCCCCGGTCCTGCTCAGGATCCCTCTCCAGTTCCTGTGGCCACCCCTCCTGTGTCTGTAAGTACTCCTTCTGTTTCTGTCTCTGTGTCCCCCCAGCCTACTGTACCCTCTCCTCTTGTGTCAGAACCTTCCAAGTCTGTGCCCCCCGAGTCAGTTACCCCCCAGGAGTCTACCCCTCCTGAGTCTGACTTAAAGGGATCACCCCCCCCACCAGCGTGTACTAAAAAGGTTGCTTCTTCCTCTGTAAAGAAGTCTTCTAGAAAGACTTTAAAGAAAAAAGTAAGAGATGAGGGCATCTCTGAGACTGACCTGCAGTACCTGGAAGAGAGAAGGAAGGTTGGGAGGCGGAAGAGGCAGGCGGTGAGGACGGAACGGGGACGGGAAGCTCCGGTTCCTGTCTCCAGCCGTCATAGGTCCTCCAAGTGGGATATTTCTTCATCCGGAGCTTCTTCTGAGAGAAGTTCCGATTCTGAAATGGACTTTGAGGCGGCCTCTAGAAAGAGAGAGGCTTCTGGTGATGAGCAGCAGAGGGGAGCTAAGAAGCAATCCACCCAATAACCCAAATGGCGGTTCCCCCTCCGTTAAAAGTGGTGACAATTAATGTCGCCAGCATTAAGTCAGTAAGAGCTCGTTCTATGGCCTTCTTTTTGTTCAGCCAATTAGATGCTGAAATTTTATTTTTGCAAGAGACTAGGCTCACCTCCTTGGCAGATATACATATGGCCAAGAGAGAGTGGAGGTATGGTCCATCTTACTGGTCTCTTGCGGCCGAGCCTTACGGCGGTGTGGCGGTGTTGTTTAAAACCGGCATGGTAGGGGGGCGTGGCCTGACATAGCATGGAGTAGGACGTGCATGGTTTGAGCTCCGTCCATTACTCCTGTACAGCCCATCCTGACCTTCAGCGTCATCCTGCACCAGCCCAGCGGGACCCCCTGGGGACCCTGAACATCCGTGGCCGCAAATCCACCATCCTCCGCTCGTACGGCGGCCTCCGCAGGGCCGCGATCCCGATCGCGGGTGCCGCATTTAGGAAAGTCCGCGGCTTCGGCCTAGCCCTGGAAGTCGGCGGCCATCTTGCTCCACCCGACCTGCCGCCTGTGCTGCTTCCTGGCCCTCCTGCTCTCAGGTAACAGCCTGCAGGGGCCCACCGAGTCCCCCTGAGGACCCCTCACACCCACAGAGGCAGATACATCAGCCTCTGACTGCGCGGCCGCCGCGTTCAGGAAAGGCCCCGGCTTCGGCCTAGTGCTGGTCGGTGGCCATCTTGCTTCACCCGGCCTGCTGACTAGTGACTCTTCCTGGCCCACCAGCCCTACAGCTCCCTACCATTCGGTATAGACTGAGCTGCCTGCTTTGGAGGGGGGAGGGATCACAGCGGATACCTGCCATGACTCCGCCAAAAACGCCAAAGGCCACCCTGGCGAAATTGGACCAGTACCGCCGCCAGGAGGAGGAAAGAGATGGCGGTGCCGCAGGCGGTGAGCAGGACGCTACGGGAGGCGACACAGCTAAACTGCTCGAGGCGATCACATACTGCCGGACGTCCCTGACGGCGCAAATAGAGGGGGTCAAGGTGGACCTTTCACTCATGCGACAAGACTTCCAGAAACTTCGTGAGCGTGTCACGACTGCCGAAACCCGCATTGGAGAGGTGGAGGACACCGTTACGCCGCTCCAAGTCAGCTCCGATCGAATGCAGCTCCAAATCAATCAGATTCTAAGCAAGCAAGATGATATGGAAAATAGGCTCCGGAGGTGCAACCTCCGTTTCATCGGGCTCCCCGAGGGAGCTGAGGGCAAAGATCCTACCACCTTCTTGGAGAAACTCCTTGTTGACACCTATGGCCGCGAGGCCTTCTCCCCCACCCTGGCGGTGGAGAGGGCTCATCGTATGCCTGCCAGATCTCCTCCTCAGGGGGCTCCCCCCCGCACGTTTATAGCAAAATTCTTGAATTACAAAGATAGAGATGCGGCGCTGCGCATGGCCAGGGAAAAAGGTAACATCCACCTTGGAAACTCCAAGATCGCTATCTTCCCCGACTTTTCTGCCGAGGTGCAGCGCCGCCGCCAAGGCTTCATGGAGGCGAAGAGGAGGCTCCGGATACAACATCTTAAATACTCTATGCTATTTCCAGCTCGTCTTAGAGTCGAAAGGGACGGCCGTGTGTTCTTTTTTGAGGATCCTCAGGAAGTCATTGCCTGGTTGGAGCGTCCGGGGCCCGCCAGAGGGGCGGCGGAGTGACCTGACCGAGCATGTTCATCAGCACTATTGATTGCCTGTCATCATCACCAGCACATTATACGCCGCAGCGGGAGTCTGCAAATCCTGGTATGTTACCCCCCTTTTTTTTTGTCTCCCCTTTACTGCCCGCGGCGCATACCCTATTGCTCCTTACCCCTGGGACCCCCTTTTGCCTTCCCCTGCTATAATCCTCTTTCAATTGTAACCTGCAGAGGGGGTCTCCCATACTTAGGGCCCCCACTGACTGGTTGATCCATGTAACTACCCTGGAGACTGTAATTGCGGAGCACAATCAGTCCTACACTCCACATGCCTAACACAGCGAATTTTCGCCCCCCAGCAACCGGAACACGCATCTCTTTATTATGTGACTGCAGAACTTTCTATACCACCGACCCCGCACTGTACTTCTGGTTCACAGTACAAGAAGAGCCTGTTGCTCTTTATTTGCGGGCATTGGATCTTCCACACCTCCCATGTGAGGAGATCGCTGCAGATCTTTTACGTAACAGCAAGATATTTTGGTTTTATCTGCTACCGGTTGTTACTTTCTTTTGGTTTTGGGAACATACCCGCATCAGTTGGGGAAGATGCAGGGTGGGGAGGGGGGAGGGGGAGGTTCGTTTTTTCTTGATGGACTGCAATACAACGAAGTGCATGCTAACATTGATACTGCATAGATGGCAAACCTTGTATTCATGTAATGCTACTGTCCCACGATATGTTTTAATGTTTGAATTATGGCATCGATAAAACTGCTCACTTGGAATGTGCGTGGGCTTGGGGACAAGGTAAAGAGATCTGCAGTTTTCTCATTTCTCAAAAAACAACGAGCCGACATTGTGGTGTTAGTGGAGACACACGTTGAGGGTCGGCTCCAGATGGCACTCCGCCGGCCATGGATTGGGTGGGCATATCATTCATCCCACTCGTCCCACGCCCGCGGAGTCTCAGTTTTGATTGCCAAGACGGTACATTTTGAGCTGTGTGATGTTCAGTCTGACCCACAGGGGCGCTATGTCTTTCTTTCGGTTAAATTGTATGGTGAACCTTTCCTACTGATGGCATTCTATGTACCTCCACCATTTAATTCTACTATAGTCACAGAGGGCTTGCTATATATGACTCGTCATCCTTCGATTCAGGCGGTGTGGCTGGGGGATTTTAACGCTACGTTGAACCCTACATTAGACAAACTGTCGCCCTCGCCATTATCTACTACAGCTCCAACCCACACTAGATTCTCCCGACTTATCTCTTCCTTTAATCTCACTGACACCTGGCGTTTTAAATTCCCGCTCACTCGAGCTTACTCCTGTTTCTCAACTACCCATAACACCATGTCCCGTATAGATTTTATATTCATTTCTAGTACCCTTGCCCCAAGATTACTGGAAGCTGAATTTGCCCCCAGATTACTTTCAGACCATAGCCCATATTTCATTAGCCTCTCCATCCCATTAGACAAACCGCCCCGTACGTGGCGCCTGAATCCGTTTTGGCTCACCCTGTTGTCGGAGGATGACGAGCTTGGTAACAGTTGGAGAACTTACTTTTTAGAGAATGACGGATCTGCATCCCCAGACGTAGTATGGGAAGCCTTCAAACTGCATGCACGTATGACTCTGACCTCCTTTATCAACAGGCTGAAGGCTAATTCATCAGCCATACTGGACGGGGCAATGCGGGATCTGTCCTCCTCTGAACAGGGGTACATGTCGAACCCCTCTCCTGATGGAGCTGCCCGACTCAGGTTACAAACCAGGGTGGTTAATCAGCTACAACACGAGACGGCCAGGAAAAAACTTTTCTTTGCCAGACAAAAATTATATGAACATGGGGAGAGAGCGGGTAAACTGTTGGCCTACTTGGCACATAGTGAGGATAGACCCCCTACTGTCATTTCCCTCACTGGTCCTAATGGGGAAAAGATTACGGAACCCCAGGCTGTCACTTCTGAATTTAGGGACTTCTTTTCTCAACTATATACGTCCCAGGTTTCTACCACTGACTCTCAATTGGAAGATCTACTGGCGGAAATCATCTTTCCACAGCTAGACGATGCCCAAATGGCTATGCTAGACGCACCTATTACACTCGACGAAATAACCACAGCGATTGGGAGCTTCGCCAGATCCAAGGCCCCGGGTTCAGATGGGTTGCCCATAGAATTTTACGCCCAATACATCGAGATACTTGCCCCCAAGTTATTGTCCCTCTTCAACCATCTATTTGACAATTTCACCTTACCCCCATCGATGGGCGAGGCGGTAATTATCCTCATACCTAAGCCAGGCAAGGACCCAGGCCTCCCGGAATCTTATAGACCAATATCGCTACTCCAGGTAGACATAAAGATTCTGGCTAAAGTACTTGCCCTACGCCTTAACCAAGTGATTCTAACCCTGATCCATGCTGACCAAGCTGGATTTATGCCGGGGCGTAACACCTCCTTCAACCTCAGAAAATTGTATATTAACTTACAAGCGACACATACTAATGTTGGGTCCCGGGTGGTGGTGGCTTTGGATACTGCCAAGGCCTTTGACTCAGTGGAGTGGCGGTACCTTTGGGGATGCCTCCGTGGCTTTGGTTTTGGACCTAAATTTATTAAGTGGGTTCAATTATTATATCTGGCACCCAGGGGTAAAGTAGTGGCCAACGGGAGGGCCTCCCAGACATTTGACTTATCCAGGGGCACTAGACAGGGCTGCCCACTGTCTCCGCTCCTCTATGCCTTGGCGGCGGAGCCCCTTGCAATCTCCATTAGAGGGGACCCCGAGATTCAGGGTCTCTGCCTTGGTTCCCTGACTGAAAAAATTAGCTTATACGCAGACGACACGCTACTATACCTGGCCGACTCTGCCACATCGCTTCAGAAGGCGTTGCATACAATTGAACACTTTGGTCAGTTCTCTGGCCTTAAAATTAATTGGGAGAAATCTCAAATACTGCCTATGGATAGTTTCCCCTCTCCCAAGCTACAGGCACAGTTACCACTCCAGCGAGTGAACACTATCAAATATCTTGGAGTATTGGTGAATAGAACACCGGCTGACTATATATCCCTGAACATAGAACCCCTTTTCGATCTCATCAAGTCTAGAACCCAGGTATGGGCGAGACTGCCGCTCGGCGTGTGGGGCCGTATTAACATTGTTAAAATGATATTATTTCCGAAAATATTGTATATACTCTGGCACACACCCGTATACTTACCCTTGAAATTTTTCAAGTCAATGGAGGCCATACTCAAGACATTTATTTGGGGTAACAACAGACACAAGCTGGCCTGGAGAGTCCTTAAGAACCCTACTGACCTAGGTGGAACAGCCCTCCCTGACTTAAATCTTTATTACCTTGCGTCCCAACTGTCTCAACTATACCACATAGATAAAACCGACAGACTCAGATTCCTCACCCTCCTCTGTCCACGGTGGGCACAACTGACCACTGACCCACTCACTGCAATTGCAGTGGGACATAGTGGGAATAACTCCAATAGAGACCGTGGGTCCCTATTATACCAATATAGGCGCGTATGGGACATCACCACTAAAACATTAACGACCCCTAAACACAACAACTATACCCCCTTATGGCACAATAGACTACTCTCAGAGTTTCTCTTGATCCCTGACACAGAGATATGGTGCGAATATGGAATATATTATTTGCACCACATAATTTCCGATGGCACACTTAAAAACTTTGAGGACCTCCAAAATGAGTTCCTGCTGCCCAATTCTATGCTTTTTAGATTCTTCCAGGTGCGTCACGCAGCCCAAGCTCAGTTTCCCCAGCCTTTGCCACAATCTACGCCTAATGTTATTATGGCTGTGGTTAAAGGTGTGGACCCGCGAAAGCTGATCTCTGATTTTTATGTCATGCTTCTCACCCCATCATCTACCACGCTAGCTTACAGCCTTAAACCAAGATGGGAAAGAGAGGTGGGCCCACTGGAGGATGAGGAGTGGAGTGAAGCCCTAGACTCGTGCAAGACTGTATCCCCCAAGCTCTCTGACAGGCTGACCCAGTTATACGTGGTGCACCGAGCGTATCTCACCCCCCTAAGAATCGCCCGCTTTAGACGACAGTTTTCTACCTTGTGCACAATGTGTAACCAAACGACGGGCACATTCTTCCATCTACTCTGGGCGTGCCCGGTCCTTCAGGGTCTGTGGAAGCAGATTGTTGACTTCCTCCATGATGACATGGGATCCCCATTGACCCTGGACCCCAAACAATGCTTACTGGGGATATTCCCCGACTCTGAGATGGACAAATTCACTAAAACATTCTTGCATGAAACATTGTTTAATGCTAGAAAAATTATAGCCAGACAGTGGATGAGACCCACTCCCCCCAGCTTCAACGATTGGAAACTAGATATAAATAACACTCTTCCCTACAAAAAGTTCATATACATCAACAGAGGTTGTCCAGATAAGTACTACAAAATCTGGGATCGATGGCTTGAGTCCGCAGACACATGCACTGATGGTCCGTAATACTATACATCCTTCTAGCGTGCAATTCCATGAATAGCGTGGACATAGGGTTTTCCACTTATTGATAGTCACTGAATCCAGTGTTCAATCTGAACAAGTTTTTTGATCTACTGTGCCTATATATGTATAAGCCACATTTCTTGTTTTATGCATTTCTCCAGTATTGCCTTGTAACTTGCAGAATTATGTTCCAAATGTAAATTGTTCAATAAAAAACTTTTTTCTCAAAAAAAAAAAAAACCGGCATGGTAACTGTCCGGCGGGTTATTGAGGTGGAGATTGGGAGATGTATGGTCTTAGACGTCCTTGTGGAAGGGCAGGACCTGCGCCTAATCAATGTTTATGGGCCGCACACAAAGTGGGACAGGAAATGCCTTTTTACAAGGATCAAGCCATTTCTTTTTACATCCCGGCAAGTGGTCTTTGGAGGTGACTTTAATACAATAACTAGGCCCAAGGACAGGAAGGACTTCAAGGACAGGCTGGGATATGATAGCATTTTTTTAAATAGTATGGTTAGGGATGCTGGTCTTGTGGATGTGCACATTAAGCACCTCCCAGATGACACCGGGTTCACTTTTCATCGTGGTAATAGTCAGAGTAGGATAGATAGGTTTTTTTTGAAGGAGGCCTCTGCTTTCTCGCCCCCAGTGGTGCAGGCAGTAGAGTTCTCTGATCACTGTATGCTATCTGTGGTACTGAATGCTTCAGACGCCCCTCAGAGGGGCAAGGGCATCTGGAGATTAAATTCGACACTACTCAAGGAAGAACATGTTAGACAATCCTTTGAGGAATTCTTTCAGGCACAGGTGACCATCCTGGACTTTTGTAGCAGCAAGGCTGAGTGGTGGGAGCTGACCAAAAAGAGGATCGCTGGATTCTTCAGGGGCCTAGCCAATAGAAATCAGTTTAATAAATACATGACCTACCAACGTTTACGGAGGAAGCTGGATATTCTTGTCTCGAGAGGAGGAGATCCTGGGGCAATCTCCGAAGTGAAACTCCTTCTCAGGAAGTGTCAATATGACCGGCATGCCTCTTTGGTTCTGGAGAGGGACTATGGGAAGTACCACTCGCCTGACCCTTACCAGAACTGCAAACAAGGTGTAGCTGTTAAAACGGTCGTTGGCCTTAAGGACAGTACAGGTTCCTTGACAAAGTCCAGGTCAGGGATTCTGGAGGTCGTGAGGTCCTTTTATGCCGACCTTCTTGGGAGGAAAGAGCTTGATCGTGACAAGATGGAAAGCTTTTTGGACTCTACTCCAGGTCTAAATGGTGGAGATGTTCCATTGATGAATTTGACAGAGGAGATCACAGTCGAAGAGGTGATGAGGGTAATTGAACAGCTTGCCATCAAAAAGTCGCCTGGACCGGATGGCTTGACGGCTGAGTTTTACAAAGCCTTTAAGTCTATTCTGGCCCCGCATTTGGTAGAGGTTTTTAACAGTTGCCTTGCTGAGGGGGTGCTTTCCCCTTCCATGAGGCACTCGGCTGTGATTCTTCTTTCAAAGGGTAAAGATCCTTCGATGATTGAGAATTGGCGCCCCATCAGCCTTCTTAATGTCGATAGAAAGATACTGGCAAAGATATTTTTCTGGCGCCTATCGTCAGTGGCAGAGTCTTTGCTTTCTCGCCATCAGCACTGTTCGGTCCAGGGTAGGAGCACCTTCACAGCGGTTTTAGCTGTCCGGGAGGCCTTGGAGCGGTGCAGGGCTGCAGGCTGGGGAAAGTATTTGCTGACATTGGATCAGGCAAAGGCTTTTGATCGTGTTAACCATGAGTACCTGTGGTTGCTCCTTAGTAAGTACGGTCTGCCGGGTGGTTTTGTCGATTGGCTGAAAGTCTTGTATAAGGGGGCAGAAAGCTTCCCTCTTGTTAATGGTTGGGTTGGACAGTCCTTTGGGGTTGGCTCCGGGGTGCGCCAGGGTTGTCCCCTGAGTCCCCTGCTCTATGTGTTTGCAATCGACCCCTTCGTCAGGAGGCTAGAGAGCGGCATGTTGTGTGGGGTACCAGTGGGGCTCCCGGGTGAGCCGCCATTGAGGGTTGTTGCCTATGCGGATGATGTGTCGGTGATTGTCACTGGGACGGATGAAGCGGAGGAGGTGGTCTCTCTGACATCACGGTATTCTGAAGCATCAGGCTCCAAGATCAATCAGGAAAAGACTGAAGTTTTCTGGATGGGAAAGGAAGGTGAGGGGTTTGATCTCCCGGGCACCTTTCCAGTGCCCCAGGAAAGAATTAAGATACTAGGCATTGAATTTGGACCCGGCGATTATGGCCTCAAAAACTGGGAAGGCAGACTGGAAATTGCCAATACTAAGGTGGTCAGCTGGAAGAGATGGAAGTTATCTATGAGGGAAAGGGTTGATCTGATTAAGACTTACCTGATTCCGATCTTCTTGTATGTCAGCTTTGTCTGCATCTTGCCAGTGTCTCTCTATGCTAGGGTCAGTAGTGTGTTCTTCCAGATGCTGTGGGGGAACAGACTGAACCCCATCAAGAGGAATGTCACCTACCTATCCAGGAGGGAGGGTGGCTTAGGTATGGTCAACCCAGTTCTTTTCTTTTCACTGCTATTTCTAAAGTTTAACATTGGTAATATGCTTGCAGTGGAACCTCCTGGATGGGTAGGCATATTTAGATCTTGGTTTAGGCCTTTTCTACGACTTTGGGAAGAAGGTGGCCAAGTGAAGAATCGCAGGGGTCATCGTGGTCAGCTACCAGCCTATGTCGCTCCGTGCCTGAAGTTACTGCGGCAGTGGCGATTGTCGGCTGAAGATCTCAGATCGGTTCCAAGGAAAGTCCTTATGAGTCGAGTCTTGAGCGAAGTCTTTCATGACCCACTGGCCTTAAGGGATTGCCTGGGCCCAGTTTTGAGGGCGGGGTTAAGACTGATTAATTTGGATAGAGTACCCCCTAAATTTAGGGATCTGGCCTGGTTGTGCTTCCATGGGAAGCTCTATGTTCGGGGCAATTTGAAATTCCGCAGTGGGATGGATCGTAGCTGTCCTCGGGAGGAGTGTGCAGATGAGGAGGAGACTATGGATCATTTTCTGCTTCATTGCCCTTTTAACATAGAGGTGTACAAACAGGTGGGGCGGGCCCTCGGTGTCCCTTTCCTCTCCAGGCTGGGTTATGCTGAGTGGGTGTACGGAGCATTCAATACCGGTGGAGTTTTTTGTTTGGATACACTTTTTTTAGTTAGCCTAGTAGTCCGTTATTTCACCTGGAATGCACGGTGTCAGGTCAGCATTCGGCAAAAACTCCTTCCTGTTGAGGTGGTGGTGTATGACATTTTGCATGAGGTGGGGAAGATTCGGGAGTTTGAGAGAGACAAGCGGGGTCAGGGGGCTTGGTTGAAGGCGTGGAGGGGTTTCAAGCCTCCCTGACTGCCAGGAGTCTCTTTCCCGGGTGTGGCTGTCTGTCTCTTATCACCCTAGATTATCAGTATTTTTGATGAATTTTTGATAAATGGCTGCGTACATAGGTGATGGGTTGTGCCTCTTAGGCCCTCTCTGCTGCCTTATGTAGATAGTTTTCTAGGGATGTTTTGGTAGTGGATTATGTGTATATTGTATATATTCTGAACATGGATGTGTATTCCTTTGTTTTCTGTTGAAGTTTTGTACTATGGTTTTGTTTTTTACTTTTGTATAAAATTGGTTGCTTGATTCTTTTCAATAAAACATCAATAGTGCCCCATTGTTGGTGTCAGTGGGAGGAATAGTGCCCCATTGTTGGTGTCAGTGGGAGGAATAGTGCCCCATCATTGGTGTCAGTGGGAGGAATAGTAGCCCATCATTGTCATCAGTGGGAGGAATAGTGCCCCATCATTGGTGTCAGTGGGAGGAATAGTGCCCCATCATTGGTGTCAGTGGGAGGAATAGTGCCCCATCATTGGTGTCAGTGGGAGGAATAGTGCCCCATCATTGGTGTCAGTGGGAGGAATAGTGCCCCATCATTGGTGTCAGTGGGAGGAATAGTGCCCCATCATTGGTGTCAGTGGGAGGAATAGTGCCCCGTCTCTGTGGAGGAATAGTGTCCCGAGGGCCGGGTAAAGGCGAAGCAGGGCCGCAGTATAAACATCACTGGTGTTGACACTTAGAAATGGACTAATGAAAACATGAAGAGAAAGACGGTTCACAAAGGACTGGACACATTGGAACATTATTGATGAAATGTGAAGATGTGTCATTCATTATATCTGTCCCAAAAGCCTCTTTCACACAGGCGGCATTCATTACTGCCCCTCTGAAATGTGATCCACTGTGGCTTTTTCAGAGGCAGCTTTCAGGTGTTTAGGAGGCCAAATTGTCACCTATTGAATGTCTGTTTTCTTTATCGTACACCACGGGACACAGAGCTAGTCATTACATAATGGGTTAAGGGTCACCAGCGGTGATTGGACACTGGCACAACCAATGGAAGACAGTTCCCCTCCATATAACCCCTCCCATCAGGGGAGTACCTCAGTTTTTTCGCCAGTGTCGAAAGGTGTTGGACGCGTTAGGAGGTGCTAAAGGAATGCTCTACCAAAGAGACCCTCTGGGGGTAAAAGAGCTATGCTTTCGGACCCATCCAAGACGCCTACAAGTTAAGCCAAAACTGGATGGGATCCGGGCCTCACCCATGAGGCAGCGCCTGTAATGTCTCTCTTCGGAGGACTGGGCTCTAAGATCCAGCACTTTCGCTATTTCGCTATAAAGTCCTGGTAAGAGTCTTGTACAAGGCCCAGGGGAGAGGTATCCTTTAAATAGGAACCCATATCCCTGAAGGTTGGCACACATAGCCCACCGTGAAGGGTGAAGTTTGGTATCTGTCTGAAAACTTTCAGCAGAAAAACCTGCGGCGTGGATAAGGTGAGATTAGAAGGTCCATAACTAGGTTGGGACCTTTTTCAAAAAGTGGATGTCTTCTTTTTTTCCACCACTGGGGGGAGTAAAGAGCTGAATATACTCACCTCACTCTGTTCAGTGTCGGCTTCGGCGAAGTACACTGCTCGTCACCTCCGCTGCTGAGCTTGCTTGAGACCCCGCTCCTCCTTCCGGTGGCCGATACAGACACCTGCAGATGCAGGTAAGTGGGGACAGGGGCTGATGAGAGTCCTCTCTCACTATGGCCACCACCATAGCGCTAAAGGCCGCGCGCGCGGGAGCGCGCTTTATCAGAGGGGGGGGGGCCGAGGCGTGCGCGGGCACGTGGCGCGCGCAGGCACAGAAACGGCGCCAAATTTAAAAGACTGTCAGTGTAAAAAGCACTGCAGCAGCAAGCAAGCTCGTTAGTTCTCTTGTTCCTGGCAGAGAAACACAGCAGCTATACAGGGACGTAAGACTCCATGTGGTTGGATTGGGTACTTCCTAGAAGACATCCATGTTATGCATAGTTATGTGTTAAAAGTTGCATACTTAATGTATTTGCTAAACTGAACACGGTAGTATATGCATTTAGGTACCTTGTATTTTGTCTAAACAGTAAGCCTTCCAGGGGAAGTAATGCGGACAAAAAGAGATAAAAGAGCACCGCCGCCTGAGACAGGGGGCTCTAGCTGTGCTGACTCGGTACCTTCCTCTCCTGTGTTGCCAAAAGCACCTGTACAGGATGAGCCATTACCTCTGTCAGGTATGGCGGCTTCCCCAGTGAAGCCTGGGCCTGCATATGTCACTGAGGACACTTTATCAGCTGCCCTAAATAATCTGGAGGAGAAAATTGCTACTTTAATCGCTAAATCCTCTAAAAAGGACAATAAGCGAAGCAGATCTCCTCCAGTATTGGACCTCCCTGCAGAAGTACCTGAGGAGGAGGAGGATGAGGAGGAGGCTACATCAGCAGAGGATGAGGAGTCAGACGGATCAGGGATATCGGATGAGCCTTTTTCGGTATCCCAGATTTTAAAGTCACAGGTGCAATGCTATGCAGGAGCCGTGCGAGCTGCATTTAGGTTACCCTCTTTGGAGGTAACAGAATCACCTGTCTCCTCCCTAGGATCATTAAGATCCCTGCAAGGTGCATGCTCCTTCCCGGTTCATCCGTTACTAGAGGATCTATTGTACGCAGACTGGCAACATCCAGATAAGCGTTTTTCACCTCCAAAAAAGTTTAACATTCTTTATCCTATGGAGGAATTTATTTTAAAGAAATGGAGCCTGCCTGCGGTAGATGCGGCTATTTCTTGTGTAAATAAAAACCTGACATGTCCAGTGGATAATGTACAAGTGTTTAAAGATCCTTCTGAGAAGAAGTTGGAATCCCTACTGAAATCCTCCTTCCTTTTGGCCGGCTCAATTACCCAACCTGCAGTAGCAGCAGTCGGTATGTGTCAGGTCATCAGCCAACAGGTAAAGCAGGGGCTGAAGGAGCTGCCTTCAGAGCAGGCTAAAAATTGGGAGAATTTGCCTAAAGCCTTATGCTTCACAGTGGATGCCATGAGAGATTCTATCATACAGGCATCACGCCTTACACTCCAGCTGGTACAGATGCGCAGAGTACTTTGGCTTAAGCATTGGTCAGCGGAAGCCCCATGCAAAAAGTTGTTGGCAAGTTTCCCGTTCCATGGCGAACGCCTTTTTGGGGAAGATTTAGAAAGATATATCCAAAAGATATCAAGTGGTAAAATGACACTTTTACCTGAGAGAAAGAAAAACAAGAGACCTTGTTTTAAACACACTCTCTCCCCAGCTCCCGGGAAATCTGACTCCAGCCAGTGGCGACGGCCTTTTCAGCCGCCCAAAAAAGCCAAAGAACAGGCTCAGAAGAACAAGAAGCCGTGGGGTTCAAGAGCAAGCCCCCAAAACCTCTCATTGAAGGGGCGCCCCCGCTCGGCCGAGTGGGGGGAAGGCTTCGTCAGTTCTCAGCGACTTGGCGGACAGAAACCCAGGACAAATGGGTGGTATCCACAATATCCTCAGGGTACAGACTGGAATTTCGAGAGATCCCATCTTCTCAATTCCGAAGTTCAAGACTCTCCAAGGATCCACAGAAAAGAGGATCCTTCTTCAAAGGTTTGAATCACTTAATAGCTCAAGGTGTGGTTACAGAGGTACCCCAAAAGGAGCAAGGTTCAGGTTTTTACTCAAACCTCTTTGTGATTCCAAAACCGAACGGAGAAGTCAGACCCATCCTGGATCTAAAAAATCTAAACCAGTTTTCTGAACGTTCGCCATTTTTGAATGGAAACGATTCGATCCGTGGTCGCTACTTTAAAAGGCGGAGAATTCATTGCGTCCATAGATATCAAAGACGCATATCTACACATACCAATCCTCCCCGCTCACCAAAGATTCCTAAGGTTTGCGGTAGAAGATCGCCACTTTCAATTTGTGGCCCTGCCATTTGGTGTAGCCACCGCGCCCAGAGTATTCACAAAGGTGCTAGCTCCTCTGTTAGCAAACCTAAGAACACGGGGCATTGCGGTAACAGCCTATCTAGACGATCTACTATTAATAGATCAGTCAAAGGAGGGATTGGATCACGCTGTAGACACTACAGTAGGATACCTGGAGCATTTAGGATGGATTATAAACTTACAAAAATCCTCTCTCCAGGCCCAAAGAAGGATAGTGTACCTGGGCATGATCATAGATACAGCCCAAAACAGGGTATACCTGCCAGAGCCAAAGATACAGTCTCTGAAAGACCTGATCCACAAGGTCAAAGCAAACAAGAGGCCGTCTATTCGCCTTTGCATGAGACTATTGGGAAAGATGGTAGCCTCCTTCGAGGCGGTCCCTTAC
This sequence comes from Rana muscosa, assembly GCA_029206835.1. Lineage (NCBI taxonomy): Eukaryota > Metazoa > Chordata > Amphibia > Anura > Ranidae > Rana > Rana muscosa. The sequence continues at coordinate 1,088,692,722 of CM055117.1, read as the reverse complement.
GCCCAGTTTCATTCGAGACTACTTCAAGGCAATATTTTAGCCTCCTGGAACAGGAAGAGCCAAGCTCTGGATATACCCATGCGCCTGTCCTCACAAGTACGCCACAGCTTCAATTGGTGGCTAGAAGCCAGGAATTTACGGAAGGGAAAGTCCTTCCTCCCAGTGGCCTGGAAGGTGGTATCTACGGATGCCAGCCTATCGGGCTGGGGTGCAGTATTCGAGGAGGCTTCTACCCAGGGAACCTGGGCCAAGACTCAGGGGATCCTGCCCATCAATGTGCTAGAGATCCGGGCGGTATATCTAGCCCTCAAAACCTGGACATACAGGTTACAGGGCTACCCAGTTCGGGTTCAACCCGACAATGCTACGGCAGTAGCTTACATCAATCACCAAGGAGGCACCCACAGTCGGGCAGCCCAAAGAGAGGTGAACCGGATCTTGGCATGGGCAGAAGAGCATGTACCTTGCATCTCTGCAATCTTCATTCCAGGGATAGAAAACTGGCAAGCAGACTACCTGAGTCGTCAGCAGCTGCTACCAGGAGAGTGGTCTCTTCACCCAGAGATCTTTCAGGCCATATGTCTGAGATGGGGAAACCCAGATGTAGACCTGCTAGCTTCCAGGTTCAACAAGAAATTGGACAACTTTGTGTCCAGAACGAGAGATCCTCTAGCCTACGGGACAGACGCTCTAATAACTCCATGGAATCAGTTCTCACTGATCTATGCATTCCCTCCGATCCCTCTTCTACAAAGACTGCTTCGCAGGATCAAGGAGGAGGGAATACCAGTAATCCTAGTGGCCCCAAACTGGCCCAGGAGGCCTTGATATGCCGAGATCGTAAAAATGGCGATAGGAAGGCCCTGGAAGCTTCCACTTCGACACGACCTGTTGTCACAGGGTCCAGTATTCCACCCTTCCTTACAAAGGCTAAATTTGACGGCCTGGCTGCTGAGACCCACATTTTGAAAAAGAGAGGGGTCTCTGGCCTGGCTCTTTCTACGCTCATTAATGCTAGAAAGCCAGCCTCCAGACTCATCTATCATAGAGTCTGGAAAGCATACGTTTCCTGGTGTGAATCCAGAAGTTGGAATCCTCAGAAATATGAAATAAGCAGGATTCTTGCTTTTTGCCAGTTAGGAGTGGATATGAATTTAGCCCTTAGCACCATCAAAGGGCAAATATTGGCTCTGTCAGTCTTCTTTCAGAGACCATTGGCATCTCATTCCCTAGTTCGGACATTCATTCAGGGGGTACTGAGGATAAATCCTCCAGTTAGGTCTCCCTTGTGTCCATGGGATTTGAATTTGGTATTGTCAGTGTTGCAAAAGCAACCTTTTGAACCTATTCGCCATATTCCTTTAATTATATTAAGTAGGAAATTGGCCTTTCTGATTGCTATTGCTTCTGCTAGGAGAGTATCAGAACTAGCAGCTCTTTCTTGTAAAGAGCCTTATCTAATTTGTCACAAGGACAAGATCGTACTACGACCCCATCCGGCTTTTCTGCCTAAGGTGGTGTCGGCTTTTCACTTGAATCAAGACATTGTTCTGCCTTCCTTTTTTCCAAACCCGCGGACGGCGGGGGAAAAATTATTACACTCTCTAGATCTAGTGAGAGCGGTAAGGGTGTATCTGCAAGCAACCGCTCAGATACGTAAAACAGATGTTTTGTTTATTTTACCAGATGGTCCCAAGAAGGGCCAAGCGGTATCAAAATCCACCATTTCCAGGTGGATTAGACAAGTAATTGTTCAAGCTTATGGTTTAAAGAACAGGACTCCTCCTTTTCCTGTTAAGGCGCACTCTACCAGGGCGATAAGTGCTTCATGGGCAGTGCACCACCAGGCTTCGATGGCTCAGATCTGTAAGGCTGCAACTTGGTCCTCAGTCCATACATTTTCCAAATTCTATCAAATAGATGTGAAAGGACATGAGGATTCCGCCTTCGGGCGAAGTGTGCTGCAGGCAGCAGTATAGGGCTTCTGGTCCGCAAGCGGTCGGTTTGATCTGTGTCTCCCCCCCCCTTCAATATGAGCATTGCTCTGGGACGTCCCATTATGTAATGACTAGCTCTGTGTCCCGTGGTGTACGATAAAGAAAATAGGATTTTTATAACAGCTTACCTGTAAAATCCTTTTCTTGGAGTACACCACGGGACACAGAGGTCCCCCCCTTCTTATAGGAACCTTACTGCTTTGCTACAAAACTGAGGTACTCCCCTGATGGGAGGGGTTATATGGAGGGGAACTGTCTTCCATTGGTTGTGCCAGTGTCCAATCACCGCTGGTGACCCTGAACCCATTATGTAATGACTAGCTCTGTGTCCCGTGGTGTACTCCAAGAAAAGGATTTTACAGGTAAGCTGTTATAAAAATCCTACTTTTTTTCTTTCCAGTCAAAAGGAGGATCTCGCTCTGAACTAGTATACACTACAAAGGCCTTTTAAATTGCCTAGCCCCCTTACCTCAGGGTTCCCATCGGAGGCCCCCTTACATCAAGATCCCCATCAGAGTCCCCCATTTACATCATCAGGGTCCTCATTAGAGTCCCCCCTTACATCAGGGTTCCCAACAGAGGCCACCCATTACAGTTTCCCCTTACATCAGGGTCCTCATCAGAGTACTCCCTTACATCAGGGTCCCCATCAGAGTACTCCCTTACATCAGGGTCCCCATCAGAGTCCTCCCTTACATCAGGGTCCCCATCAGAGTCCTCCCTTACATCAGGGTCCTCATCAGAGTACTCCCTTACATCAGGGTCCCCATCAGAGTCCTCCCTTACATCAGGGTCCTCATCAGAGTACTCCCTTACATCAGGGTCCCCATCAGAGTCCTCCCTTACATCAGGGTCCTCATCAGAGTCCTCCCTTACATCAGGGTCCTCATCAGAGTACTCCCTTACATCAGGGTCCTCATCAGAGTACTCCCTTACATCAGGGTCCCCATCAGAGTCCTCCCTTACATCAGGGTCCTCATCAGAGTACTCCCTTACATCAGGGTCCCCATCAGAGTCCTCCCTTACATCAGGGTCCTCATCAGAGTACTCCCTTACATCAGGGTCCCCATCAGAGTCCTCCCTTACATCAGGGTTCCCATCAGAGTCCTCCCTTACATCAGGGTCCTCATCAGAGTACTCCCTTACATCAGGGTCCCCATCAGAGTCCTCCCTTACATCAGGGTTCCCATCAGAGTCCTCCCTTACATCAGGGTCCTCATCAGAGTCCTCCCTTACATCAGGGTCCTCATCAGAGTACTCCCTTACATCAGGGTCCCCATCAGAGTCCTCCCTTACATCAGGGTCCTCATCAGAGTACTCCCTTACATCAGGGTCCCCATCAGAGTCCTCCCTTACATCAGGGTCCTCATCAGAGTCCTCCCTTACATCAGGGTCCCCATCAGAGTCCTCCCTTACATCAGGGTCCCAATCAGAGTCCTCCCTTACATCAGGGTTCCCATCAGAGTCCTCCCTTACATCAGAGTCCCCATCAGAGTCCTCCCTTACATCAGAGTCCCCATCAGAGTCCTCCCTTACATCAGGGTTCCCATCAGAGTCCTCCCTTACATCAGGGTCCCCATCAGAGTCATCCCTTACATCAGGGTTCCCATCAGAGTCCTCCCTTACATCAGGGTCCCCATCAGAGTCCTCCCTTACATCAGGGTTCCCATCAGAGTCCTCCCTTACATCAGGGTTCCCATCAGAGTCCTCCCTTACATCAGGGTCCCCATCAGAGGCCTCCCTTACATCAGGGTCCCCATCAGAGGCCTCCCTTACATCAGGGTTCCCATCAGAGGCCTCCCTTACATCAGGGTTCCCATCAGAGTCCTCCCTTACATCAGGGTCCCCATCAGAGTCCTCCCTTACATCAGGGTCCCCATCAGAGTCCTCCCTTACATCAGGGTCCCCATCAGAGTCCTCCCTTACATCAGGGTCCCCATCAGAGTCCTCCCTTACATCAGGGTCCCCATCAGAGTCCTCCCTTACATCAGGGTCCCCATCAGAGTCCTCCCTTACATCAGGGTCCCCATCAGAGGCCTCCCTTACATCAGGGTTCCCATCAGAGGCCTCCCTTACATCAGGGTTCCCCTCAGAGTCCTCCCTTACATCAGGGTCCTCATCAGAGTCCTCCCTTACATCAGGGTCCTCATCAGAGTCCCTATTTATATAAGGTCTTCATCAGAGCCCCCTTACATCAGGACCTCCCATTTACATCATGTCCTCATCAAAGCCCCCCTCCCTCCCCCCCTTACCTCAGGTTTCCCATCAGAGACCTTCATTTACAGCAGGGTCGTTATCAGAGTGCCCTCTTACATGAGGGTCCCCTACAGAGTCCCCCATTACACTGTGGTCCCCATTAGAGTCCCCTTGTAAGGCTTTCAAAGTCACTGTATCAGCAGGGGGGGCACTGTGAAGCAGAGCAGGTCTGGATGCCACTGGCCATAGCTGTGGGCCAGATAAAATCTTGTTGCCCCCCCCCCGGACCGTAGTTTGGAGACCCTTGCCTTAGGGCAGTGGCCTCCAAACTGCAGCCCTTTGCTTGCCTTTATCTGGCCCTTGGGGGTCTATCCCTCCCACTGATATGAGACCCTATTCTGCCATCTGACACCAACTATGGAGCACCATTTCTCCCACTGACACCACAAATGGGGCGCTATTCCTCCCTATGATACCAGCAATGGGGCACTATTCCTCCCTATGATACCAACAATGGGGCACTATTCCTCCCTATGATACCAACAATGGGGCACTATTACTCCCTATGATACCAACAATGGGGCACTATTCCTCCCTATGATACCAGCAATGGGGCACTATTCCTCCCTATGATACCAACAATGGGGCACTATTCCTCCCTATGATACCAACAATGGGGCACTATTACTCCCTATGATACCAACAATGGGGCACTATTCCTCCCTATGATACCAACAATGGGGCACTATTCCTCCCTATGATACCAACAATGGGGCACTATTCCTCCCTATGATACCAACAATGGGGCACTATACCTCCCCCTATTACCAGATGTTTACTCCTACTGATGCCAGGAAAATGTACACTCTTGCTGGCCAAAGTCGGGCCCTCCAAGAGTCTGAAGGACAATAAACCGGCCTTTAGTTTAGAATGTTTGGAGACCCCTGCCTTAGGGGAAGGCATTCTCCCTCTATTGGAGTATATTGCTCCATGCTTTATGAGGGTTTTTGTCTCTCTCTGGATCAGCGGAGGGTATAGTGTTCTGGGATTTCTCAGGGGTTTAATATTTTTTTTTGTCTTTTGATGGAACATGATGGACATTTTACAACCCAACTAACAATGGAAGAACTTTTTAATCCAGCACAAGGTCTCTGCTAATCTACTGCACCATCCTGAAAGCAAGAAAAAAAAATTGTTACAAGTAAATTTGTCCATTTACGGATTTCCATACTTCTGACCCCTCCCCCTCCCCCCCATATACCTCTGTACATCAAATACACACTGGAATGTCCCAGAACTCTCCCAGCTCAAGCCTACCCTGGATTTGGGAGCCAGCCAATAGATGAGGCAAAGGAGAGGCATGGAGAGGAAGATGGTGCAAGCAATGAAGAGCTTCCAAATCATATTACTCCCCCTCCACCCGGAGAGCTTCCCACTCCATATGGAGGACAGGACCTGCTGGCAGATGGGATGTGCCACAAACTGGAAGAAGGGGACAGGAAAGGATTAGACAAATCACAGCGGAGATCACCAAACAAACTGGAGAAAAAATAACATGCTGGAAATTGTGAAAGCCTGCGCATAACCAAAGCTGGTTTACCCCAGTAATGTGCGTTGTTTTCTATCAGTCCCCCCACCCGTGAGGGATGTTTTATTACAAATGGAGTCTGCTGGGAACTTTATTGGTGAGATCTCTGCACACTCTATGGCTCTACACATCTGCTATGCCAATAAACCCCATCATCCCTGTGCCGAGTTCCCGGGTCTGTACACCTGCTGTGCCCATTATGAGGGGTTCCCACCATCCCTGTGCTGAGTTCCTGGGTCTGTACATCTCCATTAAGAGGGGTTCCTGGGTCTGAACAATTGTTGTGCCCATTATGAGGAGTTCCCACCATCCTTGTACTGAGTTCCCGGGTCTGTACATCTGCTATGCCCATTATGAGGGGTCCTAATAATCCCTGAGCCGAGTTCCTAGGTCTGTACACCTGCTCTGCCCATTATGAGGGGTTCCCACCATCCCTGTGCTGAGTTCCTGGGTCTGTACACCTTCTATACCCATTATGAGGGGTTCCCACCATCCCTGTGCGGAGTTCCCAGGTCTGTACAACTGCTGTGCCCATTAGGAGGGGTTCCCACCATCCCTGTGCTGAGTTCCCGGGTCTGTACACCTTTTGTGCCCATTATGAGGGGTTCCCACCATCCCTGTGTGGAGTTCCCAGGTCTGTACAACTGCTGTGTCCATTATGAGGAGTTCCCACCATCCCTGTGTGGAGTTCCCAGGTCTGTACAACTGCTGTGTCCATTATGAGGGGTCCTAATCATCCCTGAGCCGAGTTCCTAGGTCTGTACACCTGCTCTGCCCATTATGAGGGGTTCTCACCATCCCTGTGCTGAGTTCCTGGGTCTGTACACCTGCTGTGCCCATTATGAGGGGTTCCCACCATCCCTGTGCTGAGTTCCCGGGTCTGTACACCTTCTGTGCCCATTAGGAGGAGTTCCCACCATCCCTGTGCTGAGTTCCTGGATCTGTACACCTTCTGTGCCCATTATAAGAGGTTCCCACCATCCCTGAGCCGAGTTCCTAGGTCTGTACACGTGCTCTGCCCATTATGAGGGGTTCCCACCATCCCTGTGCTGAGTTCCTGGGTCTGTACACCCGCTGTGCCCATTATGAGGGATTCCCACCATCCCTGTGCTGAGTTCCCGGGTCTGTACACCTTCTGTGCCCATTATGAGGGGTTCCCACCATCCCTGTGCTGAGTTCCCTGGTCTGTACACCTGCTCTGCCCATTATGAGGGGTTCCCACCATCCCTGTGCTAAGTTCCCTGGTCTGTACACCTGCTGTGCCCATTATGAGGGGTTCCCACCATCCCTGTGCTAAGTTCCCAGGTCTGTACACCTGCTGTGCCCATTATGAGGGGTTCCCACCATCCCTGTGCGGAGTTCCCAGGTCTGTACAACTGCTGTGCCCATTATGAGGGGTTCCCACCATCCCTGTGCTAAGTTCCCAGGTCTGTACACCTGCTGTGCCCATTATGAGGGGTTCTCACCATCCCTGTGCTGAGTTCCCGGGTCTGCACAAAACAAGAAACAAAGAGGATGCAAACACCTAGTGCATTAACTTTAACACTTTACTTGGCTCGATTACCCTTTAATAGACTGATAGAATATCAAAAAGCACAGAATTCTGATGTCCGCCATTGCTCTGAAGAATGGGGGCCAGGTCTCTGAAACGTGTAAGCTGGCATCATCACCCACTCTATGGTTGAGGTCAGAGAGTGGACCTCAGGATTCTGTGCTTTTTGATAAGCTATCAGTCTACTTGTCTTGTGAGTGTTTTATGTTTTCTATCATCCTTTAATAAAGTGTAAAGATAATGCACTAGGTATTGCATCTTTGTTATTTTCTGCACATTTGATGTGCCCATAATAAGAGGCTTCTACCATCCCTTCAGAAATAATCGCAGGAGATGTTACCCTCTTCTGTTTGTGGTGTACAGCCAGCCGCAGCCTGGACAGGTTGGGGATCCCTTCCTCGAAGGCCTGAATGTCCAACTCTTCCTCGTCGCTGTCGTCACCGCAGTCATTCAGCACCGCCGTCACTTCACTCTGGTTGCGGCACATGCCCAGCAGCTCCACTGCAAACTCCTGACTCAGGTCCTCCAGGGCCAGGTACTCGGGCTGCGAGAATCACAGAATTAGAAACGTTTTCATTACAGAAACCCCAACAATTAACTTCTCTTATTTGCTCCCTTTTGGACTTTTAAAGAATATGCCAACCCAAAATATCATGTTCCTGATATGTGCCTGATGTACCATGTACTTGTATGTGAAAGTCTAGTCTCCTGTTCTCTTTGTATTGCTTCCCTTATGTGAAATCCCTTGTGTACCTGGCAGTCTGCTTTCCTATCAAAAACTGACCACACCGGGCAGTCTCAGCACAGACTGAAAATTGACCACGGTGTGCTCACCGGTGTGCACACCGTGGTCAATTTTCGGTCTGTGCTGAGACTGTTCTCCTCCAATGATCATACTTCTGCTTCTGCTGACACCCCCCCCCCCCTCCTGTAATAGAATGTATAAATAACTGACTCTATTCTCTTTAAGTATAAATTAACTTTTGACTTCACCTCCCTTGCACAGCCATTCCCTGGAAAGACTAATGTGCTGCTGTTTCTCCTCCCCCAGCTCTCTGAGCTCCTTGTGTATAGTGCTCTGAAAAAGTATTTGCACCCTTTCTGTTTTTATTTTAATTTTTTGGCATATTTGTCCCACTTCAATGATTCAGTTTATCAAACAAATTTTAATACAGTAAAACCTTGGATTGCGAGTAACGTGGTTTACGAGCGTTTCGCAATACGAGCTGTGTTTTTTTTTAATCCTAACTCAATTTGCGAGCATTGTCTCGCAAGACAAGCAGGATTCAAGCCTCTCGGGTGTGCAATACCGCATGTGGCCAGAGGTTCGGGGGCCCGCATACACTCGGAGACGCTCGGGGACCACTCAGAGATGCTCGGAGTTACTCGGTTCCTGAGTATCTCCGTGCGTCTCCGAGCGTCTCTAATTGTTTCCGAGTGTCTCTGGCACCCCCCACCTCTGCACAAATGCGGTACTGCATACACTAGCAGTGATACTGGAACAAATTATCTAAGTTTCCATTATTTCCTATGGGGAAACTCGCTTTGATATACCAGTGCTTTGTATTACAAGCATGCTTCTGGAACGAATTATGCTTGTACTCCAAGGTACTACTGTATTACACAAGGATAACCCAAGTAAATCTAAAATGCAGCTGTTAAAGTGATTCTAAAGTCTCGTGTGTTTTTTTTTAAAATAACAAACATGTCATACTTCCCTCCTCTGTGCAGTTGGTTTTTGAACAATGAAGCCTGAATCCTCCTCTTCTGGGGTAACTCTTTGCTTCTCCTGGCCCCTCCTTTCTCACGAGTGCCCCCCACAGTCTAGCAGCTTACCATTTGAACTGTGTAACACTTGGGATGTTCGTTCATTAAACAAGAATTTTGATGGATCTTGGAGTGCTGCCATTTCTTCAGGGTTGAGCTTACAATGGGGGGCACCCGAGCCGAGCTGCAGCTCCGTGTGTCCATTCAGACACATAGCTGCTGTTCGGCCGGCCCCTCTATCCCCTGTTTGGCTAACTGATTTCGATTGCCAGCCGCGGAAGCCAATGGTGCCGCAGCCATGCCCCAGCCAATCAGGAGGAGAGTCCCAGACAGCCGAGGGAATCGCGGACATCGCTGGAGAGATAAGGGGCTCAGGTAAGTATTATGGGGTGCTGGGGGGCTACTACACAGAGAAGGTTTTTTATTTTAATGCACAGAATGCATTAAGATAAAAAAAATAACTTTTGTCTTTACAACTCCAATATTTTCATTTATTAAGGGAAAAAAGCTGTCCAAAAAATAAAAAAATCAGGAAGGGGGTGTAGCGATACCTTCAACTAAGAAGGCTGCATATTTAGTTTGGGCCCTGAAAACAGCTCCACCAACCCCCGGCAATGTACTCGACCCCCTACTGGCACAGTTAGTTATGGCAGCAATAAAATTCTTATACTGTATGAGGAAACTCAGACACCAAGGCAATAATGAAAGGGTATCAAATTTAATTTAAGCTTATGGTGAAGAAAGATTAACAATGGTAACAGTTTACAGGTAATAGGTTGCAGATCCCTGCAGCAATAAACATACTATGCAATAGAGGAACAGTAAAGGTGCGCCGCGTGGGCGACTGTTAACTAGGCGCCCTGTGGCGCAGTACCTAAATGAACTAACTAGCTGGCCAGGCCTGGCTCAGATATCTAAAACTCAGTCTATAGGGGATGATGGTTTCTTCACCGGCAATTCTTTAAAGGTGGTGCACATTAACAGAATACCATTTGTAATCCAGTGGGAAGGTTGTGATGAAATAAACACTTTACTTCATGAACTCTAAGTTCCTCTTTGATATGGATCTCCAGTGAGGGTGTCAGATATAAACTTGTGGGCCACGGCAGTCTATAGGCACATTAGCAACAACAGTATATAGTCTGAGCATACGCTCGCTCACCCATCCGGACGCGATCCCAGTCCGGGAACTTCCACCGACTGTGTCCTACACACACACAGTGTCTCCAGCGATCGGGTCCCCGATCCAACCAAGGCTGTAGACAAGCGAAGTCAGATGCCACCCAGGCTCGCAGTGGGGTGGAAGGCTCTTTGGTGCTGTGCAAGGCCTCAGGCTTCAGGCCTTGCACTCCGGCACATCCGCACAGGAGGATCAGTCACTGAAGTCCCATGTCCCAAAGAGACCGAGCCCAGCCTCGCCTTCCCCTTTTATAACCCCTCCCATGAGTCTCTGGGGTGGAAACATGCCGAAAGGGATTCTGGGCAAGGTAGTTCCGGGAGTCTTAAAGGGGACCCCGCTACACACTCCCCCCACTTAAATTCTTTGGTCCCCAAAGAAACTTTGGCATACACTGCGTACAACCCCAGACAACATTGCATAAGAGGTTGGCATAGGGAATTCCCACCAAAACCGAGGGATTGGATTCCCTTTTTCACAGGTCACACTATCCTGAGTGGCCTGCCTAACTGTGCCAGAGAGTGAGTGGGGGTTGCCGTCTACCAAATGTACAGTGGAGGGGTCCGGATTCTCTACAGTCCTCCTAGCAGTGATCACAGAATCTTCTGAGCTCTTCCCCATTTGTGGGTAGGTCAACTTTCTGGGAGGCCGTATGACTCTGCGAGCCCTTTGTTCTCTTGGGGTTTCTGGCTCTAGCGCCACAGGTTCTTCTTCTGTAACAGGCTCAGGCAACTCGGCAGGCTCTGTAACATCTGCTTCAGGAGCCGATGGACACATAGAGTCTCTAGGGTCCTGTTCAGGGTAAACATCACGGGCATCTTCCCAGTAATCAAATGAAGGACTATATGGGATGAATTCAATGGCTTCCGCATTCAGTTGTGTATCTGTAGTGTCTTCAATAGTTGGAAGATCTATAGCAGAAGTCCCTTAAGTTGAGGAAGGCCACAGCCAGTCAAGCTCTCTTTCTTCATCTCCACTGAGTTCAGAAGCTTCTATATCTTCAGTCCGAGAGGTCTGGGACCGAGTGTTTGGCCTGGGGGTATCCAGAATAGAAACTGGTTCAGGGGAGTCTCTCACGGGAGGTATCCTGACTGCTTCAGCAAGTGGGAGAAGGTGGTTTCGATGCCACGTCTTCAGTGGACCTACCTTTCCTTCTGGCTTCAACTTGTAGACAGGTAGGCCTGGCAACTTCCTACAGATGACATAGGGTTCAGATCTCCATCTGTCTGCAAGTTTGTGTTTCCCAGGGACCCCCAGATTGCGTAGCAGTACTCGGTCCCCAGGCTGTAGGTCTTGTACCCGGACCTTCAAGTCGAAGTTTCTTTTGTTTCGAGCTCCCCTTTGATCTGAGGCCGCTTGAGCTTGTTCATAGGCTACTTTCAGGCTGTGTCTGAGCCTGTTCACATATCCTTTGTGGGATGTGGCTGAGGAATGGTCTAAAGAGGTGCCAAAGGCCAAGTCTACAGGTAGTCTCGCTTCTCTCCCAAACATGATTCGATATGGGGAGTAGCCTGTAGCATCACTGGTGGTGCAGTTGTAAGCATGTACTATAGCTGCTATGTGTTTGCTCCAATGTTGTTTCTTCTCACTTTCCAGAGTCCCCAACATGTTGAGCAAGGTTCGGTTAAACCTCTCCGGCTGAGCATCTCCCTGTGGGTGGTAGGGTGTAGTTCGAGTCTTCTTGATTCCCAACGAGTCCAGGAGTTTCCGGATCAGTCGACTCTCAAAGTCCCTTCCTTGATCTGAATGAAGTCGCTGGGGCAGCCCATAATGGACAAAATACTTCTCCATAAGTACCTTGGCTACTGTGGAAGCCTTCTGGTCTTTGGTTGGGAAAGCTTGGGCATACCGGGTGAAGTCACGTGATCGGTGACGATACGCGTAGGGACACTACAGGCACCGGAGGTGACGTGGACGAGCTTGGCGCTCGTATTATGTATCGATATTTTAAATGTGAGTACGTTTTCATTTATAAGAATAAAAGGACCCCCTTTGTTTGAACATACTACACCATATTGGGAATTGTTTTATTCTTTTTCCCTGCTACAACGTATGTACGCCAATCTGGAGAACACACACCACACAGGGAGGATTTTATGGTGAACACATCCAGGCGCCATACACCCAGGTTCAAGGATCTATCCAGGCAGCACCAGGCTGATCAGTATAGGAATTATACACACGCTGTAACCTCACAGCATTGAGGTAAGAGGCCACCCATTCACTTAACAGCAAGTTATTCACAGCGTGGAAGTCATAGAAGACAAAAACCATTCAGCACTTAATCCCAGCACTCATCACTTCATTTGCCAATTCCAGACTTTTAAATACCATCTTTATGGTTCACGGTTCACTACCTCAGAATATAGTCACCATTCTGCATGGAAATAGCTGCACTCAGCTTATATCAGCTGTATCTGGACTATTTGTTATTTTAGTCCTGCACACATCTGCACTGTTTTATTGCTCCAGCAGATGTTGGAAACATCAATATACTGTCACGCTTTATTGTCACATCCTGCACCATTGTATTTTATTTAGCAATCATTAATTGTATTTTAAGGTTGTTTTTTTGATATTTCATATTATTTTATACACCCTATCACGTAGCACTTTTATTTGCTGGCAAAACAAGGCACCTTATTTATACAAGCAGTGTATTAAGGCTTTGGATTATCTGCACTTGCATTTTTGCACATTTTGACGTTATAAGGTTTTTGCATATTTGCACTTTTTTCTTTCTACGTTTATATTAGTACTTTGTGTACACTAATTCATGTGGAAATACTAATTATTGACCTAGAGTCAATTACAACAGCTCGGCACTATCTTTTATACTCTATACCGGGTGAAATGATCGGTTATCACCAGAACATTTCCTAGTCCACTCAGATCGGGTTCGAGACAGAGGAAATCAATGCATACCAGATCCATTGGGCCTTGACTCTGCAGATGGCCCATTGGGGCAGCTTGATGGGGTAAAGTCTTCCTCTGGATGCAGTGTGCACATGAGTGGCAGTACTCTTCTACATCTGCCCTCATGCAGGGCCAATAGAACCGACTTCTGACAAATTGAAAGGTCCTCTCCGCCCCTAGATGGCCGTGATTGTCATGTAGGGCAATCAGAACAGTCTCTCGATGTTTTTCTGGAAGAAACAATTGCCATTTATCTTCCAGGTCATCAGAGGGGCCCCTTCGGTAGACCACTCCCTGATGTACCTGTAACCTGTCCCACTCTTTCCTCAACAGGCGAGCTTCCTTTGAGGAGTGACTCAGGAGTTTGTTTGGATCATGATTCTCCAGGGCTTCCAGAACCAATTTCCCCATGGGATCTTCTAATTGGTCGCATCTTAGCTCCTTCTTGGACAGCTTTGGCAGATGGTCTTCCTCCAGTTGAGTTACTCCACAGTATTGTTTGGGGACTCCTACCATGGTAACTCCTATCTCTTCCACCCTTGAGCCCCCTCTAGCTTGCAATTCAGCCCCCTGGCATAGGGCCCGCACCCCGTCCGGTGCCACCTGAGTCCAGTCTTCCCTGTCATGAGTGAAACCATGAGATCTTCTGGACAAAGCGTCTGTATCTCGATTCCCAATCCCTGGCCTGTACTTTAGGCTGAAATTGAATCCAGACAATGCGGCCAGCCACCTGTGTCCAGTGGCGTCCAGCTTTGCTGTAGTGAATAAGTAGGTCAGGGGGTTGTTGTCGGTCTTCACAGTGAACTCCACCCCATACAGGGTTCTTCCAAAGACAATGACATCGTCCAGGTATACAAGGACTTCAATAAGGTTCATGTCTCCTACAGTCTTCTCCATGAGACGTTGGAAAGTAGCTGGGGCTCCAGACAGACCTTGGGGCATCCGGTCGAATTCAAAGAACCCCACTGGGGTTATGAAAGCTGTCTTTTCCTTGTCTTCTGGGTGCATAGGGATCTGATAGTACCCACTCTTGAGATCCATAACGCTGAACCACTTGGCTCCAGACAAGCTCTGTAGGGCATCCTCTATCCTCGGAGTGGTGTACTGGTCGGGTATGGTTCTCCCGTTGAGGCTCTGTATCGACTACAGGACTCTTAACGATCCATTCTTCTTCCTGACCACCACTATCGGGGAGGCATAGGGGCTTCTAGACTCCCGTATCACACCAGTCCTTTTTAGTTCTGCAAGTTGTTCCCTTAGATCCTCCAGATCTGCTAGTGGGACCAGCCTGACCCTCTCTCTGAAGGGCTTATCTTCTTGGAGGCGGATCCGATGGGTGGCACTCCTTGCACACCCCACATCGAACTCATCTTTGGAGAAGATCTTCTCCTATCTGGTCAACTGGGCCCTGGCTCTCTCCTTCCAAGCCCTGGGAAGATTCGGGTTTTCCATGGATAGCTTCTCCCAAGCATCTCCTCCTTCACCCGCCCCCTTTACTTCTGACAAGTTGACAGGGGCAACAGGGCTCACCTGGACCAGCAGCATCCTGGCTGGGATTTCCATGGGGCCATCTGTATTGTTCCTAACACTCACTGGAACTCTGCAATGGGCCTTCTTCAGGGCCTTCAGCGGAATCCCTTCTGGTATCACTTCCAGACCATGGGACTCTTCTCTTGGGTCGGACTCCAACATGACAAAGGGTCCAGGCTGCTCCCAAGTAAGCTTCACAGTGGCTCTGAGACAGGTTACTTCGCCGGGCTGCAACGCTATCCCTTCTCTTCCAAGTCTCCACACCTTCCCTATCCCCTCTCTAGGGGTCTTCTGCTCTAAGACCAGCCGTTGGTAAGCCGTCTTCAGCATGGGGTGGATCTTGGTGGCCGCTGACCCCTTCTCTTTCACTAGAGGGGTCAGAAGTCTTCGGACCAGGTCCGTGTTCGTCCCTATTATAAGGGAACTCTTGTTGGCTCCCGGCGGCCGAGGGCACACAACCGCCAGGGTGTCAAACACTTTGGCTTTTCCAACCACAGATGGGTCAAAGATCATCTTGACAGGCAGATAGCCATCGTAGGGGAAATTCTGGGTTCCAATCCCACATATCTCTAGTCCCTCTATCTTCCGGATGGGCAGGTGACTCAAGTGCTTATCGTAGAAATCTCGGTATAACAGGGTCACTTGTGCCCCAGTATCCAAGATGGCTCTGGTGTAGACTCCCTCCACTTGAATGGGCACTATAGGAGATGGGCCTACCAGCTTCTCCGGATATGGCCTGGCAGGGGTCGCCTTCTTCAGACCTTTTCCTTTTGGACTCTCTCTCGTCCAATTCCCTTTGGACTTTAATCTTTCTTGAGCCTGGTATGCATTGCTTTCCCTCCTTTCAATGGGTGTAGGGACCCGCTGAGGGATACTATTATTCTTCTTAGGTGTTCATCCCCTCTGGGGAGTGCTGTGCCCCTTTTGAGGGGTCTTGCCCCCTTTTACTGGGGTATAGCTTTGTTGAGGAATGTTGCCTTTCCTCTGAGGTGTTTCATCTCCTCTTTTCTTTTGCTTCGCATTCAGCTTGGAGCTCACTGAAGGTGATGGGCACCCGGTTGACTCCTTCACCGGAGCCCTCTGAAGTTTCCCGCCGGCTTGCGGTTGTCTGGTTTCTTCTTCTTGGGACTGGAACATGTAGCTGCAATATGGCCAATTCCTCCACAGTTAAAGCAGACTATATCTCCCCATTCTTGTAAAGATGCGGGTGCTGAGGCAATTGGGAATAATTCCTTCCTTGGTACTTCTCTCTTGGGACCCTCTGTGTCTTTTGCCATCAAAGAGGTCAACATCTCTAACACCTTGGACATTTGAGCTTTTAGGGTGTCTACCTCTGAGTCTCTTTCAGGGGTCATCACTGGATTGACTAGCACCTGTGCGGGTACAACATTTGCCTTAATCATTTGCTGGTCCTGTTGCAGCGCCTCCTCATCTCTGATGATTTTTATCAAGTCAGCGTAAGTCAGTAACGTTCTTCCTCCCGAGGTCTTCAGGTGCAGCCAGACTGGATCCGAGCGTAACGCTCCCTTTAAAACTTGTTTCATTCTTGCCGCATCTGTATCTTGGGGCTTCATTCCCTTCTTTAACACAATCTTGCACAGCAACCTGTTCAGTCTTCTAACATACTCTGAAAGTTTCTCCTTCGGTTGTTGGAAAGTATGTTCAAATTGGTAGACCATCTCTGTCACCTTTTCCAATTGACCAAACTCTTCCTGTAGCATGGCTAGACAGTCTTGAGCCGTGCAATCTGCATTCCCAAACCGAAAACTTTTTACTGCTTCTGCTGCTGCGCCTGTAAGGCTTTCTATCACTCGTTGCCTCTTCTGTGCTTCCGGCATCTCCCATGCCTCTACTGCCTGCAATGCCTGCTCCACCCAGGTATCAAAATCTTCTTCCCCTGCAGGGACAGGGAGCTTCCCTGAGAATGTCTTCAGTCTCCGGTAGCTAGTCTCTACATGCACCGTGCTTGTCTTCTGACACTTGGTTAGCAGATCCCCTATTGCACTTATCAGTTCTGGTGATATAGCAGTGACAGGTGCAGGCGCCACCGGGGGCATCGCCCTATCTCCTCTTTCATCTGGGGTATGGGCCGCAGCCTGCGGTGATCCCGTCGGGGATGGCTCCTTCTTAATTGCGTGCGCCAACCTATAGGATCTATTATCTGGCGTCTGTATACAGTTGTGCTTACAAGCCTCTGGCATCCCGTCCAAGTATTCTACTAGTGCATACTGGTATGAGATGTCTGGGTCTGACTTTATTCCCATGACCCACGGTGTGTGATCTGGGATCACTGACTTCATTAACTCCTCTATCGTTTCAATTGACCATTCCTCCCCTGGTAGATTGATGACCACTGACTGGCTTGGGTCTGTCTTAGCCACTTCGCACCACGCTCTTATTCCTTGCGGGTCCATGACGGCACCTCTGGCGTTTAATTGCTGTATCAGGATCCCGGACGAGCCCCCACGTGTAGCGATACCTTCAACTAAGAAGGCCGCAGATTTAGTTTGGGCCCTGAAAACAGCTCCGCCAACCCCCGGCAATGTACTCGACCCCCTACTGGCACAGTTAGTTATGGCAGCAATAAAATTCTTATACTGTATGAGTAAACTCAGACACCAAGGCAATAATGAAAGGGTATCAAATTTACTTTAAGCTTATGGTGAAGAAAGATTAACAATGGTAACAGTTTACAGGTAATAGGTTGCAGATCCCTGCAGCAATAAACATACTATGCAATAGAGGAACAGTAAAGGTGCGCCGCGTGGGCGACCGTTAACTAGGCGCCCTGTGGCGCAGTACCTAAATGAACTAACTAGCTGGCCAGGCCTGGCTCAGATATCTAAAACTCAGTCTATAGGGGATGATGGTTTCTTCACCGGCAATTCTTTAAAGGTGGTGCACATTAACAGAATACCATTTGTAATCCAGTGGGAAGGTTGTGATGAAATAAACACTTTACTTCATGAACTCTAAGTTCCTCTCTGATATGGATCTCCAGTGAGGGTGTCAGATATAAACTTGTGGGCCACGGCAGTCTATAGGCACATTAGCAACAACAGTATATAGTCTGAGCATACGCTCGCTCACCCATCCGGATGCGATCCCAGTCCGGGAACTTCCACCGACTGTGTCCTACACACACACAGTGTCTCCAGCGATCAGGTCCCCGATCCAACCAAGGCTGTAGACAAGCGAAGTCAGATGCCACCCAGGCTCGCAGTCGGGTGGAAGGCTCTTTGGTGCTGCGCAAGGCCTCAGGCTTCAGGCCTTGCACTCCGGCACATCCGCACAGGAGGATCAGTCACTGAAGTCTCGTGTCCCAAAGAGACCGAGCCCAGCCTCGCCTTCCTCTTTTATAACCCCTCCCATGAGTCTCTGGGGTGGAAACATGCCGAAAGGGATTCTGGGCAAGGTAGTTCCGGGAGTCTTAAACGGGACCCCGCTACACGGGCAAATACTTTTTCACAGCACTGTAGCTGAGAACAGAGGGAATGTGATCACTTATAAAAAAAGGGGTCAAAAGGTATTTATAATTTTTTTTTTTATATCTATACACAAATGATTTGCCTTTTATTTCTATTTTAAACTCATTATGTTGATTTACAAGGTGAGGGTTCACATATACATTAAAAGTGTTTTGTTATCCGTGCAATGTTCAATCCCTGCAAAATCCATGCAAAACAAATCCAGTTGATCCTGCCAGCAATCTTGCAAGTTGATAACTTCCTGTGCACTCTACCTGTGCTGCACGGATCAGTTACATAGTTCCCAGCTCTCACTGTGGACTACAGAATACCTCCCCTATATGTTATGGAAATAAGGAGAGGGGAGGGCTTCTATAGTCCTGTACTAAGGTGACAATGCTGCTTATTTCATAGTTACAGTACAGCAAGTGACAGAGTGTTGTCACTGTCAGGGTTACTTAAAAAGTGTCACCCTGACTAGTTTGTGGACTATAATGTGTTGCAGTCCTCAGCTTCAGTTGCTACCCGCCAGAATTTGTAGAAAGAGGGAGAAGATTTTATGTAAAGCTGGGTACAAACTGTCCAAAAAACAATCGGTTCAGCAGGAACCAGCCAACTTTTGGTCAGTGTGTGCAGCTGACATATACCACAGTGCTGTACAGAGAACCCTGAGCCAATCACATCAGTCTCTGTACCAAAGGAGCTTATACTCTAATGTCCTCCACAGTCACATGCTATTATTATTATTATACATTTATATAGCTCTGACATATACTGCAGTGCTGTACAGAGAACACTGAGCCAATCACATCAGTCTCTGTACCAGAGGAGCTTATACTCTAATGTCCTCCCCACAGTCACAGATGTACAGACTCTTGGAGTGAATGGAGAGTTGGGAAACTCTCATATTGGCCACAGCATCTCTGCAGACCTGGGAACTCACCACAGGTATGGTAAGAACCCCTAATAGTCTGTTAGTTTTGTCTGCACTAACCTTTAATGGCCATTAGATGGCAGAATTAGCACAGCAAATACAAGCAGTGTTTAGTGGAATGCAGATTGATGACAAATCCAGCTGCAGGACCAATGCTGGATTGCCAAATTACTAGGGGTTCATTGACAGATGAGCAATTGCAGTCACTCAAAAATCATACAAGTAACCAACGCCAATAATCTTTTTAGCTATCTGTAAGGGGGGCAATCTTCCCACTGATCACCAATGTAAGGAGCATTCTTCCCACTGATCACCAATGTAAGGAGCATTCTTCCCACTGATCACCAATGTAAGGAGCATTCTTCCCACTGATCACCAATGTAAGGAGCATTCTTCCCACTGATCACCAATGTAAGTGTAGCGGGTATGTACTTTCCCGGGTGTAAATTTGAATTTGGAAGTGACACCAGTGATGTGTAATTCACCGCGGCCCATTGGGTGGCGCTGTCGCCCTGGGTTGGGTTGGATTATCGCTGTGTGCCGTCCTCCTTTTTGTCCTCCCTCTGAAGCGGTATGGTGGGGCGGGGAACCCGCCGTGCTTGCTGGGAGAGGGTATAAAGGGGGCCGGCCATCTTGGTCACGGGGTCGAAGTCCCAGGCACCTTCAGCTTGCGGACGGTCGGTCATGTCGCTCCTCTGGGTGGCTTAGGCCTAGGAGGACAGCAGAGGTCGAGTTCCATCCCAGGCACCTTTAGCCTGGGGTGAGGTACTTGGATGGAGGTCCGGAGCTCAGTGCCCAACACTGGGTTCCGCAAGGGAAGGAGATCCTAGGGTACCCAGGGATTGGGTACCCGAATCCGGAAGGCGCAATGGACCGGGGGGAGCTCCTCATTTGAAGACCCGGTGCAGCATATTGCCGGTGACAAGTGAGTCTCTCGTCGGAGACTGCCTGGAAGGAAATCTACCCTCGTGCGGAGACCAGGACACACTTCTAGGAAGGGAAGTGGCAACCTACATTGTGTCTGGGCCTGTTCGCATCCACACCTCCTTTTCTGTTCTGTTCTATCAAGGGAGTTCAACTGTTTGTGTTCAGACAAGGAGAATAAAGGAGTGTTGAACTTTAATGGTGTGGAGCTCATTTTCTAACGGACATTGTTCATGGTGACTCTTGGAGGGAGGATCCAGGTGCACAGCACTGACCCGAAGGTAATACAAAACCGTTGCTTATACCGCACTAACACCTGTGGTGGAAGCCAGGCGTGGTGTCCCCGCTCCCTCCCCTCTAAGGTACCCCTAGACAAGAGAAAGAAACGAGACGAGAGAAAGAGGGGAGTGGAGGTGGCCGCTACATAAGGGACATTCTTCCCACTGACCACCAATGTAAGGGACATTCAGGGATGGACTGGCCATCGGGACAACCGGGAGTTTCCCGGTGGGCCGATGGCTCAGTGGGCCATTTAAAAAAAATAAAATAAAAAATTTTTGTGGAGCGTGGCAGCAAACAGCGCCGGGGATTCAGGGAAGGTGGCCAGCAAAGAGGGCAGTTGGATGTAAAAGCCAAGGAGGGAGAAGAGCTCCACCCCCTCCCTGACAACCGAAGAGGCGAACAGGAGCGAGCGCGGCCACCCCGGCGCTCCCAGAACCTCGATTCCTCCACCTCCTCTCTGCTCCAGGAACCATGCGGCCTGGGCCAGAGGGCAGGCTGACTGGGAGCCCAGAGGAAGATAACATGCGCCGCTGTAAGGAGCAGAGCAGCGAGAGCACCCCCCGGATCAAGAGGAAGACTCGGCACTGCCGCTGCTGGCCATCAGGTACCCGGCATCCTACACAAACATGCCAAAACAACGAGACAGCGGGGGGTGAGCAGAGGAGGGATTGCAGAAAGGGACAGTGCTATGTGGTCTGTCTCAGCCCTCCCCTCTGTCTCTCTGCCCCCTCTGTCTATCTGCCCCCTCTGTCTCTCAGTCCCCTCCTCTGTCTCTCAGTCCCCTCCTCTGTCTCTCAGTCCCCTCCTCTGTCTCTCAGTCCCCCCCTTGGTCTCTCAGACCCCCCCCCCCCTCTGTCTCTCAGACCCCCCCTCTGTCTCTCAGACCCGTCCTCTGTCTCTCAGACCCCCCTCTGTCTCTCAGTCCTTGTGTCTCTCAGTCCCCCCCTCTTTTAGCCCCCCCTCTATCTCTCAGACCCCCCTCTGTCTCTCAGACCCCTCCACTGTCTCTCAGACCCCTCCTCTATCTCTCAGCTCCCCCTCTGTCTCTCAGCTCCCTCCCTCTGTCTCTCAGCTCCCTCCCTCTGTCTCTCAGACCCCCCTCTGTCTCTCAGTCCCCCCTCTGTCTCTCAGTCCCCCCTCTGTCTCTCAGTCCCCCCTCTGTCTCTCAGTCCCCCCTCTGTCTCTCAGCTCCCCCTCTGTCTCTCAGCTCCCCCCTCTGTCTCTCAGCTCCCCCTCTGTCTCTCAGCTCCCCCCTCTGTCTCTCAGCTCCCCCCTCTGTCTCTCAGCTCCCCCCTCTGTCTCTCAGCTCCCCCCTCTGTCTCTCAGCTCCCCCCTCTGTCTCTCAGACCCCTCCTCTGTCTCTCAGACCCCTCCTTTGTCTCTCTCTTAGCTCTCCTCCTCTGTCTCTCAGCTCCCTCCCTCTGTCTCTCAGCTCCCCCCTCTGTCTCTCAGCTCCCCCCTCTGTCTCTCAGCTCCCCCCTCTGTCTCTCAGACCCCTCCTCTATCTCTCAGACCCCTCCTCTGTCTCTCAGCCCCCACTGTCTTTCAGCCCTCTCCTCTATCTCTCAGCTCCCCCTCTGTCTCTCAGCTCCCCCTGTCTCTCAGCTCCCCCTTCTGTCTCTCAGCTCCCCCCTCTGTCTCTTAGCTCCCCCCTCTGTCTCTTAGCTCCCCCCTCTGTCTCTCAGCTCCCTCCCTCTGTCTCTCAGCTCCCTCCCTCTGTCTCTCAGCTCCCTCCCTCTGTCTTTCAGCTCCCCGCTCTGTCTCAAAGCACCCCCCCCTCTGTCTTTCAGCTCCCCGCTCTGTCTCTCGGCACCCCCCCTCTGTCTCTCGGCACCCCCCCTCTGTCTCTCGGCACCCCCCCTCTGTCTCTCGGCACCCCCCCTCTGTCTCTCAGAACCCCCCTCTGTCTCTCAGAACCCCCCCTCTGTCTCTCTGCCCCCTCCTCTGTCTCTCTGCCCCCTCCTCTGTCTCATTCACTCCCTGACTCTTTAGGCTGCTTTCACACTGAAGCGGGCATTGACGGTAAAACGCTGCTAGTTTTAGCAGAACTTTACTGTTGTTTTAGCTGCGCTATTCGGCTTCTAGCAGGCGCTTTTAACTCCCGCTAGCAGCCAAATTAAAGGTTAAATGCGCCCGTGTAGCGCTGCTGCCGAAGTGCTTTGCAGGCGATTCAGCAGCGGTGGCCATTCATTTCAAATGGGCAGGAGCGGCGTGTACACCGCCCCAAAGATGCTGCTTGGAGGACTTTTTTTAATGCCCTGGCAGCGCCCCAGGGTGAAAGCACTCGGGCTTTCACACTGGGACTACAGCGGAGGCGTTTTTCAGGCGCTATTTTTAGCCCAAAAGTGCCTGAAGAACGCCTCAGTGTAAAAGGGGTCCTACACTCACCCCCTCTCTTTTACATTCACTCCCTCTCTCTTACACTCACCCCCTTTCCCTCAACCCTCTCTCTCTCTCTCTCTCTCTCTCTCTCTCTCTCATTCCCCTCTATCTCACCCTCTCATGATATACAATAATGGATGTAGGAGCCTTTTGATGGGCGGTATTTTTTGGGGGGGGTGGGGGCAGCATTTTATTGAATTAAAGTGGGTCGGTCTGGATGAGGTCCAGGGCCAAATTTTTGTCCCAGTCCAGCCCTGTGGACATTCTTCCCACTGACCACCAATGTAAGGAGCATTCTTCCTACAGATCACCAAAGTAAGGGACATTCTTCCTACAGATCACCAATGTAAGGGACATTCTTCCCACTGATCACCAATGTAAGGAACATTCTTCCCATTGATCACCAATGTAAGGCTCATTCTTCCTACTGATCACCAATGTAAGGAGCATTCTTCCCACTGATCACCAATGTAAGGGACATTCTTATCACTGATCACCAATGTAAGGGACATTCTTATCACTGATCACCAATGTAAGGGACATTCTTCTCACTGATCACCAATGTAAGGGACATTCTTCCTACTGATCACCAATGTAAGGGACATTCTTCCTACTGATCACCAATGTAAGGGACATTCTTCCCACTGATCACCAATGTAAGGGACATTCTTCCCACTGATCGCCAATGTAAGGAACATTCTTCCCATTGATCACCAATGTAAGGCTCATTCTTCCTACTGATCACCAATGTAAGGAGCATTCTTCCCACTGATCACCAATGTAAGGGACATTCTTATCACTGATCACCAATGTAAGGGACATTCTTATCACTGATCACCAATGTAAGGGACATTCTTCTCACTGATCACCAATGTAAGGGACATTCTTCCTACTGATCACCAATGTAAGGGACATTCTTCCTACTGATCACTAGGGATGAGCTTCGTGTTCGAGTCGAACATACGTTCGACTCGAACATCGGCTGTTCGATCGTTCGACGAAGATCGAACGATTTGGGCCGTTCGCGCCAAATTCGAGTGACGCGAACGGCCCACAATGCACTACGCCATCGCAGTGTCATCCAGGCGCTGTGATTGGCCAAGCATGCACTGTGACCCCGCATGCTTGGCCAATCACAGCGCCGGCAGCGAGGAGAGCAATGATTGGCCACAGGCAGGATGCCTGTGGCCAATTATTGCTGAGGGTGTTTAGTACACGCCCCACACTATAAAAGGCCGCCAGCACGGCGGCCTAGTGTAGTGTGTTCCGGAGCAGGGATAGAGCAGCATAGGCAGGGACAGTGACTGTTATTTCTTTCTTGCTTAACCTGGATTCCTTTAGTTTAGGGAAAGAGAAGGATAGGTAGGGAGAGTGTCAGTGTGTTTTGTGCTTGTGCTATAGTGTGCTTAAAAAAAACATTTAATCTAGGGACAGAAAACTGTAGGTAGGGACAGTGTCAGTTTCTTTCACTCTGCAAGTCCTTGTTTCCAGGGACCTGGAAGGACAGTGAGTGAATTGTCCTTGTGCTATATTGTGCTTAAAAAAACATTTATTCTAGGGACAGAAAACTGTAGGTAGGGAGAGTGTCAGTTTCTTTCACTCTGCAAGTCCTTGTTTCCAGGGACCTGGAAGGACAGTGAGTGAATTGTCCTTGTGCTATATTGTGCTTAAAAAAAACATTTATTCTAGGGACAGAAAACTGTAGGTAGGGAGAGTGTCAGTTTATTTCACTCTGCAAGTCCTTGTTTCCAGGGACCTGGAAGGACAGTGACTGAATTGTCCTTGTGCTATATTGTGATTAAAAAAAACATTTATTCTAGGGACAGAAAACTGTAGGTAGGGAGAGTGTCAGTTTATTTCACTCTGCAAGTCCTTGTTTCCAGGGACCTGGAAGGACAGTGACTGAATTGTCCTTGTGCTATATTGTGATTAAAAAAAACATTTATTCTAGGGACAGAAAACTGTAGGTAGGGAGAGTGTCAGTTTATTTCACTCTGCAAGTCCTTGTTTCCAGGGACCTGGAAGGACAGTGACTGAATTGTCCTTGTGCTATATTGTGATTAAAAAAAACATTTATTCTAGGGACAGAAAACTGTAGGTAGGGAGAGTGTCAGTTTATTTCACTCTGCAAGTCCTTGTTTCCAGGGACCTGGAAGGACAGTGAGTGAATTGTCCTTGTGTTATATTGTGATTAAAAAAAACATTTTTTCTAGGGACAGAAAACTGTAGGTAGGGAGAGTGTTTTTTTTCTTTCACTCTGCAAGTCCTTGTTTCCAGGGACCTGTAAGGACAGTGAGTGAATTGTCCTTGTGCTATATTGTGCTTAAAAAAAACATTTATTCTAGGGACAGAAAACTGTAGGTAGGGAGAGTGTCAGTTTATTTCACTCTGCAAGTCCTTGTTTCCAGGGACCTGGAAGGACAGTGAGTGAATTGTCCTTGTGTTATATTGTGATTAAAAAAAACATTTTTTCTAGGGACAGAAAACTGTAGGTAGGGAGAGTGTTTTTTTTCTTTCACTCTGCAAGTCCTTGTTTCCAGGGACCTGTAAGGACAGTGAGTGAATTGTCCTTGTGCTATATTGTGCTTAAAAAAAACATTTATTCTAGGGACAGAAAACTGTAGGTAGGGAGAGTGTCAGTTTATTTCACTCTGCAAGTCCTTGTTTCCAGGGACCTGGAAGGACAGTGACTGAATTGTCCTTGTGCTATATTGTGATTAAAAAAAACATTTATTCTAGGGACAGAAAACTGTAGGTAGGGAGAGTGTCAGTTTATTTCACTCTGCAAGTCCTTGTTTCCAGGGACCTGGAAGGACAGTGAGTGAATTGTCCTTGTGTTATATTGTGATTAAAAAAAACATTTTTTCTAGGGACAGAAAACTGTAGGTAGGGAGAGTGTTTTTTTTCTTTCACTCTGCAAGTCCTTGTTTCCAGGGACCTGTAAGGACAGTGAGTGAATTGTCCTTGTGCTATATTGTGCTTAAAAAAAAACATTTATTCTAGGGACAGAAAACTGTAGGTAGGGAGAGTGTCAGTTTATTTCACTCTGCAAGTCCTTGTTTCCAGGGACCTGGAAGGACAGTGAGTGAATTGTCCTTGTGTTATATTGTGATTAAAAAAAACATTTTTTCTAGGGACAGAAAACTGTAGGTAGGGAGAGTGTTTTTTTTCTTTCACTCTGCAAGTCCTTGTTTCCAGGGACCTGTAAGGACAGTGAGTGAATTGTCCTTGTGCTATATTGTGCTTAAAAAAAACATTTATTCTAGGGACAGAAAACTGTAGGTAGGGAGAGTGTCAGTTTATTTCACTCTGCAAGTCCTTGTTTCCAGGGACCTGGAAGGACAGTGACTGAATTGTCCTTGTGCTATATTGTGATTAAAAAAAACATTTATTCTAGGGACAGAAAACTGTAGGTAGGGAGAGTGTCAGTTTATTTCACTCTGCAAGTCCTTGTTTCCAGGGACCTGGAAGGACAGTGACTGAATTGTCCTTGTGCTATATTGTGATTAAAAAAAACATTTATTCTAGGGACAGAAAACTGTAGGTAGGGAGAGTGTCAGTTTATTTCACTCTGCAAGTCCTTGTTTCCAGGGACCTGGAAGGACAGTGAGTGAATTGTCCTTGTGCTATATTGTGCTTAAAAAAACATTTATTCTAGGGACAGAAAACTGTAGGTAGGGAGAGTGTCAGTTTCTTTCACTCTGCAAGTCCTTGTTTCCAGGGACCTGGAAGGACAGTGAGTGAATTGTCCTTGTGCTATATTGTGCTTAAAAAAAACATTTATTCTAGGGACAGAAAACTGTAGGTAGGGAGAGTGTCAGTTTATTTCACTCTGCAAGTCCTTGTTTCCAGGGACCTGGAAGGACAGTGACTGAATTGTCCTTGTGCTATATTGTGATTAAAAAAAACATTTATTCTAGGGACAGAAAACTGTAGGTAGGGAGAGTGTCAGTTTATTTCACTCTGCAAGTCCTTGTTTCCAGGGACCTGGAAGGACAGTGACTGAATTGTCCTTGTGCTATATTGTGATTAAAAAAAACATTTATTCTAGGGACAGAAAACTGTAGGTAGGGAGAGTGTCAGTTTATTTCACTCTGCAAGTCCTTGTTTCCAGGGACCTGGAAGGACAGTGACTGAATTGTCCTTGTGCTATATTGTGATTAAAAAAAACATTTATTCTAGGGACAGAAAACTGTAGGTAGGGAGAGTGTCAGTTTATTTCACTCTGCAAGTCCTTGTTTCCAGGGACCTGGAAGGACAGTGACTGAATTGTCCTTGTGCTATATTGTGATTAAAAAAAACATTTATTCTAGGGACAGAAAACTGTAGGTAGGGAGAGTGTCAGTTTATTTCACTCTGCAAGTCCTTGTTTCCAGGGACCTGGAAGGACAGTGAGTGAATTGTCCTTGTGTTATATTGTGATTAAAAAAAACATTTTTTCTAGGGACAGAAAACTGTAGGTAGGGAGAGTGTTTTTTTTCTTTCACTCTGCAAGTCCTTGTTTCCAGGGACCTGTAAGGACAGTGAGTGAATTGTCCTTGTGCTATATTGTGCTTAAAAAAAACATTTATTCTAGGGACAGAAAACTGTAGGTAGGGAGAGTGTCAGTTTATTTCACTCTGCAAGTCCTTGTTTCCAGGGACCTGGAAGGACAGTGACTGAATTGTCCTTGTGCTATATTGTGATTAAAAAAAACATTTATTCTAGGGACAGAAAACTGTAGGTAGGGAGAGTGTCAGTTTATTTCACTCTGCAAGTCCTTGTTTCCAGGGACCTGGAAGGACAGTGACTGAATTGTCCTTGTGCTATATTGTGATTAAAAAAAACATTTATTCTAGGGACAGAAAACTGTAGGTAGGGAGAGTGTCAGTTTATTTCACTCTGCAAGTCCTTGTTTCCAGGGACCTGGAAGGACAGTGACTGAATTGTCCTTGTGCTATATTGTGATTAAAAAAAACATTTATTCTAGGGACAGAAAACTGTAGGTAGGGAGAGTGTCAGTTTATTTCACTCTGCAAGTCCTTGTTTCCAGGGACCTGGAAGGACAGTGACTGAATTGTCCTTGTGCTATATTGTGATTAAAAAAAACATTTATTCTAGGGACAGAAAACTGTAGGTAGGGAGAGTGTCAGTTTATTTCACTCTGCAAGTCCTTGTTTCCAGGGACCTGGAAGGACAGTGACTGAATTGTCCTTGTGCTATATTGTGATTAAAAAAAACATTTATTCTAGGGACAGAAAACTGTAGGTAGGGAGAGTGTCAGTTTATTTCACTCTGCAAGTCCTTGTTTCCAGGGACCTGGAAGGACAGTGACTGAATTGTCCTTGTGCTATATTGTGATTAAAAAAAACATTTATTCTAGGGACAGAAAACTGTAGGTAGGGAGAGTGTCAGTTTATTTCACTCTGCAAGTCCTTGTTTCCAGGGACCTGGAAGGACAGTGACTGAATTGTCCTTGTGCTATATTGTGATTAAAAAAAACATTTATTCTAGGGACAGAAAACTGTAGGTAGGGAGAGTGTCAGTTTATTTCACTCTGCAAGTCCTTGTTTCCAGGGACCTGGAAGGACAGTGACTGAATTGTCCTTGTGCTATATTGTGATTAAAAAAAACATTTATTCTAGGGACAGAAAACTGTAGGTAGGGAGAGTGTCAGTTTCTTTCACTCTGCAAGTCCTTGTTTCCAGGGACCTGGAAGGACAGTGACTGAATTGTCCTTGTGCTATATTGTGATTAAAAAAAACATTTATTCTAGGGACAGAAAACTGTAGGTAGGGAGAGTGTCAGTTTATTTCACTCTGCAAGTCCTTGTTTCCAGGGACCTGGAAGGACAGTGAGTGAATTGTCCTTGTGTTATATTGTGATTAAAAAAAAATTTTTTCTAGGGACAGAAAACTGTAGGTAGGGAGAGTGTTTTTTTTCTTTCACTCTGCAAGTCCTTGTTTCCAGGGACCTGTAAGGACAGTGAGTGAATTGTCCTTGTGCTATATTGTGCTTAAAAAAACATTTATTCTAGGGACAGAAAACTGTAGGTAGGGAGAGTGTCAGTTTATTTCACTCTGCAAGTCCTTGTTTCCAGGGACCTGGAAGGACAGTGACTGAATTGTCCTTGTGCTATATTGTGATTAAAAAAAACATTTATTCTAGGGACAGAAAACTGTAGGTAGGGAGAGTGTCAGTTTATTTCACTCTGCAAGTCCTTGTTTCAAGGGACAGAGAAGGACACCTGAAGGTAGCCCTTATTGCTTTTTTCCCATCTCCCTGCAGGCCATCTATTAGAATGTCTGGAAGGCAAACAAGGAGAGGCAGACAGTCAGGAGGCAATAAAAGAGGGCAAGCAGGCTCTGTGTCTGGGGGCAACAGTGCTGGTCGTGGACGCGGTGCATTGTCATCAGCACATGGCCATGGGACACGCTTGTCCTTCTTTTCGGCAGCTGGACATGTTGAGCCACATCATGCCGAAGACTTGGTAGAGTGGATGACCAAGCCCTCCTCCTCCTCCTCATCCTCTCTCACCCAGGCTCAGGGTACTGGAAAAGCAGCTGCCAAAGCGTCGTCTTCCCTGGTATCAATGTCAGACAAATCATCAGTCACTCCTTCCCTAGACCCACCATGTCCTCCTCCTGAGGAGTCCCCCGAACTGTTTCAGCACAGTGTTGGGTACATGCTCCAGGAGGATGCCCAGCGTTTTGAAGGGTCTGATGATGAAACCCAGCTAGAGGAAGGCAGTAGCGTGAGAGCAGACAGAGGGGATGCTCAAGAAGGACACCAATCTGGCAGTCATGTTCCAGCAGCTGCAGCATACTGCCAGATTGGCTCCAGTGATGAGGAGGGAGGGGATGATGAGGTCACTGACTCCACGTGGGTGCCTAATAGGAGAGAGGAGGAGGAGGAGGATGAGGAGGAGGCACATCTCCAACGAGGCAGGATGCCCTTTGGTGGCCAGCGTAAGGGCAGTACACCGACGGAATCACACCGCAGAGCTCCGCCTGTGCAGGGCGCTGCCTCTGCCCGTCATTCAAAAAGTTCTTTGGTGTGGGCCTTTTTTGAGGCTAGTGCATCAGATCGCACAGCTGCTGTTTGCAACATATGTCTCAAGCGTATATCGCGTGGCCAAAACATCAGCCGCTTGGGTACCACATGCCTGACCAGACATATGTTGACCTGCCATGCAGCTCGTTGGCAAGCCTACCTGAAAGACCCACACCAAAGAACAAAGCGGACCTCTCCTTGCACCGCATCAGCTGGGATCTCCAACCCCACTATAACTTCAGTCCTCTCTGAAACATGCACTGAGAGGAATGAAGGTGTAGAATTAGGTGTGTCACAGCCAAGTACTTGCGCCCACTCTGCTAGCAGTACACCGACGTCCGATTCTAGCAGGCAAATTTCCCTGCCCCAGCTGCTGGACCGTCGAAAGAAGTTCACTCCCAGCCATCCACATGCCCAGCGGTTGAATGCTAGCTTGGCTAAATTGCTAGCGCTTCAACTGCTGCCTTTTCAGTTGGTAGACTCGGCCCCCTTCCGTGAGTTTGTGCAATGTGCAGTTCCTCAGTGGCAGGTTCCCAAACGCCACTTTTTCTCACGGAAGGCTATTCCGGCTCTCTACCGGCATGTGGAAGGCAATGTCTTGGCCTCGCTGGACAGGGCGGTCAGCGGTAAGGTGCATATTACCGCTGACTCATGGTCCAGCAGGCATGGACAGGGACGTTACCTTTCTTTCACGGCCCATTGGGTCACTCTTTTGGCAGCTGGGAAGGATTCAGGACAAGGTGCAGTAGTGTTGGAGGTTGTCCCACCGCCACGCCTCCAAAATGCTACTACTGGTTGTGACACACCTCTCTCCTCCACCCCCTCCTCTTCTTCTTCCTCCATGGCCTCTTCCTGTGGTTTGTCCTATGAACCAGCGGTGCTCCGTAGCCGTTCACGGGGCTACGCAAGTACGCAGGCAAAAAGATGCCATGCCGTGCTTGCGCTGGTGTGTTTGGGGGACAGAAGCCACACTGGGGCAGAGGTCCTGTCTGCTCTGCAGGGCCAGGCCGAGAGGTGGTTGACGCCACGCCAGCTTAAGCCAGGAATGGTGGTTTGCGACAATGGCACCAACCTCCTCTCCGCCCTCCGACAGGGACAACTGACCCATGTGCCCTGTGTGGCTCACGTCCTTAACCTGGTGGTGCAGCGCTTCTTGGGCAGGTACCCGGGCTTACAGGATGTCCTGAGGCAGGCCAGGAAAGTCTGTGTGCATTTCCGCAGATCTTATAATGCCAGTGCTCGCCTGGCTGAGCTGCAAAAGGAGTTGAACCTGCCCAAGAACCGCCTTATATGTGACATGCCCACCAGGTGGAACTCAACGTTGGCCATGCTGCAGCGGCTGCACACGCAGCAGAGGGCCATCAATGAGTACCTGTGCGACTACGGCACCAGGACAGGGTCAGGGGAGCTTGGTTTTTTTTCTCCACGCCAGTGGGGCATGATCAGGGATGCATGCACTGTCCTGGCACCATTTGAGGAGGCCACGAGGATGGTGAGCAGTGACAGTGCATGCATCAGTGACACTGTACCTCTTGTCCACCTGTTGGAGCACACGCTGCGTGGAATAATGGACAGGGCACTTGAGGCAGAACAGAGGCAGGAAGAGGAGGACTTCCTTGCCTCTCAAGGCCCCCTTTACCCAGACAGTGTTCCTTCTGTCCCACCCATCGCACAGGAAGAGGAGGAGGAGGAGGAGGAGGAGGAGGAGGATTGTGTCAGCATGGAGGTGGAGGCTGGCACTCAGCATCATCAGCAGCAGTCTTTTAGGGATGATTTACAGTCCCAAGAAACCAGTGGACTTGTACGTGGCTGGGAGGAGGTGGCTGCGGATCATGTCGTCCTTAGTGACCCAGAGGACTCCGGAGCGAATGCCTCAGCAAACCTACGCTGCATGGCCTCCCTGATCCTGCAAAGTCTGCGGAAGGATCCTCGTATTCTTCGGATCAAGGAGAGGGACCATTACTGGCTGGCCACTCTCCTTGATCCACGGTACAAGGGTAAGGTTGCGGACCTTATGTTACCGTCGCAGAGGGAGCAGAGGATGAGACAACTCCGGGAGGCCTTGCAGAAAGGTCTGTGCAACGCGTTCCCAGAGACTGGGAGGTTGCAAACTCCTGGTCCTGGACAACGAGTTGCTGAGGCTTCGGCCAGTCAAAGAAGGAGCGGTGGGGAAGGTGGCCGTCTGACCGATGCGTTCAGACAATTCTTTAGTCCGCAGCCCCAAAGTATGATCGGTTCCAGCAACCATCGCCAGCGTCTGATAAACATGGTGCAGGAATATCTAGGGGCAAGGTCAGACTTGGACACCTTCCCCACCGAAAATCCTCTGGCTTACTGGGTCTTGAGGATGGATCACTGGCCAGAGCTTGCACAGTATGCAATTGAGCTACTGGCCTGTCCTGCATCCAGCGTTCTTTCGGAACGCACATTCAGTGCTGCTGGAGGATTTGTCACGGATCACAGGGTGCGCCTGTCCACCGACTCGGTTGATCGACTGACTTTCATCAAGATGAACCAGTCTTGGATCACCACCAGCTACCACACACCTGATGCTGATATAACAGACTAATTGATTTTAACATGTCACATCCCTTCAAGACTGATGCTGATGCTGAGTGCCTGTGCTGTTATGTTGACTGGCTATCCTCCTCCTCCGAGTCCTCAATGATACGATTGATGATGATAGCTTGTAAGATCATTTTTGTTTATGGGTGCCGCCACCAGTGCCTAACGCCCAATTTTTCAGCCCCTGTTTAACAGGGGCGTGTAATTACAATTTTTGAAGCAATACTTTGCAACAGGGCTCATTGCTGTGCTCCAAGTACAGTATCTGTGAGGAGTTGCAGTGTTGTGCCACCAGTGCCTAAGGCCCAATTTTTCAGCCCCTGTTTAACAGGGGCGTGTAATTACAATTTTTGAAGCAATACTTTGCAACAGGGCTCATTGCTGTGCTCCAAGTACAGTATCTGTGAGGAGTTGCAGTGTTGTGCCACCAGTGCCTAAGGCCCAATTTTTCAGCCCCTGTTTAACAGGGGCGTGTCATTACAATTTTTGAAGCAATACTTTGCAACAGGGCTCATTGGTGTGCTCCAAGTACAGTATCTGTGAGGAGTTGCAGTGTTGTGCCACCAGTGCCTAAGGCCCAATTTTTCAGCCCCTGTTTAACAGGGGCGTGTCATTACAATTTTTGAAGCAATACTTTGCAACAGGGCTCATTGCTGTGCTCCAAGTACAGTTGCTGTGAGGGGTTGCAGTGTTGTGCCACCAGTGCCTAAGGCCCAATTTTTCAGCCCCTGTTCAACAGGGGCATGTAATTACAATTCTTGATCTAATAATTCACAGCAGGGCCCATTGCTGCACCCACCAAGAGTAACTGTCAGGGCTTACAGTGTTGTGGCACCAGCACCACCATCAAAGGCCCAATTTTTACTACCACTGTTCAACAATTATATGTAATTAAAATTCCTGATATAATAGTTGACAGCAGGGCGTTCCAGCACCAACCAAGAGTAACTGTGAGTGCTTACAGTGTTGTGCCAACACCAACAACTAAGGGGCCTATTTCTGCAGAGTATATACGGCAGGTCCCTACTTTCAAACATCCAACTTACAAACGACTCCTACTTGCAAACGCAAGAAGACAACAGGAAGTGAGAGGAAATCTACCACTAGGAAGGAAAATTCTCTCCTGTAAGAATAAATATGGGAGAAAGGTGTCTCCTCTGTACTGATGCTTTATCAGCAATCCTTGTTTCAAGAAAAACACCACATTTCAAAAACAGTTGTCATTGGGACGGAAAGTGAGGTGAAATGTTCTGAACAGGGGCACAGACAGCAAAACAAATGTTACAGGGGTGATAACCCTTACCTATGTTTTCCAAAAAGTTTAAAAATAGATTTTTGGTCTGGAGCTACACTTCAACAATGTACCTGTTCAAAATTACAAACAGACTCTACATAAGAACAAACCTACAGTCCCTGTCTTGTATGCACCGCCTGTATAGGGCTGTTCAGAGTATATAGGGCCTTTTTTATTTTATGTGCGGGGTTCCCCTTAATATCCATACAAGACCCAAAGGGGCTGGTAATGGGCTGGGGTAGGGGGGGGGTCATGGGGTAGCTATGCCATTTTTCTTAAAGAATTTCATCCATATTACCGGGACCAGACATTACATTAAAGCCGCAAGCAGTTTTAAATGGCTTTTTTTTCCTTTAGAAGTGTCATTTTGTGCAGGGACAGTTCTAAACACGGGAAACACGTGGCACTTCACAGGCATACTTTAGACACCCCCCAGGTACGATATTTAAAGGAATATTTGACTTTTTTTTTTTCACTTTATGCATCATTAAAATGACTGCTCCCGAAAAACGACCGTTTTTAAAACTTCTTTTTGCATTGATACATGTCCCCTGGTGCAGAACCCGGGTTCCCAAACCCTTTTTAGGACAATAACATGCATAATAGTTGTTATAATTAGCACTTTAGAATTCGAACGTTCGCATCCATTGTATTTAATAGGGTTCTAATGTTCGTTCGAACTTTCGGTCCGTTCGCGGGTTCTGGTGCGAACCGAACCCGGGGGTGTTCGGCTCATCACTACTGATCACCAATGTAAGGGACATTCTTCCCACTGATCGCCAATGTAAGGACCATTCTTCCCACTGACAATCAATGTAAGGAGCATTTTTCCCACTGATCACCAATGTAAGGAGCATTCTTCCCACTGATCACCAATGTAAGGAGCATTCTTCCCACTGATCACCAATGTAAGGAACATTCTTCCCACTGATCACCAATGTAAGGGACATTCTTCCTTCTGACCACAAATGTAAGGGACATTCTTCCTACTGACCACCAATGTAAGGAGCATTCTTCCCACTGATCACCAATGTAAGGAGCATTCTTCCTACTGACCACCAATGTAAGGAACATTTTTCCCACTGATCACCAATGTAAGGAACATTCTTCCTACTGACCACCAATGTAAGGAACATTCTTCCCACTGATCACCAATGTAAGGAACATTCTTCCTGCTGATCACCAATGTAAGGAACATTCTTCCTGCTGATCACCAATGTAAGGGACATTCTTCCCACTGATCGCCAAAGTAAGGGACATTCTTCCTACTGATCACCAATGTAAGGAGCATTCTTCCTACTGACCACCAATGTAAGGAACATTTTTCCCACTGATCACCAATGTAAGGAACATTCTTCCTACTGACCACCAATGTAAGGAACATTCTTCCCACTGATCACCAATGTAAGGGACATTCTTCCCACTGATCGCCAAAGTAAGGGAAATTCTTCCTACTGATCACCAATGTAAGGAGCATTCTTCCCACTGATCGCCAATGTAAGGGACATTCTTCCCACTGATCACCAATGTAAGGAACATTCTTCCCACTGATCACCAATGTAAGGAACATTCTTCCTGCTGATCACCAATGTAAGGAGCATTCTTCCCACTGACCACCAATGTAAGGAACATTCTTCCCACTGATCACCAATGTAATGGCCATTCTTCCCACTGACCACAGATGTAAGGAACATTCTTCTCACTGAACACCAATGTAAGGAGCATTCTTCCCACTGATCACCAATGTAAGGAACATTCTTTCTGCTGATCACCAATGTAAGGAGCATTCTTCCTACTGATCACTAGGGATGAGCTTCGTGTTCGAGTCGAACATACGTTCGACTCGAACATCGGCTGTTCGATCGTTCGACGAAGATCGAACGATTTGGGCCGTTCGCGCCAAATTCGAGTGACGCGAACGGCCCACAATGCACTACGCCATCGCAGTGTCATCCAGGCGCTGTGATTGGCCAAGCATGCACTGTGACCCCGCATGCTTGGCCAATCACAGCGCCGGCAGCGAGGAGAGCAATGATTGGCCACAGGCAGGATGCCTGTGGCCAATTATTGCTGAGGGGGTTTAGTACACGCCCCACACTATAAAAGGCCGCCAGCACGGCGGCCTAGTGTAGTGTGTTCCGGAGCAGGGATAGAGCAGCATAGGCAGGGACAGTGACTTTTATTTCTTTCTTGCTTAACCTGGATTCCTTTAGTTTAGGGAAATAGAAGGATAGGTAGGGAGAGTGTCAGTGTGTTTTGTGCTTGTGCTATAGTGTGCTTAAAAAAAACATTTTTTCTAGGGACAGAAAACTGTAGGTAGGGAGAGTGTCAGTTTCTTTCACTGTGCAAGTCCTTGTTTCTAGGGACCTGGAAGGACAGTGAGTGAATTCTCCTTGTGCTATATTGTGCTTAAAAAAAACATTTTTTCTAGGGACAGAAAACTGTAGGTAGGGAGAGTGTCAGTTTCTTTCACTGTGCAAGTCCTTGTTTCCAGGGACCTGGAAGGACAGTGAGTGAATTCTCCTTGTGCTATATTGTGCTTAAAAAAAACATTTTTTCTAGGGACAGAAAACTGTAGGTAGGGAGAGTGTCAGTTTCTTTCACTGTGCAAGTCCTTGTTTCTAGGGACCTGGAAGGACAGTGAGTGAATTCTCCTTGTGCTATATTGTGCTTAAAAAAAACATTTTTTCTAGGGACAGAAAACTGTAGGTAGGGAGAGTGTCAGTTTCTTTCACTGTGCAAGTCCTTGTTTCCAGGGACCTGGAAGGACAGTGAGTGAATTCTCCTTGTGCTATATTGTGCTTAAAAAAAACATTTTTTCTAGGGACAGAAAACTGTAGGTAGGGAGAGTGTCAGTTTCTTTCACTGTGCAAGTCCTTGTTTCTAGGGACCTGGAAGGACAGTGAGTGAATTCTCCTTGTGCTATATTGTGCTTAAAAAAAACATTTTTTCTAGGGACAGAAAACTGTAGGTAGGGAGAGTGTCAGTTTCTTTCACTGTGCAAGTCCTTGTTTCCAGGGACCTGGAAGGACAGTGAGTGAATTCTCCTTGTGCTATATTGTGCTTAAAAAAAACATTTTTTCTAGGGACAGAAAACTGTAGGTAGGGAGAGTGTCAGTTTCTTTCACTGTGCAAGTCCTTGTTTCCAGGGACCTGGAAGGACAGTGAGTGAATTCTCCTTGTGCTATAGTGTGCTTAAAAAAAACATTTTTTCTAGGGACAGAAAACTGTAGGTAGGGAGAGTGTCAGTTTCTTTCACTGTGCAAGTCCTTGTTTCTAGGGACCTGGAAGGACAGTGAGTGAATTCTCCTTGTGCTATATTGTGCTTAAAAAAAACATTTTTTTCTAGGGACAGAAAACTGTAGGTAGGGAGAGTGTCAGTTTCTTTCACTGTGCAAGTCCTTGTTTCAAGGGACAGAGAAGGACACCTGAAGGTAGCCCTTATTGCTTTTTTCCCATCTCCCTGCAGGCCATCTATTAGAATGTCTGGAAGGCAAACAAGGAGAGGCAGACAGTCAGGAGGCAATAAAAGAGGGCAAGCAGGCTCTGTGTCTGGGGGCAACAGTGCTGGTCGTGGACGCGGTGCATTGTCATCAGCACATGGCCATGGGACACGCTTGTCCTTCTTTTCGGCAGATGGACATGTTGAGCCACATCATGCCGAAGACTTGGTAGAGTGGATGACCAAGCCCTCCTCCTCCTCCTCATCCTCTCTCACCCAGGCTCAGGGTACTGGCAAAGCAGCTGCCAAAGCGTCCTCTTCCCTGGTATCAATGTCAGACTCATCATCAGTCACTCCTTCCCTAGACCCACCATGTCCTCCTCCTGAGGAGTCCCCCGAACTGTTTGAGCACAGTGTTGGGTACATGCTCCAGGAGGATGCCCAGCGTTTCGAAGGGTCTGATGATGAAACCCAGCTACAGGAAGGCAGTAGGGTGAGAGCAGACAGAGGGGATGCTCAAGAAGGACACCAATCTGGCAGTCATGTTCCAGCAGCTGCAGCATACTGCCAGATTGGCTCCAGTGATGAGGAGGGAGGGGATGATGAGGTCACTGACTCCACGTGGGTGCCTAATAGGAGAGAGGAGGAGGAGGATGAGGAGGAGGCACATCTCCAACGAGACAGGATGCCCTTTGGTGGCCAGCGTAAGGGCAGTACACCGACGGAATCACACCGCAGAGCTCCGCCTGTGCAGGGCGCTGCCTCTGCCCGTCATTCAAAAAGTTCCTTGGTGTGGGCCTTTTTTGAGGCTAGTGCATCAGATCGCACAGCTGCTGTTTGCAACATATGTCTCAAGCGTATATCGCGTGGCCAAAACATCAGCCGCTTGGGTACCACATGCCTGACCAGACATATGTTGACCTGCCATGCAGCTCGTTGGCAAGCCTACCTCAAAGACCCACACCAAAGAACAAAGCGGACCTCTCCTTGCACCGCATCAGCTGGGATCTCCAACCCCACTATAACTTCAGTCCTCTCTGAAACATGCACTGAGAGGAATGAAGGTGTAGAATTAGGTGTGTCACAGCCAAGTACTTGCGGCCACTCTGCTAGCAGTACACCGACGTCCGATTCTAGCAGGCAAATTTCCCTGCCCCAGCTGCTGGACCGTCGAAAGAAGTTCACTCCCAGCCATCCACATGCCCAGCGGTTGAATGCTAGCTTGGCTAAATTGCTAGCGCTTCAACTGCTGCCTTTTCAGTTGGTAGACTCGGCCCCCTTCCGTGAGTTTGTGCAATGTGCGGTTCCTCAGTGGCAGGTTCCCAAACGCCACTTTTTCTCACGGAAGGCTATTCCGGCTCTCTACCGGCATGTGGAAGGCAATGTCTTGGCCTCGCTGGACAGGGCGGTCAGCGGTAAGGTGCATATTACCGCTGACTCATGGTCCAGCAGGCATGGACAGGGACGTTACCTTTCTTTCACGGCCCATTGGGTCACTCTTTTGGCAGCTGGGAAGGATGCAGGACAAGGTGCAGTAGTGTTGGAGGTTGTCCCACCGCCACGCCTCCAAAATGCTACTACTGGTTGTGACACACCTCTCTCCTCCACCCCCTCCTCTTCTTCTTCCTCCATGGCCTCTTCCTGTGGTTTGTCCTATGAACCAGCGGTGCTCCGTATCCGTTCACGGGGCTACGCAAGTACGCAGGCAAAAAGATGCCATGCCGTGCTTGCGCTGGTGTGTTTGGGGGACAGAAGCCACACTGGGGCAGAGGTCCTGTCTGCTCTGCAGGGCCAGGCCGAGAGGTGGTTGACGCCACGCCAGCTTAAGCCAGGAATGGTGGTTTGCGACAATGGCACCAACCTCCTCTCCGCCCTCCGACAGGGACAACTGACCCATGTGCCCTGTGTGGCTCACGTCCTTAACCTGGTGGTGCAGCGGTTCTTGGGCAGGTACCCGGGCTTACAGGATGTCCTGAGGCAGGCCAGGAAAGTCTGTGTGCATTTCCGCAGATCTTATAATGCCAGTGCTCGCCTGGCTGAGCTGCAAAAGGAGTTGAACCTGCCCAAGAACCGCCTTATATGTGACATGCCCACCAGGTGGAACTCAACGTTGGCCATGCTGCAGCGGCTGCACACGCAGCAGAGGGCCATCAATGAGTACCTGTGCGACTACGGCACCAGGACAGGGTCAGGGGAGCTTGGTTTTTTTTCTCCACGCCAGTGGGGCATGATCAGGGATGCATGCACTGTCCTGGCACCATTTGAGGAGGCCACGAGGATGGTGAGCAGTGACAGTGCATGCATCAGTGACACTGTACCTCTTGTCCACCTGTTGGAGCACACGCTGCGTGGAATAATGGACAGGGCACTTGAGGCAGAACAGAGGCAGGAAGAGGAGGACTTCCTTGCCTCTCAAGGCCCCCTTTACCCAGACAGTGTTCCTTCTGTCCCACCCATCGCACAGGAAGAGGAAGAGGAGGAGGAGGAGGAGGAGGAGGATTGTGTCAGCATGGAGGTGGAGGCTAGCACTCAGCATCATCAGCAGCAGTCTTTTAGGGATGATTTACAGTCCCAAGAAACCAGTGGACTTGTACGTGGCTGGGAGGAGGTGACTGCGGATCATGTCGTCCTTAGTGACCCAGAGGACTCCGGAGCGAATGCCTCAGCAAACCTACGCTGCATGGCCTCCCTGATCCTGCAAAGTCTGCGGAAGGATCCTCGTATTCTTCGGATCAAGGAGAGGGACCATTACTGGCTGGCCACTCTCCTTGATCCACGGTACAAGGGTAAGGTTGCGGACCTTATGTTACCGTCGCAGAGGGAGCAGAGGATGAGACAACTCCGGGAGGCCTTGCAGAAAGGTCTGTGCAATGCGTTCCCAGAGACTGGGAGGTTACAAACTCCTGGTCCAGGACAACGAGTTGCTGAGGCTTCGGCCAGTCAAAGAAGGAGCGGTGGGGAAGGTGGCCGTCTGACCGATGCGTTCAGACAATTCTTTAGTCCGCAGCCCCAAAGTATGATTGGTTCCAGCAACCATCGCCAGCGTCTGATAAACATGGTGCAGGAATATCTAGGGGCAAGGTCAGACTTGGACACCTTCCCCACCGAAAATCCTCTGGCTTACTGGGTCTTGAGGATGGATCACTGGCCAGAGCTTGCACAGTATGCAATTGAGCTACTGGCCTGTCCTGCATCCAGCGTTCTTTCGGAACGCACATTCAGTGCTGCTGGAGGATTTGTCACGGATCACAGGGTGCGCCTGTCCACCGACTCGGTTGATCGACTGACTTTCATCAAGATGAACCAGTCTTGGATCACCACCAGCTACCACACACCTGATGCTGATATAACAGACTAATTGATTTTAACATGTCACGTCCCTTCAAGACTGATGCTGATGCTGAGTGCCTGTGCTGTTATGTTGACTGGCTATCCTCCTCCTCCAAGTCCTCAATGATACGATTGATGATGATAGCTTGGAAGATCATTTTTGTTTATGGGTGCCGCCACCAGTGGCTAAGGCCCAATTTTTCAGCCCCTGTTTTACAGGGGCGTGTACTTACAATTTTTTTAGCAATAATTTGCCATAGGGCTCATTGCTGTGCTCCAAGTACAGTATCTGTGAGGGGTTGTAGTGTTGTGCCACCAGTGCCTAAGGCCCAATTTTTCAGCCCCTGTTTAACAGGGGCGTGTCATTACAATTTTTGAAGCAATACTTTGCAACAGGGCTCATTGCTGTGCTCCAAGTACAGTATCTGTGAGGGGTTGTAGTGTTGTGCCACCAGTGCCTAAGGCCCAATTTTTCAGCCCCTGTTCAACAGGGGCATGCAATTACAATTCTTGATGTAATAATTCACAGCAGGGCCCATTCCTGCACCCACCAAGAGTAAGTCTGAGGGCTTACAGTGTTGTGGCAATGCCACCACCACCACGAAAGGCCCAATTTTTCAGCCCCTGTTCAAAAGGGGCATGTAATTACAATTCTTGATCTAATAATTCACAGCAGGGCCCATTCCTGCACCCACCAAGAGTAACTCTGAGGGCTTACAGTGTTGTGGCAACACCACCACCACCACCACCACCACCACGAAAAGCCCAATTTTTCAGCCCCTGTTCAACAGGGGCATGCAATTACAATTCTTGATCTAATAATTCACAGCAGGGCCCATTGCTGCACCCACCAAGAGTAACTGTCAGGGCTTACAGGGTTGTGGCACCAGCACCACCATCAAAGCCCCAATTTTTACTACCACTGTTCAACAATTATATGTAATTAAAATTCCTGATATAATAGTTGACAGCAGGGCGTTCCAGCACCAACCAAGAGTAACTGTGAGTGCTTACAGTGTTGTGCCAACACCAACAACTAAGGGGCCTATTTCTGCAGAGTATATACGGCAGGTCCCTACTTTCAAACATCCAACTTACAAACGACTCCTACTTGCAAACGAAAGAAGACAACAGGAAGTGAGAGGAAATCTACCC
Source organism: Rana muscosa (assembly GCA_029206835.1). Taxonomy (NCBI): domain Eukaryota; kingdom Metazoa; phylum Chordata; class Amphibia; order Anura; family Ranidae; genus Rana; species Rana muscosa. The sequence goes on along the minus strand of CM055117.1, from coordinate 1,088,651,192 downwards.
CTAGGAAGGAAAATTCTCTCCTGTAAGAATAAATATGGGAGAAAGGTGTCTCCTCTGTACTGATGCTTTATCAGCAATCCTTGTTTCAAGAAAAACACCACATTTCAAAAACAGTTGTCATTGGGACGGAAAGTGAGGTGAAATGTTCTGAACAGGGGCACAGACAGCAAAACAAATGTTACAGGGGTGATAACCCTTACCTATGTTTCCCAAAAAGTTTAAAAATAGATTTTTGGGCTGGAGCTACACTTCAACAATGTACCTGTTCAAAATTACAAACACATTCTACATAAGAACAAACCTACAGTCCCTGTCTTGTATGCACCGCCTGTATACGGCTGTTCAGAGTATATAGGGCCTTTTTTATTTTATGTGCGGGGTTCCCCTTAATATCCATACAAGACCCAAAGGGGCTGGTAATGGGCTGGGGTAGGGGGGGGGGGGGGTCATGGGGTAGCTATGCCATTTTTCTTAAAGATTTTCATTCATATTACCGGGACCAGACATTACATTAAAGCCGCAAGAAGTTTTAAATGGCTTTTTTTTCCTTTAGAAGTGTCATTTTGTGCAGGGACAGTTCTAAACACGGGAAACACGTGGCACTTCACAGGCATACTTTAGACACCCCCCAGGTACGATATTTAAAGGAATATTTGATTTTTTTTTCACTTTATGCATCATTAAAATGACTGCTCCCGAAAAACGACCGTTTTTAAAACTTCTTTTTGCATTGATACATGTCCCCTGGTGCAGAACCCGGGTTCCCAAACCCTTTTTAGGACAATAACATGCATAATAGTTGTTATAATTAGCACTTTAGAATTCGAACGTTCGCATCCATTGTATTTAATAGGGTTCTAATGTTCGTACGAACTTTCGGTCCGTTCGCGGGTTCTGGTGCGAACCGAACCCGGGGGTGTTCGGCTCATCACTACTGATCACCAATGTAAGGAGCATTCTTCCCACTGATCACCAATGTAAGGAACATTCTTCCCACTGATCACCAATGTAAGGAGCATTCTTCCCACTGATCACCAATGTAAGGAACATTCTTCCTGCTGATCACCAATGTAAGGGACATTCTTCCCACTGATCGCCAAAGTAAGGGAAATTCTTCCTACTGATCACCAATGTAAGGAGCATTCTTCCTACTGACCACCAATGTAAGGAACATTTTTCCCACTGATCACCAATGTTAGGAACATTCTTCCTACTGACCACCAATGTAAGGAACATTCTTCCCACTGATCACCAATGTAAGGAGCATTCTTCCTGCTGATCACCAATGTAAGGGACATTCTTCCCACTGATCGCCAAAGTAAGGGACATTCTTCCTACTGATCACCAATGTAAGGAGCATTCTTCCCACTGATCACCAATGTAAGGGACATTCTTCCCACTGATCGCCAAAGTAAGGGACATTCTTCCTACTGATCACCAATGTAAGGGACATTCTTCCCACTGATCGCCAAAGTAAGGGACATTCTTCCTACTGATCACCAATGTAAGGAGCATTCTTCCCACTGATCACCAATGTAAGGAGCATTCTTCCCACTGATCGCCAATGTAAGGGACATTCTTCCCACTGATCACCAATGTAAGGAACATTCTTCCCACTGATCACCAATGTAAGGAACATTCTTCCTGCTGATCACCAATGTAAGGAGCATTCTTCCCACTGACCACCAATGTAAGGAACATTCTTCCCACTGATCACCAATGTAATGGCCATTCTTCCCACTGACCACAGATGTAAGGAACATTCTTCTCACTGACCACCAATGTAAGGAACATTCTTCCCACTGATCACCAATGTAAGGAACATTCTTTCTGCTGATCACCAATGTAAGGAGCATTCTTCCTACTGATCACCAATGTAAGGGACATTCTTCCCACTGATCACCAATGTAAGGGACATTCTTCCCACTGATCACCAATGTAAGGAGCATTCTTCCCACTGATCACCAATGTAAGGAGCATTCTTCCCACTGACCACCAATATAAGGAGCATTCTTCCTACTGACCACCAATGTAAGGAACATTCTTCCCACTGATCACCAATGTAAGGAACATTCTTCCTGCTGATCACCAATGTAAGGAGCATTCTTCCTACTGATCAGTGTCCCTTCCCACTGATCGCCAAAGTAAGGGACATTCTTCCTACTGATCGCCAAAGTAAGGGACATTCTTCCTACTGATCACCAATGTAAGGGACATTCTTCCCACTGATCACCAATGTAAGGGACATTCTTCCCACTGATCACCAATGTAAGGGTCATTCTTCCCACTGATCACCAATGTAAGGGACATTCTTCCCACTGACCACTAGTGATGAGCCGAACACCCCCGGGTTCGGTTCGCACCAGAACCCGCGAACGGACCGAAAGTTCGCACGAACTTTAGAACCCTATTAAATACAATGGATGCGAACGTTCGAAATGTAAAGTGCTAATTATAACGACTATTATGCATGTTATTGTCCTAAAAAGGGTTTGGGAACCCGGGTTCTGCACCAGGGGACATGTATCAATGCAAAAACAAGTTTTAAAAACGGCCGTTTTCTGGAGCAGTCGTTTTAATGATGCATAAAGTGAAAAAAAAAAGTCAAATATTCCTTTAAATATCGTACCTGGGGGGTGTCTAAAGTATGCCTGTGAAGTGCCACGTGTTTCCCGTGTTTAGAACTGTCCCTGCACAAAATTACATTTCTAAAGGAAAAAAATCCATTTAAAACTGCTTGCGGCTTTAATGTAATGTCTGGTCCCGGTAATATGGATGAAAATCTTTAAGAAAAATGGCATAGCTACCCCATCACACACACCCCCCCCCCCTACCCCAGCCCATTACCAGCCCCTTTGGGTCTTGTATGGATATTAAGGGGAACCCCGCACACAAAATAAAAAAGGCCCTATATACTCTGAACAGCCGTATACAGGCGGTGCATACAAGACAGGGACTGTAGGTTTGTTCTTATGTAGAATCTGTTTGTAATTTTGAACAGGTACATTGTTTAAGTGTAGCTCCAGCCAAAAAATCTATTTTTAAGCTTTTTGGAAAACATAGGGAAGGGTTATCACCCCTGTAACATTTGTTTTGCTGTCTGTGTAGTGTGCACCTGTTCAGAACAGTTCACCTCACTTTCCGTCCTAATGACAAATGTTTTTTGAAAATTTGGGGGTTTTATTGAAACAAGAATTGGTGATAAAGCATCAGTGGAGAGGAGACAATTTTTTTCCCATATTAACTCTTACAGGAGAGAATTTGCCTTCCTAGGGGTAGATTTCCTCTCACTTCCTGTTGTATCCTTCCGTTTGCAAGGAGGAGTCGTTTGTAAGTTGGATGTTTGAAAGTAGGGGCCTGCCGTATATACTCAGCTGAAATTTGCCCCTTACATGTTGGTGTTGCCACAACACTGTGAGCTCTCACAGTTACTCTTGGTGGGCGCATGAATGGGCCCTGCTGTGAATTATTAGATCAAGAATTGTAATTGCATGCCCCTGTTGAACAGGGGCTGAAAAATTGGGCCTTTGGTGGTGGTGTTGACACAACACTGTAAGGCCTCACAGTTAGTCTTGGTGGGCGCAGGAATGGGCCCTGCTGTGAATTATTAGATCAAGAATTGTAATTACATGCCCCTGTTAAACAGGGGCAGAAAAATTGAGCCTTAGGCACTGGTGCCACAACACTGCAACCCCTCACAGATACTGTACTTGGAGCACAGCAATGAGCCCTGTTGCAAAGTATTGCATCAAAAATTGTAATTACACGCCCCTGTTAAACAGGGGCTGAAAAATTGGGCCTTATCCACTGGTGCTGGTGCCACGACACTGCAACCACTCCCAGATACTCTAGTTGGAGTGCAGGAATGAGCCCTGCTGCAAAGCATTGCATAAAAAATTGTAATAACACACCCCTGTTAAACAGGGGCTGAAAAATTGGGCCTTAGCCACTGGTGGCGGCACCCAGAAACAAAAATGTTCTTCCAAGCTATTATCGTCAATCGGATCATTGAGGAGGAGGAGGATAGTCAGTCAACATAACAGGACAGTCTCTCAGCATCAGCATCAGTCTTGAAGGGATGTGACATTTGAAAATAAATTAGTCTGTTATATCAGCTTCAGGTGTTTGGTAGCTGGTGGTGATCCAAGACTGGTTCATCTTTATGAAGGTCAGTCGATCAACAGAGTCGGTGGACAGGCGCACCCTGTGATCCGTGACAAATCCTCCAGCAGCACTGAATGTGCGTTCTGAAAGAACGCTGGATGCAGGACAGGCCAGTAGCTCAATTGCATACTGTGCAAGCTCTGGCCAGTGATCCATCCTCAAGACCCAGTAAGCCAGAGGATTTTCGGTGGGGAAGGTGTCCAAGTCTGACCTTGCCCCTAGGTATTCCTGCACCATGTATATCAGACGCCGGCGATGGTTGCTGGAACCGATCATACCTTGGGGCTGCGGACTAAAGAATTGTCTGAACGCTTCGGTCAGACGGCCACCTTCCCCACCGCTCCTTCTTTGACTGACCGAAGCCTCAGCAACTCGTTGTCCAGGACCAGGAGTTTGTAACCTCCCAGTCTCTGGGAACGCGTTGCACAGACCTTTCTGCAAGGACTCCCGGAGTTGTCTCATCCTCTGCTCCCTCTGCGATGGTAAGATAAGGTCCGCAACCTTACCCTTGTACCGTGGATCAAGAAGAGTGGCCAGCCAGTAATGGTCCCTCTCCTTGATCCGAAGAATACGAGGATCCTTCCGCAGACTTTGCAGGATCAGGGAGGCCATGCAGCGTAGGTTAGCTGAGGCATTCAGTCCGGAGTCCTCTGGGTCAGTAAGGACGACATGATCTGCAGCCACCTCCTCCCAGCCACGTACAAGTCCACTGGTTTCTTGGGACTGTAAATCATCCCTAAAAGACTGCTGCTGATGATGCTGAGTGCCAGGCTCCACCTCCATGCTGACACAATTCTCCTCCTCCTCCTCCTCCTCCTCCTCTTCTTCCTGTGCGATGGGTGGGACAGAAGGAACACTGTCTGGGTAAAGGGGGCCTTGAGAGGCAAGGAAGTCCTCCTCTTCCTGCCTCTGTTCTGCCTCAAGTGCCCTGTCCATTATTCCACGCAGCGTATGTTCCAACAGGTGGACAAGAGGTACAGTGTCACTGATGCATGCACTGTCACTGCTCACCATCCTCGTGGCCTCCTCAAATGGTGCCAGGACAGTGCATGCATCCCTGATCATGCCCCACTGGCGTGGTGAAAAAAACCTGAGCTCCCCTGACCCTGTCCTGGTGCCGTAGTCGCACAGGTACTCGTTGATGGTCCTCTGCTGCGTGTGCAGCCGCTGCAGCATGGCCAACGTTGAGTTCCACCTGGTGGGCATGTCACATATAAGGCAGTTCTTGGGCAGGTTCAACTCCTTTTGCAGCTCAGCCAGGTGAGCACTGGCATTATAAGATCTGCGGAAATGCACACAGACTTTCCTGGCCTGCCTCAGGACATCCTGTAAGCCCGGGTACCTGCCCAAGAACCGCTGCACCACCAGGTTAAGGACGTGAGCCACACAGGGCACATGGGTCAGTTGTCCCTGTCGGAGAGCGGAGAGGAGGTTGGTGCCATTGTCGCAAACTACCATTCCTGGCTTAAGCTGGCGTGGCGTCAACCACCTCTCGGCCTGCCCCTGCAGAGCAGACAGAACCTCTGCCCCAGTGTGGCTCCTGTCCCCCAAACACACCAGCGCAAGCACGGCATGGCATCTTTTTGCCTGCGTACTTGCGTAGCCCCTGGAACGCCTACGGAGCACCGCTGATTCCGAGGACAAAGCACAGGAAGAGGCCACGGAGGAAGAAGAAGAAGAGGAGGGGGTGGAGGACAGAGGTGTGTCACAACCAGTAGTAGCATTTTGGAGGCGTGGCGGTGGAACAACCTCCAACACTACTGCACCTTGTCTTGCATCCTTCCCAGATGCCAAAAGAGTGACCCAATGGGCCGTGAAAGAAAGGTAACGTCCCTGTCCATGCCTGCTGGACCATGAGTCAGCGGTAATATGCACCTTACCGCTGACCGCCCTGTCCAGCGAGGCCAAGACATTGCCTTCCACATGCCGGTAGAGAGCCGGAATCGCCTTCCGTGAGAAAAAGTGGCGTTTGGGAACCTGCCACTGAGGAACCGCACATTGCACAAACTCACGGAAGGGGGCCGAGTCTACCAACTGAAAAGGCAGCAGTTGAAGCGCTAGCAATTTAGCCAAGCTAGCATTCAACCGCTGGACATGTGGATGGCTGGGAGTGAATTTCTTTCGACGGTCCAGCAGCTGGGGCTGGGAAATTTGCCTGCTAGAATCGGACGTTGGTGTACTGCTAGCAGAGTGGCCGCAAGTACTTGGCTGTGACACACCTAATTCTACACCTTCATTCCTCTCAGAGCAGATTTCAGAGAGGACTGAAGGTATAGTGGGGTTGGAGATCCCAGCTGATGCGGTGCAAGAAGAAGTCAGCTTTGTTCTTTGGTGTGGGTCTTTAAGGTAGGCTTGCCAACGAGCTGCATGGCAGGTCAACATATGTCTGGTCAAGCATGTGGTGCCCAAGCGGGTGATGTTTTGGCCACGCGATATACGCTTGAGACATATGTTGCAAACAGCAGCTGTGCGATCTGATGCACTCGACTCAAAAAAGGCCCACACCAAAGAACTTTTTGAATAACGGGCAGAGGCAGCGCCCTGCACAGGCGGAGCTCTGCGGTGTGATTCCGTCGGTGTGCTGCCCTTACGCTGGCCCCCCAAGGGCATCGTGCCTCGTTAAAGATGTGCCTCCTCCTCATCCTCCTCCTCCTCCTCTCTCCTATTAGGCACCCACGTGGAGTCAGTGACCTCATCATCCCCTCTCTCCTCATCACTGGAGCCAATCTGGCAGTATGCTGCAGCTGCTGGAACATGACTGCCAGATTGGTGTTCGTCTTGAGCATCCCCTCTCTCTGCTCTCACGCTACTGCCTTCCTCTAGCTGGGTATCATCATCAGACCCTTCGAAACGCTGGGCATCCTCCTGGAGCATGTACCCAACACTGTGCTCAAACAGTTCGGGGGACTCCTCAGGAGGACATGGTTGGTCTAGGGAAGGAGTGACTGATGATGACATTGATACCAGGGAAGAGGACGCTTTGGCAGCTGCTTTGCCAGTACCCTGAGCCTGGGTGAGAGAGGATGAGGAGGATGAGGAGGGCTTGGTCATCCACTCTACCAAGTCTTCGGCATGATGCGGCTCAACACGTCCAGCTGCCGAAAAGAAGGACAAGCGTGTCCCATGGCCACGTGCTGATGGCGATGCACCGCGTCCACGACCAGCACTGTTGTCTCTAGACACAGAGCCTGCTTGCCCTCTTTTTTTGGCTCCTGACTGTCTGCCTCTCCTTGTTTGCCTTCCAGACATTCTAATGGCCTGCAGGGAAATGGGAAAAGCAGCAATACAGGCTAAGTTAAGGTGTAATATGGTCAGGAGGCACACTCCGCCCGCTGTAAGTGCCGCAAAATCCTGTTGGTGTAACACACCAGGAAAAAGCAGCAATACAGGCTAAGTTAAGGTGTAATATGGTCAGGAGGCACACTCCGCCCGCTGTAAGTGCCGCAAAATCCTGTTGGTGTAACACACCAGGAAAAAGCAGCAATACAGGCTAAGTTAAGGTGTAATATGGTCAGGAGGCACACTCCGCCCGCTGTAAGTGCCGCAAAATCCTGTTGGTGTAACACACCAGGAAAAAGCAGCAACACAGGCTAAGTTAAGGTGTAATATGGTCAGGAGGTACACTCCGCCCGCCGTAAGTGCCGCAAAATCCTGTTGGTGTAACACACCAGGAAAAAGCAGCAATACAGGCTAAGTTAAGGTGTAATATGGTCAGGAGGTACACTCCGCCCGATGTAAGTGCCGCAAAATCCTGTTGGTGTAACACACCAGGAAAAAGCAGCAATACAGGCTAAGTTAAGGTGTAATATGGTCAGGAGGTACACTCCGCCCACTGTAAGTGCCACAAAATCCTGTTGGTGTAACACACCAGGAAAAAGCAGCAATACATGTTAAGGTGTAATATGGTCGGGGCGTGTCCTGATGTGATCAGCGGCGGACGTGCCAGAGGGGAGCTCCGGGAATCCTACATTCCATCCGCTGCCATCCTTACAATCTACAGCTGAACAAGCATCTACCTGCCTGCCAGCGGGTCCCTCTCGGTCCTCTGGAGCATCCTGGGCCAGTATCGAGCAGCAGCTCTGCTGGGGGACGCCTGCCCAGCATTGATCCTCTCGTCCGCGGCCGCCGCCATCTTGCCATTCCGGCCTTCCTGGACGAACGAATTCAGGCCTACCTGAAGGTAAGGAGGGTCATCCACTCTCCCCTGCCTGCCCATCCGCCCATCTAGCGGGACCCGGGACCTGTCTGGCCGTCGGGGACGTCCGTGGAGGCCGCGGTTTCGTCCGGCCGAGTGCGGCCTAGTGCGGCCTGCAAAGCACCGCTGTTTCCTGAGCCGAGGCCCCTGCGAGTGCTTCCGGAACTCAGATCCTTGGCTTCTATCCCTCCGCCCTGCCCTCTCTGCCCACCGCTGCCTTGGCCTAGTGTGCTGCCCTGCAAGATCTGTGCCTGCTGCTGGGGTGGCCTGGATGATTGATCCTAGAGTCCTCTGTTGCCTGCCTGCCTGTGTTACACCGCTCAGAGTCACCCTCACCCCTGTACCTCCAGCCTCACATCCTCCCTACCTGCCAGCCGGGTGTTGGCTGCTGAGCGACGGGTGCTTGGAGACCCCCCTGTGTTTAGATCGCTGCGGCAAGCCTGGCTGGGCTCTCACTGTTTCCCAAAGCCTCCTCTGAGCACGGCTGCAGATCCTACCCTTGTGTAACCTGCCAGATGCCCTCCTCCTCTAAGAAGGGCAAAGGGAGCTCTAAAGCCACAAGGGCCCACACACCCCCCCGGGCACCACCACCATCTTCCCCGCACACGGATCCCGTCCTGGTCGGGCGAATCCGGGCCTTGCTAGCCGGCCTGGACATGGACCCCGGTGAGGCCCCGGAGGTAGAGGGGGCGGCCCCGCCTTCTCATGATAACACGGCCACAATCCTTGCTGCGATCGAGCGGAGTAAGACTTCGCTCCTGGTACGCATCGACCACCTTGCTGCGGAGTGCAATTTCATACGGAATGATCTAGACAAGATAAGGGGGAGGATGTCTGAGACAGAGTCAAGAGTGTCGGCCACGGAGGATCTAACGGCCAATCACTACCACCTCCATTGCTGAGCTACAACGCACAGTGCAGTCCCTGGTCGCAAAGTCGGACGACGCAGAAAATAGGCTGCAACGCAACAATGTCAGAGTCCTCGGTCTGCCTGAGGGAGAAGAGGGGGACCACCCTGCTGTATTTGCGGAGGAGTTCTTTAAAAATTTACTTGACCTGACGGATGTTCCCCCTACTTACGTTGTTGAAAGGGCCCACAGAGTGCCTACGGGCAGAGCCATCCCGGGGAATATCCCCAGACCTTTCCTGGTCCGCTTCCTCAATTACCGGGACAGGGACAGGATCCTCTCTGAGGCCCGCAGACACGCCGCACTCAAATACGGCAACGCCTCAGTTCTTCTTTTTCCCAACTTCTCGGCAGAGCTGCAGAGGAAGAGAAAGACCTTCAATGATGTCCGCAGGCGGCTCAGAGACAAGAACATTAAATACGGCATGCTATACCCCAGCCGCCTGCGTGTCCAACATGGTGGAGAGGTCCGCTTCTTCGACAACCCTGCGGATGCTGATAGCTGGCTGACCACCCTGCAATGAAAGATTCCTCCCATTGATCTATTAGATGCATGATTCTTTCACATCCTGGTTTGCTCTATCCTTCTTAACTTCCTGCAAACACCGGAGTTACCCCAAGCGTACCTCTACAAGTGAAACACAGTTGACCCCCCTGTTTTGTTTGGTTTCGTTGTTTACTCCCAAGTGAGGGACCAGGTGACTTGTCTCTACCTGGGGCAGCTCGCGACTTGAAGGGTCTGACCTGCTGCTCCGGAGGGTCGGTCTCCTCCCACTGTAATGGGATGCAAGTTCCCTCACTCTCGCCTACTGTTCTAGGTTGAACTCACGCTGAGGTTGCCTCAGAGACTTTGAGCCTTCAGAAGGCGACATCTACAATCAAGTTAAGGGTAAGAAACTGCCTTGGCGAAAGTTGGGGATATGCCAGGCGGTAGGGCGTTATTTGTGCTGTTTATAAGTTATCACACCTGCTCGGGCTCCACACTATTTTTCTTGCTGGACTATGTTGTCTTAATTTTGCTACTTCTCTGGTTCACATATTATCTCCTGTGTATTCACTTTATGTTCTCTCCAGTTCCACTGGATTGCTATACCCTATGGACTACCTCTGCAGAGGGCCCATGGCCGGGACATAACTGGGTATGGGTCTTCTATGATCCTTATGTTATTGAACTTCTCTATTTCAAATGGGTATGGATTTAAGGCTGATATCTTGGAATGTTAGGGGTTTGAATGACAAGGTAAAAAGATCATTAGTATTTAAATTTCTGCAGTCCCACAAACCCCACATCTTGTTTCTCCAGGAAACCCACCTGACGGGTAGCAAAATCCTAACACTCAGGCGGGCATGGGTCAAACAAGGGTTTCATGCCACATATTCCTCCTACGCGAGGGGCGTGACTGTTCTGTTGAACAAGTCACTCCCTTGCACAGTGGAACAGGTCTTCACGGACCCTGGGGGAAGGTACGTCATCCTTATCCTCGAAATGTTTGCCCAACGCTGGGCAATAATTAATGTGTATGTCCCTCCTCCATTTAACTCCTCCATCCTGTACACGGTCCTTACAAAAATAGCTCCCCTTCGGGTCCATAATATTCTAGTTGGAGGGGATTTTAATGCCATCCTAGACCACAACAAAGATACTACTAACCCCCTTAGACTTGCCCCCCCTGAATTGGATCTCTGGGCAGACACCTTTGGTCTCCAGGAGCTCTGGCGGTGGAAGCATCTGGAGGAAAAGACATATTCACATATCTCAGCAGCACATAGGTCTGGGTCCCGCATAGACTTCATGTTCGGGTCGGCTTCTGCACTGTCTCAAGTCAGAACGGTCTCCTACCTCCCGGCAGGTCTTTCGGATCACTCACCGCTAGAGCTTGGCTTGGGTCTGGGTACCCCCCGCGAGCCAGGATGCTGGAAGTTGGCATCCCATTGGATAGCCGACCCACAGGTCCAGGAGCTGGTGGGGCCCAGGCTCGAGGAATACTGGCAGACAAACGAGGGATCGGCTTCCCTTGACGTGGTCTGGGAGGCGGGCAAGGCTCATGCCAGAGGAGAATACATCTCCTCTATCAAGGCAGTGAGATCCGGCTTTGCGTTACAGACCGCTCAACTGGAACGAAGTGAGGGGGCGGCTTTGGATCTTTTCACGAGGCATCCAACGCCTGAAAATTATTCTACCCTAGCCCAAACGAGGAGAGACCTGAAGCTCCACTACACCTCGCTGGTACACTCAGATGCGCGAAAGCTTGTAGCCAAGCTTTTCGAGTCAGGGGACAAGAACGGCAAACTACTGGCCAACCTCGTAGCAGAACCTACGCTCCAAACAGTAATCCCTAGACTTCAGACTTCCACTGGTTGCCAGGTTACGGACCCCGAAGGTATACTGTAAGTGCCACAAAATCCTGTTGGTGTAACACACCAGGAAAAAGCAGCAATACAGGCTAAGTTAAGGTGTAATATGGTCAGGAGGCACACTCCGCCCGCTGTAAGTGCCGCAAAATCCTGTTGGTGTAACACACCAGGAAAAAGCAGCAATACAGGCTAAGTTAAGGTGTAATATGGTCAGGAGGTACACTCCGCCCGCTGTAAGTGCCGCAAAATCCTGTTGGTGTAACACACCAGGAAAAAGCAGCAATACGGGCTAACTTCAGGTGTATAATGTGCAGGAGGCTTAGCAACAATGACACTGACACTGTCCCCTGCCTATCCTTCTCTCTCCCTGCACACAAGGTTTATCAAAGTATATGACACTGACACTCTCCCTGCCTATCCTTCTCTCTCCCTGCACACAAGGTTTAGCAAAGAATATGACACTGACACTCTCCCTGCCTATCCTTCTCTCTCCCTACACACAAGTTTTAGCAAAGAATAGATTTGACAAGATTTGACACTGTCCCTGCCTATCCTTCACTTTCCCTGCTCCGGAACACACTACACAAGGCCGCCGCGGCCTTTTATAGTGTGGGGCGTGTACTAAACCCCCTCAGCTATAATTGGCCACAGGCATCCTGCCTGTGGCCAATCATTGCTCTCCTCGCTGCGAGGCCCAAATCGTTCGTTGTTCGCCGAACGCGCGAACAGCCGATGTTCGAGTCAAACCTATGTTCGACTCGAACACCGAGCTCATCCCTACTGACCACCAATGTAAGGAACATTCTCCCCACTGATCACCAATGTAATGGGCATTCTTCCCACTGACCACAGATGTAAGGAACATTCTTCTCACTGATCACCAATGTAAGGAGCATTTTTCTCACTGTCCACCAGTGTCCCTAATATATAGAGGGTCCTTCTCCACTGACGACCAATCTAAGGGAGCTCCTCACTGATCACCCGTATAGAGGGTTCTTCACTGACCAGCAATGAAAAGTGGTGTATTTCAAGTGACCAGAATTGTAGAGGAACTCTGCCATTTTTACTGTCTACATTTATTTTCTGTGTATTATTTGGTTTGTTTCATTTATATTACTGAAAATAATTTTGTTTTATAGAGCAGTTCTGGGCATTAAATACTTTAGGTATGCCACATACCTTTTGCTTTCATGTATTCTAATATCTCAGGTTACTGTTCATGCCAACGTACCCTGAGCTGTGGGATCTACAGTATCTCACAAAAGTGAGTACACCCCTCACATTTTTTGTAAATATTTTATCATATCTTTTCTTGTGACAACACTGAAAGGGGTGGGTAGCAGCACTCTTCCATTTGGGTATTAGGAGGGCAGGAGAAGAATGAATCCTAGGTGAGGGTCCTAACTGAGTTGAACCACTTTGGAAGGTTTACCCCCCTTCATAACCAGGCCATTTTTTTTGCAATACGGCACTGCGTTACTTTAACTGACAATTGCACGGTCATGCGACGCTGTACCCAAATAAAATGAAAGATATAGAGCTTTCTTTTGGTGGTATTTCATCACCTCTGCATTTTTTATTTTTTGCGCTAAAAACAAAAAAAGACTGACAAGTTTGAAAAAAATATATATATTTTTTCACTTTCTGCTATAAAACATATCCGATAAAACATTTAAAAAAATTGAATTTCTTCAGAAATGTAGGCAATTATGTATTCTGCTACAGATTTTTGGTAAAAAAATCCCAATAAGCGTATATTGATTGGTTTGCGCAAAAAGTTATAGCGCCTACAAACTATGGCATATATTTATTACATTTTTCTTTTCTTTTTACTAGTAATAGTGGCGATCAGCGACTCATAGCAGGACTGCAATATTGCGGCAGACATTCTGACACTAACTGACACTTTTTGGGGACCAGTGACACTAATAGAGTGATCATTGCTAAAAATATGCACTGTGCTCAGGGCCGCCATCAGGAATTTTGGGGCCCCTTACACAGCTTCAGGCATGGGCCCCCTGGAGCCATCTGTGCCATCTGGGCCCTTGGGGACCTCCGGGCCTCTGGGGACCTCTGGGCCCCTTACAAAAAATAAATAAATAAATAAAATAAAAAAAGACATAAAATTAAAAAAAATTGAATTTTTTTAAATAAAAAAAAGGGGGGGTTGCCATCCAGGGCCCTGGGGACCTTAGGGCCCCTTACAAAAAAAAGTGGGGGTTGCCATCCAGGCCTCTGGGGACCTCCAGGCCCCTTACAAAAAATAAAAATAAGTAAATAAATAAATAAAGAATAAAAAAAAAAAAAGAAATAAAAAAAAAAATGTTTTAATTTTTTTTTTATAATTTTTTTTTTTTAAAAGGGGGGTTGCCATCTGGGGCCCTGGGGACCCTTACAGGTGTACTGCCTGTTCCCCCCTGATGGCAGCCCTGACTTTACTAATGATACTGGCTGGGAAGGGGTTAACATTAGCAGCGATCAAAGGGTTAACTGTGTGCCTAACCAGTGTTTATGTGTGAGGTGCTTTCACTAGGGGAGAGATGGAGTTTATTCCATGCTTCGCAGGGACACAACTTTCATCCCTTCCCTCTAGGGTGGCCACGTGTCCCGGATTGCCCGGGACAGTCCCGCATTTTGCAGGTTTGTCCCGGGCACATTCATTCCAGGACAATACAGTGTCCCGGAATAAAACTGACACAGCCACCCCCTCCCCCCCCCCAGGCCAATCTGATGCCCCCAAAACAGGCCGCCACATCACTGCTTTACTCACTGACAGTACTTGTCCTGGCCGGAAATGCCTGGAGGAGCACAATCCCCACCCCCTGCTTGTGATTGGGGAAACCATAAATCCCGCCTCTTGTGTCCAATCACTGTGCTGTGATTCGTTACAGCACAAGCTGATTTTTGGGAAGGGAGGGTGTCCCTGAATGGTAGTTTGGAAATGTGGTCACCCTACTTCCCTCCTGTCAGAAAGGCGATCTGCCTGTTCTTACATAGGCAGATCGCCATTCTCCTTCTCTGCCTAACGATCGGTGGGTGCCGGAGGACATCGGGTAACCATGCACCCATCGATCGGCTTTCGCTAAATGTAATTACAGCGGAAGCGAGCCGCCGGCGGCATGCACACTTGCCCCCTTCCTGGAAGTGTCAGATCACATATGTATACGTGATCTGGAGCACATGTGCCACCCTGTAGCAGTAAAACTGAAGTGGGCTACTTAGGCGTCCTAGGGGGTCAGTAGGGGGTTGAGTTGACCTGTAGCAGGCAGACATTAGGAGGGTCAGGAGAGACCTTTCTTTTCAAACCTTTAATTGCTGGAGTACCTGGTCAGTGATGATAAAACATCTGTAGAGCAGAGCTGACTATTGGGGGTTTAAAGAGTGTCAACGAAAAGTGTGTGTTGGGGAAGGGTGACCAAATCTATTAGATGCTCAACATTCCACAGAAGTCCCACCACTCCAATATCCACTGTTCCCCTCAGCTGGAGACAGTGGGGTGCTGGCTATAGGAGGTCATCCATGCTTTGTATAAACTCTATATAGAACACAATAACAACTCCAATGACGTCAGTTCTGTTCATCAAACTTGGACACTTTTACCCTCCTGCCCCTCTATGACACATTTCACCAGGAGAGTGAAACACACCAGCAGGGCTGGTTCCTAGGTGGGGACTGGTGCCATACAGTGTCTGTGTCAATAAAGTTTGATAAAAGGAAATTATGTCATTGGAGTGTTGCTTTTCTTGTACTCTGCATTCTTAGCTTTGCTGTCAATCCAAGTAATGTGTGCTGAGTATGTGTCTACATCTCATCAGAGATTAGAGTACTTGCATGCTTGCATTTGTCAGCATGTTCATAAAGTATGGGGAATTGACCCCCCCCCCCCCGATACAATACAACGCTATTTGCAACATTTAAAACTCCTCATTGCCCAAACTCAAGCCGTGATATACACGTGAGAGGAAAGGGTGGACAGCAAAAGACAATAATGCCTCGTACACACGACCGGTTTTCTCGTCGGAAAAACTGCGATGAGAGCTTTTAGTCGGGAATCCCGACCGTGTGTATGCTCCATCAGACTTTTTCCCACAGGAAGACTGCCGGAAAAAAAAAAGAGAGCAGGATCTCTTTTTTCCAACGGGAAAAAAGAGTGCATGCTTGGAAACTATTTGACGCATGCTCGGAAGCATAGAACTTAATTTTGTGGGCTCGTCATAGTCTTTTACGTCACCGCGTTCTTGGCAGTCAAAAGTTCACCGGACTTTTGTGTGACCGTGTGTATGCAAGGCAGGCTTGAGCGAAATTCCGTCGGGAAAACCATATATTTTTTTTTCCCGACGGGAAAACCGGTCGTATGTACGAGGCATCAGCCTAGTTGAGCAATAACAACAATAGAATACTGACTTGAACATGGTGGATATTGCTTGCAAGTGCCGCTGCATTTCCATACAGCTATCCCCTACATTGGCATTCTTAGCAGGCCCACACATAAAACAGTATTACTGAATCAGACCTTAAATTCCGGTTCTTTCCTGGAAAGGCGCTTGAGCTCCCGGCTCAGCTTGAAGGCCCTCAACATGGAATCTTCACTGGCGATGGACAGATAGGCCCTGCTGGCTAATCCTTTGTATGTGTTAATGCGAGACAGTGAAAATTTCAGCAGGTCATACTTTCGTCCATTGCCGCACTCCATGCAGGCACAAGAGATCTTGTGTGGCGTTGTGATGATATGGCCTTTCTTCATCAACATCTCCACAATCTCGTAGAGGTCCTTCTCACAGGCCAGGGTCAGCGGGGTCACCCCAGGAGCAAAGCGGGAGTTGTCAATAGAGTTGTCAAAGAAAGCCAGGGAGAATGACTTTATGTCCATTTTGATCCCTTTTTCCTGGTCCAGGCGGTCCAGCAGCATTTTAACCACGTGTGGTTGGTTGGTGTCAACGGCCACCAGCAGGGCTTCATGGATCTGTCTGAAGTCAAACTTTACACAGTGCAGCAGGGTCTTCATGATCTCCTCATTCCCCGTCCGGATGGCAAGATTGAGAGCTTCCCGCCATGACCGGTCCTCGCTATCGTCCAGTTGCCGCAGGATCCCATCGCTAACCTGTAAGAGCTGCTGGACTTGGATGAGGTTACCATCATGAATGGCATTGATGAGGGACACTGGAAACTTAAGCTTCTTGTTGACAATCTCCCTCCAGTTGGCTGGCTGGGGAAATGAAGATACAGAATGTGTTAATGACCAGTCATAGACAGACAATTTATTGAGATTGGCCATATACCTTACACAGTTAGTCAGGTAAAAGACACAAGTCCATCTAGTTCAACCAGGGGGGGGGGGGGAGAAAAAAAACATGCAATCCCATTTACACAATCCTATACCCACAGTTGATCCAGAGGAAGAGGAAAAACCCCAGCAAAGCACAATCCAATTTGTTATAATCCTTGCAATGTACATAGATCACCCAGAGGGGAATGTTTTTTCCTCAACAAAAGTGAAGTTAATTTCCACAGCCCTATTTTTTTCCTCAACAAAAGTGGAGTTAAGCTTTAAGGATCCGTGGGTGAATGCCATCTGGTCCAGGTGCTTTATTCACCTTTATTCTGTAATATTTCTGGACCATATCACTTTTGAGCCATCATGGATCATTTGGGGCTGTGTCACTACCACCCTCATTATAACCATGAGCTCCCCCATGCTCCTTTGTATACACAGAGCTGAGAAACACATTTAATACATTTTCCTTCTCTTTGTCCCCAGTCACCCACTCTAGATTATTTTGTAAAGGGCCTACATGCTCAGACCTGACCTTTTTACTATTAATATATTTGAAGATTTGTTGGGGGTTTGTCCTACTATCTTTGGTTATCTACTGCCTTACCTTGAGGACGGTTGGCCATATACTTCGAGGAATGCTGGATTTTCTTAGCTAAGGTTGGTTATATACTTTTATGAAGGTTGGGTTTGTTGAGTTAAGGTGGACCATATGCTTCGGGGAAGGTTCGGTTTGTTGTAGGGCTGAAACAACTAATCTACATAATTATGAAAATAGTTGTCAACTATTTTCATAATCGACTATTTGGTCAGCCGATTAGTTGGCCTGCATACAGAATACATTATTTGTTTGCATATCAGGAAACACAGTGCAGCACACATACAGCTCAGTACACTGTTCATACATGTCAGTAAGTGCCTGAGAACTTGTGAATGTGTGAGGAGCAATGCCTCGTAGGACATGTAGTCCTGGGCAGGAGAAGGAAGTGAGTGATTCTAAAGGCAGAAATTTTCATTTTTTTTGCTTGTTATTGGGGCACTCTATACTATAATTTGCGGCTTGGTATAGGAGCACTCTGAAGGCAGGAGGAGCCAGAAGTGCTGGTGGGGACCACAGAAGAGGAAGATCGGGGCTGCTATGTGCAAAACCATTATGCCGCGTACACACAACCATTTTTCATGACGAGAAAAATGGCATTTTTTTATTTGGTCATTAAAAACGATCATGTGTAGGCTCCAGAGAATTTTTTGCAACGTGAAAAATGGGCATTAAAAATTTGGAACATGCTCTATTTTTTCTCATCGTTTTTCACGTCGTCGTTTTTCTCGTTGTGAAAAACGGCCGTGTGTAGGCTTTAACCACGTGAAAAAAACGTGCATGCTCAGAAGCAAGTTATGAGACGGAGCGCTCGTTCTGGTAAAACTAGCGTTCATAATGAAGATAGCACATTCGTCACGCTGTAATGGACTGAAGAGCACGAGGCTGAAAAGCGCGAATCGTCTCTCACCAAACTTTACTAACACGAGGATCAGCAAAAGCAGCCCAAAGGGTGGCGCCATCCGAATGGAACTTCCCCTTTAAAGTGCCGTTGTACGTGTTGTACGTCATCGCGCTTTGCTCGAGCATTTTTTTTCACGATCGTGTGTAGGCAAGGCAGGCTTGAGAAGAATCACGTTGAGAAAAACGTTGTTTTTTTTCAATGACATTAAAAACGGTCGGGTGTACGCAGCATGACACAAAGCAGGTAAGTATGACAAGCTTGTTTGTTTGAAAATAAAACCAATGTTTACAATCACTTCAAGGGCCCTGTGCAGGAAAGATCATTATCTGGAGAAGCTGGAGGCAATAGAAGGCGTTACAATCACATTTAGCCCAGGTTCACACTGGGGCTGCGGGAGTGAAGCCTGCGAGTTCAGCTGAACTCGCACGATTTCACTCCTGCTGGCAGTCCCGATTTCAGCCGCGATTTCAAAGACATCTGAAACAGATGTCAATGTAAATCGCAGCTGAAATCGCAAAAAGTAGTACAGAAAGCAGATGCGGCGTCGCACCGATTAGGACGGTGCCATTGCCCGCAATTTGCTGCAAATTTCGCCGATTTGACATGCGATTTGACATGTCAAATCGCACCAGTGTGAACCAGGGCTTAAAGTAAAAGTTTACCAGTATTGCGCTTTATATTTAAAATGTTTATATCCATGCAAAAAAGTTCTCAGCCTTTAGCCCCCATTCACACTGGTGCGGCTTTAAAATCGCTCTACTTCAGCACAATTTCATCAGTGTAATTTGCACTGCTGATTTCATTACGGCTTGCGACTTCATAAAACAGAAGTCTATGCAAGTCGCAAAAAGTAGTGCAGGAACCCAGTTAAAATACCCTGGATATCTGACTTCTTCGTGTGTGTGTATATATATATATATATATATATATATATATATATATATAAACACACACACACACACACATTATATATATATACAGTTATATATATATATATATATAATCTCACTAAAGTGATTACACCCCTCACATTTTTGTAAATATTTTATTCTATCTTTTCATGTGACAACACTGAAGAAATGACACTTTGCTACAATGTAAAGTAGTGAGTGTACAGCTTGTATAACAATGTAAATTTGCTGTCCCCTCAAAATAACTCAACACACAGCCATTAATGTCTAAACCGCTGGCAACAAAAGTGAGTCATTTCTTCAGTGTTGTCACATGAAAAGTTATAATAAAATATTTACAAAAATGTGAGAGGTGTACTTACTTTTGTGCAGTGGCGGCCCCTCCTGTGGTCACCAAAAAAAAAAAAAACGGGCCCTTTAAGAGTTTTTTTTTTTAAATGTCTTTTTTTTACACATGGCGGCGCGACCATAGTGGGCGCAGAAGCGCCGCTATCGCTCGCTTCTGCGCCCGGCCGTCACTCACCACAACAATACATAGGTTCATGCATTGCATGAACCTATGTATTGCTGCCGCCCACTATTCAGATGGCCGGCCCCTTGAGCGCCGGCCATCTGAATCACAGCGTCTGGTTGGTCTTTAGAAGTGCCTATCAGAGCCAACAGGCTCTGATAGGCTTCCCGACTACAGCCTGAGGGCTGTAATCGGCTTCTAAATATCTAATGAGAGGACGCACAGGGGTGCGTTCCCTGGCCAATCAGGTTCACCGGGTCTGGTTACCGGTAACCTGATTGGCTGAAGTGACATCGAGGGCGGGAGAAGACATCGAGGATGGAAGAAGGACGGCGCTGACTCGAGGAAGGTAAGTGCAGGGCTGAGGGGGGGAAACTGGCTGTATTATGAGGACAAACTGGCTGCATATGGGGGAGAAACTGGCTGCATATGGGGGAGAAACTGGCTGCATTATGGGGGAGAAACTGGCTGCATATGGGGGAGAAACTGGCTGCATATGGGGGAGAAACTGGCTGCATTATGGGGGAGAAACTGGCTGCATATGGGGGAGAAACTGGCTGCATATGGGGGAGAAACTGGCTGTATTATGGGGGAGAAACTGGCTGCATATGGGGGAGAAACTGGCTGCATATGGGGGAGAAACTGGCTGCATATGGGGGAGAAACTGGCTGTATTATGGGGGAGAAACTGGCTGCATATGGGGGAGAAACTGGCTGCATATGGGGGAGAAACTGGCTGCATATGGGGGAGAAACTGGCTGCATATGGGGGAGAAACTGGCTGCATTTCGGGGAGAAACTGGCTGCATATGGGGGAGAAACTGGCTGCATATGGGGGAGAAACTGGCTGCATTTGGGGGAGAAACTGGCTGTATTATGGGGGAGAAACTGGCTGTATTATGGGGGAGAAACTGGCTGCATATGGGGGAGAAACTGGCTGTATTATGGGGGAGAAACTGGCTGTATTATGGGGGAGAAACTGGCTGTATTATGGGGGAGAAACTGGCTGTATTATGGGGGAGAAACTGGGTGCATATGGGGGAGAAACTGGGTGCATATGGGGGAGAAACTGGCTGCATATGGGGGAGAAACTGGCTGTATTATGGGGGAGAAACTGGCTGTATTATGGGGGAGAAACTGGCTGTATTATGGGGGAGAAACTGGCTGCATATGGGGGAGAAACTGGCTGCATATGGGGGAGAAACTAGCTGCATATGGGGGAGAAACTGGCTGCATATGGGGGAGAAACTGGCTGTATTATGGGGGAGAAACCGGCTGTATTATGGGGGAGAAACCGGCTGTATTATAGGGGAGAAACTGGCTGCATATGGGGGAGAAACTGGCTGTATTATTGGGGGAGAAACTGGCTGTATTATTGGGGGAGAAACTGGCTGCATATGGGGGAGAAACTGGCTGTATTATGGGGGAGAAACTGGCTGCATATGGGGGAGAAACTGGCTGCATATGGGGGAGAAACTGGCTGTATTTTGGAGCTAGAAACTGGCTGTATTATTGGGGAGAAACTGGCTGCATATGGGGGAGAAACTGGCTGTATTATGGGGGAGAAACTGGCTGCATATGGGGGAGAAAATGGCTGCATATGGGGGAGAAACTGGCTGTATTATGGGGGAGAAACTGGCTGTATTATGGGGGAGAAACTGGCTGTATTATTGGGGGAGAAACTGGCTGTATTATTGGGGGACAAACTGGCTGTATTATTGGGGGACAAACTGGCTGTATTATGGGGGAGAAACTGGCTGCATTTGGGGACAAACTAGTGGCGTTTGGGCACAGTGGCTGCGTTTTAATGGGCACAGTGGTGGCAATTGATGATTTTTTGTTTGCGCCCCCCCAAAAAATTTGAGCACCAGCCGCCACTGCTTTTGTGAGATACTGTATATATATATATATTTATTTATTATTACTTTCAATGTTTCACAGTATAAACTAACCCCTTTATTGTAGTGATTATCTGCTGTTTTTGTACTATAAAGGGCTTTTTATTTATTTTTTTAACCCCATCATGACAGGTGATACAAGAAGTCATGCTGCTACTAAAGAGTATTCTGGCGACACACGTATCGATTAGTGATGAGCCGAACACCCCCGGGTTCGGTTCGCACCAGAACCCGCGAACGGACCGAAAGTTCGTACGAACATTAGAACCCTATTAAATACAATGGATGCGAACGTTCGAATTCTAAAGTGCTAATTATAACAACTATTATGCATGTTATTGTCCTAAAAAGGGTTTGGGAACCCGGGTTGTGCACCAGGAGACATGTATCAATGCAAAAAGAAGTTTTAAAAACGGTCGTTTTTCGGGAGCAGTCATTTTAATGATGCATAAAGTGAAAAAAAAAAAGTCAAATATTCCTTTAAATATCGTACCTGGGGGGTGTCTAAAGTATGCCTGTGAAGTGCCACGTGTTTCCCGTGTTTAGAACTGTCCCTGCACAAAATGACACTTCTAAAGGAAAAAAAAGCCATTTAAAACTGCTTGCGGCTTTAATGTAATGTCTGGTCCCGGTAATATGGATGAAAATCTTTAAGAAAAATGGCATAGCTACCCCATGACCCCCCCCCCCTACCCCAGCCCATTACCAGCCCCTTTGGGTCTTGTATGGATATTAAGGGGAACCCCGCACATAAAATAAAAAAGGCCCTATATACTCTGAACAGCCGTATACAGGCGGTGCATACAAGACAGGGACTGTAGGTTTGTTCTTATGTAGAATGTGTTTGTAATTTTGAACAGGTACATTGTTTAAGTGTAGCTCCAGCCCAAAAATCTATTTTTAAACTTTTTGGAAAACATAGGTAAGGGTTATCACCCCTGTAACATTTGTTTTGCTGTCTGTGCCCCTGTTCAGAACATTTCACCTCACTTTCCGTCCCAATGACAACTGTTTTTGAAATGTGGTGTTTTTCTTGAAACAAGGATTGGTGATAAAGCATCAGTACAGAGGAGACACCTTTCTCCCATATTAATTCTTACAGGAGAGAATTTTCCTTCCTAGGGGTAGATTTCCTCTCACTTCCTGTTGTCTTCTTGCGTTTGCAAGTAGGAGCCGTTTGTAAGTTGGATGTTTGAAAGTAGGGACCTGCCGTATATACTCTGCAGAAATAGGCCCCTTAGTTGTTGGTGTTGGCACAACACTGTAAGCACTCACAGTTACTCTTGGTTGGTGCTGGAACGCCCTGCTGTCAACTATTATATCAGGAATTTTAATTACATATAATTGTTGAACAGTGGTAGTAAAAATTGGGCCTTTGATGGTGGTGCTGGTGCCACAACACTGTAAGGCCTGACAGTTACTCTTGGTGGGCGCAGCAATGGGCCCTGCTGTGAATTATTAGATCAATAATTATAATTGCATGCCCCTGTTGAATAGGGGCTGAAAGATTGGGCCTTAGGCACTGGTGGCACAACACTGCAACCCCTCCCAGATACTGTACTTGGAGCACAGCAATGAGCCCTGTTGCAAAGTATTGCATCAAAAATTGTAATTACACGCCCCTGTTAAACAGGGGCTGAAAAATTGGGCCTTAGCCACTGGTGCTGGTGCCACGACACTGTAAGCCCTGACAGTTACTCTTGGTGGGTGCAGCAATGGGCCCTGCTGTGAATTATTAGATCAAGAATTGTAATTGCATGCCCCTGTTGAACAGGGGCTGAAAAATTGGGCCTTTCGTGGTGGTGGTGTTGTGTTGCCACAACACTGTAAGCCCTCAGAGTTACTCTTGGTGGGTGCAGCAATGGGCCCTGCTGTGAATTATTAGATCAAGAATTGTAATTACATGCCCCTTTTGAACAGGGGCTGAAAAATTGGGCCTTTCGTGGTGGTGGTGGTGGTGTTGCCACAACACTGTAAGCCCTCAGAGTTACTCTTGGTGGGTGCAGGAATGGGCCCTGCTGTGAATTATTAGATCAAGAATTGTAATTACATGCCCCTTTTGAACAGGGGCTGAAAAATTGGGCCTTTCGTGGTGGTGGTGGTGGTGGTGGTGGTGGTGGTGGTGGTGGCGTTGCCACAACACTGTAAGCCCTCAGAGTTACTCTTGGTGGGTGCAGCAATGGGCCCTGCTGTGAATTATTAGATCAAGAATTGTAATTACATGCCCCTTTTGAACAGGGGCTGAAAAATTGGGCCTTTCATGGTGGTGGTGGCGTTGCCACAACACTGTAAGCCCTCAGAGTTACTCTTGGTGGGTGCAGCAATGGGCCCTGCTGTGAATTATTAGATCAAGAATTGTAATTGCATGCCCCTGTTGAACAGGGGCTGAAAAATTGGGCCTTAGGCACTGGTGGCACAACACTACAACCCCTCACAGATACTGTACTTGGAGCACAGCAATGAGCCCTGTTGCAAAGTATTGCTTCAAAAATTGTAATGACACGCCCCTGTTAAACAGGGGCTGAAAAATTGGGCCTTAGGCACTTGTGCCACAACACTCCAACCCCTCACAGATACTGTACTTGGAGCACAGCAATGAGCCCTATGGCAAATTATTGCTAAAAAAATTGTAATTACACGCCCCTGTAAAACAGGGGCTGAAAAATTGGGCCTTAGCCACTGGTGGCGGCACCCATAAACAAAAATGATCTTCCAAGCTATCATCATCAATCGTATCATTGAGGACTCGGAGGAGGAGGATAGCCAGTCAACATAACAGCACAGGCACTCAGCATCAGCATCAGTCTTGAAGGGATGTGACATGTTAAAATCAATTAGTCTGTTATATCAGCATCAGGTGTGTGGTAGCTGGTGGTGATCCAAGACTGGTTCATCTTGATGAAAGTCAGTCGATCAACCGAGTCGGTGGACAGGCGCACCCTGTGATCCGTGACAAATCCTCCAGCAGCACTGAATGTGCGTTCCGAAAGAACGCTGGATGCAGGACAGGCCAGTAGCTCAATTGCATACTGTGCAAGCTCTGGCCAGTGATCCATCCTCAAGACCCAGTAAGCCAGAGGATTTTCGGTGGGGAAGGTGTCCAAGTCTGACCTTGCCCCTAGATATTCCTGCACCATGTTTATCAGACGCTGGCGATGGTTGCTGGAACCGATCATACTTTGGGGCTGCGGACTAAAGAATTGTCTGAACGCATCGGTCAGACGGCCACCTTCCCCACCGCTCCTTCTTTGACTGGCCGAAGCCTCAGCAACTCGTTGTCCAGGACCAGGAGTTTGTAACCTCCCAGTCTCTGGGAACGCGTTGCACAGACCTTTCTGCAAGGCCTCCCGGAGTTGTCTCATCCTCTGCTCCCTCTGCGACGGTAACATAAGGTCCGCAACCTTACCCTTGTACCGTGGATCAAGGAGAGTGGCCAGCCAGTAATGGTCCCTCTCCTTGATCCGAAGAATACGAGGATCCTTCCGCAGACTTTGCAGGATCAGGGAGGCCATGCAGCGTAGGTTTGCTGAGGCATTCGCTCCGGAGTCCTCTGGGTCACTAAGGACGACATGATCCGCAGCCACCTCCTCCCAGCCACGTACAAGTCCACTGGTTTCTTGGGACTGTAAATCATCCCTAAAAGACTGCTGCTGATGATGCTGAGTGCCAGCCTCCACCTCCATGCTGACACAATCCTCCTCCTCCTCCTCCTCCTCCTCCTCCTCTTCCTGTGCGATGGGTGGGACAGAAGGAACACTGTCTGGGTAAAGGGGGCCTTGAGAGGCAAGGAAGTCCTCCTCTTCCTGCCTCTGTTCTGCCTCAAGTGCCCTGTCCATTATTCCACGCAGCGTGTGCTCCAACAGGTGGACAAGAGGTACAGTGTCACTGATGCATGCACTGTCACAGCTCACCATCCTCGTGGCCTCCTCAAATGGTGCCAGGACAGTGCATGCATCCCTGATCATGCCCCACTGGCGTGGAGAAAAAAAAAAACAAGCTCCCCTGACCCTGTCCTGGTGCCGTAGTCGCACAGGTACTCATTGATGGCCCTCTGCTGCGTGTGCAGCCGCTGCAGCATGGCCAACGTTGAGTTCCACCTGGTGGGCATGTCACATATAAGGCGGTTCTTGGGCAGGTTCAACTCCTTTTGCAGCTCAGCCAGGCGAGCACTGGCATTATAAGATCTGCGGAAATGCACACAGACTTTCCTGGCCTGCCTCAGGACATCCTGTAAGCCTGGGTACCTGCCCAAGAACCGCTGCACCACCAGGTTAAGGACGTGAGCCACACAGGGCACATGGGTCAGTTGTCCCTGTCGGAGGGCGGAGAGGAGGTTGGTGCCATTGTCGCAAACCACCATTCCTGGCTTAAGCTGGCGTGGCGTCAACCACCTCTCGGCCTGGCCCTGCAGAGCAGACAGGACCTCTGCCCCAGTGTGGCTTCTGTCCCCCAAACACACCAGCGCAAGCACGGCATGGCATCTTTTTGCCTGCGTACTTGCGTAGCCCCTTGAACGCCTACGGAGCACCGCTGGTTCCGAGGACAAACCACAGGAAGAGGCCATGGAGGAAGAAGAAGAGGAGGGGGTGGAGGAGAGAGGTGTGTCACAACCAGTAGTAGCATTTTGGAGGCGTGGCGGTGGAACAACCTCCAACACTACTGCACCTTGTCCTGCATCCTTCCCAGCTGCCAAAAGAGTGACCCAATGGGCCGTGAAAGAAAGGTAACGTCCCTGTCCATGCCTGCTGGACCATGAGTCAGCGGTAATATGCACCTTACCGCTGACCGCCCTGTCCAGCGAGGCCAAGACATTGCCTTCCACATGCCGGTAGAGAGCCGGAATAGCCTTCCGTGAGAAAAAGTGGCGTTTGGGAACCTGCCACTGAGGAACCGCACATTGCACAAACTCACGGAAGGGGGCCGAGTCTACCAACTGAAAAGGCAGCAGTTGAAGCGCTAGCAATTTAGCCAAGCTAGCATTCAACCGCTGGGCATGTGGATGGCTGGGAGTGAACTTCTTTCGACGGTCCAGCAGCTGGGGCAGGGAAATTTGCCTGCTAGAATCGGACGTCGGTGTACTGCTAGCAGAGTGGCCGCAAGTACTTGGCTGTGACACACCTAATTCTACACCTTCATTCCTCTCAGTGCATGTTTCAGAGAGGACTGAAGTTATAGTGGGGTTGGAGATCCCAGCTGATGCGGTGCAAGGAGAGGTCCGCTTTGTTCTTTGGTGTGGGTCTTTGAGGTAGGCTTGCCAACGAGCTGCATGGCAGGTCAACATATGTCTGGTCAGGCATGTGGTACCCAAGCGGCTGATGTTTTGGCCACGCGATATACGCTTGAGACATATGTTGCAAACAGCAGCTGTGCGATCTGATGCACTAGCCTCAAAAAAGGCCCACACCAAAGAACTTTTTGAATGACGGGCAGAGGCAGCGCCCTGCACAGGCGGAGCTCTGCGGTGTGATTCAGTCGGTGTACTGCCCTTACGCTGGCCACCAAAGGGCATCCTGCCTCGTTGGAGATGTGCCTCCTCCTCATCCTCCTCCTCCTCCTCTCTCCTATTAGGCACCCACGTGGAGTCAGTGACCTCATCATCCCCTCCCTCCTCATCACTGGAGCCAATCTGGCAGTATGCTGCAGCTGCTGGAACATGACTGCCAGATTGGTGTCCTTCTTGAGCATTCCCTCTGTCTGCTCTCACGCTACTGCCTTCCTGTAGCTGGGTTTCATCATCAGACCCTTCGAAACGCTGGGCATCCTCCTGGAGCATGTACCCAACACTGTGCTCAAACAGTTCGGGGGACTCCTCAGGAGGAGGACATGGTGGGTCTAGGGAAGGAGTGACTGATGATGAGTCTGACATTGATACCAGGGAAGAGGACGCTTTGGCAGCTGCTTTTCCAGTACCCTGAGCCTGGGTGAGAGAGGATGAGGAGGAGGAGGAGGGCTTGGTCATCCACTCTACCAAGTCTTCGGCATGATGTGGCTCAACATGTCCAGCTGCCGAAAAGAAGGACAAGCGTGTCCCATGGCCATGTGCTGATGACAATGCACCGCGTCCACGACCAGCACTGTTGCCCCCAGACACAGAGCCTGCTTGCCCTCTTTTATTGCCTCCTGACTGTCTGCCTCTCCTTGTTTGCCTTCCAGACATTCTAATAGATGGCCTGCAGGGAGATGGGAAAAAAGCAATAAGGGCTACCTTCAGGTGTCCTTCTCTGTCCCTTTACTTAAGGATTTCTAAATATGGTTGAGGATGATTGCTTTTGCACAGAATAGCACAACGACAATTTCCCTGACTGTCCAAAAAAACAAGGATTTCAAAGATGGTTGATGAGGAATGCTTTAGCACACTATAGCACAAAGAGAATTTCCCTCACTGTCCTTCCCTGTCCCTAGAAACAAGGATTATCACAGTGAAAGAAACTGACACTCTTCCTACCTATAGTTTTCTGTCCCTAGAAAAAATGTTTTTTTAAAGCACACTATAGCACAAGGAGAATTTCCCTCACTGTCCTTCCCTGTCCCTAGAAACAAGGATTATCACAGTGAAAGAAACTGACACTCTTCCTACCTATAGTTTTCTGTCCCTAGAAAAAATTTTTTTTAAAGCACACTATAGCACAAGGAGAATTTCCCTCACTTTCCTTCCCTGTCCCTAGAAACAAGGATTATCACAGTGAAAGAAACTGACACTCTTCCTACCTATAGTTTTCTGTCCCTAGAAAAAATGTTTTTTTAAAGCACACTATAGCACAAGGAGAATTTTCCTCACTGTCCTTCCCTGTCCCTAGAAACAAGGATTATCACAGTGAAAGAAACTGACACTCTTCCTACCTATAGTTTTCTGTCCCTAGAAAAAATGTTTTTTTAAAGCACACTATAGCACAAGGAGAATTCCCTCACTGTCCTTCCCTGTCCCTAGAAACAAGGATTCGCACAGTAAAACACACTGACACTCTCCCTACCTATCCTTCTCTTTCCCTAAACTAAAGGAATCCAGGTTAAGCAAGAAAAAATAAATGTCACTGTCCCTGCCTATGCTTCTCTTTCCCTGCTCCGGAACACACTACACTAGGCCGCCGTGCTGGCGGCCTTTTATAGTGTGGGGCGTGTACTAAACACCCTCAGCAATAATTGGCCACAGGCATCCTGCCTGTGGCCAATCATTGCTCTCCTCGCTGCCGGCGCTGTGATTGGCCAAGCATGCGGGGTCACAGTGCATGCTTGGCCAATCACAGCGCCTGGATGACACTGCGATGGCGTAGTGCATTGTGGGCCGTTCGTGTCACTCGAATTTGGCGCGAACGGCCCAAATCGTTCGATCTTCGTCGAACGATCGAACAGCCGATGTTCGAGTCGAACGTATGTTCGACTCGAACACGAAGCTCATCCCTAGTATCGATTTTTGGACGAGAATATTCGTACAAATTTTCGTATGAAATTCCTTTGTACATTTGATGAATGGACGAAAGTTTACACTTGCTTTTATCATTCAATTTTAAAATTAATGTAATTTCTGAACAAAAACCACATACAATGTCCGAAAATGAGTTTGATTGAGAAGAATTTTTCATTCTGCTCCTTTGAATTTTCCCATCACTGTGATAGAAAATGAACATCGATTTGACCCCAATAACGATTAGAAAATCGAAATAACGTTCTTAAAGCCAAAAATGTTATGGAATAATGTATTCCTACATAGCCGGCATAAGTGACAGAAGGTGCAGGCAGCTTGTATTGAAGCAACCTGCCTATGACAAGGAACTCTTTCATGCATAATATTATATTACAGTCCTTTCTGAGAATCTGCAAAACAGAATTTTAGGTCTTTTAAAAAAATAATTCATTTAAATAAATATTTTAATCTCTGAGTCTGATTTGTTCCTCAACCATATAGATGGTTATTTATTTTTACCACTGCTATCTTTTTTTTTTTTAAACTTTACATATTAACTAAATTATATTTCAAACTTTTTTTTTACATTTTTATAATTATTGAATTATGAAAATAATCGTTAGTTGCAGCCCTAGTTTGTTGAATTAGGGTTGGTCATATAAGGTTGGGTTTATTGAGTTAAAGTGACTGTAAAGGATAATTTTTAATTTTTTTAAACAACAAACATATCATACCTACCTCCACTGTGCAGCTCGTTTTGCACAGAGTGGCCCGAACCTCCTCTTCTGGGGTCCCTCGGCGGCTCTCGCGGCTCCTCCCCGCATCAGATAACCCCCTAGGGGAAGCGATCTCCCGGGGGGCTTACCTTGCGGGCATGCTCCCGAGTCCAGCATTTGCGTCCATAGACACGAATGGCGGACTTGGCCAGCCCTCCGTGTTATTGGATTTGATTGACAGCAGCGGGAGCCAATGGCTGCGCTGCTATCAATCTATCCAATCAAGAGCTGGGACCCCGTGGAGAGAGGGACAGCGCGTCCCCGCCGAGTGAAATACGGGGCTCAGGTAAGTAAAACGGGTGGGCTAGTGGGCCGGTCACTGCCAGGTGTTTTTACCTTAATGCATAGGATGCATTAAGGTGAAAAAAAAACACGAGGGTTTACAACCCCTTTAAGGTTGGTCATATGCTTTGGGGAAGGTTGGGTTTGTTGAGTTACGGTTGGCCATATGCTTTGGGAAAGGTTGGGTTTGCTGAGTTAAGGTTGGCCATATGCTTTGGGAAAGGTTGGGTTTACTGAATTAAGGTTGGCCATATGCTTTGGGGAAGGTTGAGTTTGTTGGGTTAAGGTTGGCCATTTGCTTTAGGGAAGGTTGGGTTTGCTGAGTTAAGCTTGGCCATGTGCTTTGGGGAAGGTTTGGTTTGTTGAGTTAGGGTTGGTCATAAAAGGTTGGGCTTGTCGAGTTAAGGTTGGCCATAAAAGGTTGGGCTTGTTGAGTTAAGGTTGGCCATATGCTTTGGGTAAGGTTGGGCTTGTTGAGTTAAGGTTGGCCATATGCTTTTATGCTTTGGGTAAGGTTGGGCTTGTTGGGTTAAGGTTGGCCATAAAAGGTTGGGCTTGTTGAGTTAAGGTTGGCCATATGCTTTGGGTAAGGTTGGGCTTGTTGAGTTAAAGCGGTGGTGCAGGAAAAAAAAAGTCAGCAGCTACTAACAGTGTAGCTGCTGACTTTTAATAAGGACACTTACCTGTCCTACTCTCCCGCGATGTCGGTCCTGCCGGGGCGATCGATCGCTGCTGGCAGGCTCCCGGCTCCTCCATTCTGAGTAGGGGAAACAGGCTGTGAAGCCGTAAGGCTTCACTGCCCGTTTCCTACTGCGCATGCGCCACTCGCACGGCGCTTTGTGAATGGGCGGCTTGCCTCCTGGGATACACACAGTTCCCAGAAGGCAGCGCGCCCCATTCACAAGAAGAGGAAGCGGAAGGAGAGCCACCACGGACGGAGAAGAGGAACATTAGCGGCAGATTAGGGGACTTCCGCATAGCAACAGGCATTTAGGGTGAGTATAAAAAAAAAAAATTTCTATAAATTTTTTTTTTTTTTTTTTTTTTTAGTGTGAAGATTTTTTCAGGGTGGACCTCCACTTTAAGGTTGGCCATATGCTTTTATGCTTTGGGTAAGGTTGGGCTTGTTGAGTTAAGGTTGGCCATATGCTTTGGGTTTGTTGAGTTAAGGTTGGCCATATGCTTTGGGGAAGGTTGGATTTATTGAGTTAAGGTTTGCCATATGCTTTGGGGAAGGTTGAGGTTGCCTATATACTGTACCTCATAATCTGATTGTACAATCCCTGTTAAACCTACCAATAGTGTGAGAACCTACCTAACTGGACACAAGTGGAATCTGTTGTTTAGGTAAAGCTAAAGAAGATTGTATAGAGAAAATTAAAACCAGATTGATAAATTTTTCTTGAAGCTAGACACACATGTTGCAGAGATCTCAAAGAAATACAAGTTACCAAGATTTTAAGTGAGAATACACATGCCTCTTTGTACAATATTTATTTATCCCGGAATTCCGTTAAAGGGTGTGTGAAGGTGGGTTTCCTGGATAGGTTCCCTTCCATATCCATTTTTACAATGGATATGGCACTTACATACTGTATGTTAATGTGTTAAATAATCCAATTTCAAGTCTCTCTAGCACTTACAGAGGATGTCCATTAAAAGAACAAACATCTATAGTGTTTGTGGTTTTCCAGCTACACCACTTCCCAAAACAGACATGGATGGCCTCATCAAATATTAAACAAATTGCTGTGTTATAAAGCTCTGACAATTACCCACATGTATGTTTTTTTCTGAATTTCAATACATTACACGAACTGCCATCCTGCTGTCCAATAAGAGGAGTCCTCTGGTCAGTAAGGGCAATATGATTGGACAGTAGAATGGCAGAACTAAAGCTGGCCATAGACTGAACTTTGACCAGTCTGGCAGGAACTGACGCGTTCAGAATACAATGTCCTTATAAGGGGGGGGGGGGGGCATTCCTCCATCCACCTTGCTTGAGTGGATGGAGGAATCTGTTAGTTTTTTTTCTTCAGACGGTGGCTATGTAGAGCCAGCTTTAGCCCTGAAGTGAAACTCATTCAGAGGGGCACACAAAGCAGGATATCATTCCAAATACAGGGAAACAAAGGCATCTTGTACTACTCTAAGGTGGGATTTTTAAATGTATGTACAGGTTCACCTTAAAGCAGAGTTCGAACCAATATAAAAGTCAGCAGCTACAAAAAGCGTAGCTGCTGACTTTTAATAATCGGACACTCACCTGTCCCGCGGTCCAGCGATGGGGGGCAAACAAAGACCCGCTCCTCTCTGACTGTGGGTGCCCGGCTGTGGCTTCACAGCCAGGCACGCACTGCACATGCGCGTGCCGCACTGCGTGCTGTGATTGGCCGGGCAATCTTCTGGGACCTGTGCGCGGAGGGAGGGGGGAGAGGTGAACTTCCTTCTGGCGCCGCGGAGCCCCGGGAGGAAGTGGGAGCTGGATGCCTCTAAAAAAAAAAAGGAGAATCCGCTCCCCCCCACAAAAAATGACAGGGGGTCACCTTCACTTAAAGCGGGAGTTCCATTTTTGGGTGGAACTCCACTTTAAAGTGTATCTTAATGAAATATATTGCAGCTTACCAGTCCTTAGATGAGGTGGCTGCATTCGTTTTCTTTTCCCAGGCTTCTTTTACCCATTGATCCTACCAGTAACTAATTTCCTTTCCTAGAGTGACAACGCTCACTCACCACACTGTATCTATGGAGGAGCAGCGCTGTCACCCCAGGGACAGGACTACGGAACACCTTCCCTTTTCTCATCTCCATTACATAAGGATCAGGTGTTTTGAAGTTCATTCTGAGAAAGCAATGTCCGGACTGCATTCGATTATGATGAAAAGTGGTCACATTAGGCAGAAAGATGCATGAGTGCACTCACAGCCTCCAGAGATCGAGCAGCACTTTGAAGGCAGCTCAGGTGTGAGCAGTGATAAGGTAACACGTCTATAGAGAGGTTGATACAATAACTCTGAGCGTGACTAAACTATACAACACTACTGGGGATAGAACTCCCACATCCATTATCTCTAGCGGTGATCATTCATGTTAAAAGAAAAATAATTATTTAAGTTTTATCGATGAATAAATGACAATATTTGGTGCTTATATGCTAATGTTAGGCTCTTTATATAATAACCCATTTGCTTTCTAGAATGACTTTGCAGAAAGAGGTGATTGGAACATATTGCTGCTCGATGGCTCCTTGAAATGTCTTGTAAAATGTAGAGAGAGAGTCTCCATGTTTAAAAGGCAAGATATTTGAGAATATGGCTCTTGATCAAGCTGATGTGTTCCAAAATAACAGAAATTAATATCTCTGGTAACTTATAATGTGTTGCCTGAGCAGATTCTTAAAGTGGTTATAAAGGTAAAAGTTTTTTGGGCTAAATTTTGGTTACACAAAGTACTTGTAATTATCCCCCAATATGGCATGTTCATATTAACACAGGTCATCCTGGCAGGAAAGTCCTTGTTCAGCCATTTCCTGTTGTAGGGTGACAACGCTCTCTTGCTGTGTCCCGGTTGTGCTCCTGCATTGTTATCCAGTCACATGGGCTTCCAATGGAGACTAAAGAGTGGCCGTTTCAGCACACATTATGCAGGCATAGCCCATCGTTATCACCATCAAGAACCCCACCCTGAGAAATGAAAGGCAGCCATCACTGGAGTACATGGAAACAGGAAGTGACTGCAAGAGATCAGCAGCAGTGAAATGCAACACATGATGAAAATGGAGGGAAACAAGGACTTTATTAAGAAAAACAAAACAAAAAAAGCTTGCAAATGTCATCTATTTTTGAGTTTATGTTTACCTAAACCTTGACGTGAATAAGTGAAAGGAGCTGTCCAGTGCTGATCTAGCTGTTCAGTCACACACTATTATTATACATTTATAGAGCTCTGACAGATACCGCAGTGCTGTACAAAGAAAATCAAGCCAGTTATATCACATCTCTGCACCAGAGAAACTTACACTCTGATGTCCCCCCACAGTCACACATTATTATACATTTATATAGCTCTGACATATACCGCAGTGCTGTACAGAGATCGCTAAGCCAGTCCCATCAGTCTCTGTACCAGAGGAGCTTACACTCTATTGTCCCCCCACAGTCATACACTATTATTATACATTTATATTGCTCTGACATATACCACAGCGCTGTACAGAGAACACTGAGCCAGTCGCATCAGTCTCTGTACCAGAGGAGCTTACACTCTATTGTCCCCCCACAGTCATACACTATTATTATTACATTTATATTGCTCTGACATATACTGCAGTGCTGTACAAAGAAAATCAAGCCAGTTACATCACATCTCTTCACCAGAGGAGCTTACACTCTGATGCCCCCCCCCCTACAGTCACACGTTATTATTATACATTTATATAGCTCTGACATATACTGCAGCGCTGTACAGAGATCACTGAGCCAGCCCCTCAGTCTCTTTACCAGAGGAGCTTACACTCTAATGTCCCCCCACAGTCATACACTATTCCAATACATTTATATAGCTCTGACATATTCCTTATACATAGTTATCGGGGTATACATCATGGTATGCAGGAAATTATTTATGCCTGTGACTTTTCAGCTGATGAGGAACTACAAGTCTCAGCATATACTGGAAGCTCCTTTCAGTCAATACATCTATTGTCAGTGGAGAGGAGATGGTTTGATGCTTACTGTTAAGTGCTGCATTTCTCGGGTCCCGTGGCTGTGGCTGTGGCGTGGCACTCCTTTTTCTCAGCCCATGTAGGTGTCTTGTCCTCCAGCGCTCTTCTCGGTCTCACCCTCCGCAGTTGTCTGACAGTCTCTCACCCGCACTCTATTTCCAGTGTGAGATCTCAGGGGAGAGTGCCGGTCATTATGGAAAGAAAACGAGTTTCTCTTCTAATCAGTGGCCCCTCAGGACAGCACCGGCACGATAATTAAATGTGTTTGTCTCTCGTTGGTGTTTTTTCACTTTGTCATTAACCCCTTGACTGCCGGAGGAGAGAAAAGAGTGATTCGTATATACTGAAGGCTGGAAGAGCAGGCGAGCAGTGAAAGGGTAATGCTGTGCGTTTTCCTCTCCGGATATTTCTGTACATATGGAGAGGCAGGGAGGGTGAATATCTTCACACGCTATTATTGTTATTTACTTATATAGCTCTGACATATACCGTTGTGCTGTACAGTAGGGTGACCAGACATCCCCGGTTTCAGGGGACAGTCCCCGGATTGAGGACACTGTCCCCGGACCAAGTCTGTCCCCGGTTTGGATTTGAACAGGCGCTGGGGCAATTTCAAAGACAGTCAGTGCAGAATTAAAAAAAAAAATCTGACTTACACACCCCCGCTGCACCGCACCTACTAGCTTAGGGGGGTGTATTTTTTTCCATTATCTGTGCCCCTTTCTGATGATCATGTGCTGGTCGGAGCGGAGGGACCATTTCTTCAGTTTCGGGTGCATGCCCATTCAGCTCCTGTTGCATGTTCTTCTGCCTTGGCTCAAATCCCAGCCAGCCGCCTGTCTGCTTATCTCCTTGCCCCTCCTGGTGGAGTGATCTTCCTCCACTCCCCACCCAGTAGTAGCCGGGGCCCGGAGAGTAAGCCTTGACAGGCTGTGAGGCGGGCGGCAGCGGCGACGGGCAGAGAGTCGATGATTGCCACCATTACTAGTAAAAAAATAAAATATGTCCCCGGATTTCATTTTAAAAATCTGGTCACCTTTCTGTACAGAGAACACTGAGCCAGTCACATCATTCTCTGTACCAGAGGAGCTTACACTCCAATGTCCCCCCACCAGGGTGGAAAAAAATCAACAAAAAAAAAATAGGATTTTTGTACTCACCGTAAAATCCTTTTCTCTGAAGTCCATGGACGGACACAGCTCCTTATAATTCTTGACTTGTGGGTTATGTTCTGTCTATTAGGAGAGCACTAGGCAGACATGTTAGACATTTAAAACATTTAAAACATGTAACTTTAGCAAAGCTGAACAGCCCCGCCCAGGGGGCGGTCCCTCTGGTCATAACCCCTCACACTGCACTGAGCAGCTTAGTTCGTCAAAAAGCAGTACAAACTTAAAAAGGAGGGGTGGGTGCTGTGTCCGTCCATGGACTTCAGAGAAAATGGTTTTTAAGGTGAGTACAAAAATCCTATTTTCTCTTTCGTCCATGGACGGACACAGCTCCTTATAATTCTTGACTTGTGGGACGTCCCCAAGCAGTGTCAAAAAACGAGGGGTGGGAACAGCAATTAAACAACTTCACCCCAAAAAAACAGAGCTCCTCAACGGAGGAGATGTAGCCTCAAACAATCGCTTGCAAAACCTTGCAGGCGAAGCAAGCATCCGAAGATGCATACACATCAACCCTGTAAAACTTAGTGCAGGGATGAACGGGTGACCAGGTCGCCGCCTTACACGTCTGTGAAACATACGCTTGAAGTCGGAAAGCCCAGGAGACACCAATTGCCCTGGTCGAATGCACCAAAACAGGAAAAGGAGGCGCCTGCCCTCTAAGGGCATAGGCCTAAATTATCGTCTGGCAGGTCCACCGAGAAATGGTGGCTGAAGAGACCTACAGGCCCTTCTTAGGTGCAGTCATCGACAGAAACAGTGAGTCTGACCTCCGAAACTGAGCCATAGAAGACAGATACACCCGCAGAGCACGTACCACGTCTAAGGAATGTAACGCAACATCTGAGAGATGCGACGGCCGAGGACACAAGGATGGAAGCACAATGTCCTCATTCAGATGAAAGGCCGAAACCACCTTCTGAAGAAACGAAGGTTGTGGTCGTAGCACCGCAGTATCCTTACGAAGGATCAAGCATGGGGACTTACAAGACAAGGTCGCCACTTAGAAACCCTTCTGACATATGTAATGGCCACCAGAAGGCAACTTTCTGAGAGAATGTCAAAAGAGGAATCTCTCTGATGTTCCCAAAGGGAGGTTTCTGAAGCACCGAGAGCACCAGGTTCAAATCCCACGGAAGAAGTAGTGGTCGAACCGGGGGGACCACATGTCAGACCCCCTGCACAAAACGTACACACCAATGAAAAGAGCCTCCAAGGGTCATTAAAAGAAAACAGCTAAGGCTGAAATCTGCCCCTTAATGTTACTTAAGGCAAGTTCTTTATCCACTTCATGCTGTAAAAAACAGCAGGATCCTGGAAACTGAATATGCCCGTGGACACCACTCCATCTCCTCACATAGAGATGCAGGCCTTCCACGCACGATGGCAAACCCTCCAAGAAGATGACATCCGTGCGCTTAGCATGGTGGAAATTACCAAAAACGACAGGCCTTGGTCCCTTAGTACCTGGCTTTCAATAGCCATGCTGTTAAAGCCAACGACTGTAAAGCACTAGGTCGGCGTACCAGAGATGCCGAGGCCAGTCTGGGGCAAGCAGAATCACCGGAATCCCCTTGGCCTCTACTCTGCGGAGCAGAAGAGGAAGAAGTTTTATTGGGGGAAAGGCGTAAAATTAGCCGATACTGACCTCACGGAGCCACTAACGCGTCTGTCGCGTCTGCCCAGGAATCTCTGGACCTGGCCACAAACCTCAATACCTGTGATTGAATCGAGAAACCAGGAAATCCACGTCTGGCATGCCCCAACTCAGGCAAGGAGTTGAAACACATCCGGGTGTAGCGACAATTTTCTTTGGTCCGGCATCTGGCGACTTAGGTAGTCCACTTGCCAGTTTTCTACGCCTGGAGTGTATACGGCTGATAGAGCCGGCACGCTCCTTTCTGCCCACCGCAGGATGTGAGTGACCTCCGGTGCTGCAGCAGAGCTACTTGTTCCCCCCTGATGGATGACATACGCCACCGCCTTGGCGTTGTCTGACTGGATCCAGACCGGACGCCCCCGTAGCCTCTGTGACTATGTGGAGAGGCACTGCCTGATCGCCCAAAGTTCCAGTACATTGATCGGCAGGCGGGATTCTTCCTGTGGCCAGCGACCTTGTGTCGACTGAACACGGTCTAGGAAGGGAAGGGAAGGGAAGGGAAGGAACGACTTTCCGGACTGAAGGGCCGGAGATTTCAGCCACCAGACCAGGGAGGTCCTGACTAGTTGGCTCACCTGGATCTGACAATCCAGGGACAACGGAGACTTGTCCCATTTGGACAGGATCTCCTTCTGCAAGACTCGAGCGTGGAATTGAACATACGGTACAGCCTCGAAGGAGGCTACCATGAGACCCAGGACTCGCATGCAGAAGTGCAGCGACGACCACCTGCGGGATGTTAACAGCTTCACCGCTACCTGAAGAGTCAGCAATTTTTCCAAAGGGAGAAAAACACCCACCCCTGAGGAGTCCAGAATCAAGCCCAGATACTCCAGGCGCTGAGTCGACACCAACACCGACTTCTGGAGGTTCAGTACCCAATCGAACTCTTGAAGGGTCTGCCTGGCATCGCCACATCCTCCTCTAAGTCTGAGTCTGAAGCAGCCCTCAGAAGGAGGTCCACCAGGTAGCCCACGATAAGGATCGCGGCGTGCACCATGGTGAAAACCCTTGGTGCCGATGCCAGGCCAAAAGAGATAGCCACAAATTGGTAGTGATCATCCCTGACTGCAAATTGCAGAAATCTCTAATGCCCGACATATATGGGAACATGAAAATATGCATCCTTGATGTCCAAGGACGCCAGAAAATCCCCCGGATAGAGTGCAGCGACCACAGAGCAAACTGATTCCATCCTGAAACTTTGTACTTTTACCAAGGAGTTGAGGGCCTTGAGGTCCAGGATTGGATGAACCCTGTCCTTCTTTTGGGACTACAAACAGATTGGAATAGAATCCCTGAAGCCTTTCCGGCAGCGGCACAGGAGCTATTACCCTGCGAGAAAAAAAAAATCTGTTTTGTGGACAAAAAAGAAATTCCATCTTGGACCCTGATGAAACCACCACGCAAACCCACTGGTCGGAAAGCAGGGAAGTCCACCGAGCTGCAGACTCGTGAAGGCGACCCCCCACCCGAGAGTCGGGCGGGGGCAACACTGTATGTAGTCGCAGACTCGTTCGTGGGCCCGATTGGCTTGCGAACCAAGAGATGCTTTTGTTCCTCAGCTGGCCCCTTGTCGGCCTGGGAACGCTTACCTGCGGGCCCAGCGGAAGGAAAAAAAACACTTGTGAGCGGAAAAAAAGGAGGGGCGTGGCTCCTTACCCTTTCTAAATTGTGGGAGCACCGTGCTCTCACCCTAAACAACATTTTTAAGAATGTCATCCAGCGAGGCTCCAAAGCCTCTAACCCTGGAAGAGTAAATCCGCCAGAGCTTTACGTCTGGTCCGCAGACCTGCATGTCAGTCAAGTCATGCGGCGTAGCCCTACCGCAGATACTGAAGGTTCTGGACAGCCAGGGAGCTGTATCTAAGGCCGCATTGCAGACATACTTAAGGCCATGCACCAACTGGTCCGTTAACATGCAGTCCGGGGAAGCCTGTTGCTATTTGAATCATGGTGCAGCAAGTCCTTGCCAAATAAGGAAGTGTCAGTGACACCAGGGTCGTGGCCACAGTGGCCGCAATGCTGACCCCAATACCATGAACAAGGACCGGGCCACCGCCTCGGTCCTCCTGTCTGCAGGATCCTTAAAAACAGGGGTCCCTTCCCCCGGATCGTGGTAATTCCCAGGATACCGGGGGGCCCCATCGAGGGAGATGTCCCTTTTTCAGGAAACACTCCTCAAAAGGTATAACGGACAGCCGTGCGATTTTTTAGAACGCTGCGGCCGTTCCTATTCTTAGTATGTAAACTTATCAAATAAGCTAGGTAGGGAAACATCCTAGCGGTGCGGGCCGGTTTGTGGGACCCAAAAGGGACCAACACCTTACTAGATGCCCTCGCCGTAACCTCTATATTATTGGGGATCCCGCACACGGTTATAAGTGCTCCAACAAGCGCCTATCCTGCGCTGACCCGGACATGGAATCATCCTTCTGTCCGAAAGGTCCTGGTCCGCATCCTCTGACACGTCAGAACAGGGGCCGTGAGTCACAGTCAGGCCCGAGTCTGGTTCAGAGCCTTCCCCAGAAGACGGTGGGGGGAGGGGGCGTTTTTACCCCCCTTGCTCCCACACACCGCTCCCACCCGGGCAACAAAAAGATGCCCGGACTGCCAACCAAGCGTCCATAGGCATAGCAGGTGCAGGGCACCGGTTGTCAATACAGGTATGTCTGGGGAAGAAAACGCCAGCTTCTGACGCCATGCTGACCCCACTTGCCTGACACCCTAGGGACTATGGCAAGGTACACAAGTCCACCCTCCTAGCTGCCACAGAAACTGAGGGGCCCACCAGAGGACTCACCACCCCGACCCAGGCACTGCACAGCTGATGCTGTCCGCTCTATCCATGACTGAGGTGTTCCTATATCGCCACCTGTGTCACTCTCTCTGAGGTGATTTTTTGCACTTCGCGCCGCTCTGACAGCTGTTTTCACCGCTAGAGGCAAAAACCTAGTTGAAAACCACGAGAAAATGGCCGCCAACCAGGGGGTGTAAGCGCGGGCTACAAGAAAATGGCCACCATACGTGTCTGTGAAAAAAACAACACGCGGACTACAAGAAAATGGCCGCCGCTGTATACCCAGAGAAATGGCTCTAGGAACCGCCAAAATGGCCGCCGGGCGAAGTCTGAGGTAAAAAATACACAGAAATGGCAGCGAACACCCAGGGCTCCCAACAGAGGCCCCCCACACATGGCAGCACACCCCACACAGAGAGCGGACCCTCACCATGCAGCCCTCGGTCAGAACGTGGAGCACCCCCCCACCCGGCGGACCCCCGGCCAGTCCACAGCAAGGCCCAGGCACCGCAGCACATGGGGAGGAGGGAAAAGACAGGGAGAGAAGAAAGGAAGGGTGAGAGACCCCCTAGTCGACCTCCCCAGAAATGCCCAGCTGTTCCATCCTGCCAAAACAGGAGGAACCTTACTTACCCGTCCGTGCGAGGACTTGCTGGTGCGTTCCTGACAGACCTACTTCTTATGAATCCAAGCTCTGCAAGCTGAGATAACATGCACTGCATTGATGCAGTCACACAATTTCACAGTAACCATGAGATAAAACAAAGTAATCTTCCTTTATCCCATTGTTTTGCAAATCTATGTACACTACAAACTGTATGATTGAATCAGTTCTGACATCGCTGTTTTACTAACCTGACAGCTTATTGTTCTAAATAGGAAACCTTCATTTTGTTTGCAAATAATAAAGATTCTAACTACCAGCAAGAATGAGTCCTTACATTTAAAGAGCACCTGTCATTTCAGATCCATCACGGCAACGCCTGTTAGCGGGCATCCACTCACCTGCTGCCGCCATGTCCCTCACTTTGTTGTGTCACTGCCGCATCACCAGTTGTCCCATTAAAGTGAATGGGACTATCGGTGAGCCAACAGCGGGTCAGAGGAGGAGCCGCTGCGGAACAGAGATGACAGTTGCCATTTAAAAATTATGATTTAAATCAAATCCACCCTCTCCCCCCACAGTCACACACTATTATTATTATAGTTATATAGCTCTGACATATACTGCAGTGCTGTACAGATCACATTGAGCCAGTCCCATCAGTCTCTGTAACAGAGGAGCTTACACTCTAATGCTCCCCCCACAGTCCCACATTATTATTATACAGTTATATAGCTCTGACATATACCGCAGTGCTGTACAGAGAACACTGAGCCAGTCCCATCAGTCTCTGCGCCAGGAGCTTACACTCTAATGTCCCCCACAGTCACACACTATTATTATTATACATTTATATAGCTCTGACATATACCACAGTGCTGT
The DNA here is from genome assembly GCA_029206835.1 of Rana muscosa. Taxonomy (NCBI): domain Eukaryota; kingdom Metazoa; phylum Chordata; class Amphibia; order Anura; family Ranidae; genus Rana; species Rana muscosa. Next base: position 1,088,609,181 of record CM055117.1, on the reverse strand, counting down.
ACAGAGAAGACTGAGCCAATCACATCAGGCTCTGTACCAGAAGAGCTTACACTCTAATGTCCCCCCCACCGTCACACACTATTATTAAATACAGTAAAACCCCAGACTGTGAGTAACGCGGTTTACAAGCGTTTCACAATACGAGCTGTTTTTTTTTTTTAAATCCTGACTCGATTTGCGAGCGTTGTCTCACAAGACAAGCAGGATTCAGGCCCCTGGGGTGTGCAGTCCCGCATTTGGCCAAAGGTGGAGGGGCGCCCGAGACACACTGAGTGTTCCTGAGCATCTCCAAGTGTCTCCGGCGCCCCCCACCTCTGGCCACATGCAGTACTGCACACACTTAACAGTGGCACTGGAACAAATTATCCGAGTTTCCACTGATTCCTATGGGGAAACTCGCTTTGATATACAAGTGCTTTGGATTACAAGCATGCTTCTGGAACAAATTTTGCTTGTAATCCAAGGTATTCCTGTATTTATATAGCTCTGACATATACTGTAGTGCTGTACAGAGAACACTGAGCCAGTCACATCAGTGTTAGCCACACCTGAGTGGAAGCTCATTCATTTTGGGGACAGGAAATTAGAGAAATTTGCAAATCCTTACAAAAAGAGATAACAAACAGTCTGGAATCCTAAGTAAGCATTCAGCTGCTGTGAATTTACTCAGTCAAAAAACAATGACGACCTACAGCAACCTATCTTCATACATCGCTGTGTATGGGGAAGCTATTTGTTTTTACTTCTCTATTTATGTTTCAATAATTGAATAAAGGGTTACTGTTGCAAGAATTATGCGTGTGTGTTTCCTATGTTGCAACTCTAAATGCTTAGTGTTTCAATACAAATATAAAACAATGTGTTCAATGTGCTGGTGTAAAATAAATCTTTACAAAATTTACAATACTGTATATCAAAAGGGTATGTGTGCACATCCTATCATATGAACCACCAAATTCTAAAGTGCTCTAGTGCAAAAATTTTAAAATCTATAACATAAAAGTCTCTTCAAATTTTCTTTGTAACGTTTTCTCTATGCATCCATGTACAGTGGGGATCGAAAGTTTGGGCACCCCAGGTAAAAATGTGTTTTAATGTGCATAACGAAGCCAAGGAAAGATGGAAAAATCTCCAAATGGCATCAAATTACAGATTAGACATTCTTATATTATGTCAAAAAAAGTTAGATTTTATTTCCATCATTTACACTTTCAAAATTACAGAAAACAAAAAAATGACGTCTGCAAAAGTTTGGGAACCCTGCAGTTAATATCTTGTACTGCCCCCTTTGGCAAGTATCACAGCTTGTAAACGCTTTTTGTAGCCAGCCAAGAGTCTTTCAATTCTTGTTTGAGGTATCTTTGCCCATTCTTCCTTACAAAAGTCTTCCAGTTCTTTGAGATTTCTGGGCTGTCTGTCACGCACTGCTCTTTTAAGGTCTATCCATAGGTTTTCAATAATGTTGAGGTCAGGAGATTGTGAAGGCCATGGCAAAACCTTCAGTTTACGCCTCTTGATGTAATCCCCCGTGGATTTTCAGGTGTGTTTAGGATCATTATCCATTTGTAGAAGCCATCCTCTCTTTAACTTCAGCTTTTTCACAGATGGCATCAATTTACCATCCAAAATTTGCTGAAATTTTATTGAATCCATTTTTCCTTCTACTCGTGAAATGTTCCCTGTGCCACTGGCTGCAATACAACCTCAAAGCATGATTGATCCACCCCCATGCTTAACAGTTGGACAGAGGTTCTTTTCATGAAATTCTGTGCCCTTTCTTCTCCAAACGTACCTTTGCTCATTCCGGCCAAAAAGTTCTATTTTAACCTCATCGGTCCACAGAACTTGTTCCCAAAATGCCTCAGGCTTGTATATATGTTCATTTGCAAAGTTCAAACGCTGATTTTTGTGGTGAGGACATAGACGAGGTTTTCTTCTGATGACTCTTCCATGAAGACCATATTTGTACAAGTATCTCTTTATAGTGGAATAGTGTACCACAAATCCAGTGTCTGCCAGATCTTTCTGGAAGGATCGTGCAGTCAAACGTGGGTTTTGAATTGCTTTTCTCACAATCCGGCGAGCTGTTCTGTCTGATATTTTTCTTGGTCTTCCAGATCTTGCTTTAACTTCCACTGTTCCTGATGACTGCCATTTCTTAATTACATTCCGAACAGAGGATATTGACATCTGAAAACGCTTTGCTATCTTCTTATAGCCTTCTCCAGCTTTGTGAGCGTCAACTATTTTCAGTTTCAGTTTTCTAGACCAGTGTTTCTCAACTCCAGTCCTCAAGGCGCACCAACAGGTCATGTTTTCAGGATTTCCCTCAGATGAAACAGATGTGTTAATTACTAAGGCAGTGAAACTGATCAAATCACCTGTGAAAAATAATGGAAAGCCTGAAAACATGACCTGTTGGGGCGCCTTGAGGACTGGAGTTGAGAAACACTGTTCTAGACAACTGCTTAGAAGAACCCATGGTGCTGATTGTTGGGGCAAGGTCAGATGAGTCTGGCCATTTAAAACCTTTGAGATTGACATCACCTGGTCTTCCCAGACGATGATTGAGAACAATCCATGACACTGGCAGGTCTCAGCTTTGCAAAGGGGGCAGTGCATGCTATAAATTCTGCAGGGTGCCCAAACTTTTGCAGATGCCATTTTTTGTTTTCTGTAATTTTGAAAGTGCAAATGATGGAAATAAAATCTAACTTTTTTTGACATATTATAAGAATGTCTAATCTGTAATTTGATGCCATTTGGAGATTTTTACATCTTTCCTTGGCTTCGTTATGCACATTAATACACATTTTTACCTGGGGTGCCCAAATTTTTGATCCCCACTGTATGATCCACCACCATTAATGTCCTAACTCACCGACTCTCAATACTGGTCAGATTATAAACCAGCTCAAAGCGCCTTCCCTGTTATGGAAGCAATCCTCTACAGTGATCGTTGCGGTGTGATCCTCTGCTGTTACCCAATAGACAACGAGCTCTCAGTGGACCCGATCGTACCGATATAGGAGAGAGAAGAAACTTCACATGGTATAAAATCTTTAAAAAATCTCTATTTAAAAAAATATATATTGCACTTTCATTTGCAAGTGCCACAACTGACACACGGAAATAGACATACAGTATATATATTGTAGCCGGGTCAGCTCCGGCAAGACACTTCACCGCAAGCCAGTCTTAAACAGCGTGATGACGATACCTGTAGTCCCAACCCTACACGTTTCATCACTAGACTACTTCCAGGGGCAGTAAGACTGACAAATGTAGGCCCAAGCCTTACATTTCCAACCCTTAGGATCCAGGGAAAGGAAGAAGAATGAGGCTGCCTGGCCATATCTTGCAAAGAGATATCCATGAGGAAATCTCAACAGTCTAATATCCTATAAGGATCCCAATAATGACCCCCTAAAGACTGGTAGAGAACCCAAGGGGGTACCAGCCATGAAATCAGCCTTACTAAGAAACATAGGTAATGTGCACAAAAGCTACCCTAGAAGGGTAGACAGGGATAGAAACATTGAAAAGGGATGGCAGAAAAGTAGTCCATCGAGTCTGCCCTTTTCTTTTTTTGTCTGAGTATAGATCTATGTTTGTCCCAAGCACGTTTGAAGTCATTTACTGTTGACTGTCTCACTACCTCTGCTGGAAGTTTATCTTCCTCTTGCTGAATGAAGAGTATACTTCAACCCCAGAATTGTGAAAAAAGAGCCCCAGAAGAACAAGATGAGCAAAAATAGGATTTTTTTGTACTCACCGTAAAATCCTTTTCTCTGTCGTCCATTGACGGACACAGCCTTCTTAATTCTTGACATATGGGTTATGTTCCTGTTCATAGGAGATGACTAGGCAGACATGTTAGATATTTAAATACATGTTACTTTAACAGAGTTGAACAGCCCCGCCCAGGGGGCGGTCCCTCCAGACATAACCATCCTCCCTCAGTTCGTAACAAGCAGTACAAACCTAAAAAGTTGTGGTGGGTGCTGTGTCCGTCCATGGACGACAGAGAAAAGGATTTTACGATGATTACAAAAAATCCTATTTTCTCTTTTTGTCCTTGGACGGACACAGCCTTCTTAATTCTTGACATATGGGACGTCTCCAAGCAGTGTCAAAAAAACGAGGGGTGGGAACAATATCAAAAAACAACTAACTTCACCCCAAACAAGCAGAGCTCCTCAACGGATGAGTTGCAACTTTAAACGGCCGCCTGCAAAACCTTGCGGCGGCAGGGAGCATCTGAAGATGCATTCACACCAACCCTGTAAAATTTGGAGAAAGTGCGTGCAGACGACCAGTCACCGCCCTGCACACCTGTGAGAGAGACGCTTGATGTCGGAAAGCCCAGGAAGCACCAATTGCCCTGGTTGAAAGCGCCGTGACCGGAAAAGGGGGGGGGGCGCCCGCCCCTAAAGTGCATAGACCCGTACAACGGTCTTCCTGAACCACCGAGAGACAGTGGCCAACGAGACCGCTAGGCCCTTTTGTGGACCAGACACAGACACAAACAGTGAATCAGACCTCCGGAACGGAGCTGTAGCAGACAGGTACACCCGCAAGGCACGTACCATGTCTAAAGTATGGAGTGCAGCCTCTCTGGGATGCGACGGCCAAGGACACAAGAATGGATACAGTGTCCTCATTCAGGTGGAAGGCCGAAACCTCCTTCGCAAGAAACGAAGGCTGCGGGCGTAGTACCGCTTAATCCTTATGAAAGACCAAGTCTGGTGACTTGCAAGTCAAGGCCGCCAATTCAGAAACCCGTCAGACAGACATAATGGCCACTAGAAAGGCCACATTCTGAGATAGTGTTAAGAGAGAAACCTCTCTGATGTTCTCAAAGGGAGGTTCTCGAAGAACCGAGAGCACCAGGCTCAAATCCCAAGGAGGGAGAGGTGGTCTAATTGGGGGAAGCACATGTCGAAACCCCCTGTACAAAAAAGGTACCCGCCAGGGAATGGGTCGCCAAAGGCTGTTGAAAGAAAACAGCCATAGCTGAAATCTGACCCTTAATGGAGCTTAAGGCAAGTTTCTGATTCACTCCACGCTGTTAAAAACAGCTGGACCCTGGAAACCGAATGCGTCCGTGGACGCCACTCCATCACTGCGCACATAGAGATGTAGGCCTTCCAAGTGCAGTGGTAGATCTTTCTGGAAGAAAATTTTAGTGCCCTCAGCATGGTCGAGATGACCGAATCCGAAAGACCTCGGTCCCTTAGTACCTGCCTTTCAATAGCCATGCCGATAAAGCCAGCGACTGTAAAGCAGGATGAAGTATGGGACCTTGAGACAAAAGGTCCTCCCGCATTGGCAGTCACCAGTGCATCTGGCACCAGGCGTACGAAGTCGGCGTACCAAGGACGCCGGGGCCAATCCAGAGCGATTAGGATCACCGGATCCCCTCGGTCTGCACTCTGCGGAGCAGACGAGGAAGCAACATCAGTGGGGGATAGGCATAAATTAGCTGATACTTACCCCACGGGCCACCAACGCGTATGACGCGTCTGCCCAGGGATCTCTGGACCTGGCCACGAATCTCGACACCATGCTATCGAGTCGAGAAGCCAGGAGGTCCACGTCCGGCATGCCCCACCTCCGGCAAAGGAGGTGAAACACCTCCGGATGCATGACCATTCCCCTTGGTCCAGCAACTGGCGACACAAATAGTCCGCCAGCCAGGGTTCTACACCTTGAATGTAGATGGCCGACAGAGCCGGCATGCTCCTTCCCGCCCACCTCAGAATGTCCAGATGGTGGCCATAAGCCACAGCCGTGGCGTTATCTGACTGGAGTCTGATCGGGCGCCCTTGTAGTCTCCTCGGCCACGAGGAGAGACAGCCTGATCGCCCGAAGTTCCAGAACATCGATCGGCATACGGGATTCGTCCAGAGTCCAGCGACCTTGGGCCGACTGGACCCCCAGACTCCCCCCCCCCCAACCTGTGAGGCTGGCATCCAATAGAAAGGAAGGAAAAAAACGTCCCGGACTAAAGTGCCAGGAATGTCAGTCACCAAGTCAGAGAGGCCCTGACTAGGCGATTTACCTGAATCTGATGATCCAGAGACAATGGAGATTTGTTCCAATAGGACAGAATCTCCCCCTCCGAGTGTGAAATTGGGCATACAGTACTGCCTCGAAGGAGGCTACCCCGAGGCCCAACTCACCCCAGCCTGGGCGTCTGCAACTTCCCTGGAGGGAGAAAACTCTCACCTCCGAAGAGTACAGAGCAGCCCCAGGTATTCTAGGTGCTGAGTCTGAACTAGCACCGACATCTGGAGGTACAGCATCCACCCAAAGTCTTGGAGAGTCTGACTGACTATAGACACGTCCTCTTCTAATTTAAATCTGGAAACAGGTTACAGAAGAAGACCATCTAAACAACCTACGAAGGCAATGCCACGCTGTCTCAACAAGGCTAGAATCGGGGCGAGCACCCTGGTGAAACTCTTGGTGCTGACGCTAGGTCAAAAAAGAGCCATAAAATAATAGTGGTCCTCCCTGACTGCTAAACGCAGGAACCAATGGTGCCTGTCGCATATGGCGACATGCAAGCACGTGTCCCTGATGTCCAGGGACGCCCGAAGGTCCCCCGGGATGGAGCGAACCAACTCCATCCTGAATTTCGGAACCCCCAACAAATCTTGAACTGCCCCCTCAGGGCAGTCCGACGAGATGGTAGGAGAGGAAGATTTGAGGCAAGAAACCTTTCAGCGAACAAGAAAGAAAAAAGTCGATCTTGTACCCTGAAGAGACCACTTTGCAAACCCACCGGTCAGAAAAACAGGAAGGCTACACAAGGGCATTAAGGGCCTTGAGGTCTAAGATTGGACGACTCCGTCCTCCTCTGGGACCATGAACAGATTTGAGTGGAATCCCTGAAACATGTCCTGCGGCGGTATGGGAATGACAACCCTCAAAAATACCGCCTTTGTACGGGGAAAGAATGTCCCGGCTTACGGGGCGGCCCTCTACTCTTAGTGGACTGAGGTAGAAGAGTTCAGTTACCTCTTAACAACGTCGTCCAGTGAGGCACCAAAGAGCCTCCCACCTAAGAAAGGAAATCTGGCAGAGCTTCCATAAAAGTTCGGTCAGCGGACCAGCATATACGCCCTCTCAAATGGCGCAAGACCACCACGGACACAGAGGCTCTGGAGACTAAAGAAGTCGCATCCAGGATTGCCGCACCTACGTACCCCAGACCCTGCACCTGCTGTTCGGCAAGTGACACAACTTTTAGAGAGAGCTGATGCTCCTCCACTGTCTAGTACAAATGTTTTGTCCATTCAGTGAGTGTCAGAGACTACAAAGTCGCAGCCACTAACGGGCGCAACGCTGACCCCAGCATGGTGAACACAGTCCGTGGTACCCCTGATATCAGGGGTTCAACTTCATGGGAAAAAAAACATTTTCTTTTTTTTTTATTACTCTTCAAAAGGATAACGGACCGTCGTGCGCTGAGGGACCAAAAAGGACCTCTGCGGCAGTCCCCATTCCTTATCTATGATCCATCAAAGAAATCAATCATAAGGAAAAACCTACAAAGAGCGGGTCGGTTAGTGCGACCCAAAAAAAGGACTGACACCTCAGTGGATGTCCCAGCAAATACTACACTGATGAGTGCTGTTTGTACAAACACATTGTTTTTACTGTGTATTGCGCCGAAGGCACGCGTGTCATTGGATCGTGGGAGGAAACCGGAGTACCCAGAGGAAATCCACGCAGACACAGAGAGTAATAATAATACATACACATACTGTATGTATTTACTGTGTGTGTATAAACATATTGTATATGTTTATACGGTGTATTGCGCCCAGGGCGCGCATGTCTTTGGAGAGTGGGAGGAAACCGGAGCACCCGGGGGAAACCCACGCAGACATGAACATACAAACTCCAAGCAGATGGCATCCTATGGACACCTCAGAACAGTGGTCCTGAGTCAGAGTCAGAGCATTCCCCAGGATATGGCGGGGGAGGGGACTTTACATTGCCCCCAATGCCCGCATCCAGGGCTGCAGACAAATTGTCCTAGAAACTGCAGGGGCACCTGTTGCTGCCTCTGGAATTAGCTTCAGACTCCATTCTGACCCACTAACAGTCCATAGGGACCAAGTCAACACAGTAGTATAATACATACCCATACATACACATACTGTGTATGTATTTAGTGTATATGAATTAGTGTGTGTGTAAAAACAGAAAGTATATGTTTCTACTGACAATTCACCCTCCTAACTGCGCTGACCGGGAGGGGGGATACCCAGGGCCACACCATCCAGCCAGAGACTGCGCAGCACCGTTGTCTGCTCTGCCTCACACACCTGAGGTAATCTGTGAGGTGATTAGCGCTATTCACACCATTCAGGAAGCTTCCAGCGCTAGAGGCCAAGCCACACAGTGAAAAAAAAAAAAAAAAACATTCCCAAAATGGCTCCTCAGGAAAAAAAGGTGCGCACTACAAGAAAATGGCCGCCCGCAATGAAGACCTGCGCCACAGCGCGGCTACGACAAAATGGCCGCCAATGGAATTTTTCAGTACAGAAAAAAAACACTAGAAAATGGCGCCGGCGCTACCAAAAATGGCGCCCGAGCACACTGAGGTGGACGAGAAGGCCGCAGGAACGTAGAGCGGAGGCTACCAAAAATAGGATTTTTATAACAGCTTACCTGTAAAATCCTTTTCTTGGAGTACATCACGGGACACAGAGCGGCATAGTCATTACTATGTGGGTTATATAGTTTACCTTCAGGTGCTGGCACTGGCAACTTCCAAACCGGAAGTACCCTCCCCTATATAAGCCCCTCCCATCCGGGAGCACCTCAGTTTTGTAGCAAAGCAATAAGTGTCCCCAAAAGAGGGGTGGGAGCTCTGTGTCCCGTGATGTACTCCAAGAAAAGGATTTTACAGGTAAGCTGTTATAAAAATCCTATTTTCTTTCTCGTACATCACGGGACACAGAGCGGCATAGTCATTACTATGTGGGATGTCCTAAAGCAATGCCCAATGAGGGGGGGGGATACACCATACATAAGCTGAGCGCTATCAGACATGAGGATCTTTTGCGGCCTGCAACACACTGCGCCCAAAGGCGACATCCTCCTGACTTCTAACGTCCACCTGGTAGAACCTAGTAAACGTGTGTACTGAAGACCATGTTGCGGCCTTACAGATTTGAGCCAGGGAGGCCTGGTGATGCACTGCCCATGAAGTTCCAACTGCTCTCGTGGAGTGCGCCCTAACTTTGAACGGAGGCGGTCTCCTTCTCAAGCCATAGGCTTGCATTATGACCTGTCGAATCCACTTGGCTAAAGTAGATTTTGACGCTGCCTGACCCTTTCTGGGGCCTTCCGGCAGAATAAACAAAGTATCCGTTCTGCGAATCTGAGCAGTGGCTTTTAGATAAGCTTTAACTGCTCTTACTACATCCAAAGAATGTAATAATTTTTCCTCTACCGAACTAGGTCTGGGGAAAAAGGAAGGAAGAACCACATCTTGGTTCAAATGAAACCTCGATACCACCTTAGGAAGAAAGGCTGGATGAGGATGTAACACTACTCTGTCCTTATGGATAACCAGATATGGCTCCCTACAGGACATAGCGGCTAATTCCGACACTCTTTTAGCCGAACAAATGGCTACTAGAAAAATCTATTTCCTGGTGAGAAGAACCAGGGAAATATGCTGTAATGGTTCAAATGGTTGTTTCTGTAGAACCGACAGAACCAGGTTTAAGTCCCATGGACATATGGGAATACTAACCGGAGGACTAATACGCATCACTCCTTGTATAAAGGCTTTGACTAGTGAATGCGAAGCCAAGGGCCTCTGAAAAAATATTGACAAGGCCGAAATCTGACCCTTGATAGTACTCAAGGCAAGCTTCCTATCTACAGCCCACTGTAGGAAGTCCAGAATCCTACCTATTACGTACTTAAGTGGATGCCATTTCTTGGCTTCACACCAGGCGATGTACGCCTTCCAGATTCTATAGTAGATCTGCCTGGATACCGGCTTCCTGGCATTGATCATGGTAGATACCACAGGATTAGAGAGACCTCTCTTTTTTAGAATGTGGGCTTCAATAGCCAGGCCGTCAAACCTAGGGCTGGTAAGGAAGGGTGGTATATCGGTCCTTGCAAAAGCAGGTCCGGACGATGTGGGAGGGTCCAAGGACTCCCCACAGACATTTTTACAATCTCCGCGTACCATGCTCTTCGGGGCCATGCTGGAGTCACCAGAATCACTGGTTTCTTTTCTACCCTGATTCTGCGGAGTAATCGAGGTAACAATTGTGGCGGTGGGAATGCATATATCAGCTTGAACTGATCCCAAGGGAACACTAGGGCATCCGAGCCGCAAGCTAGGGGATCCCTTGTCCAAGAGACAAACCTGTCCACTTTTGCGTTGAATCTGGATGCTAGCAGATCTACATCCGGTGTTCCCCACCGCTGACATATTGTCCGGAAAACCTCGGGGTGAAGGGACCATTCCCCTGGGCATAATTGTTGGCGACTTAGAAAGTCCGCCTTCCAATTCTCCACTCCTGGAATGAATACCGCAGATATGGCTGGGACATATCTTTCTGCCCATTTCAGGATGCAATTTACTTCCCTCTGGGCTGCACGACTCCTGGTGCCACCCAGATGATTGATATATGCCACTGCCGTGGCATTGTCCGATTGAATTCTGACAGGGGACCCTTGGAGTTTGGATGTCCATGCTACTAGGGCATACCGGGCTGCTCGTATCTCTAAGAGATTGATGGGCAGGGCCTTTTCTGCATCCGACCATCTGCCCTGGAGAGACCATTGCTCCAGTACTGCTCCCCAGCCTATAAGGCTGGCATCTGTAGTGACCACCTTCCAAGAAATCGGACTGAAGGATTTCCCTTTTTCCAGATTCTGGGGAACCAACCACCAACGGAGGCTTTTGCGAACGGAAGGGGACAAGGACATTGGTAAGTCTAGGGCCTGAACTCTTTTGTTCCAGGCTGACAGTATAGCCCTTTGCAAATTCCTTGAATGGAATTGACCGTAGGGTACTGCTTCGAATGATGCCACCATTTTTCCCAGCAGCCTCATGCACAGGCGTATGGATGGCTGTCTTTTTGTACCCACTAGGTGGATCAAATCTCTCAAAGACGACACCTTTTCTTGAGGCAAGAAAATTTTTCTCTGGTCTGAATCCAGCCTTAGCCCCAAGTATTCCAGACTTTTGACTGGTTTTAGGGCTGACTTGTCTCGGTTGATAATCCAACCGTGATATTCCAGATACTCGATTGTCTCGTGAACAACCACTTCTAGTTTTTCCACTGAGTGGTCTATCAGCAACAAGTCGTCTAGATATGCCATTATCGTTACACCTCGTGTTCTTAGATTGGCCAATAATGGGGCCAGAATTTTTGTGAACACTCGTGGTGCTGTGGCCAGACCGAAGGGTAAGGCTCTGAACTGAAAATGGCGCCCTTCTACCGCAAAGCGTAGAAATTTTTGGTGGACTGGAAAGATGGGAATGTGCAAATAAGCATCTTTGATGTCGATCGAGGCTAACCATTCCTCCCCTTGTAGGGCAGTGGCCACCGATCGGATCGACTCCATCCGGAAAGTCCTGATATGTAGGAATTTGTTTAGCCCTTTTAGATTTAATATGGGCCTCATGTCCCCGTTTGGCTTCGGGACTGTAAAGAGGTTTGAGTAAAACCCGAACCCCCATTCTTCCAGGGGAACCTCTATAATTACTGCTTGGAGCAATAATTGTTCTAGTGCCAACAGGAGGGATCCTCTCTTCTGGGGATCCCTTGGCACGTTTGACCTTATAAAATGGGAAGGAGGGGAGTCTTTTAACTCCAATTTGTATCCCAGACTTACTGCGGATAGCACCCATCTGTCTCTGATCGTGTCCCGCCAGGTCTCTGCGAACAACTGAAGTCTTCCCCCCACCCGATTGAGTGGGGGCAACCCTTCATGCATTTGACTTTGGGGGAGGTTTTGTACCTCTCCTGATCCAGGGTTTCTTGTTACCCTGCAATTGTCCCTGATTTTTACCCCCGGGATTTGACCGAGGAGGCCGTCGGAACTGTTTCACAGCCGATGTCCTAGGGACTGGAGAAGCAGGCCTCTTAAAAGAGGGACCTCTAACTCTGTTTTTAACCGGCAAAAGTGTACTTTTACCGCTGGAAATTCTCTGGATATACTTGTCCAGGTCTTCCCCGAATAAGCGTTCACCATGAAATGGGAAGCTGACCAGCAATTTTTTACAGGGAGCTTCAGCAGACCAGTTTTTGAGCCACAGAAGCCTGCGCATATGTACTACAGACAGCGTAAGGCGGGAGGCCTGATGGATTGAATCCTTTATAGCGTCAACCGCAAAGCATAAGGCTCTAGGTAGATCAGCTAGGGCAAGAGCCTGCTGATCTGGCAAGTCCCTTAAGACCTGTTTCAACTGATCCTTCACTGCTTGGCAGACCCCAATAGCTGCCACTGCTGGTTGTGTCACCAAGCCTGCTGTAGCAAAAGCAGATTTTAATAAGGACTCCAATTTTTTATCTATTGGGTCCTTGAACATTTGAACATTATCCACTGGACATGTCAGTGATTTATTCACACAAGAGATGGCTGCGTCCACTGTAGGGACCCTCCATTTTTTGATGAACTTATCCTCCATGGGATAGACCACCTGAAATCTCTTGGGAGGAGTAAATATTTTATCAGGATGCTCCCAATCCTGGTAAATGAGCCCTTCCAGTAAAGGATGGATTGGAAAGGAACAAACAGTCTGGGGAGCTTTTAGCGACCCCAACGAGGAGACAGAAGTGGATGATGGCTCCGCAAGGGGCATTTTAAATGCTGATCGGACCATGTTAGTCAGGGACTGAACCCATAATCTTTCAGCATGTGATGCGGAGAATGGCTCTTCCACTGTTGATTCCTCTACAACAGAATCGACCTCATCCTGATCCCCTTCAGGTAGGTCGATCCCTGTATGGGACTGTTGCTCTGCTAACAGGTACTCTGAGGGAGGAGACGGAGATCGAGCGCTCTTTCCCTCTGACAGGGAAGCAGCGATCAATGTTGACAATCTCTCTTCCAGCCCTCCCAGAGCTGAGGAAAAAACCTCCTCTGTTACATACACAGGAGCAGGTGAACTGAGGACAGCCACAGTACCAGGTACTCCTGAGGGTGCTCTACGGTCACTAACCTCTGATTCTTCAGGGGAGATTGGTGCAGCCGAAGCATGCCCAAGATCCTCAGAGCCCGATGGAGACCCCCTATGCTTCCTGGGATTTTTAGTCCCGGAGTTTTTAGACGGCATATTCCTAAGCCCAAAGCTGAGGTATTCCAGCCGAAATACACCACTTACTGACAATAGTCTAGCACAATTGCTGCTATAAAAACAGTTGGTGTCTATTAATGTGCCTTTCTATGGGGATGCCTGCATCAACCGCTTGCTGTATGCCTTTTTTAAATGTTGCCAGCTCTGTCTCTGCACTCCATAGCCAGCTCACAACACATAATTGTGCCTTTTAACATGCTGGGACGCCCGCACATGCGCAGAAGCGCTGCGGCGCGCACAGAGCGTCATCCCCCAAGCTCCGCCCCCTTTCCCAGCTCACCTCTATATATAGAGGCGCGTGCTCGCGCACGCGCGCAGGCACGTGCGCCTTCGGCGCTCTTTTTTGAAAAGGGAAACTAGGGACAGGAGACAGGGCCCTTTGCCGCAGGCCGGGGGATGGACGAGCATTGCAACATGGCAGAGGAAGCAGTTTCCCACAAGAGAACTCACCATCTGCCTGGACTTGCTCTGATGAAAAGAAACCAGTCCACATGACAAGAAACGTTCCACAGCGGCCTCTAGTGGATTAACACAGGTACCGCAGTCTATATATATATTTTTTTTTTCTTTACCACTATTAAAAATATTACATTTTTTAGTAGTTACAGGCATGCATAGATATTTAGCGGGAATACCGTTAGGTAACAGGCAGAAAGACATATTAGGTTTGGGGGTCCCCTCAATAGAACCAGGTTCCTGAGGGGCCCCCGCTTACCTTTTCCCCGCCGCAGGACTCTGTTTGGTCCACAGAAGCCCAAACTTCACCTATCACGGCAGGCATTGTAATTAAACCTTCAGGGACCGGGTTCCCAAGGATTCCACTCCCCTGGACCTGTATAGCACCCTGCACAGAAAACATCTTGGTTGTGGGTATGACCAGAGCTCTGGATCCCAGGGTCCAGCTCTCCTAAGAGAAGCATTACAGGCAAAACCTTGCTCTTCTCTGCAAGGCCCGGGTACCGACCGTTTAGCTATGAAGCTTTTTTGGTCGGATCCGGAATAGCTTACTGAGGCCCAAAAGAACCTTTACGCAAGCTCAGTGAAAAACACATGTTACTTCTTGGCCAACACCTTAGACACTGGCAAAAAAACTGAGGTGCTCCCGGATGGGAGGGGCTTATATAGGGGAGGGTACTTCCGGTTTGGAAGTTGCCAGTGCCAGCACCTGAAGGTAAACTATATAACCCACATAGTAATCACTATGCCGCTCTGTGTCCCGTGATGTACGAGAAAGAAAAACACACCACCCCCAGAGAGAGGACCCCGACACCCCCCAACCGGGATACGGAGACCCCTACAAGTACACCCCGCCGACGCAGCAGGCCCCGCAATTGGGAGGAGGAAAGAAGGGGGACAGAGGGAGGGAAGGGAGGACAGGGGACCCCCTAATGACCCTCCATGAAAGCCCAGCTGTTCCAAACCGTCAAAACAGAAGGAACTGTACTTACCCATCCATGCGTGGACATTGCTGGTGCGTCCCTGACAGACTAGAACCGAGTAGTACGGAGTAGCTGTCGGCCTGGTCCACTGTGTGAGACAGCAAGCAGCCCAGTCATATGTGGACCCCGGAGCACAAGCTCACCGGCCACCCCTGGAGCCATGAGGTATGTCATGACAGACCCGACGCCTATTTGCAAGGGACTGTACACGCTCGCTGGCCGGACTGGGAAGACTACAATGATCTATATATCCAGCCTGTCGCCCAGCCGACTGTTGATAGAAGAATCACAAAATAAAATAAATTTAAATAAAAGAAAATAAAAATTTTCCTCAGGACTCTGGGCCCAAAAGGGAGCCACGTCCATCTCCTCTGCTAGGCAGAACAAAACTGAGCTGCTAACTGCAGGGAGGAGGGTTATGTCTGGAGGGACCGCCCCCTGGGCGGGGCTGTTCAACTCTGTTAAAGTAACATGTATTTAAATATCTAACATGTCTGCCTAGTCCTCTCCTATTAATAGGAACATAACCCATATGTCAAGAATTAAGAAGGCTGTGTCCGTCCATGGACAAAAAGAGAAAAAAGCATTCTCTTTCACTTTCATTCTCAGTGATAACGGTTACTGATCCCAGAGATGTGATCTGATTGAAGCCTGCGGGTGTTAGACCCTTTTAGAAGGGTTCTGAATGCAAAGCTCAATGACCCTCTCCATGGGGGGGAGTCTGAGTGTCCCACAAATGGGTGCCAGAAATGCACACTAGGGTAGCTTCATGACACTCGCTCCATGAAGTAGCAGATGCCTCTAAAAAACACAGAGGGGCCAAGCCCTTGTCAGGGTAGAGAACACCAGAAACTGGTCCCAGCCTATCTTTCAGGTCAGAGAGCTCCTCTAGAGGGGAGGGGTGCTGAGAGATTACCGTATATACTCGAGTATAAGCCGACCCGAGTATAAGCCGAGGTACCTAATGTTACCACAAAAAACTGGGAAAACTTACTGACTCGAGTATAAGCCGAGGGTCAACAATGCCTCACTGTTCCCATCCTCACTGTTCCTATTTAACATTGTAAATAGTACCTGAAAAAAAGTTGAGAGGCTGCAGCGTCCATCGTTTAAATCCCACGGTCTCTTCCTGGTCCCTTCCGTGATAGGCGATTTTCAGCAGACACTCTCCGCCTATCACGAACGTTCTCTCATCCTCAGTTTCCCAGCAGACACTGTGTTGGGTGTTCCGCAAATCACAGACATCTGCTGGGAAACTGAGGATGAGAGAACGTTCGTGATAGGCGGAGAGAGTGTCTGCTGAGAATCGCCTATCATGGAAGGGACCAGGAAGAGACCGCGAGATTTGAACGATGGACGCCGCAGCCTCAACTTTTTTTCAGGTACTATTTACAATGTAAAATTTCGCTGACTCGAGTATAAGCCGAGGGGGGACCTTCAGCCCAAAAAAAAGGGCTGAAAATCTCGGCTTATACTCGAGTACATACGGTATATGAAGGATTAAACAGTTCCCAAGGATATAGGCGGGAGAGACAACCTGCATGAGACAGAACGCCAGAATTTGAGTCACCACTTGGACAGAAACAAGGGATCCGAGATACTATCTGATTGAAACCTGCAAGTGTTAGGCCCATATTCATTTTACCTTTTATTTTTTACATTGTTCTTTTAAAAAAAAAAATTGTGTCACTTTTATTCCTATTACAAGGAATGTAAACATCCCTTGTAATAGAAAAAAAGGATGACAGGACCTCTTAAATATGAGATGTGGGGTCATCAGATCTCATGTTTACGCTAAAATGCAATTAAAAAATCAAAAAAAAAAATTTGGTCATTTGAAAAAAATGGCCCCTTAAGAGCTATGGGCGGAAGTGATGTTTTGACATCGCTTCCGCCCTGCTATGGTATGGAGACGGGTGGGAGACATCTTCCCCTCACTCGTCTCCATACCCAGGAAGGAGAAGGACCCAATTGTCTCTGCCGCTACCGACGGCTCCGGTAAGCGTCGGAGGGCACGGGGAGAGCGGCGGGAGGGGCCCTCTCCGACCGCCGATAATGGTGATCTCGCGGTGAATCCGCCGCAGAGACCACCATTATTGGAAACCGGACCGCCAGCTGAAGAAGAGGATACCTGGGTTATGGTAGCTAGCTGCTGCCATAACAGAGATATCCCTCTTTAAAGTGCCGACGTATATAGTCGTGCAGCGGTCCGGAAGTGGTTAAAAGCTTCAACAAAGCTTGCTCAAAGCTCTGCAAATGCTTTGTCTAAGCTTTCTGTTCACACTGCACTTATACAAGCTGAAGCCCGTGTGAAACAGGCCTGACAAAGAAGCAAATGTACATGTGGGATATTGATTTACACAGTAAGAGCAGTCAGTGGGTGTAAAGATTTATTATATAATTTATACATTTATCTTATAGAAAACTATTATATTAAAACCTACCGTATATACTCGAGTATAAGCCGACCCGAATATAAACCGAGGCACCTAATTTTATCACAAAAAAACTGGGAAATCTTATTGACTCGAGTATAAGCCTAGGGTGTCCATGTGCATGCCTCACTGTGCCCATGCCTCACTGTGTCCATGACTAGACTAACGTTTAACATGGGAGTCTATGGAAGGAGTGCCCGGCTTTGAAAAATCGTTGTTTCCGGGCTGTAGGTTCCCCAGACAACAAACTTTGCACACTTGTAGAGGAGAAATGGGGCTACATGTGTGCCATGTTTGGGGTCCAGGGGACCTACGAACGGCCGGTACCAGGTCCCCAAAATCACCAGAGAAATGACCGTTTAACATGGGAGTCTATGGAAGGGGTGCCCGAATTTGAAAAATTGGTGCTCCCCGGCCGTAGGTCCCCTGGACAACAAACTTTCTACACTTGTAGAGGAAGGGTGGGGCTACATGTGTGCCAAGGTTGTACCAAGTACCGGGTCCCCAAAGTCCGGAAAATCAGGCGCAAAAAGGTGACTCGAGTATAAGCCAAGGGGGGCATTTTCAGCACAAAAAAATGTGCTGAAAAACTTGGTTATACTCGAGTATATACGGTAAATTAAAAACGTTCCTGATTGCAGCGTGAGCAGGTGGGTGACAGGTCCACTTTAGATTTTGGCAAAGAACTCAAATAACTTAGTGCAAATACATTTCCAAGAATCCATGCAGTGCCCCCAGTTGATGGTGTATGACATTCCAGACTCATGAAATAGCATTTCAGCAGCCAACATGGAGCTGTAAGAGGTTTGACGGTAGGAGGACTCCACTGGTCATGACGAAGATTCACTCCCCACACGTGCTGGCGTGTTGTTCTATCTCACTGCTCTGGAACTGGAACGCACACAGCGGGCATGTGACCCAGGACTCTGGAGCATCCCGAATGACCTGGAAGCCATCCCAGGAATCGTCGTCTGAAGACAATAAGATGATATTGGGCGGTTGATGCACTTCTCCGCAGCTAGAGGCATGAACTGGAAGGACATTGGCAGAAAAGTTCCCTGGAAAGGAAAAGAATAAGACATGCTTATATAAGAGTCCAGGATGAAGGCGATGTGATAAAATAGAAGCTTTACCATCTGGGGAGACGATTAAAAATTGAACTTTTTAGATTGTAAGCTCTAATGAGCAGGGCCCTCTGATTCCTCTTGTACCAAATTGTAATGTAACTGTAATGTCTGCCTTTATTTTGGAAAGCGCTGAGCAAACTGTTGGCGCTATATAAACCCTGTATTATAATAATAACTTCAGCCATGTTCCAAATTTTTCATGGCCGTTTTTCACGTCGTGAAAATGCTCTGAAGCCCACACACGATCATTTTTAATGACCATTTAAAAAAAATTCATTTTTCTCGTCATTAAAAATGGTCGTGTGTACGCAGCATCAGAGAACTGTGAGCCCAGCTTGTGTGATGAAGCTCCCTCCAGGAAGGCAAGTCAGAGACAGGCTGGATAGGCAGGTGATGGGAAGAATGATGCGAGTGTCCTTCTGCCCAAAAAGAGGACCTCAGGCATTGGACTGAGAAGGGAAACCGGTGTTCTGTCAAGTTCTCCAACCCGTCAAACTCCAACCACTTAAAGGGGTTGTAAAGGTTTGTTTTTTATTTTCTAAATAGGTTCCTTTAACCACTTAACGACCGCTCACTGTATATATACGTCGGCAGAATGGCACCGACAGGCACAATCACGTAGAGTGTACGTGATTGCCTTTGTACAGTTGGGGGGTCCAATCGGACCCCCCTTCTGTACAGTGAGCGGTGGCTAAGTGTCCGGGAGCGTTCCGGGATGAGGGGGCAGCCATTCGTTTCTGGCCACCCCCTCGCGATCGCTCCCGGCGAATGGAAATGCCCCCTCTGTCTGTGTCAGACAGAGGGAGCAGGAGGAAGTGATGTCATCTCTGGTGCGGCGCTCACATATACCGAGCGCCGTACAAGAGAAGACATCAGGTCAGTGCACACAACACTACACTGACACCAGGACACATAGGGACATAAATCGCCCCCCCAGCCCCCAGTCACAGTGTCACTGATTGCAGTGACCATTTATTTAGTGATCACTGCAATCAGTGACATTTGTGACTGTAAAAGTGTCACCAAAGTTTAGTCTTAGGTCCAGTGTAGCCCCCTAACCCCCCCTAATAAAGGTTTAACCCCCTGATCACCCCCCAGATAACCCTTTCACCCCCTATCACCACTGTCGCTTAGCGATCATTTTTCTGATCGCTGTCTTAGCGTCAGTGATGCCGATCGGCAGCCAGTAATTTTTTTTAGGTTCGCCGCAGGTTTTTATAGCGTCAGGTACCCCAATATATTATCTAATAAAGGTTTAACCCCCTTGATCGCCCCCCAGGTAACCCTTTCACCCCCTATCACCACTGTCACTAAGCAATCGTTTTTCTAAACGCTGTCTTAGTGTCTGTGATGCAGATCGGTAGCCGGTAATTTTTTTTAGGTTCGCCGCAGGTTTTTATAGCGTCAGGTACCCCAATATATTATCTAATAAAGGTTTAACCCCCTTGATCGCCCCCCAGGTAACCCTTTCACCACTGTCACTAAGCGATCGTTTTTCTAAACGCTGTCTTAGTGTCGGTGATGCAGATCGTAGCCAGTATTTTTTTTTAGGTTCGCCGCATGTTTTTATAGCGTCAGGTACCCCAATATATTATCTCATAAAGGTTTAACCCCCTTGATCGCCCCCCCAGGTAACCCTTTCACCCCCATCACCACTGTCGCTAAGCAATCGTTTTTCTAAACGCTGTCTTAGTGTCGTTGATGCAGATCGGTAGCTGGTAATTTTTTTTAGGTTCGCCGCAGGTTTTTATAGCGTCAGGTACCCCCATATATTATCTAATAAAGGTTTTAACCCCCTGATTGCCCCTAGTTAACCCTTTCACCAGTGATCACCATATAAGTGTTACGGGTGACGCTGGTTAGTTAGTTTGCTTTTTATAGTGTCAGGGCACCCGCCGTGTATATAACCCAATAAAGGTTTAACCCCCTGATCGCCCGGCGGTTGATATCAATTAGGTTTTAGCGTCAGAGAGGGTCTGAGTCACACCCCAGGCAGTGTCAGGTTAGTGCCAGTAACGCTAACACCCACGCGTGAAGCATACACCCCCCTTAGTGGTATAGTATCTGAACAGATCAATATCTGATCTGATCAGATCTATACTAGCGTCCCCAGCAGTTTAGGGTTCCCAAAAACGCAGTGTTAGCGGGATCAGCCCAGATACCTGCTGGCACCTGCGTTTTGCCCCTCCGTCCAGCCCAGGCCACCCAAGTGCAGTATCGATCGATCACTGTCACTTACAAAACACAACACACATAACTGCAGCATTCGCAGAGACAGGCCTGATCCCTGCGACTCCAGTGCTGTAGGAGGTGATTTCACCACCACAGTTAAAAAAAAAAAGCAAATATGCCGAAGCATTGGGGCAGCAGGGGCGGAGGAGCGATTTTGCTCCTAATGCCGCGTACATACGGTCGAAATTCCGACGGAGGCTTGCCCGTGGAAAAGTCCGACCATGTGTGTGCGGCATAACTTTTTTGCGGGAGGATGCCCCCATGCTTCGGCATATATAAATGGTGCATGTATGCCCATCATTAGAAGTGGGTGGATGAAGGGCGGTATTCTAATGGTGGGCATACCCACCGATCAATCTCTTTTTTCGTTCAGCCAACTGGCTGCATGAAATAAAAAGATTACAATACATGTCCAACAGGGACCAGCAACGTACTGGTATGTTGCTGGACTTTGAATGTTTATACCAGAATGATGCCTGCGGGTTTAGGTATCATCTTGGTATCATTCTTTTCAGCCTGCGGCCGGCTTTCATGTAAAAGCAATCCTAGCGGCTAATTAGCCTCTGGACTGCTTTTACAAGCAGTGGGAGGGAATGCCCCCCCCCCGGATATAAAAAGCGCCATTGGGAAATTGGGAAAGCATTTTATCACACCGATCTTGGTGTGGTCAGATGCTTTGAGGGCAGAGGAAAAATATAGGGTCTAGAAGACCCCAGTTTTTTCAAAAAAAGAGTACCTGTCACTACCTATTGCTATCATAGGGGATATTTACATTCCCTGAGATAACAATAAAAATGATAAAAAAAAAAAATACTTGGAAGGAACAATTTAAAAATAAAATAAAAAAGCAAAATTAATAATAAAAAAAAAAAAAAAAAAAAAGCACCCCTGTCCTGCCCTGCTCTTGCCCAATGGCGAACGCAAGCGTCGGTCTGGCATCATATGTAAACAGCAATTGCACCATGCATGTGAGGTATCACCGCGAAGGTCAGATCGAGGGCAATCGTTTTAGCAGTCGACCTCCTCTGTAAATCTACTGGGGTAACCTGTAAAGGCTTTTAAAAATGTATGTAGTTTGTCGCCAATGCGCGTTTGTGCGAAATTTTAAAGCATGTCGTGTTTGGTATCTATGTACTCGGCCTAAGATCATCTTTTTTATTTCATCAAACATTTGGGCAATATAGTGTGTTTTAGTGCATTAAAATTAAAAAAAGTGTATTTTTTAACCCAAAAAATGCGTTTGAAAAATCGCTGCGCAAATACTGTGTAGAAAAAAAAAATGCAACACCCACCATTTTAATCTGTAGGGCCTTTGCTTTAAAAATATATATAATGTTTGGGGGTTCAACATAATTTTCTTGCAAAAAAAAATATGTTTTCATGTAAACAAAAAGTGTCAAAAAGGGCTTTGTCTTCAAGTGGTTAGAAGAGTGGATGTAAGCTTCCTAATGTTGTGTATAAAATGCCAGAACAGTTCAAAACCCCCCCAAATGACCCCATTTTGGAAAGTAGACACCCCAAGCTATATACTGAGAGGCATGTCGAGTCCATGGAATATTTTATATGTTGACACAAGTTGCGGAAAAAAATAATTTTTTTTTTTTTTTTTTTTGCACAAAGTTGTCACTAAATGATATATTGCTCAAACATGCCATGGGCATATGTGAAATTACACCCCAAAATACATTCTGTTGCTTCTCCTGAGTACGGGGATACCACATGTGTGAGACTTTTTGGGAGCCTAGCCGCGTACGGGACCCCAAAAACCAAGCACCGCCTTCAGGCTTTCTAAGGGTGTAAATTTTTGATTTCACTTCTCACTGCCTATCACAGTTTCGGAGGCCATGGAATGCCCAGATAGCACAAAACCCCCCCAAATGACCCCATTTTGGAAAGTAGACACCCCAAGCTATTTGCTAGGTATTGTGAGTATTTTGCAGATCTCGCTTTTTGTCACAAAGTTTTGAAAATTGAAAAAAAAAATTATATATATATATATATTTTCTTTCTTCATTTTCAAAAACAAATGAGAGCTGTAAAATACTCGCCATTCCTCTCAGCAAACAGCTTGGGGTGTCTACTTTCCAAAATGGGGTCATTTGGGGGGGTTTTGTGCGATTTTGGCATTTTATGGCCTTTGAAACTGTGATAGGCAGTGAGGAGTGAAATCAAAAATTTGTGCCTAGAAATCCTGAAGGCGGTGCTTGGTTTTCGGGGTCCCGTACGCGGCTAGGCTCCTAAAAAGTCCCACACATGTGGTATCCCCGTACTCAGGAGAAGCAGCAGAATGTATTTTGGGGTGAAATTCCACATATAACCATGGCATGTGTGAGCAATATATCATTTAGTGACAACTTTTTGTAATTTTTTTTTTTTTTTTTGTCATTATTCAATCACTTGGGACAAAAAAAATGATATTCAATGGGCTCAACAGGCCTCTCAGCAATTTCCTTGGGGTGTCTACTTTCTAAAATGGGGTCATTTGGGGGGGTTTTGTGCTATTTTGGCATTTTATGGCCTTCGAAACTGTGATAGGTAGTGAGGAGTGAAATCAAAAATTTGCGCCCTTAGAAATCCTGAAGGCGGTGCTTGGTTTCCGGGGTCCCGTACGTGGCTAGGCTCCTAAAAAGTCCCACACATGTGGTATCCCCGTACTCAGGAGAAGCAGCAGAATGTATTTTGGGGTGCAATTCCACATATAACCATGGCATGTGTGAGCAATATATCATTTAGTGACAACTTTTTGTAATTTTTTTTTTTTTTTAGTCATTATTCAATCACTTGGGACAAAAAAATAAAAAATTCAATGGGCTCAACATGCCTCTCAGCAATTTTCTTGGGGTGTCTACTTTCCAAAATGGGGTCATTTGGGGGGGTTTTGTACTGCCCTGTCATTTTAGCACCTCAAGAAATGAGATAGGCAGTCATAAATTAAAAGCTGTGTAAATTCCAGAAAATGTACCCTAGTTTGTAAACGCTATAACTTTTGCGCAAACCAATAAATATACGCTTATTGACATTTTTTTTACTAAAGACATGTGGCTGAATACATTTTGGCCTAAATGTATGACTAAAATTGAGTTTATTCGATTTTTCTTATAACAAAAAGTAGAAAATATCATTTTTTATATCGCAAAAAATAAAAATCGCAGAGGCAATCAAATACCATTAAAAGAAAGCTCTATTTGTGGGAAGAAAAGGACGCAAATTTTGTTTGGGTACAACATTGCATGTCCGCACAATTTACAGTTAAAGCAGCGCAGTGCAAAATTCTGAATTCACCTCTGGTCCTCTAGCTACCAAATGGTCCGGGGCTTAAGTGGTTAAGCTAGTGCATTGTTGGTTCACTTACCTTTTCCTTCGATTTCCCTTCTAAATGTTTTTTTTTCTTTGTCTGAATTCTCACTTCCTGTTTCTCCTCAGTAAACTTCACACCATCATCCGAGCGGTGGTTAGTCAGCCAGAACAGCTTACTGAGGAGGAACAGGAAGTGAGAAATTCAGACAAAGAAAAAAAACATTTAGAAGGGAAATCGAAGGAAAAGGTAAGTGAACCAACAATGCACTAGCTTAAAGCGGTTGTATACCCGCTTTTTTTTTTTTTTTTTAACACCTGTAAAGGAAAAGGCATAATGAGCTTGTATGGACAGCATACAAGCTCATTATGAAATACTTACCTTAGAACGAGGCGTCGGTGTCCCTCCCGGTCCACGCCGAGGCAGCTGACATTATCCCTCGGCGCGTCTTCCAGGTATCGCGGCTCCAGCGCTGTGAGTGGCTGGAGCCGTGATTCGTCACTCCCGCGCATGCGTGCGGGAGACTTCTTTCCGGCAAGGTCCGGCGTCCGCCGGGCCTTCGGCCAAGAATCCCCTGTGCGCATGCGCTGCTGCAGTTAGCGGCGCAGTGCAAGGGGAATATCTCCTAAACCGTAAAGGTTTAGGAGATATTTCTTTTACCTTCAGGTAAGCCTTAGTATAGGCTTACCTGTAGGTAAAAGTTAAAAAAAAGACCATACAACCGCTTTAAAGGAACCTATTTAGAAAATAAAAAAACAAACCTTTACAACCCCTTTAACTTCCGGTTTATTTAAAACCAGCAGTAATTGGAGTTTTTGACGAATTGGCAACACTGGCAAGCGAATAGAGTCCGGTGCAGGATATTATGAGCGGAGATTCTTACTCCGCTCCGATATTAGCCAATAAAATGTCCGCCTCCGAGGCGGCCACAACTTTGTCCTCGTTAGCCGCTGTGCTGTCAAAACAGCTCAGTCTTCCTGTACCGGACTTTATTCGGTTGTCGGTGTTGTGTCCAACCACCAATTCGTCAAAATCTCTGATTACCAAGTCCAGACCCTCAGGAATAGAGAGGGAGGCTGAAGAGGTCTGAGACACAATGAGAAAAGGGAGACAAGGTTAGGAGGGCATTCCCTAAACACCTTATAAACTCCTGATAGGGAGGAAAGGAGACATTTCCTGACAGCTAAGGAAGGGTTCAATGATCCACAGGGTGTAGATGTTTTTAGCGAGTATTTAACCACTTGGCGCCCAGAGGCCATCATATGACGTCCTGGGCTTTGTGGTGGTATATCTGAATGATGGGAGCAGCTACAGGCATCATTCACATATCAGCATTTTCAGCCGGCGATTCCCTTCACCATAAGAATGATCATAGCCGCTGTTCCGCCGCTTGATCATTCTTACGGGCGACGAAAGGGGACGTCCCCCCCTCCTGCCGCCCTCCGGTGCTTCTACCGACTCACCGATGCGATCGGTGAGTCGGAGAACTTATCCGCATAGAGATTTCCGGCGGGCCAGATGGTCGCCAGAGTCTCTATGATCGTCAGAGGCCGGGCGCAATGTTATGACGTCACGCCCGGCCTTTGTATTAAAAAAACAGCGCCGCCTCGGCTGGGAAGCCGTGATCGTTTTTTTTTTTTGTTTGTTTTTTAGGCTTCCCAGCCTAGAGGTGAGATGTGGGGTCTTATTGACTCCCCAATATCTCACTGTAAAGAGGTCCTGTCATGTCATATTCCTATTATAAGGGATGTTTACATTCCTTGTAATAGGAATAAAAGTGATCAAAAAATGTATTTTTAAAAAAGTGTCAAAATAAACAAATTTAAGTAAAATTAACAATAAAATTTTTTATTTTTTTTAAAGTGCCCCTATACCTGTGTGCTCGCACACAGAAGCGAACGCATACGTAAGTCCCGCCCACATATGAAAACGGTGTTCAAACCCTACATGCGAGGTGTCGCCGCGAACGTTAGAGCGAGAGCAATAATTCTAGCCCTAGACCTCTGTAAAATTTTAAAACGTCGCCTATGGGGATTTTTAAGTACCGAAGTTTGGCGCCATTCCACGAGCGTGTGCAATTTTGAAGCGTGACATGTTAGGTATCTATTTACTCTGCGTAACTTCATCTTTCACATTATGCAAAAAAATTGGGCTCACTTTACTGTTTTTTTTTTGTTATTTTTTACAGCATTTCCAAAAAAATACGCATTTGAAAAATTACTGCGCAAATACCGTGCGAGATAAAATGTTGCAATGACCGCCATTGTATTCTCTAGGGTCACTGCTAAAAAAACATATATAGTGTTTGGGGGTTCTATGTAATTTTCTAGCAAAAAAATTATGATTTTTACATGTAGGAGCGAAGTGTCAGAACTGGCCTGAGCCTGAAGTGGTTAAAGCAGAGTTCCACCCAAAAATGCGCATGCGCAGTAGGGAACCAGGAAGTGAAGCTGCAAGGCTTCACTTCCTGATTCCCTCACCGAAGATGGTGGCGGCAGCAGCCGAGAGCCGACGGACAGATCGGCTTCGGCTGCCGACATTGCGGGCACCCTGGACAGGTAAGTGTCCATATATTAATCCTTTCATGACTAAGCCTATTTCTGACATTTGGTGTTTACAAGTTAAAATCCATATTTTTTGCTAGAAAATTACTATTATATATTTTTATAGCAGAGACCCTAGAGAATGAAATGGCGATTGTTGCAATATTTTATGTCACACGGTATTTGTGCAGCTGTGTTTTAAACGCAACTTTTTGGGAAAAAGGACAATTTCATGAATTTAAAAAAAATGAAACAGTAAAGTTAGCCCAATTTTTTTTGTATAATGTGAAAGATGATATTATGCCGAGTAAATAGATACCAAACATGTCGCGCTTTATAATTGCACGCACTCGTGGAATGGAAACAAACTACGATACCTAAAAATCTACACAGGCAATGCTTTAAAAACAAAATTATGGTTACCAGGTTAGAGTTACAGAGGTATTCTAGTGCTAGAATTATTGCTCTCACTCTGACGATTGCGGTGATACCTCACATGTGTGATTTGAACACCGTTTACATATGCGAGTGCGACTTCCGTATGCGTTTTCTCGCGGGGACGGGGGCGCTTTAAAAAAAAAATGTTTTCTTATTTATTTTTATATTATTAAATTGTGTTTTAAAAAAAGAAATAAAAATTATCACTTTTATTGCTGTCACAAGGAATGTAAACATCTCTTGTGACAGCAATAGGTGGTGACAAGTAGAGGTCGACCGATATGGGCTTTTCTCTGGCCGATGCCCATATTTAGAAATCGCGGCGGCCGATAGCCAATATATGATGCCGATTTTTTTTGGGCCGATATGTTAGGCCGATTTTTTTATTTTCTTCCCCCCCTTCATCTCATAAAATCTAACAGTTAGACCCCTTTCACACTGGGGCGTTTTTCAGGCGCTTTTGGGCTAAAAATGGTGCCTGTAAAGTGCCTGCAAAACGGCTCCCCTGCAGTCTCAGTGTGAAAGCCTGAGTGCTTTCACACTGAGGCGGTGCAAAAAGTCCTGCAAGCAGCATCTTTGGAGTGGTATACCGCTCCTCCACCACTCCTGCCCACTGAAACTAACTGGCACCGCTGCCGAAGCGCCTGCAAAGCACTTCTGCAGTGGCGCTACACGGGAGCATTTAACCCCTTCATCGGCTGCTAGCTGGGATATAAGCGCCCCGCTAGCAGCCGAATAGCACCGCTAGAATGACGGTCCAGTGTGAAAGCAGCGGAGTTCCACGGAAAAAAACAAATGAAAAGTCAGCAGCTACAAATACTGCAGCTGTTGATTTTTAACATATGGACACTTACCTGTCCTGGGCGCCCGCGATGTCGGCACCCGAAGCCGATCTCTCCCTTGGGTTCCTGCGCCGCCATCTTCGGTAAGGGAATCAGGAAGTGAAGCTTTGCGGCTTCACTTCCTGGTACCCTACTGTACATGCACGAGTCGCGCTGCGCGATCCCACTGGTCCCTGCTGTCTTCTGGGACCTGTGTGTCTCCCAGAAGACAGCAGGGGGGCGGAGTAGGCGCCAGATGTGGCGTAGGTCACCGCAGTGATCTATGCCCGGAAGAGGGAGTAAATACCTGGATTACACAGGTATCTGCTCCCTCCTCCCCCTGAAAGGTGCCAAATGTGACACCAGAGGGGGAGGATTCCGAAAAGCGGAAAATCCATTATTACTCCGCTAAGTAATAAGTGATACAGAAAATTTCTTAAAATGTAAACATTTATTTTAAACACAACAAGCTTCCAATCAGTGCACTTGTATGTATAATTTAGATTTAAAAATATATATATATAAAGTGTCTTTTTTCCCAAAAAATTACATTTGAAAGACCGCTGCGCAAATACCGTGTGACATAAAATATTGCAACAATCGCTATTTTATTTCCTAGGGTCTCTGCTAAAAAAATATATATATATAATGTTTGGGGGTTCTAAGTGATTTTCTAGCAGAAAATACAGGATTTTTACTTGTTGTAACCAACAAGTGTCAAAAAAGATTTACTGTATATACTCGAGTATAAGCCGACCCGAATATAAGCCGAGGCACCTAATTTTACCACAAAAAAATGGGAAAACGTATTGAGTCGAGTATAAGCCTAGGGTGTCCATGTGCATGCCTCACTGTGTCCATGACTAGACTGACATTTAACATGGGAGTCTATGGAAGGGGTGCCCAGCTTTGAAAAATTGGTTCCCCCTTGGCCGTAGGTCCCCCAGACAATAAACTTTGCACACTTGTAGAGGAGACATGGGGCTACATGTGTGCCAAGTTTTGGGTCCAGGGGACCTAGGATCGGCCAGTACCGGGTCCCCAAAATTACCAGAGAAATTACCATTTAACATGGGAGTCTATGGAAGGGGTGCCCAGCTTTGAAAAAACGGTGCTCCCCGGCTGTAGGTCCCCCAGGCAACAAACTTTGCACACTTGTAGAGGAACGTGTGCCAAGTTTGGGGTCCAGGGGACCCACGACCGGGTCCCCAAAGTCCGGGAGATCAGGCGCAAAAAGGTGACTCGAGTATAAGCCGAGGGGGGCATTTTCAGCACAAAAAAATGTGCTGAAAAACTCGGCTTATACTCGAGTATATATGGTAGTCTTTAAATATTTTAACTGAGAACTCCTACACACGGAGTTCAGTCCTTTGAAGTTTAAACATTGTATCTTATCTCACACTTGGCAGGCTGATCAGGAGGGAGAAGTCGCTTCTACAGGAAACTTCTCAGACAACTTGCATTGACTTCTATTACAGAAGCTATTTGCAAGTCACGCTGAAGTTTTAATCGGCTTTTTTTTTCCAGCACAATCGGCCGATGCCGATTAATGAAAAAAACGCCAAATATCAGCCGGCCGATATATCGGTCGTCCTCTAGTGACAGGTACTCTTTATGGAGGGTCTAAAAGACTTCCAATCCCTCCTTTGCACTTCAAAGTATTCAGATCGCCAAAAACGACAATTCTGAAAATACTGTATATTTTTTTTAATCTGGCGCCATTGGTAGCCGAGTAAACCGGAAGTGACGTTGTGACGTTGCTTCCGTGTTTACATTCAGGAGACTGGAACGAAGCCAGAAGTGCCGGATCGTGGATCGGGTCTCCCAGTGGGACAGGAGGCCCGGTCAGAGCGGCGGGAGGCGGCAGGAGGGGGGGATGTCCCCTCCCGCTCCTCCGGGTTAACAACCGAGCGGCTTTTAGCCGTATCGGTTGTTATCCCTGGAAAGCCGACCGCCCGCTCTAAACAACGGCACCGGGATGATGCCTGCAGCTGCGGGCATCATCCCGGTATAACCCCCGAAAGCAGAGGCCGCATATCTGCGAACGCTCGGCGGGAAGAGGTTAAAAGTAAGCAGCTGCTGTTTTTTTATATTTCTTTTTTTCACCGCAACTCAACTTTAAGCAGAGAAACCTCACACACTAAAGACCAAAAGCTACCATTGATGGCACCAGTGAGCAGTACCGAGACATTTCCTGACAGCTAAGGAAGGATCCAATGATCCACAGGGTGTAGATGTTCTTAGCAAGGATTTAAGCCGAGAAGCCTGACACACTAAAGTCCAAAAGCCCCCCACCCCCACAGTTAATACATGCCATAGAATGGATGTACCACCCTGCATCCATTCTTTGCCATTTTACTCTCCTATGTCCGGGGCAACTTCCCCTCCTGCTCGCCCCCTACCCAGCCCTGCCTGTGAGATCCTATCTGGTCAAGCTTTCAAGTGTTAAGCCCTTCAGAAGAAATTTGACTTCAATGGACCAAGGGACATTTTTAGAGGACTCTGAATCAGAGATAGAGACAGGGCCACAGATCTGATTTGATTTAAGAGCTCAGGAGGGTCAAGAATAGACTCTGCATGGGATGGTGCCACGAGTGCTCTTAGAGCAGGGGTAGGCAGCTGTTGGGGAACTACATTTCCCATGAGGCATTGCAAGGCTGGCAGTTGCAATTACTCCCAGAGGCCTGATGGGACTTGTAGTTCTGCAACAGCTGGTCCCAGGTTTCCTACCCCTGTCTTAGAGCCTCTGCAGGCTGAGTGCCCCAGTAACTGATAAAAAAACAGGTAAGAGGTCCTGAACGGACACAGAAGTCCCTGTGGATATGAGGGAGGATTCAGCCTCACCTGATGGAGCTAAGGAATGACTCCCGCAATGACAACCCTATAACAGTAGGGATCCCAGGTTCCAGGCGTCAATTCCTGCTGGGGATACCGATGAAACATCCCCAGAACTGTGAGGGAAATATGGGCAGAGGTCACCCCATGGCAGCAGGACTGCCCACTCTGTGTGCAGATATGACCTTGTAAAAGCAGCAGTGACATCATCACTGTCTAATTGGGCGACTATGTGGCAGATGAGGTTTAATGTTGATAAATGTAAAGTTATGCACTTGGGGGCTAAGAATATGAAAGCATCATACATACTAGGGGGAATACAACTGGGGGGATCCGTAGTGGAGAAGGATCTGGGGGTTTTGGTAGATCATAAGCTCAATAATAGCATGCAATGCCAAGCTGTGGTTTCCAAAGCGAGCCAAGTCCTTTCTTGTATTAAGAGAGGTATGGACTCCAGAGAGAGAGATATTATCTGTACAAATCATTAGTAAGACCTCATCTGGAATATGCAGTTCAGTTTTGGGCACCTGTTCTCAAAAAGGATATCGGGGAACTGGAGAAAGTGCAGAGAAGGGCAACCAAACTGATAAGAGGCATGGAGGAGCTCAGCTATGAGGAAAGATTAGAGGAACTGAATTTATTCACTCTTGAGAAGAGGAGAATAAGGGGGGATATGATCAACGTGTACAAATATATAAGGGGTCCATATAGTGAACTTGGTGTTAAGTTATTCACTTTACGGCCAACACAAAGGACAAGGGGGCACTCTTTACGTCTAGAGGAAAAGAGATTTCACCTCCAAATACGGAAAGGTTTCTTCACAGTAAGAGCTGTGAAAATGTGGAATAGACTCCCTGCAGAGGTGGTTCTGGTCAGCTCAGTAGATTGCTTTAAGAAGGGCCTGAATACTTTCCTAAATGTACACAATATAACTGAGTACTAACAGTTCTTGGTAAAGTTGATCCAGGGTAAATCCGATTGCCTCTCGGGGGATCAGGAAGGAATTTTTTCCCCTGCTGTAGCAAATTGGATCATGCTCTGCTGGGGTTTTTTGCCTTCCTCTGGATCAACTGTGGGTATAGAATTGGGTATATGGGATTGTATGATTTTTTATTTATTTTTTTGTGGTTGAACTGGATGGACTTTTTTCAACCTGACTAACTATGTAACTATATATCACTGTGTTGTACATAGCCTGTAAAGAGAGGGGAGATGTGGGAGGGGCCCGGCAGGCTCCACCCACTATAGGCTGCCTGCAGTGGGTACAGAAGGGAGCAGAAAGATGGTAAAAACAAGTCCAGTCGCTCTACAGCAGCAGTGACTGGTCTCTAGGCAAAGTTTCACACTGGATGTGGAGGAAATCCACAAAGCACACTAAAGGCCCATACACACGATTGGACTTTTTGACAACAAACCTCAGACGGACCTGTTTGATCGGACAATCCGACCGTGTGTACGCTCCATCGGACAAACTTTTTCGCTTTTTTCATCGGACAAATGTTCGCTGTGAGAACAGACAAACTTTCCGGCAACAAATGTCCGATGGAGCAAATCCGATCATGTGTACACAAGTCCATCGGACTAAAGTCCAAAGTACAAACACGCATGCTCAGAACCAATGCTAAAGTTGCCCTAAGGGTGGCGGTAAAGAGCAGAAAAACCACGTGATTTGGTGAAAGTTGGCTGAAAATGTTGTGCCGTGCCGTTGTACCAAGTTCACGGACAACGTCCTTCGGAGCAAAATCCACGGAAATAATCGATGGAAGTCCGATCGTGTGTATGAGGTTTTAGATTCAAGTGAAAATACACATGACTCTTGTATTTAGGCAATATTTGCTTATCCCAGAGTTCAGCTTTAAAACCGAGATTGAAAAAGTTCAGCAAGTGCACTGGTATGGGTTAGGCTAATATCTACAGAGCAAAGGCAAGTAAGACCAGCAATGATGTAAATAGCTGACCAGGGGAGAGTATTTTTTTTCCCCTAAAGTGGTTGTAAAGCTTCATTTTTTTTTTTTTAATATGAAAGAGGTTTATACTTACCTGAACCTCATCTTCTCGGGTCCCTTGCCAGCGTTTCCCTTCCCCCCTTGAAATCCCCTTTCTATGGGGACACTTGAGCGAGCTCACTCCTGAGCCTCGCTCTCTGCATCTATTGACACAGATAGCAGGAATCCCACCCCCCCCCCCCCGCGCTACCTTGTTGCTGGCTTTGATTGGAAGCAGCGGGGAGCTGATGGCTCCCGGTGCCCCAGCAAAGCCAGTGAGACCAGGAAGTGAGGGGAGAGATGAGCTGCAGACATGCACAGCGCTGAATTAAATTACTTATGTAGCGCTACCCCCGTAGGAGCTGCTGGTTTAAATTTGGGCCTGCCGTTACATTACTGTTCCGTATGCTCGTCTCAGGGGTTTTCCTTGAAGAGTTGTCCAGAAGAAAGTTTGCACCAACACAAAGTCTCTTTCAAGGGTTTTATTGAATAAAGTTTCAACAGAGGGGATGAAGGGATGGGGAGGACTCGGGTTCCTTAGTTGCGGATCACAGGTATTTTCCTAGGTCCAGAGGAACAACTGTCTCCACGCTGGACTCGGCAACCACCAGATAGGCCCACTCTCACCGGCCTAGCAACCGATGTGTAGCTCGATCACATATAGTCTCTGCCACAGACTTGGTGTAACCTTCTGAATGAAGAACACAGCTCTCAGTGCCAGGATCTTCCAGCCATTCCGGCAGCACTGTGAGGTAGATTATGATCCGGATGCATTCTCCAATTGAGTCCTCAATTGCTTGGTCCCTTCCCGCAGGTAAGGCGACACAGGATCATCCCCGGATCAGTAGGCCCCCCCAATAACTCCTGGGTCTACATCTCAGTTGCGAGGCCTCGGGCCAACATGGCCCCGAGGCGGGAACTGCCAACACATCCCTGAGGCCAGAAGGGCCCTCAGGTGAGGATCGAAGAAGACGACCCCCAATTCTCCTCCTCCCTAATGGCGTCTGTCACTCAAGTACAACCCCCAGCATGCACAGCGGGTTCATCACCCCCCCCTGGGATGCTGCTGGGAAAAAGATACCCAATGCATTCAGCCTGTTGCCTTTCCTATCCTGACCAGTGGTGACAGCGACACCCACTGTCAGGAGGAAAATCATGCAACCAGCTGAACTGAAACAGAGTATAATTTGTAACACAATCCTTCTGAGCCAAACTATTGCTCAGACAACTATCATTTTAACACATAGCGCCCACTCATTGGGAGCAGGGCGCTACACTTAAAATGAGAGATATTGATGCCTAAACATTTTTGACCTTAAAGGGGTTGTAAACCCCCAAGGTTTTTCACCTTAATGCACTGTATGCATTAAAGCGGTTGTATACCGCAAAACTTTTATTTTCTTTTAAACCTGCAAGGCAAAGGCATAATGAGCTAGTATGACTAGCATACTAGCTCATTATCAATTACTTACCTTAGATCGAAGCCCCCGCAGCGGTCCTCGGACAGGTCCTCCGTCGCCGTCTCCGAAGTGACTTCCGGGTATCGCCGCTCCAGCGCTGTGACTGGCCGGAGCGGCGATGACGTCACTCCCACGCATGCGCAAGGAACGGCATGATCCCCACGCATGCGCGAGTTCCGGCAGTGTCCGGCGGGCTCCCATTCAAGAGCCGCCGCACTCAGTGCGCCTACGCCGTTATCTACGACGCACCTGCGCCGTAGATATCGGTACAGTCTTTTTTGCAAATATCTCAGAGACTGTGTAGGTCTCGGAGATATTGCAAGCACCTACAGGTAAGCCTTAATGTAGGCTTACCTGTAGGTGCATGTAGTATTCGAGGCTATACAACCGCTTTAAGGTGAAAAACCTCCTGTCATGCAGCAGCCCCCCTTTTACTTACCTGAGCACCGTAATTCCCGCGACGGGGACGAGTAAACCCGCTCGGACCGGTGTCTCGTGTCCTGATTTGATAGATTGATAGCAGCGCAGCCATTGGCTCCCGCTGCAGTCAATCAAATCCAATTATGCGGGCGCTGGGCCGAGTCCTGCTGTCTGTGTCAATAGACGCAGCAGCAGAACTCGGGAGCGCACACGCGCGAGTGCCCTGAGGGAGAGCCAGCTCTCCAACCGGGCGCTCGAGAAGAGGAGGAGCCACCAGCACCGTTGAGGGACCCCAGAAGAAGAGGATCAGGGCCACTCTGTGTAAAACACACTGCACAGAGGAGGAGAAGGAGAAGTATGACATGTTTGTTATTGAAAAAAAAAACACAAGGGTTTAGTAACCCTTTGAAGTGTTACTAAACCCAGGAGCCTGCATTCACTATATCTGGTCTCCCACAGTACACAGAACATGGAAATGCAATTATTTTAGTAAATATAAACTGCTGCATTCATTTTCTCAACAGCAGTATATAACAGTCTTTTAACTTCTATCAGTGTCTGGTTAAAGCTTATAGGAGTAGTTTTCATTCTCCTGATTGTCCTATGGGGCTGCAGGACCCCTGACCCTTTGTCCGGATAGTGCTGATTGGCTCTGTGCCGATCACATGCACCCTCCCAAGAAAAAACAAAAACTCTCTAGCAATACACACCAAACTGAGCATGTGCAGAGTGCTCTGTTCTATAAGGATATGGATTTGGGACTGTGAAAGAAGGAGAGGATCAAACCTTTTAACACAAGGCAGAGGATTAAGGTTCCACAGTGAGTATAACAAGCATGCTTTACTGCATACACAGACTGATTTTACTGTTGTGGGTTTAGTGACACTTTAATGCAAGGAATGCATTAAGGTAAAAAATGCTTCGGATTTAGAACCACTTTAGCTGGAGTTTATTATAAAGCTTGGGTGGAAACAATCCCCATCAGGGCTGTCATGGTTCAAAATCTGAAATAAAATTGTGACATTGGATCCACTGCGATTAAAAACTCAGACAGACGTTTGCCCATATACAGTACAATCATGTTCTCACCTGCACAGATAGGACAACAGCTTGTGTCAGTCCCGGGAGGGAGCTGTGTTGGGTTCTGACTGTCACGTTCTTTTCTCTGTGGATTACCAGACGGTCTCCTCCCTCTGCCAACGACACAAACACATTAAACATCAAGAAGAGGAAATGACTGTTCAGCCGCTAACATGAGGCTCAAGCAGTGGCTAACATAGATTACATGACACCCGGGGATGATTTTTTATTTTATTTTTTTAACAACCTTCTTAAGCATAACATATAACAGGTTCAGACTGTGAAACATACATACTGCAGGACTTGACAAACTCCAGGCGCCAGGTCACCATGGCGACTAGAAATAGTGTCCTGGCACCTGGGCTACACTGCAGAAGGGCTCTTGCCTGGATTTGGTCTCCCCATGTGGACCCTCCCCCCCGTCCCACCCCGACGGGTGTGTGGTCTAAGAGGTCAGGCTGGCCTGTAATTGAGGCCATGGGTTTGTGGCCTGCTGGAATGGGATACAGCGCTCGCTATCTTGACTGTGTGCATTGCCCTTTTAAAGTTCCAGGCTTTGTTTTTATGTTTATTAAAAGTAGGATTTTTATAACAGCTTACCTGTAAAATCCTTTTCTTGGAGTACACCACGGGACACAGAGCTAGTCATTACATAATGGGTTAAGGGTCACCAGCGGTGATTGGACACTGGCACAACCAATGGAAGACAGTTCCCCTCCATATAACCCCTCCCATCAGGGGAGTACCTCAGTTTTGTAGCAAAGCAGTAAGGTTCCTATAAGAAGGGGGGGACCTCTGTGTCCCGTGGTGTACTCCAAGAAAAGGATTTTACAGGTAAGCTGTTATAAAAATCCTACTTTCTTTATCGTACACCACGGGACACAGAGCTAGTCACTACATAATGGGACGTCCCAGAGCAATGCTCATATGAAGGGGGGGAGACACAGATCAAACAGGCCGCTTGCGGACCAGAAGCCCTAGACCGCTGCCTGCAGGACACTTCGCCCGAAGGCGGAATCCTCATGTCCTTTCACATCTATTTGATAGAATTTGGAAAATGTATGGACTGAAGACCAAGTTGCAGCTTTACAGATCTGAGCCATCGAAGCCTGGTGGTGCACTGCCCATGAAGCACTTATCGCCCTGGTAGAGTGCGCCTTAACAGGAAAAGGAGGAGTCCTGTTCTTTAAACCATAAGCTTGAACAATTACTTGTCTAATCCACCTGGAAATGGTGGATTTTGATACCGCTTGGCCCTTCTGGTAAAATAAACAAAACATCTGTTTTACGTATCTGAGCGGTTGCTTGCAGATACACCTTTACCGCTCTCACTAGATCTAGAGAGTGTAATAATTTCTCCCCCGCCGTCCGCGGGTTTGGAAAAAAGGAAGGCAGAACAATGTCTTGATTCAAGTGAAAAGCCGACACCACCTTAGGTAGAAAGGCCGGATGGGGTCGTAGTACAATTTTGTCCTTGTGACAAATTAGATAAGGCTCTTTACAAGAAAGAGCTGCTAGCTCTGATACTCTCCTAGCAGAAGCTATAGCAATCAAAAAGGCCAATTTCCTACTTAATATAATTAACGGAATATGGCGAATAGGTTCAAAAGGTTGCTTTTGCAACACTGACAATACCAAATTCAAATCCCATGGACACAAGGGAGACCTAACTGGAGGATTTATCCTCAGTACCCCCTGAATGAATGTCCGAACTAGGGAATGAGATGCCAATGGTCTCTGAAAGAAGACTGATAGAGCCGATATTTGCCCCTTGATGGTGCTAAGGGCTAATTTCATATCCACTCCTAACTGGCAAAAAGCAAGAATCCTGCTTATTTCATATTTCTGAGGATTCCAACTTCTGGTTTCACACCAGGAAACGTATGCTTTCCAGACTCTATGATAGATGAGTCTGGAGGCTGGCTTTCTAGCATTAATGAGCGTAGAAAGAGCCGGACCAGAGACCCCGCTCTTTTTCAAAATGTGGGTCTCAGCAGCCAGGCCGTCAAATTTAGCCTTTGTAAGGAAGGGTGGAATACTGGACCCTGTGACAGCAGGTCGTGTCGAAGTGGAAGCTTCCAGGGCCTTCCTATCGCCATTTTTACAATCTCGGCGTACCAAGGCCTCCTGGGCCAGTTTGGGGCCACTAGGATTACTGGTATTCCCTCCTCCTTGATCCTGCGAAGCAGTCTTTGTAGAAGAGGGATCGGAGGGAATGCATAGATCAGTGAGAACTGATTCCATGGAGTTATTAGAGCATCTGTCCCGTAGGCTAGAGGATCTCTCGTTCTGGACACAAAGTTGTCCAATTTCTTGTTGAACCTGGAAGCTAACAGGTCTACATCTGGGTATCCCCATCTCAGACATATGGCCTGAAAGATCTCGGGGTGAAGAGACCACTCTCCTGGTAGCAGCTGCTGACGACTCAGGTAGTCTGCTTGCCAGTTTTCTATCCCTGAAATGAAGATTGCAGAAATGCAAGGTACATGCTCTTCTGCCCATGCCAAGATCCGGTTCACCTCTCTTTGGGCTGCCCGACTGCGGGTGCCTCCTTGGTGATTGATGTAAGCTACTGCAGTAGCATTGTCGGATTGAACCCGAACTCGGTAGCCCTGTAACCTGTATGTCCAGGTTTTGAGGGCTAGATATACTGCCCGGATCTCTAGCACATTGATGGGCAGGATCCCCTGAGTCTTGGCCCAGGTTCCCTGGGTAGAAGCCTCCTCGAATACTGAACCCCAGCCCGATAGGCTGGCATCCGTAGACACCACCTTCCAGGCCACTGGGAGGAAGCACTTTCCCTTCCGTAAATTCTTGGCTTCTAGCCAGCAATTGAAGCTGTGGCGTACTTGTGAGGACAGGCGCATGGGTATATCCAGAGCTTGGCTCTTCCTGTTCCAGGAGGCTAAAATATTTCCTTGAAGTAGTCTCGAATGAAACTGGGCGTAAGGGACCGCCTCGAAGGAGGCTACCATCTTTCCCAAAAGTCTCATGCAAAGGCGAATAGACGGCCTTTTGTTTGCTTTGACCTTGTGGATCAGGTCTTTCAGAGACTGTATCTTTGGCTCTGGCAGGTATACCCTGTTTTGGGCTGTATCTATGATCATGCCCAGGTACACTATCCTTCTTTGGGCCTGGAGAGAGGATTTTTGTAAGTTTATAATCCATCCTAAATGCTCCAGGTATCCTACTGTAGTGTGTACAGCGTGATCCAATCCCTCCTTTGACTGATCTATTACTAGTAGATCGTCTAGATAGGCTGTTACCGCAATGCCCCGTGTTCTCAGGTTTGCTAACAGAGGAGCTAGCACCTTTGTGAATACTCTGGGCGCGGTGGCTACACCAAACGGCAGGGCCACAAATTGAAAGTGGCGATCTTCTACCGCAAACCTTAGGAATCTTTGGTGAGCGGGGAGGATGGGTATGTGTAAATATGCGTCCTTGATATCTATGGACGCCATGAATTCTCCGCCCTTTAAAGTGGCGACCACGGATCGGATCGTTTCCATTCGAAAATGGCGAACGTTCAGAAACCGATTTAGGGATTTTAGATCCAGGATGGGTCTGACATCTCCATTTGGCTTTGGAATCACAAAGAGGTTTGAGTAAAAACCTGAACCTTGCTCTTTTTGGGGTACCTCTGTAACTACCCCTTGAGCCATTAAGTGATTCAAACCTTTGAAGAAGGATTCTCTTTTTTGTGGATCCTTGGAGAGTCTTGAACCTCGGAATTGAGAAGATGGGATTTCTCGAAATTCCAGTTTGTACCCTGAGGATATTGTGGATACCACCCATTTGTCCTGGGTTTCTGACCGCCAAGTCGCTGAGAACTGACAAAGCCTTCCCCCCACTCGGCCGAGCGGGGGCGCCCCTTCACTGAGAGGTTTTGGGGGCTTGCTTATTAGCTCTTGCACCCCACGGCTTCTTGTTCTTCTGAGCCGGCCCCTTGGCTTTTGTGGGCGGCTGAAAAGGCCGTCGCCACTGGCTGGAGTCAGATTTCCCGGGAGCTGGGGAGAGAGAGCGTTTAAAACAAGGCCTCTTGCTTTTCTTTCTCTCAGGTAAAAGTGTAGTTTTACCACTAGATATCTTCTGTATATATTTTTCTAAATCTTCCCCAAATAGGCGTTCGCCATGGAACGGGAAACTTGCCAACAGCTTTTTGCATAGGGCTTCCGCTGACCAATGCTTAAGCCAAAGTACCCTGCGCATATGTACCAGCTGGAGTGTAAGGCGTGATGCCTGTATGATAGAATCTCTCATGGCATCCACTGTGAAGCATAAGGCTTTAGGCAAATTCTCCCAATTTTTAGCCTGCTCTGAAGGCAGCTCCTTCAGCCCCTGCTTTACCTGTTGGCTGATGACCTGACACATACCGACTGCTGCTACTGCAGGTTG
The DNA here is from genome assembly GCA_029206835.1 of Rana muscosa. Taxonomy (NCBI): domain Eukaryota; kingdom Metazoa; phylum Chordata; class Amphibia; order Anura; family Ranidae; genus Rana; species Rana muscosa. The sequence goes on along the minus strand of CM055117.1, from coordinate 1,088,569,322 downwards.
GGTAATTGAGCCGGCCAAAAGGAAGGAGGACTTCAGTGAGGATTCCAACTTCTTCTCAGAAGGATCTTTAAACACTTGTACATTATCCACCGGACATGTCCGGTTTTTATTTACACAAGAAATAGCCGCATCTACCGCAGGCAGGCTCCATTTCTTTAAAAAAATTTCCTCCATAGGATAAAGAATGTTAAACTTTTTTGGAGGTGAGAAACGCTTATCTGGATGTTGCCAGTCTGCGTACATTAGATCCTCTAGTAACGGATGAACCGGGAAGGAGCATGCACCTTGCAGGGATCTTAATGATCCTAGGGAGGAGACAGGTGATTCTGTTACCTCCGAAGAGGGTAACTTAAATGCAGATCGCACTGCTCCTGCATAGCATTGTACCTGTGACTTTAAAATCTGGGATACCGAAAAAGGCTCATCCGATATCCCTGATCCGTCTGACTCCTCATCCTCTGCTGATGTAGCCTCCTCCTCATCCTCCTCCTCCTCAGGTACTTCTGAAGGGAGGTCCAATACTGGAGGAGATCTGCTTCGCTTATTGTCCTTTTTAGAGGACTTAGCGATTAAGGTAGCAATTTTCTCCTCCAGATTATTTAGGGCAGCTGACAAAGTGTCCTCAGTGACATATGCAGGCCCAGGCTTCACTGGGGAAGCCGCCATACCTGACAGAGGTAATGGCTCATCCTGTACAGGTGCATTTGGCAACACAGGAGAGGAAGGTACCGAGTCAGCACAGCTAGAGCCTCCTGTCTCAGGCAGCGGTGCTTTCTTATCTCTTTTTGTCCGCATTACTTCCCCTGGAAGGCTTACTGTTTAGACAAAATACAAGGTACCTAAATGCATATACTACCGTGCTTAGTTTAGCAATTTACATTAAGTATGCAACTTTTAACACATATCTATGCATAACATGGATGTCTTCTAGGAAGTACCCAGTCCAACCACATGGAGTCTTACGTCCCTGTATAGCTGCTGTGTTTCTCTGCCAGGAACAAGAGAACAAACAAGCTTGCTTGCTGCTGCAGTGCTCTCACACTGACAGTCTTTAAACTTGGCGCCGTTTCTGTGCCTGCGCGCGCCCACGTGCCCGTCTTCGGCCCCCCCCCTCCGATAAAGTGCGCTCCCACGCGCGCACGCGGCTCTTTAGCGCTATGGCGGTGGCCATAGTGAGAGAGGACTCTCACCAGCCTCTGTTCCCACTTACCTGCATCTGCAGGTGTCTGGTTGGCCACCGAAAGGAGGAGCGGGGTGCCCAAGCAAGCTCAGCAGCGGAGGGACGAGCAGTGTTCTTCGCCGAAGCCGACACTGAATCAGAGTGAGGTGAGTACATTCAGCTCTTTACTCCCCCCAGTGGCGGAAAAAGAGAAGACATCCACTTTTTTCTTGAAAAGGTCCTAAACCTAGTTTTGGACCCTCTAATCTTACCTTATCCTCGCCGCAGGTTTTTTCTGCTGAAAATTTTCAGACAGATACCAAACTTCACCCCTCACGGCGGGCTATGTGTGCCAACCTTCAGGGATATGGGTTCCTATTTAAAGGATACCTCTCCCCTGGGCCTTGTATAAGACTCTTACCAGGACTTTTAGCGAAATAGCGAAAGTGCTGGATCTTAGAGCCCAGTCCTCCGAAGAGAGACATTACAGGCGACGCCTCATGGATGAGGCCCGGATCCCATCCAGTTTTGGCTTAACTTGTAGGCGTCTTGGATGGGTCCGAAAGCATAGCTCTTTTACCCCCAGAGGGTCTCTTTGGTAGAGCTTTCCTTTAGCACCTCCTAACGCGTCCAACACCTTTCGACACTGGCGGAAAAACTGAGGTACTCCCCTGATGGGAGGGGTTATATGGAGGGGAACTGTCTTCCATTGGTTGTGCCAGTGTCCAATCACCGCTGGTGACCCTTAACCCATTATGTAATGACTAGCTCTGTGTCCCGTGGTGTACGATAAAGAAAGTCAGCAGCTACAAAAAGTGTAGCTGCTGACTTTTAATAAACAGACACTTACCTGCTCCATAGTCCAGCGATGCGGCCGCCTGGAGCATCGCTCCTCTCCCCCTCCTCTCCACCGGCGCCTCCATTGCCACTCTGGGCACCCGGCTGTGACAGCTTTCGGCTTCACGGCCAGGCACGTACTGCGCATGCGCGAGTCACGCTGCGCTCTTGGAGTGGACAGGTGATCTTCTGGGACCTGTCACGTGTCCCACGAGATCGCCTAGAGGAAGGGGTCACCTAGGTAGAGAGGAGGAGTCGCCTAGGCGGCCCGTAGGCGGAAGGAGGAAGTGGGACAGAAGCCCCCACTCCCTCCCCCCCAAAGAAATTACATGCCAAATGTGGCATGTAAGGGGGAGAGGAGTGCTTAAAGCGGAAGTTCCACTTTTGGGTGGAACACTGTTTTAAGGCTTACCTTTGCCGGGGAGCCGGCGCCCTCTTCTGGTGGGGGCAGAGCTGCTACAAGCAGTCACTGATGGCCCAGAGGGCTTCCCTTGCCTGCTCTCACTGCCCACCCACCTCCGACATCTCCTTCCCAGTTTGACAGCTGTGTTGCAGGCTTGATCTGGCACCCTTTCCTTACCGCCGGTGAGTGGACGGGGCGTGTGGGGCAGCTGGCTGTAACGGTTTCAGTTTCTTTTACCCTCCCCCACAAAGAGAGACACAGTTTTGTCTTCAGTTTTTGCATTCCCTTCTGTTTCTCCCTGTGCTACCACCCAGCCTAGGATGAGAATTCCCAGGTCACTGTATCTCCCATCACCCCCACCTTCCTGCACTGTCCTTCCCTAGTGAGCCGCTGCCCATCACATGCATATGGTGGTCAGGTGACAGACAGACGGTGATGCGGCCTTTCTGCCTTGGGTCTGTGTCCTACTGGGGATGGGTCCACATGCCTTCTGCTGTGATGCATAAAGTGCCCCCCCTCATCTGCGGGGACGGGACCTTCAATGTGGGCACCGCAGGGTAGAGGGGAGGGAGAGAGAACGAGCACACGTCCGCTCTCCTCCCCATCTTGTTCCTGATCCAGAAGCGATGTGTACGATGTCACTTCCAGATCCCTGTTGACAGTTTCCCCAGGAAAGAATATAATGCAGTGCGATCTGTAATACATTACATTCAGTGGAGCACAGGGGAGACATGCACAAAAAACGCAGGTACAAACATAAACGCACGCGTTGGGGCGGCCTACGCGTGAAACCGCAGATTGCCATACACCTTACATATCTGCGCACAAACTGGCTCCTAACTTTTTTTTAGCTGGCTCCTAGATTCAACGCAAATTTGTCAAGCCCCAACATACTAGTGTTACTCACCATCATGCTAGGCCACAGGTGTCAAACACAAGGCCCGCGAGCTGAATCCGGCCCTCCATGCCATTTCATGTGGCCCTCGCACCTCTCCTGCAGCTGCAGGAGAGCTCCAGCCCTCCTCTGGTCCTCCTCCAGACCCTTACTTTCTGCTTTCAAGCAATGCATCCAGCAGCAGCATAAGGAAAGGGGAGGTGCACTGTGATGTAAGGGAGAGTGGGGGACTCAACTTCTGATGGTGGGGTGGCTCTTGATATCTAATATATAGGGAGGGGATGCGCTGGACATCTAATCTTACAGATACAACTGGCCCTTTTGAGAACAATCATAACGCTGATGCGGCCCACGATGAAATAGAGTTTGACACCTCTATGCTAGGCCTTCAGGAAGACTCAAGCTCCTCTCCAGTCAGTCCCTTTTAGTCCTACAATAATGCACCGGGCTGCTGACGGGCACCATGATGAGCACTGGCAGGCAGAATGCATTTGGCAAGTCACACACACACACATTTGGCAAGTCGCAGTACATCTTCTTCAACACAAGGTGTCCTCAGTCTTCCAGGAGCAGTGACAACTCAGCGTTGGAGGGCTTCATTTTACAGGTAAGTTTGTCATAATGGTGTTGATTTACTAAAGGCAAATGTACTGTGCACTAGCTCCAGAGCTTAGTAAATGGGGTAAAGCTTTAGTTTGCAAAGAATACCCAATCACATGCAAGGAAAATTTAAAAAAAAAAAAAAATTTTTTGCTTGCACATGTTTGGAAGATAGAAATCAGCAGAGCTTCACCCATTTCAGAGCTTCCCCTAAAGCCTTGTACACACGACCGGTTTTCTCATCAAGAAACGACAAGAAAACTGTTGGGAGAGCTTTCTTGTCGAGAAAACCGTTCTTGTGTATGGTTTCTCGTCGAGAAAACTGGCGGGAATCTCGACGAGAAAAATAGAGAACCTGCTCTCTATTTTCTCGTCAGGATTCTCGCCGGTCGTGTGTATGCTTTTCCGAGATTTAAAAAAGCCGTGCATGCTCAGAATCAAGTATAAGACGGGAGCGCTCCTTCTGGTAAAACTAGTGTTCGTAATGGAGATAGCACATTTGTCACGCTAAAACGAACTGAAAGCACGAAGACTGAAAAGCGCGAATCGTCTCTCCCCAAACTTTTACTAACACGCAGTAACACGAGATCAGCAAAAGCAGCCCAAGGGGTGGTGCCATTGGAATCGAACTTCCCCTTTATACTGCTGTCGTACGTGTTGTACGTGACCGCGCTTTACAACGACGAGATTTGGAATTGACAGTGTGTATGCAAGGAAAGCTTGACAAGAATCTTGTCGAGAAAAACAACAGTTTTTTTAACGACGAGATTCTCGGTCGTGTGTACGAGGCTTTAGATATAGAGCTGTCACTGCCCCTGGAAGACTGAGGGCACCTTGTGTTGGAGAAGATGTACTGAGGGGGCTAGTGATGCAGAGGAGATACGTTTTTAGCCCAGAGCTCCAACCAGAGCGCGTGCGACTTGCCAAATGCATTCTGCCTGCCAGTGCTTATCATGGTGCCCATCAGCAGCCTGGTGCATCATCAAGTATATTTGCCTTTAGTAAATCAACCTCAGTGTGTTATTATGTGGTGCATACTAGCACATTATGGCAAAAGCTTCCTGGGGCCCATCGAGAAAAAAAAAAAGAAGTGAAGTGAAGTGAGTCATGCGCCCTCCATCTAAAAGGGTGTCACCGTGGCACCCTGCACTTATCAGGCAAGGGGACGCAGAGGGTGGTTTTAATAATATGTCATCCCCATTCTCTGAATTGCCGATCACCTACCACCAGATGATCCAGAGCAGAAAAGGACCCCTCTAATCACCCATGCAATCAGATTTGCCTGAAGATGTCAAAAAATAAAAAAAACTTGGGGGGGGGGGGGGTTTGGAGGCGTGGAGAACAAGCAGGGGGAGTACTGCGAGTAGGGGGTGCGGGGACATTAGAGTGTAAGCTCCTCTGGTACAAAGACTGATGTGACTGGCTCAGTGTTCTCTGTAAAGCGCTGCGGTATATGTCAGAGATATATAAATGTATAATAATAGTGTGTGACTGTGGGGGGACATTAGAGTGTAAAGCTCCTTTGGTACAGAGACTGATTTGACTGGCCCAGTGCTCTCTGTACAGCACTGTGGTATATGTCAGAGCTATATTAATATATAAAGTCTGGGGACATTAGAGTGTAAGCTCCTTTGGTGCAGAGACTGATGTGACTGGCCCAGTGCTCTCTGTACAGCACCGCGGTATATGTTAGAGCTATATAAATGTATAAAGTCTGGGGACATTAGAGTGTAAGCTCCTCTGGTACAGAGACTGATGTGACTGACTCAGTGTTCTCTGTACAGCATATGTCATAGCTATATAAATGAGGAGAGTGTGTGAGGGTCTGAGGTGGGAACTAGTACGGAGTTGGACTTTAAAGTGGGGTTCCACCCGCATTTTTTTTTTAAAGTCAGCAGCTACAAACACTGTAGCTGCCGACTTTCAATAAGGACACTTACCTGTCCTAGGCACCCGCGATGTCAGCCCCCCCGAGGCCGATCCCTCGATCCTGGCAGGTCCCGGCGCCTCCATCCTCACTAAGGGAAATAGGCAGTGGAGCCACGCGGCTTCACTGCCCGTTTCCTACTGCGCATGCTTTGTGAATGGGCAGCTGCTCTCTGGGATACACACAGTTCCCAGAAGGCAGCGTGCCACATTCCCCAGAAGACACCGCAAGGAGGACGAGGAAGAAGACCTGCCGTGGTATAGGAAGAGGCAGATTAGGAAGATCCGCATAGCAACCGCCTGAGTAAAAAAAATTTTTTTTTGGCAGGATTTTGGTGTATTTTTTTTTTTTTTAGGGTGGACCTCCACTGTAAGCGCAGATAAAATTACAATAGTTGCAAAGCCAATGACACACGTGACATAAAACAAATATCCACCTACAAGCATCCTGGTAGACACACATGCCATAGTGAAATTTACTTCTAACTATATAGAACCAGCAGGACAAAAGGAACAGGTAATCAGGAAGATCCGGCAGAGCGGGGTCAGGAATGCAGAACAGAATGTAGTATACAGGAGCGGAGCCATGAACACATACACTATAAATACAGGAACAAAGTAATGCAGCACTTGGGAAAAATGCTGAGGTCCTGAGCAATGAGCCTGCAGCAAGGACTGGCTACTTAGTCTCCCTATAGGCAGCATCAGATGGAAAAACTCTGCCAGGAGACACCCGCAGGTGGGCATTGGGATTGCACAACTCCATTCCAGTAGCCACAATGCTCCCCCCGGTCCCTGACAAACAGCAGTGCATTACCTCCCGCGAGTCCGTACTGTTCTCTGCCTGCCTCTGTTGGATGAATTTCCACAATACTTTGGTTTGCTGGGTGTCACAGACGTCTCAGGACAAGAACCTGCAAGCACACATACAAGATGGGGGTATATAAAGGGTTAGTACACCCAAAACATGATTATTATTATAATTATACAGGATTTATATAGCGCCAACAGTTTACGCAGCGCTTTACATATAAAAGGGAGACAATACAGTTATAATACAATAAAATACAAGAGGATTAAGAGGGCCCTGCTCAGAAGAGCTTACAATCTAATAACGTGGGGCAGGTTATGATATGTTACTGAATGCTATTAATGGTTATTATGAGGGGTTCCCACCATCCCTTTGCTGAGTTACTGGGTCTGTACAGCTTCTCTGCCCATTATGAGAGGCTCCCACATCATGAGCTGAGTTCCTGGCTCTGTACACCTGCAATGTGCCTACTATTAAGGGTTTACACCATCTCTGTGTTTGAGTTATCCACTCTGCATACCTGCTGTGCTCATTAAAAAGTGGTTCCCACAATCCCTGTGCTGAGTTCCCAAGTCTGTATACCTGCTCTGCCCACTATGAGGGGTTCCCACAATCCCTGTGCTGAGTTCTCAGGTCTGTATACCTGCTGTGCCCATTATGAGGGGTTCCCACCATCCCTGTGCTGAGTTCCCAGGTCTGTACATCTGCTGTATCCATTATGAGAAGATCGCACCGATTCTGCAATGAGTTGCTTCCTCTGCATGCCTGCTGTGCCCATTATGAGGGGTTTCCACCATCCATGGACTAAGTTGCTGGATCTGTACACCTGCTGTACCCATTATGAGGAGATCCCACCAACCATGCATTCAGTTGCTGGCTCTGCGTGCCTGCTCTGCCCATTATGAGGGGTTCCCACCATCCCTGTGCTGAGTTCCCAGGCCTGTACATCTGCTGTGTCCATTATGAGGGGTTCCCACCATCCCTGTGTTGCGTGGCTGGCTCTGCATGCCCATTATATGAGGGGTTCCCACCATCCCTGTGTTTGAGTTATCAACTCTGCAAACCTGTTGTGCTTAATAAAAAGTTCCCACCATCCCTGTGCTAAGTTCTCAACTTTGAATACCTGCTGTGAGCTCCTGGGTCAGCACACCCAGTATGCCCTTAATGAGTTTCCCACCATCCCTGTTGGGTTTTTCATTGATGGAGCACGTACAGAGGAAGGTTTAACTACTCCATAGTGAGTGGGAACAAAGCCAAAAACAATAGCACACGGATGTTGCACATGGAACCGCCCTGAAATATAGAAAGCCAGCAGAGGACCCCTCCTGTAAATTAAACCACATGAGCAGACTGGCCGGGCACTTGTCTGTCCTTCCACACTCACCAGAGGACACCGGGCTCTCTCCTTGCTGGCTGTCGCCCTCTCCAGGCTGTAGGGGGGTGGGAGGACTCGATGGCGATGTGACGGGGTGGCTGCGTTTACGTGACTGGGTTGCAGATAGCACCATGCGGACTGTGCGGCTGAGGCATGGGGTGCGGGGAGAAGGCTGGGACATGACCTGCTGCAGCCTCTCCTTTATCCTTTCCTCTCTAGGATCCCTACAGACAGAGGGGAAAATGGTCAATTCAGACAAACCCCTCGGGGGTGTAAACATAAGATCCCAGCCTATCAGGAGTCTAGGAACGGATGACATCACTGGAAGATGAATCTAACCGTGCAGGACCTCTGCTAAGAATTATTTGCATATTCAATGGCTACAACTCATTGACTGCACTATCATTTCAGCTAATCTACAACACACTCTGAAAAAAGTATTTTACCCCCTTTATGACCACCCAACACATATGCGTGGTGGCAAATGGGTGGGCTTTACCGCTCACACGCCACACATACTCTCTGCTAGGCGCCTGATGTTTATGTGCTGACAGCGCATTTACTCTGAGAAAGCAGCACAAAGGCCAAACAGTCTCAGTCCAGGCTAAAGAATGGTAGTTGGAAGGACCGGTATCCGATCATGTGACCGCTGGGGGCAATAGTCAGATGATCGCCAATCCTTCCCATGTCCCCAGGCAGTCCAACCTTTTCGCTGCCACAGACGTTTTTGCAGACATGCTTAACCACTTAAGGACCGAGCCTCTTTTTCAGATTTGTTGTTTACAAGTTAAAAACAAGTTTTTTCGCTAGAAAGGTACTTAGAACCCCCAAACATTATACATTTTTTTTCTAACACCCTAGAGAATAAAATGGCGGTCGTTGCAATACTTTATGTCACACCGTATTTGTGCAGCGGTCTTATAAGCGCACTGTTTTTTGGAAAAAAATAGGATTTTTATAACAGCTTACCTGTAAAATCCTTTTCTTGGAGTACATCACGGGACACAGAGCGACATAGTCATTACTAATGGGTTATATAGATACCGTCAGGTGCTGGCACTGGCAACTTCCAAAACCGGAAGTACCCTCCCCTATATAAGCCCCTCCCATCCGGGAGCACCTCAGTTTTGTAGCAAAGCAATAAGTGTCCCCAAAGAGGGGCGGGAGCTCTGTGTCCCGTGATGTACTCCAAGAAAAGGATTTTACAGGTAAGCTGTTATAAAAATCCTATTTTCTTTCTCGTACATCACGGGACACAGAGCGACATAGTCATTACTAATGGGATGTCCTAAAGCAATGCCCAATGAGGGGGGGGATACACCATATATAAGCTGAGCGCTATCAGACATGAGGATCTTTTGCGGCCTGCAACACACTGCGCCCAAAGGCGACATCCTCCTGACTTCTAACGTCCACCTGGTAGAACCTAGTAAACGTGTGTACTGAAGACCATGTTGCGGCCTTACAGATTTGAGCCAGGGAGGCCTGGTGATGCACTGCCCATGAAGTTCCAACTGCTCTCGTGGAGTGCGCTCTAACTTTGAACGGAGGCGGTCTCCTTCTCAAGCCATAGGCTTGTATTATGACCTGTCGAATCCACTTGGCTAAAGTAGATTTTGACGCTGCCTGACCCTTTCTGGGGCCTTCCGGCAGAATAACCAAAGTATCCGTTCTGCGAATCTGAGCAGTGGCCTTTAGATAAGCTTTAACTGCTCTTACTACATCCAAAGAATGCAATACCTTTTCCTCTACCGAAGTAGGTTTGGGGAAAAAAGAAGGAAGAACCACATCTTGGTTCAAATGAAACCTCGATACCACCCTAGGAAGAAAGGCTGGATGAGGACGTAACACTACTCTATCCTTATGGATAACCAGATATGGCTCCTTACAGGACATAGCTGCTAATTCCGACACTCTTTTAGCCGAACAAATGGCTACTAGAAAAATCAATTTCCTGGTGAGAAGCACCAAAGAAATATGCTGTAATGGTTCAAATGGTTGTTTCTGTAGAACCGACAGAACCAAGTTTAGATCCCATGGACATATGGGAATATTAACCGGAGGACTAATACGCATCACTCCTTGTATAAAGGCTTTGACTAGTGAATGCGAAGCCAAGGGCCTTTGAAAAAATATTGACAAGGCCGAAATCTGACCCTTGATAGTACTCAAGGCAAGCTTCCTATCTACAGCCCATTGTAGGAAGTCCAGAATCCTACCTATTACGTACTTATGTGGATGCCATTTCTTGGCCTCACACCACGCGATGTACGCCTTCCAGATTCTATATTAGATCTGCCTGGATACCGGCTTCCTGGCATTGATCATGGTAGATACCACAGGATTAGAGAGCCCTCTCTTTTTTAGAATGTGGGCTTCCATAGCCAGGTCGTCAAACCTAGGGCTGGTAAGGAAGGGTGGTATATCGGTCCTTGCGAAAGCAGGTCCGGACGACGTGGGAGAGTCCAAGGACTCCCCACTGAAATTTTACAATCTCCGCGTACCACGCTCTTCGGGGCCACGCTGGAGCCACCGGAATCACTGGTTTCTTTTCTACCCTGATTCTGCGGAGTAATCGAGGTAACCATTGTGGCGGTGTGAATGCATATATCAGCTTGAACTGATCCCAAGGGAACACTAGGGCATCCGAGCCGCAAGCTAGGGGATCCCTTGTCCGAGAGACAAACCTGTCCCCCTTTGCGTTGAATCTGGATGCTAGAAGATCTACATCCGATGTTCCCCACCGCTGACATATTGTCCAGAAAACCTCGGGGTGAAGGGACCCTTCCTCTGGGCCTAATTGCTGGCGACTTAGAAAGTCCGCCTTCCAATTCTCCACTCCTGGAATGAATACCGCAGATATGGCTGGGACATATTTTTCTGCCCATTTCAGGATGTAATTTACTTCCCTCTGGGCTGCACGACTCCTGGTGCCCCCCTGATGATTGATATATGCCACTGCTGTGGCATTGTCTGATTGAATTCTGACAGGGGACCCTTGGAGTTTGGATGTCCATGCTACTAGGGCATACCGGGCTGCTCGTATCTCTAAGAGATTGATGGGCAGGGCCTTTTCTGCATCCGACCATCTGCCCTGGAGAGACCATTGCTCCAGTACTGCTCCCCAGCCTATAAGGCTGGCATCTGTAGTGACCACCTTCCAAGAAATCAGACTGAAGGATTTCCCTTTTTCCAGATTCTGGGGAACCAACCACTAACGGAGGCTCTTGCGAACGGAAGGGGACAAGGACATTGTAAGTCTAGGGCCTGAACTTTTTTGTTCCAGGCTGACAGTATGGCCCCCTGCAAATTCCTTGAATGGAATTGACCGTAGGGTACTGCTTCGAATGATGCCACCATTTTTCCCAGCAGCCTCATGCACAGGCGTATGGACGGCTGTCTTTTTTGTACCCACTAAGTGTATCAAATCTTTCAAAGACAACACCTTTCCTCGAGGCAAGAATATTTTTCTCTGGCCTGAATCCAACCTTAGCCCCAAGTATTCCAGACTTTTGACTGGTTTTTAGGGCTGACTTTTCTCGGTTGATAATCCAACCGTGAGATTCCAGATACTTGATTGTCTTGTGAACGACCACTTCTAGTTTTTTCACTGAGTGGTCTATCAGCAACAAGTCATCTAGATATGCCATTATCATTACACCTTGTGTTCTTAGATTGGCCAATAAAGGGCCAGAATTTTTGTAAACACTCGTGGTGCTGTGGCCAAACCGAAGGGTAAGGCTCTGAACTGAAAATGGCGCCCTTCTACTGCAAAGCGTAGAAACTTTTGGTAGACTGGAAAGATGGGAATGTGCAGATAAGCATCTTTGATGTCGATCGCGGCTAACCAATCCTCCCCTTGTAGGGCAGTGGCCACCGATCGGATCGACTTCATCGGAAAGTCCTGATATACAGGAATTTGTATAGCCCTTTTAGAATTAATATGGGCCTCCCGTCCGCGTTTGCTTCGGGACTGTAGAGAGGTTTGAGTAAAACCCGAACCCTCATTCTTCCAGGGGAACCTCCATAATTACTCCTTGGAGCAATAGTTGTTCTAGTGCCAACAGGAGGGATCCTCTCTTCCGGGGATCCCTTGGCACGTTTGACCTCAAAAATGGGAAGGAGGAGAGTCTCTTAACTCCAATCTGTATCCCCAACATACTGCGGAGAGCACCTATCTGTCTTGATCGCGTCCCGCCAGGTCTCTTGTGAACAACTGGAGTCCTCCCCCCACCCGACTGAGTGGGGGCAACCCTTCAATGAATTTAACTTTGGGGGAGGTTTTGTACCTCCCCTGACCCAGGGTTTCTCATTACCCTGCTATTGTCCCTGTTTTTTACCCCCGGGAATTGACCGAGGAGGCCGTCGGAACTGTTACACAGCCGATGCCCCAGGGACTGGAGAAGCAGGCCTCTTAAAGAGGGACCTCTAACTCTGTTTTTAACCGGCAAGAGCGTATTTTTACCGCTGGAAATTTTCTGGATATATTTGTCCAGGTTTTCCCTGAATAAGCGTTCACCATGAAATGGGACGCTAACCAGCCATTCCTTACAGGGAGCTTCAGCAGACCAGTTTTTGAGCCATAGAAGCCTACGCATATGTACTCTAGACAGCGTAAGGCGGGAGGCCTGATGGACTGAATCCTTTATGGCGTCAACCGCAAAGCCTAAGGCTCTAGGTAGATCAGCTAGGGCAAGGCCTGCTGATCTGTCAAGTCCCTCAAGACCTGTTTTAACTGATCCTTCACTGCTTAGCAGACCCCAATAGCTGCTACTGCTGGTTGTGTCACCAAGCTTGCTGTAGAAAGAAGCAGACTTTCATAAGGACTCCAATCTTTTATCTATTGGGTTCTTGAACATTTGGACATTATCCACTGGACATGTCAGTGATTTATACATACAAGAGATGGCTGCGTCCACTGTAGGGACCTTCCATTTTTTTTTTTTTTTTGATGAACTTATCCTCCATGGGATAGACCACCGGAAATCTCTTGGGGGAATAATATTTTCTCAGGACGTTCCCAATCCTGGTAAATAAGCCCTTTCAGTAAAAGGGTGAAGTGGAAAAGAACAGACAGTCTGGGGGCTTCTAGCGACCCCAACGAGGATACAGTAGTGGTTGATGGTTCCGCAAGGTGCATTTTTAATGCCGATCGGACCATGTTAGTCAGAGACTGAACCCATAATCTTTCAGCTTGAGCTGCTGAGAAAGGTTCCTCCACTGTTGATTCCTCTATAACAGAATCAACCTCATCCTGATCCCCTTCAGGCAGGTCGATCCCTGTATGGGACTGTTGCTCTGCTAACAGGCACTCTGAAGGAGGAGACGGAGATCGGCGTGCTTTCCCTGACAGGGAGGCAGCGATCAATGTTGACAATCTCTCTCTAATCCTCCCAGAGCTGAGGAAAAAACCTCCTCTGTTACATACACAGGAGCAGGTGACTGAGGACAGCCACAGTACCAAGTACCCCTGCGGGGTCTCTATGGTCACTTACCTCTGAACTTCAGGGGAGACTGGTGCAGCAGAAGCATGCCCACCTCAGAGCCCGATGAGACCCCCTTCGCTTCCTGGAAGATTCAGTTCCGGAGCTTCTGGACGGCATATTCTTAAGCCTAAAGCTGAGGTATTCCAGCCGTAATACACCACTTTTACTGAGAATAGTCTAGCACAATTGCTGCTATATCACAGTTGGTGTCTACTAAAGTGCCTTTCTAGGGGATGCCTGCATCAACCGCCTCTGTGTGCCTTTATCTGTTGCTAGCTCTGTCTGTGCATTCAATAGCCAGCTATAATGTGCTTTAAAACACGCTGGACGCCCGCACATGCGCAGCAGCGCCGCGGCGCACACCTGAGCGTCATCCACCCGCTCCGCCCCTTTTTTCAGATCGCCTCTATGAATAGAGGCGCGTGCACGCGCACGCGCGCGGGCACGTGCGCCTTCGGCGCCCTTTTTTAAAAACAATAAGGAGCTAGACGGGAGCCAGGGCCCCCTTTGCCGCAGGGCCCGGGGATGGATGAGCGCAGCAACAGGGCAGAGGAGACAGCTTCCCAGCAGAGAACATACCAACTGCCTGGATTTGATTCTGGAAGAAAAAAATCCACATTACAAGAAAAAGAACCATAGCGGCCTCTAGTGTCTAACACAGGTACCGCGGTCTTACATTTTTTTTATTTTTTTTTTCTTGCCTACTATTAAAATTTTTACATTTTCTCAGTAGTAACAGGCATACACAGAATATTAGCGGGAATACCTTAGGTAACAGGCAGAAAGACAAAATAGGCTTGGGGGTCCCTCAATAGAACCAAGTTCCTGAGGGCCCCCACTTACCTTTTCCTCGCCGCAGGACTTTGTTTGGTCCACAGAAGCCCAAACTTCACCTATCACGGCAGGCATTGTAATCAAACCTTCAGGGACCGGGTTCCCAAGGATTCCACTCCCCTGGACCTGTATAGCACCCTGCACAGAAAACATCTTGGTCGTGGGTATGACCAGAGCTCTGGATCCCAGGGTCCAGCTCTCCTAAGAGAAGCATTACAGGCAAAACCTTGCTCTTCTCTGCAAGGCCCGGGTACCGACCGTTTAGCTATGAAGCTTTTTTGGTCGGATCCGGAATAGCTTACTGAGGCCCAAAAGAACCTGTACGCAAGCTCAGTGAAAAACACATGTTTCTTCTTGGCCAACACCTTAGACACTGGCAAAAAACTGAGGTGCTCCCGGATGGGAGGGGCTTATATAGGGGAGGGTACTTCCGGTTTTGGAAGTTGCCAGTGCCAGCACCTGACGGTATCTATATAACCCATTAGTAATGACTATGTCGCTCTGTGTCCCGTGATGTACGAGAAAGAAATACACTTTTTTTAATTAAAAAATAAGACAACACAAATTTTTTTTATATTGTGAAAGATGATGTTACGCCGAGTAAATTGATATCCAACATGTCAAGCTTCAAAATTGTGCCCGCTCGTGGAATGGCGACAAACTTTTACCCTTAAAAATCTTCATAGGCGACGTTTAAAAAATTCTACAGGTTGCATGTTTTGAATTAGAGGGCTAGGGCTAGTATTATTGCTCTAACGATCATGGCGATACCTCACTTGTGTGGTTTGAACAACATTTTCACATGCGGGCGCTGCTCACGTATGTGTTCGCTTCTGCACGCGAGCTCGGCGGGACGGGGCGAGTTTAAATTTTTATTTTTATTTTACCTTTTATTTTTTACACTGTTCTTTTTTAAAAAAAAAAAAATGTGTCACTTTTATTCCTATTACAAGGAATGTAAACATCCCTTGTAATAGAAAAAAGCATGACAGGTCCTCTTAAATATGAGATCTGGAGTCAAAAAGTTCTCACATCTCAAATTTACACTAAAATGCAATAAACAAAAGAAAAAAAAAATGTCCCTTTAAGAGCTCTGGGCGTAAGTGACGTTTTGACGTCATATCCGCCCTGCTATGGTATGGAGACGGGTGGGGGTCATCTTCCTTTCACTCGTCTCCATACCCAGCACGAGAGAGGACCCGATCGCCTCCGGTAAGCGGCGGAGGGCACGGGAGATTGGCAGGAGGGCTCCTCCCCCGCCACCAACTGTGATCTCACGGCGAATCCACCACAGAGACCACCATTATCGGAAACTGGACCGCCTGAAGACGAGGATATCTGGGTTATGGTAGCTAGCTGCGAAGACAGAAAAGGGTCGGGACTGGGTACTGCATATGAAAAAAGGTGTTCAAATCACACATGTGAGGTATCGCCGCGATCGTCAGAGCGAGAGCAATAATTCTAGCCATAGACCTCCTCAGTACCTCTAACCTGGTAACCGTAAAAAAACTTTAAAGCGTCGCCTACGGAGATTTTTAGGTACCGTAGTTTGTCGCCATTCCTCGAGTGCGTGCAATTATAAAGCGTGACATGTTTGGTATCTAATTACTCGGCGTAACATCATCTTTCACATTATACAAAAAAATTGGGCTAACTTTACTTTTTCATTTTTTTAAATTCATGAAAGTCAATTTTTCCAAAAAAGTTGTGTTTAAAACACAGCTGCACAAATACCGTGTGACATAAAATATTGCAACAATCGCCATTTTATTCTCTAGGGTCTCTGCTAACAAAATATATATAATGTTTGGGGGTTCTAAGTAATTTTCTAAGTAAAATATGGATTTTAACTTTAACACCAAAATGTCATGAAAGGGATAAATATTATTTGTGTTGTAATAAAACTTGGCAGGCTGCCTGGATTTTGTTTATCCAGCTGTGAGAACTCTCTGCACTTGCTAGAAAGATCTTGACATGCTGTTTTGAAGATCGGGAACGGAAAAAGATCGCGATTTTGATTCTTCACGATTAATTGTGCAGCTCTATGTTGACGCTATATAAATCCTGTAAAATAATAATAATAATCACAGGTGTATTTTAACCACTTCTCCACCAAGGACGTCATATGACGTCGCTGACTTTAGGGGGGAATATCTGAATGATGGGTGCAGCTACAGGCATCATTCTGTTCTTCTGGCGATTCTGCGCACCATAATAATGATCATAGCGGCAGTTCCGCCGCTTGATCGTTCTTATAAGTGGCAGGAGGGGACACCAGTGCTTCTCCGGGCTCTCCCGTGCCATCGGGGGCCCAGAGATCGAATCGGCTGGCGTCGGCTCATCTCTATGACCATCAGAGTCCCGGGCGCGACGTTGTGACGTCACGCCCGGTACCCGGAAGTAAACAAAGCCGCAATTGCAGCTGTCAACATGAGATCAGTGAATTTTTTTTCACCGATCTCATGCTTTCCAGCCTGGAGGAGAGATGTTGGGGGAGGGGGAGGTCTTATTGACCCCGCATCTCTCAATAAAGAGGACCTGTCACACACCATTCCTATTAAAAGGGAGGTTTACATTCCTTGTAATAGGAATAAAAGTGATCAAAAAAAAAAAAAAAGGAAAAACGCCGCCCCTGTCCCCGGTAGCTCGCGCTCAGAAGCGAACACGCATGCAAGTCCCACCCACATATGTAAACGCCGTTCAAACCCCACATGTGAGGTATCGCCGCATGCGGTAGAGTGCGAGCAACAATTCTAGCACTAGACCTCCTCTGTAACTCGAAAATAGTAACCTGTAAAAAAATGGAGATTTTTAAGTACCGAAGTTTGGCGCCATTCCATGCGTGTGCGCAATTTTAAAGCATGACATGTTAGGTATCTATTTACTCGGCGTAACAGCATCTTTCACATTATACAAAAAAATGAGGCTAACTTTACTGATTTGTTATTTTTTAATTTGTGAAACCGTTTTTTTTCCCCCAAAAAAATTATTGCGCAAATACCGTGCAAGATAAAAAGTTGCAATGACCGCCATTTTATTCCCTAGGGCATCTGCTAAAAAATTATATATATATATATATAATGTTTGGGGGTTCTGATTAATTTTCTAGCAAAAAAATGATGATTTTTTACGTGAAGGAGAGAAGTGCCAGAATAGGCCCGGTGGAGAAGTGGTTAAATGATAGAGACAGAATATCAACCAAAAATCCAGAAAAAATAAAAAATAAAAAACACGATAAAAATGTTATACAGGTGATACTCAAAAAATTAGCTGTAAGCCATAATCATCACAATTATGACAGATCACGGCTTGAACTATCTTGTTTGCATGTAATGAGTCTCATTCATATATTAGGTTCACCTTTTAAGTTGCATTTGTGAAATAAATTAACTTTTGCACGATATTCGATTTTTTTCGAGTTTCACCTGTAAATTGAGTTGCAGTTCAGTGAGTAAAATAAGTATTTGTTCCCCTACCAACCAACAATAATTCTGGCTCCCCCAGACTGGCTACAGTAGGTGCTCATGTGGTACACAGATTAGTCCTGTCAATATAAGAAGGTTCTCCTAACGACAACTCGTTATGTGTATAAAAGACACCTGTTCACAGAATCTCTCTTTCACTCAAACCTCACCATCATGGGGGAGACCAAAGAGCTGTCAAAGGATGTCGGGGACAAGATTGTAGACCTGGACAAGGCTGGAATGGGCTACAAGACCATCAGCAAGAAGTTTCGTGAGAAGGAGACAACTGTTGAAGCGATTATTCACAAATGGAAGAAATACAAAATAACCATCAATCGCCCCCTCAGTCTGGAGCTCCATGCAAGATTTCACATCATGGGGTAAGGACTACACAAGCTCCTCCTGTGTAGTTCTGGGCTGATCCCTCACTTTTCTCATGATCGTCCTTACTAGGGATGAGCTCCGGCGTGTTCGCATTGAACACGTGCAGAGCCCGCCAGGAAGTCGGCACCGCGCTGCGCTAATGACAGGCAGGGAGACATTTCCTGATGCTCGGCTGCAGAGATCGGGAAATGTCTCCCTGCCTGTGATTAGCGCAGCGCGGTGCCGACTTCCTGGCGGGCTCTGCACGTGTTCAATGCGAACACGCCGGAGCTCATCCCTATTAAGGACGATCATGAGAAAAGTGAAGGATCAGCCCAGAACTACACAGGAGGAGCTTGTGAATGATCTCAAGGCAGTTGGGATCACAGTCACCAAACAAACAATTGGTTACACAATACGCCGCCATGGATTAAAATCCTGCAGGTCCCCCTCCTCAAGAAGGTACATGTACAGCCCGTCTGAAGTCTGCCAATGAACATCTAAATGATTCAGAGAAGGATTGGGAGGAAGTGCTGTGGTCAGATGAGACCAAAATTTAGTTTTTTTACATTAACTCGACTCGCTGTGTTTGGAGGAAGAAAAATGCTGACTATGACCATAAGAACACCATCCCTACAGTCAAGCACGGAGGTGGAAACTTTATGCTTTGGGGCTTTTTCTCTGCTAAAGGTATAGGCCGACTTTACCGCATTGAGGGGCCAATTGACAGGGCCATGTATTGTAAAATCTTGGATGAGAACCTTCTTCTCAGAACACTGAAGATGAGTTGTGGATGAGTCTTCCAGCATGACAATGACCCAAAACATACCGCCAAGGCAACAAAGGAGTGGCTCAAGAAGAAGCACATTAAGGTCATTGGGTGGCCTAGCCAGTCTCCAGACCTTAATCTTATAGAAAATGTATGGAGGGAGCTGAAACTTCAAGTTGCCAAGTGACAGCCAAGATACCTTAAGGATTTAGAGAAGATCTGTAAAGAAGAGTGGACCAAAATTCCTCCTGAGATGTGTGCAAAGCCAGGTAACCAACTACAAGAAACATCTTACCTCTGTGATCGCCAACAAGGGTTTCTCCGCCAAGTCATGTTTTGCTTGGGAATCAAATACTTATTTTACTCACTGAACTGCAACTCAATTTACAACATTTGTATCATGTTTTTAATTTTTCTGTATTTTTGGTTGATATTCTGTCTCTATCATTTAAAATGCACCTATGATAAAAATAATAGACCCTTAATTTCTTTGTAAGTGGGAAAACTTACAAAATCTGATGGGGGTAAATAAATTATTTTCCCCGATGTAACTGTGAATTTTACAGGAAATGGAACAGAAATTAATATGAAATCTAGAACTACAACCTACCGATTGTTGGTATCCTCTTCTTTCTGAAGTTTTCCTGGAAGCATGCCAGAGAGGAGCGAGGACTTAAATTCCTAAAAAAGAAACCAGGATTATAACACTGTGTAACCGTATGGGGGGGGGGGGGGGGGACATTAGAGTGTAAGCTCCTCTGGTACAGAGACCGATGTGATTGGCTCAGTGTTCTCTGTACAGCTCTGCGGTATATGTCTGATCAAGATAACTGTATACTGTAATAATAATACAATAGAACCTTGGTTTGAGAGCGCTTTGCAAGACAAGCAAAAATTTTTAATAAATCTTGACTTGATATGCAAGCGATGTCTTGATATACAAGTAGCGTCATGTCACAACTGAGTATAAAAGAGAAGAGAGGCGCCTCTAAGTGTAGCAATATGGTTACAGTTAATGAAGGTAGAACATTTAGCAACATTTTGCAACACTTAGAGGTGCCGCTCTTCTCTTTTATACTCTGGAGCTCCTGCTGGATTTTGCTTCTAATGCCCTTGTGGAGGCTTCCATTTGTGGATGGACATTTTATGGTTACACAACCTATCACATTGCTATAATCTTTTTATGTGGACTATGAACTGAAGGATTTATGAATAAATGGTTGTGGAATGAATCATCTGAGTTTCCATTATTTCTTATGGGGAAGTTTGCTTTGATATACAAGTGCTTTGGATTACAAGCTACAAGCATGTTTCCAGAACAAATTATGCTCGCAATCCAAGGTTTTACTGTAGTGTGCGACTGTGGAGGACATTAGAGTGTAAACTCCTCTGGTAAAGAGACCAATGCGATTGGCTCAGTGTTCTCTGTACAGCGCTGCGGTATATGTCAGAGCTATATAACTGTATAATAATAATAATAGTGTGTGACTGTGGGGGGACATTAGAGTGTAAGCTCCTCTGGTAGAGAGACTGATGTGACTGTCTCAGGGTTCTTTGTACAGCGCTGTGGTATATATCAGGGCTATAGAATCTAGCAGGTGGTCTTGCTCTCTGTCTCATCAATCCTCCCCACAGCCAGGCTACCAGATGAATAATACCTGATGAGTATTGGTTTCCGGAGCACGGTTCTGATCCTCTTCTTCCAGCGCAGATCGAAGGCGTATAAAAGACAGGCCGAACTGTGCCTGCTTGTTGAAGGGCTGACTGCAGGTGATTCGTAGTCGATCCCATTTCTCACCTGCAGTCTCTTCCAAGAAGTCACCTACAAACGAGAAGAGCATTGCAGTAAATGTAAACCCAATCTCATAGAGGCTTTAAACATGTTAATATTTAGTTTTTATTTTAAAGTTTTCAATATTTTTAAACCTGCAAATTTCATGAAAGTAATCCCTGATGATCCTGCCATGAAGATCCTTGTTCAGGTACTTCCAAGGACACTCTGTCCCTGTCTCCCAATTGTCACACAGGCTTGCAGTGGAGACTGTGACTGGCCATTTTAAAACACACAATAAGAATTGTACAGCCCACAATAAGAATTGTAAACCCCCCCCCCCAATTGCTTTTTTTGCTTAGCGTCCATCCTCTTAAGCCCTGTACACACGATCGGTTTGTCCGATGAAAACAGTCTGTGGGCCCCATTGGACTTATTTCCATCGGTGAAAAAAACCCACGCATGCTCAGACTGAATTAGGAGACAGGAGCGCTTGTTCAGGTAAAACTAGCGTTCGTAATGCTGTAACGGACTGAAAAGCACGGAGACTGAAAAGCGCGAAACGGCTAATATCAAACTTTTACTAACACACGGTAACACGAAATCAGCAAAAGCAGCCCAAAGGGTGGCGCCATTGGATTTGAACTTCCCATTTATAGTGCCGTCGTACGTGTTGTACGTCACGGCGTTTGGAATGGTCGGAATTTTGTCTGATGGTGTGTAGGCAAGACTGATGGAAGTCAGCTTCATCGGAATTCCGATGGAAAAATCCATCGGATTTGATTCCATCGGAAATCTGATCATGTGTACAGGGCTTTAGGGGCGTGGCTTCCATCAAGGGGCTGAATCCCCCGACCCAGTGAAGCTTTACAGATAAAATATTTGCCTGGAGATGGGCTTTAACCACTTAAAGACCGCACATGGCATATATACGTCGGCAGAATGGCACAATCACGTACCTGTACGTCCCATTTAACTGCCTGCCGTGTGGTCGCGCGGGCGCCACCGGCGGCGCGCTCGCGACCCTGCAGTCATCCCTGTGAGTCGAATCGCGGGTCCGGCGGACTCAATCGCCGCGATCGTCTCACGGAGGGATGGAGCGGGGAGATGTTATTGTAAACACAACATCTCCCCACTCGCCTACTGACAATGTCACCGATCTTCGCTCTGTGTAATCAGAGTGGAGATCGGTGACGTGTCACTCGTAGCCACACCCCCCTCAGTTAGAAACACGCCCCTAGGCACACTTAACCCCTTCAGCGCCCCTAGTGGTTAATCCCTTCACTGCCGTTTTTACAGTAACCAGTGCATTTTTATTGCACTGATCGCTGTAAAAATGAGAATGGTCCCAAAAATGTGTCAAAAGTGTCCGATGTGTCCGCCATAATGTCGCAGTCATGGTAAAAAAAAATAATCGCTGATCGCCGCCATTACTAGTAAAAAAAAATTATAAAAATGCCATAAAACTATCCCCTATTTTGTAAACGCTATAATTTTTGCGCAAACCAATCAATAATCGCAGATTGCAATTTTTTTTACCAAAAATATGTAGAAGAATACGTATCGGCCTAAACTGAGGAAAAAAAATATTTTTTATATATTTTTTGGGGATATTTATTATAGCAAAAACTAAAAAATATTGATTTTTTTTTAAAATTGTCGCTCTATTTTTGTTTATAGCGCAAAAAATAAAAACCGCAGAGATGATCAAATACCACCAAAAGAAAGCTCCATTTGTGGGAAAAAAAGGACGCCAATTTTGCTTGGGAGCCACGTCGCACAACCGCGCAATGGTCAGTTAAAGCGACGCAGTGCCGAATCGCAAAAAGGGGCCTGGTCTTTATGCTGCGTATTGGTCCAGGGCTTAAGTGGTTAAAGTGACCTTCAATTGTCACCACCCTATCTTGTATTTAGGGGTATCCTGCGGGTGTATTACAGAGCCTGGGACCACAATTATTTAACCATTAAGGTAAAAAGGTAAGCTATCATTCAATGAATCTGTCACCACAACAAACAATAAATACTACATATAATGGTGGAAACAACATGATAGTATGGATCCATCCTGCCTTGTATCACCGCTTCAGGCTGGTGGGGGTGTAATGGTGTTGGGGATATTTTCTTGGCACACTTTGGACCCCTTAGTACCAATTGAACATCATTTACACACCACGGCCTACCTGAGTATTGTTGCTGACCATGTCCATCGCTTTATGACTACAGTGTCCCCATCTTCTGATGGCTCCTTCCAGCAGGATAATGTACCATGTCACAAAGCTCCAATCATCTCACCACTGGACAATGAGGTCCCTGGACTCCAATGGCCTCCACAGTCACCAGATCTCATCCAATAGAGCACCTTTGAGATGTGGTGGAATGGGAGATTGCCATAATGGATGTGCAGCCGACAAATCTGCAGCAACTGTGTGATGCTATCATGTCACTGTGGAGCAAAATCTCTGAGGAATGTTTCCAACACCTTGTTTAATCTATGCCCACGGAGAATGAAGGCAAAGGGGGGTCCAACCCGATACTAGCAAGGTGTACCTAATAAATCCGCCGATGACTGTTTATACTACATTCATGGTGAAATATCAATTAAGTCAGTTAAATAAAAACAGCTGCAGTTGTAGTATTTATTGTTTGTTGTGGTGACAAATGCATTGAATGATAGCTTGCCTTTTCTCCCCAGCAGGGTACCTAATGGATAAATGACGAATTGTGATCCCATCTGGGGGGGTTGGCTTGCTATGTATCTGTCTGGAGAGGAAAGGCAGGCTTTCAATCAAGACATCTTTCACAAATAATAAATACTCAAGCCCTGTACACACGGGCAAGAATCTCGTTGAAAAAAAAACGTTGGTTTTCTCTACGGGATTCCTGGCAAGCTTTTCTTGCCAAGCCCAGTGTACACACGCCATTCAAAAGAACCGCTGTTCTTTTGAATGGCAAGAACGCGGTGACGTCCTCAACTATGACAAGCATGCGCTCGTCACATTCGATGCCGTCGCCGCCATCTTGCTTCACCCTACACTACCCTTGTAAGCTACCGCGCATGCGTCGAAGTCTCATCGAGCATGCGCAGGCTTTCCTGGGGACAGGTAAGCATGTTGCCTCGTACACACGCACGGTTTTCTTATCGGGAAACAGGCCGATGAGAATCCTGATGAGAAAATAGAGAGCAGGTTCTCTATTTTTCTCGTCGAGATTCCGGGCAGTTTTCCCGACGAGAAACCATACACACGACCAGTTTTCTCGGCAAAAAGCTCTCCCAGCAGTTTTCTTGCCGAGAAAACCGGTCGTGTGTACGAGGCTTCAGTGTAGGTTATCCAACTGTACCCACCATGAATGTATTAGGTTTTTGCAGCTGTTTTTACTTAACTGACCTAATTGATATTCCACCCTGAATGTAGTATATAGTGGAACCCCGGATTGCGAGTAACCAATTAAGCCCCGGACCATTTGGCTGCCCAAAGACCAGAGCACTTTTTGCGATTCGGCACTGCGTCACTTTAACTGACAATTGCGCGGTCATGTGACGTGGCTCCCAAACAAAATTTACGTCCTTTTTTTCCCACAAATAGAGCTTTCTTTTGGTGGTATTTGATCACCTCTGCGGTTTTTATTTTTTGCGCTATAAACAAAAATAGAGCGACAATTTTGAAAAAAAAGCAATATTTTTTACTTTTTGTTATAATAAATATCCCCAAAAAATATATACATTTTTTTTTTTTTCCCTCAGTTTAGGCCGATATGTATTCTTCTACATATTTTTGGTAAAAAAAAAAAAAAAAAAAATAGGATTTTTATAACAGCTTACCTGTAAAATCCTTTTCTTGGAGTACATCACGGGACACAGAGCGACTTAGTCATTACTAATGGGTTATATAGTTTACCTTCAGGTGCTGGCACTGGCAACTTCCAAACCGGAAGTACCCTCCCCTATATAAGCCCCTCCCATCCGGGAGCACCTCAGTTTTGTAGCAAAGCAATAAGTGTCCCCAAAAGAGGGGTGGGAGCTCTGTGTCCCGTGATGTACTCCAAGAAAAGGATTTTACAGGTAAGCTGTTATAAAAATCCTATTTTCTCTTTCTCGTACATCACGGGACACAGAGCGACATAGTCATTACTATGTGGGATGTCCTAAAGCAATGCCCAATGAGGGGGGGGATACACCATACATAAGCTGAGCGCTATCAGACATGAGGATCTTTTGCGGCCTGCAACACACTGCGCCCAAAGGCGGCATCCTCCTGACTTCTAACGTCCACCTGGTAGAACCTAGTAAACGTGTGTACTGAAGACCATGTTGCGGCCTTACAGATTTGAGCCAGGGAGGCCTGGTGATGCACTGCCCATGAAGTTCCAACTGCTCTCTTGGAGTGCGCTCTAACTTTGAACGGAGGCGGTCTCCTTCTCAAGCCATAGGCTTGCATTATGACCTGTCGAATCCACTTGGCTAAAGTAGATTTTGACGCTGCCTGACCCTTTCTGGGGCCTTCCGGCAGAATAAACAAAGCATCCGTTCTGCGAATCTGAGCAGTGGCTTTTAGATAAGCTTTAACTGCTCTTACTACATCCAAAGAATGTAATAACTTTTCCTCTACTGAACTAGGTTTGGGAAAAAACGAAGGAAGAACCACATCTTGGTTCAAATGAAACCTCGATACCACCTTAGGAAGAAAGGCTGGATGAGGACGTAACACTACTCTGTCCTTATGGATAACCAGATATGGCTCCTTACAGGACATAGCTGCTAATTCTGACACTCTTTTAGCCGAACAAATGGCTACTAGAAAAATCAATTTCCTGGTGAGAAGAACCAAGGAAATGTGCCGCAATGGTTCAAATGGTTGTTTCTGTAGAACCGACAGAACCAGGTTTAAGTCCCATGGACATATGGGAATATTAACCGGAGGGCTAATACGCATCACTCCTTGTATAAAGGCTTTGACTAGTGAATGCGAAGCCAAGGGCCTCTGAAAAAATATTGACAAGGCTGAAATCTGACCCTTGATAGTACTCAAGGCAAGCTTCCTATCTACAGCCCACTGTAGGAAGTCCAGAATCCTACCTATTACGTACTTACGTGGATGCCATTTCTTGGCCTCACACCAGGTGATGTACGCCTTCCAGATTCTATAGTAGATCTGCCTGGATACCGGCTTCCTGGCATTGATCATGGTAGATACCACAGGATTAGAGAGACCTCTCTTTTTTAGAATGTGGGCCTCAATAGCCAGGCCGTCAAACCTAGGGCTGGTAAGGAAGGGTGGTATATCGGTCCTTGCGAAAGCAGGTCCGGACGACGTGGGAGGGTCCAAGGACTCCCCACAGACATTTTTACAATCTCCGCGTACCACGCTCTTCGGGGCCACGCTGGAGCCACCAGAATCACTGGTTTCTTTTCTACCCTGATTCTGCGGAGTAAATCGAGGTAACAATTGTGGCGGTGGGAATGCATATATCAGCTTGAACTGATCCCAAGGGAACACTAGGGCATCCGAGCCGCAAGCTAGGGGATCCCTTGTCCAAGAGACAAACCTGTCCACCTTTGCGTTAAATCTGGATGCTAGCAGATCTACATCCGGTGTTCCCCACCGCTGACATATTGTCCGAAAAACCTCGGGGTGAAGGGACCATTCCCCTGGGCATAATTGTTGGCGACTTAGAAAGTCCGCCTTCCAATTCTCCACTCCTGGAATGAATACCGTGGATATGGCTGGGACATATCTTTCTGCCCATTTCAGGATGCAATTTACTTCCCTCTGGGCTGCACGACTCCTGGTGCCACCCTGATGATTGATATATGCCACTGCCGTGGCATTGTCTGATTGAATTCTGACAGGGGACCCTTGGAGTTTGGATGTCCATGCTACTAGGGCATACCGGGCTGCTCGTATCTCTAAGAGATTGATGGGCAGGGCCTTTTCCGCATCCGACCATCTGCCCTGGAGAGACCATTGCTCCAGTACTGCTCCCCAGCCTATAAGGCTGGCATCTGTAGTGACCACCTTCCAAGAAATCGGACTGAAGGATTTCCCTTTTTCCAGATTCTGGGGAACCAACCACCAACGGAGGCTTTTGCGAACGGAAGGGGACAAGGACATTGGTAAGTCTAGGGCCTGAACTTTCTTGTTCCAGGCTGACAGTATGGCCCTTTGCAAATTCCTTGAATGGAATTGACCGTAGGGTACTGCTTCGAATGATGCCACCATTTTTCCCAGCAGCCTCATGCACAGGCGTATGGACGGCTGTCTTTTTGTACCCACTAAGTGGATCAAATCTCTCAAAGACAACACCTTTTTTCGAGGCAAGAATATTTTCCTCTGGCCTGAATCTAGCCTTAGCCCCAAGTATTCCAGACTTTTGACTGGTTTTAGGGCTGACTTGTCTCGGTTGATAATCCAACCGTGAGATTCCAGATACTTGATTGTCTTGTGAACGACCACTTCTAGTTTTTTCACTGAGTGGTCTATCAGCAACAAGTCGTCTAGATATGCCATTATTGTTACACCTTGCGTTCTTAGATTGGCCAATAATGGGGCCAGAATTTTTGTGAACACTCGTGGTGCTGTGGCCAGACCGAAGGGTAAGGCTCTGAACTGAAAATGGCGCCCTTCTACTGCAAAGCGTAGAAATTTTTGGTGGACTGGAAAGATGGGAATGTGCAAATAAGCATCTTTGATGTCGATCGAGGCTAACCATTCCTCCCCTTGTAGGGCAGTGGCCACCGATCGGATCGACTCCATCCGGAAAGTCCTGATATGCAGGAATTTGTTTAGCCCTTTTAGATTTAATATGGGCCTCACGTCCCCGTTTGGCTTCGGGACTGTAAAGAGGTTTGAGTAAAACCCGAACCCCCTTTCTTCCAGGGGAACCTCCATAATTACTCCTTGGAGCAATAGTTGTTCTAGTGCCAACAGGAGGGACTCTCTCTTCCGGGGATCCCTTGGCACGTTTGACCTCATAAAATGGGAAGGAGCAGAGTCTTTTAACTCCAATCTGTATCCCAGACTTACTGCGGAGAGCACCCATCTGTCTCTGATCGTGTCCCGCCAGGTCTCTGCGAACAACTGGAGTCTTCCCCCCACCCGATTGAGTGGGGGCAACCCTTCATGCATTTGACTTTGGGGGAGGTTTTGTACCTCTCCTAACCCAGGGTTTTTTATTACCCTGCGATTGTCCCTGATTTTTACCCCCGGGATTTGACCGAGGAGGCCGTCGGAACTGTTTCACAGCCGATGCCCCAGGGACTGGAGAAGCAGGCCTCTTAAAAGAGGGACCTCTAACTCTGTTTTTAACCGGCAAGAGTGTACTTTTACCGTTGGAAATTTTCTGGATATATTTGTCCAGGTCTTCCCCAAATAAGCGTTCACCATGAAATGGGAAGCTAACCAGCAATTTTTTACAGGGAGCTTCAGCAGACCAGTTTTTGAGCCATAGAAGCCTGCGCATATGTACTACCGACAGCGTAAGGCGGGAGGCCTGATGGATTGAATCCTTTATGGTGTCAACCGCAAAGCATAAGGCTCTAGGTAGATCAGCTAGGGCAAGGGCCTGCTGATCTGGCAAGTCCCTTAAGACTTGTTTCAACTGATCCTTCACTGCTTGGCAGACCCCAATAGCTGCCACTGCTGGTTGTGTCACCAAGCCTGCTGTAGAAAAAGCAGATTTTAATAAGGACTCCAATTTTTTATCTATTGGGTCCTTGAACATTTGGACATTATCCACTGGACATGTCAGTGATTTATTCACACAAGAGATGGCTGCGTCCACTGTAGGGACCCTCCATTTTTTGATGAACTTATCCTCCATGGGATAGACCACCGGAAATCTCTTTGGGGGAGTAAATATTTTATCAGGATGTTCCCAATCCTGGTACATGAGCCCTTCCAATAAAGGGTGAAGTGGAAAAGAACAGACAGTCTGGGGAGCTTTTAGCGACCCCAGCGAGGAGACAGTAGTGGTTGATGGTTCCGCAAGGTGCATTTTAAATGCTGATCGGACCATGTTAGTCAGAGACTGAACCCATAATGAACCCATAATCTTTCAGCTTGAGATGCTGAGAAAGGTTCCTCCACAGTTGATTCCTCTATAACAGAATCAACCTCCTCCTGATCCCCTTCAGGCAGGTCGATCCCTGTATGGGACTGTTGCTCCGCTAACAGGTACTCTGAAGGAGGAGACGGAGATCGGGGCGTGCTTTCCCTGTGACAGGGAGGCAGCGATTAATGTTGACAATCTCTCTTCCAATCCTCCCAGAGCTGAGGAAAAAACCTCCTCTGTTACATACACAGGAGCAGGTGAACTGAGGACAGCCACAGTACCAGGTACTCCTGCAGGGTCTGTACGGTCACTAACCTCTGAATTTTCAGGGGAGACTGGTGCAGCAGAAGCATGCCCAAGATCCTCAGAGCCCGATGGAGACCCCTTTCGCTTCCTGGAAGATTTAGTTCCGGAGCTTCTGGACGGCATATTCCTAAGCCCAAAGCTGAGGTATTCCAGCCGTAATACACCCCTTTTACTGAGAATAGTCTAGCACAATTGCTGCTATATATCAGTTGGTGTCTACTAAAGTGCCTTTCTAGGGGATGCCTGCATCAACCGCCTCTGTGTGCCTTTTTACTGTTGCTAGCTCTGTTTGTGCACTTCAATAGCCAGCTTGATTGCCTTTAAACATGCTGGACGCCCGCACATGCGCAGTAGCGCCGCGGCGCACACCGAGCGTCATCCACCCGCTCCGCCCCTTTTTCCAGATCGCCTCTATATAGAGAGGCGCGTGCGCGGGCACATGCGCCTTCGGCGCCTTTTTTGAAAAAACAAGGAGCTAGATGGGAGCCAGGGTCCCTGCCGCAGGGCCCGGGGATGGATGAGCGCAGCAACAGGGCAGAGGAGACAGCTTCCCAGCAGAGAACTTACCAACTGCCTGGATTTGACTTCGGAAGAAAAAAGAACCATAGCGGCCTCTAGTACACAGTACACAGGTACCGCGGTCTTATTTTTTTTTTTTTTTTTTTCCCTTGCCTACTATAATTTTTTTTTACATTTTCTCAGTAGTAACAGGCATGCACAGAATATTTAGCGGGAATACCTTAGGTAACAGGCAGAAAGACAAAATAGGCTTGGGGGTCCCCCAATAGAACCAAGTTCCTGGGGGGCCCCCACTTACCTTTTCCTCGCCGCAGGACTCTGTTTGGTCCACAGAAGCCCAAACTTCACCTATCACGGCAGGCATTGTAATCAAACCTTCAGGGACCGGGTTCCCAAGGATTCCACTCCCCTGGACCTGTATAGCACCCTGCACAGAAAACATCTTGGTCGTGGGTATGACCAGAGCTCTGGATCCCAGGGTCCAGCCCTCCTAAGAGAGGCATTACAGGCAAAACCTTGCTCTTCTCTGCAAGGCCCGGGTACCGACCGTTTAGCTATGAAGCTTTTTTGGTCGGATCTGGAATAGCTTACTGAGGCCCAAAAGAACCTGTACGCAAGCTCAGTGAAAAAACACATGTTACTTCTTGGCCAACACCTTAGACACTGGCAAAAAACTGAGGTACTCCCGGATGGGAGGGGCTTATTTAGGGGAGGGTACTTCCGGTTTTGGAAGTTGCCAGTGCCAGCACCTGAAGGTATCTATATAACCCACATAGTAATGACTATGTCGCTCTGTGTCCCGTGATGTACGAGAAAGAAATCGCAATAAGCGTTTATTGATTGGTTTGCGCAAAGGTTATAGCGTCTACAAAATAGGGGATAGTTTTATGGCATTTTTAATGATCTTTTTTTTTTTTTACTAGTAATGGCGGTGATCAGCGATTTTTATCGTGACTGCGACATTATGGCGGACATATCGGACACTTTTGACACCATTTTGGAACCATTGTCATTTTTACAGCGATCAGTGCTATAAAAATGCACAATTAGGGGCAAAAAGGGGCCTGGTCTTTGACCAGCAAAATGGTCCAGGGCTGAAGTGGTTAATGCATCCTGAACCCGTTCACCTGCTCTGCGCGTCCCCCGGCGTCCTTTTCTCCACGGAGTCTCAGCGCTGATTGGATTGATAGCAGCGCAGCCATTGGCTCCCGATGCTGTCAATCAAATCCAATGACGCCAGGGTGTGGGACCGAGTTATACACTTGCCGTCTAAGGACACCAACTGTATGACACGGGAGCGCACCCACAAGGTAACCCGTTTTGGGATAGAGCTTCCCAGAGGGGGTTAGCTATTGCGGGGAGGAGCCACGAGAGCCGCCGTGGGACCCCAGAACAGGAGGATCGGGGCCACTCTGTGCAAAACGAACTGCACAATGGAGGCAAGTATGATATGTTTGTTATTTAAAAAAAAAAAAAAAAAAAAAAAAAAAACCTTTACAACCCCTTTAATGTTTAAATGATTAATTGTGATCCCAGCGGGTGGGGTTGGCTTGTTATATATCTGTCTAGTTGGTTATGTCAGACCAACTATGAGTAAGGCCTTGATAGGCTGAAACGCGTTAGTGTTGGCTGTGTTTGGAACATGTGTACTCCTTGGATGAAATAAAGATAACTTTTATTCATCCTTCCCCCCATTACCAACTTTATCTGCAGGGAAGAACTCTTGTGTTGTGGGGTGGAGACCGCAAGTTATGCACAGCGAGTGGAAACAGAGCGCTCTTGTTGGCCCCAATTGCATGATTGGGTTGCAGTGCCATTATCTTGTATGTGTGTTTGGATGTCTTTATAGAGCTGGCTTAGTACACAGGGACAGACATGCTGGAACAGAAAATGGCCTTCACCAAACTTACTACAAGGATGGAAGAGCACAATTGTCTACAATGTATTTGTATGGTTTTGGCATCAACCGTACCCTTCACTGGACACTCTAAACCACGGAGGGGCCATATAGTAGATGTGATGGTGATGTGTTCAATCAATACACAATGGCAATGGAAACCCATTGCTAAAGTGGGACTCAATCACCGATGACACTTTCCCGTAAGGGATGAGCAGAGTCAGATTGAGTTTTCTTGTGGCTCCGTTTTACCTTCTTTAAACATCCGGACCCCTCTGGCGTTCTTCTCCAGTTTAGAGTCTGCTGGGGACATTAAGGTGGCTGTAGGTAGCAGAGGGACAAATGGTTTATCTACAGGCCCACTGGAGCGGCCAACTTCAATCTGCAAGAAGGCTGAGCCGCTGTTTCCTGCAACAGAAGATGTGAAATACACAAAACTATGAAACATATAGAGGACACACTGGGATGTATGAACATGCTGAAGAGAAGAACATGTTAGGGTTAGGGTTAGGGTCGGGTGTACCCCCCCCCCCCCAACGTTGTGTGTTCCTGCTCACCTTTGGGTGCTTCTGCCCCTTGGGGTATCCCCATCCACATTCAAGTGTTTCAGCTCCTTCAATTCTATTCTCCGTAATGCAAGATAAAAAAGGCCAGGGAACTCAGCCCAGGGATGGTGGGAGCCCCTCATAATAGCTACAACAGTTGTGCAGACCCAGGAACTTAGGTGGGGATGGTGGAAGTCTCTCAAAGTGGGCACAACAGGTGTACAGAATCGGAAATTTAGTGCAGGGATGGTGGGACCCCTCATAATGGGCACAGCAGGTGTACAGAGATGGAAACTCAGCACAGGGATGGTGGGACCCCTCATAATGGGCACAGCAGGTGTACAGAGATGGAAACTCAGCACAGGGATGGTGGGACCCCTCATAATGGGCACAGCAGATGTACAGAGATGGAAACTCAG
Source organism: Rana muscosa (assembly GCA_029206835.1). Lineage (NCBI taxonomy): Eukaryota > Metazoa > Chordata > Amphibia > Anura > Ranidae > Rana > Rana muscosa. The sequence goes on along the minus strand of CM055117.1, from coordinate 1,088,536,894 downwards.
CACAGGGATGGTGGGACCCCTCATAATGGGCACAGCAGGTGTACAGAGATGGAAACTCAGCACAGGGATGGTGGGACCCCTCATAATGGGCACAGCAGGTGTACAGAGATGGAAACTAAGCACAGGGATGGTGGGACCCCTCATAATGGGCACAGCAGATGTACAGAGATGGAAACTCAGCACAGGGATGGTGGGACCCCTCATAATGGGCACAGCAGGTGTACAGAGATGGAAACTCAGCACAGGGATGGTGGGAACCCCTCATAATGGCCAAACCAGATGTGTAATGCAAGGATGGTGGACAGTCAGGGCTTTTAACTTTCCATCATCTACCAAACACCAAAATATCCCCTTTGGGCAGGAATACATTTTAAATGTGGTTCCCTTGCACACCCCACAAACAAATGAGAAATTGCCCACGAGTGACTTACCCACATCAATAAAGGCAATATGACTGGCTCGCTCCAACTGCAGCTCAACCTTCAGCTGGCGGCTGCGGTCCCGGGGGCAGCTCAGCCACGGCTGGATGTTGTCACTCAGAAGATTGTCCACAGGGTGCCTGGGATCCTGAAATGGAGACAACGAAATGCCAGACATCAGAAAGAACAGACAACATGTTATTAGGGGTGGATTATAGAGGTTTAAGGCCCAGGGGCCAAACATGCAGTCTCTTGCTATTTGCTGTGTGGCCCTGTGGTCAGAGTGGGAATAATAATTTGTAATTGCAGGATCTCTAGTAGTCATAGGTCCTCTGCCTCCTACTTTCTTCTGCAGCATATCTCCATTCTACAACCGAAACTTGTAGTCTCTGATCATCTCCCGTACCATCTCTGACCAACTCCTGTAGTATGCCAACAGTCTCTGACCACCTCCAGTAGTATTCCAACAGTCTGTGACCATCTCCTGTAGTGTGTCTGCAGTCTCTGACCATCTCCTGTAGTGTGTCTGCAGTCTCTGACCATCTCCTGTAGTGTGTCTGCAGTCTCTGACCATCTCCTGTAGTGTGTCTGCAGTCTCTGACCATCTCCTGTAGTGTGTCTGCAGTCTCTGACCATCTCCTGTAGTGTGTCTGCAGTCTCTGACCATCTCCTGTAGTGTGTCTGCAGTCTCTGACCATCTCCTGTAGTGTGTCTGCAGTCTCTGACCATCTCCTGTAGTGTGTCTGCAGTCTCTGACCATCTCCTGTAGTGTGTCTGCAGTCTCTGACCATCTCCTGTAGTGTGTCTGCAGTCTCTGACCATCTCCTGTAGTGTGTCTGCAGTCTCTGACCATCTCCTGTAGTTTGCCTGCAGTCTCTGACCATCAATTCCTCATGAGAAGCAGCCACCTTTCATTGGTAGAAAGACGCTTGGTAGCTAAAAGTGGGAACAGGCACAATCCTTTCATCCTAAAGCCTCATACACACGACAGGATTTTCCGATGGGAATTGTGTGATGACGGACTGTTGTCGGAAAATCTGACCGTTTTGTACGCTCCATCGGACAATTGTTGTCTGATTTTTCGCGGACAAATTTTGGATAGCATGCTTTAAAAAAATTTTGCCAACAATTGTGTGTTGTAGGATTTTCCGAGCGGGTGTACACAAATCCGTCGGACAAAACTCCAAAGTACAAACACGCATGCTCAGAAACAATGCTCACCATAACACAGCATTAACAGAAGTTGCCCAAAGGGAGGCGCTAAAGAGCAGAAAAAACACGTAGTTTCGTGTTTGTTTGCCGACAATTCTTTGCCGTTTGTATGCAAGACAAGTTCACGGCCAATGCCCTTCGGACAAAAGTCCTACGCTTTGTCCGTGGAAAATCCGATCGTGTGTATGAGGCTTAAGCCTGGGAGATACAAGGGGTCAGCAACCTCAGCACTCCAGTTGTTTAAACTACAAATCCCAGGAGGCCTTGCGAGATTCTGACAGGCAAGGGCACAACTCCCAGAGGCATGATGGGATTTGTAGTTTTACTATAGCTACAGTACTGAAGTGGCCTACCCCTGGTTTAAAATATATGGGACTCTTCTTTCTACTGCACTATTGCCTCATAGGCTCATTTTGTATGGAAGAGAAGGAGTGATTACCTGGGAGCTGAAGGACACGACATGCTGGATTCTGATTGGGGCCATCAGGTTCTGGAGCGAAGAGTCTGTAATCCAAAAGATTTGAGTTTTAGACTGTACCTGCAGATATAGTCACCCTCACACCTTAACCACTTAAGCCCCGGACCATTTGGTAGCTAAAGGACCAGAGGTGAATTCAGAATTTTGCACTGCGCTGCTTTAACTGTAAATTGTGCGGACATGCAATGTTGTACCCAAACGAAATTTGCGTCCTTTTCTTCCCACAAATAGAGCTTTCTTTTAATGGTATTTGATTGCCTCTGCGATTTTTATTTTTTGCGATATAAACTGAAAAAGACCGAAAATTTTTTTTAAAAAATAATATTTTCTACTTTTTGTTATAAGAAAAATCGAATAAACTCAATTTTAGTCATAGATTTAGGCCAAAATGTATTCAGCCACATGTCTTTAGTAAAAAAAATGTCAATAAGCGTATATTTATTGGTTTGCGCAAAAGTTATAGCGTTTACAAACTAGGGTACATTTTCTGGAATTTACACAGCTTTAAATTTATGACTGCCTATCTCATTTCTTGAGGTGCTAAAATGGCAGGGCAGTACAAACCCCCCCCCCCCCCAAATGACCCCATTTTGGAAAGTAGACACCCCAAGGAAATTGCTGAGAGGCATGTTGAGCCCATTGAATATTTTTTTTTTTGTCCCAAGTGATTGAATAATGACAAAAAAAAAAAAATTACAAAAAGTTGTCACTAAATGATATATTACTCACACATGCCATGGTTATATGTGGAATTGCACCCCAAAATACATTCTGTTGCTTCTCCTGAGTACGGGGATACCACATGTGTGGGACTTTTTAGGAGCCTAGCCGCGTACGGGACCCCGGAAACCAAGCACCGCCTTCAGGATTTCTAAGGGCGCAAATTTTTGATTTCACTCCTCACTACCTATCACAGTTTTGAAGGCCATAGAATGCCAAAATAGCACAAAACCCCCCAAATTACCCCATTTTAGAAAGTAGACACCCCAAGGAAATTGCTGAGAGGCATGTTGAGCCCATTGAATATTTTTTTTTTGTCCCAAGTGATTGAATAATGACAAAAAAAAAAATTACAAAAAGTTGTCACTAAATGATATATTGCTCACACATGCCATGGTTATATGTGGAATTGCACCCCAAAATAAATTTTGCTGCTTCTCCTGAGTACGGGGATACCACATGTGTGGGACTTTTTAGGAGCCTAGCCGCGTACGGGACCCCAGAAACCAATCACCGCCTTCAGGATTTGTAGGCACAAATTTTTGATTTGACTCCTCACTACCTATCACAGTTTCGAAGGCCATAAAATGCCAAAATAGCACAAGACCCCCCCAAATGACCCCATTTTGGAAAGTAGACACCCCAAGCTGTTTGCTGAGAGGCATGGTGAGTATTTTACAGCTCTCATTTGTTTTTGAAAATGAAGAAAGAACATTTTTTTTCTTTTTTTTTTTCAATTTTCAAAACTTTGTGACAAAAAGCGAGATCTGCAAAATACTCACAATACCTCTCAGCAAATAGCTTGGGGTGTCTACTTTCCAAAATGGGGTCATTTGGGGGGGTTTTGTGCTATCTGGGCATTCCATGGCCTCCGAAACTGTGATAGGCAGTGAGAAGTGAAATCAAAAATTGACACCCTTAGAAAGCCTGAAGGCGGTGATTGGTTTTTGGGGTCCTGTACGTGGCTAGGCTCCCAAAAAGTCTCACACGTGGTATCCCCGTACTCAGGAGAAGCAACAGAATGTATTTTGGGGTGTAATTCCACATATGCCCATGGCATGTTTGAGCAATATATCATTTAGTGACAACTTTGTGCAAAAAAAAAAAAAATTGTCTTTTTTCCGCAACTTGTGTCAACATATAAAATATTCCAAGGACTCGACATGCCTCTCAGTATATAGCTTGGGGTGTCTGCTTTCCAAAATGGGGTAATTTGGGGGGGTTTTGAACTGTTCTGGCATTTTATACACAACATTAGGAAGCTTACATCCACTCTTCTAACCACTTGAAGACAAAGCCCTTTTTGACACTTTTTGTTTACATGAAAACATATATTTTTTTGCAAGAAAATTATGTTGAACCCCCAAACATTATATATATTTTTAAAGCAAAGGCCCTACAGAATAAAATGGTGGGTGTTGCATTTTTTTTTTCTACACAGTATTTGCGCAGCGATTTTTCAAACGCATTTTTTTGGGAAAAAATACACTTTTTTTTATTTTAATGCACTAAAACACACTATATTGCCCAAATGTTTGATGAAATAAAAAAGATGATCTTAGGCCGAGTACATAGATACCAAACACGACATGCTTTAAAATTTTGCACAAACGCGCATTGGCGACAAACTACATACATTTTTAAAAGCCTTTAAAGGTTACCACGTTGGATGTACAGAGGAGGTCTACTGCTAAAATTACTGCCCTCGATCTGACCTTCACGGTGATACCTCACATGCATGGTGCAATTGCTGTTTACATATGACGCCAGACCGACGCTTGCGTTCGCCATTGGGCAAGAGCAGGGCAGGACAGGGGTGCTTTTTTTTTTTTTTTTTTATTATTAATTTTGCTTTTTTATTTTATTTTTAAACTGTTGCTTCCATATTTTTTTTTTTTTTATCATTTTTATTGTTATCTCAGGGAATGTAAATATCCCCTATGATAGCAATAGGTAATAACAGGTACTCTTTTTTGAAAAAACTGGGGTCTATTGGACCCTAGATCTTTCCTCTGCCCTCAAAGCATCTGACCACACCAAGATCGGTGTGATAAAATGCTTTCCCAATTTCCCAATGGCGCTTTTTATATCCGGGGGGGGGGGACATTCCCTCCCACTGCTTGTAAAAGCAGTCCAGAGGCTAATTAGCCACTAGGATTGCTTTTACATGAAAGCCGGCCGCTGGCTGAAAAGAATGATACCAAGATGATACCTAAACCCGCAGGCATCATTCTGGTATAAACATTCAAAGTCCAGCAACATACCAGTACGTTGCTGGTCCTTGTTGGACATGTATTGTAATCTTTTTTTTCATGCAGCCTGTTGGCTGAACGAAAAAAAGAGATTGATCGGTGGGTATGCCCACCATTAGAATACCGCCCTTCATCCACCCACTTCCAATGATGGGCATACATGCACCATTTATATATGCCGAAGCATGGGGGCATCTTCCCGCAAAAGTTATGCCGCACACACACATGGTCGGACTTTTCCACGGGCAAGCCTCCGCCGGAATTTCGACCGTATGTACGCGGCATTAGGAGCAAAATCGCTTCCTCCGCCCCTGCTGCCCCAATGCTTCGGCATATATGCTTTTTTTTTATTTAACTGTGGTGGTGAAATCACCTCCTACAGCACTGGAGTCGCAGGGATCAGGCCTGTCTCTGCGAACGCTGCAGTTATGTGTGTTTTTGTTTTGTAAGTGACAGTGATCGATCGATACTGCACTTGGGTGGCCTGGGCTGGACGGAGGGGCAAAACGCAGGTGCTAGCAGGTATCTGGGCTGATCCCGCTAACACTGCGTTTTTGGGAACCCTAAACTGCTGGGGGACGCTAGTATAGATCTGATCAGATCAGATATTGATCTGTTCAGATACTATACCACTAAGGGGGGTGTATGCTTCACGCGTGGGTGTTAGCGCTACTGGCACTAACCTGACGCTGCCTGGGGTGTGACGCAGACCATCTCTGACGCTAAAACCTAATTGATATCACCTGCCGGACGATCAGGGGGTTAAACCTTTATTGGGTTATATACGGCGGGTGCCCTGACACTATAAAAAGCAAACTAACTAACCAGCGTCACCCGTAACACTTATATGATGATCACTGGTGAAAGGGTTAACTAGGGGCAATTAGGGGGTTAAAACCTTTATTAGGTAATATATGGGGGTACCTGACGCTATATAAAAACCTGACGGCGAACCTAAAAAAAAATTACTGGCTACCTATCGGCATATCACCGACACTAAGACAACGATCAGAAAAATGATCGCTTAGCGACAGTGGTGATAGGGGTGAAAGGGTTACCAGGGGGGCGATCAAGGGGGTTAAACCTTTATTAGGTAATATATTGGGGTACCTGACGCTATAAAAACCTGCGGCGAACCTAAAAAAAATTACTGGCTACCGATCTGCATCACCGACGCTAAGACAGCGATCAGAAAAATTATCGCTTAGTGACAGTGGTGCTAGGGGGTGAAAGGGTTACCTGGGGGGCGATCAAGGGGGTTAAACCTTTATTAGGTAATATATGGGGGTACCCGACGCTATAAAAACCTGACGGCGAACCTAAAAAAAATTACTGGCTACCGATCAGCATCACCGACGCTAAGACATCGATCAAAAAAATTATCACATAGCGACGGCGGTGCTAGGGGGTGAAAGGGTTACCTGGGGGGTGATCAAGGGGGTTAAACCTTTATTAGGTAATATATGGGGGTACCCGACGCTATAAAAACCTGCGGCGAACCTAAAAAAAATTACTGGCTACCGATCAGCATCGCCGACGCTAAGACATCGATCAGAAAAATTATCGCTTAGTGACAGTGGTGATAGGGTTACCTGGGGGGCGATCAAGGGGGTTAAACCTTTATAAGGTAATATATGGGGGTACCCGACGCTATAAAAACCTGCGACGAACCTAAAAAAAATTACTGGCTACCGATCAGCATCACCGACGCTAAGACATCGATCAGAAAAATGATCGCTTAGCGACAGCGGTGCTAGGGGGTGAAAGGGTTATCTGGGGGGTGATCAGGGGGTTAAACCTTTATTAGGGGGGGTTAGGGGGCTACACTGGACCTAAAACTAAATGTAGTGACACTTTTACAGTCACAAATGTCACTGATTGCAGTGATCACTAAATAAATGGTCACTGCAATCAGTGAGACTGTGACTGGGGGCTGATCTGGGGGTGTCTGGGGGGGGGGGGGCGATTTATGTGCCTATGTGTCCTGGTGTCAGTGTAGTGTTGTGTGCACTAACCTGCATCTTCTCCTGTATGGCGCTCGGTATATGTGAGCGCCGCAGGAGAGATGACATCACTTCCTCCTGCCTGGCAGGCAGGGGAAGCTCTCTCATTCGCCGGGAGCGATCGAGAGGGGGGGGGGGGCGGAATCGAACGGCCGTCCCCTCATGCCGGATCGCTCCCGAAGGTAAAACGACCACCCACTGTAAAGAAGGGGGGTCCGATCAGACCCCCCAAATATACAAAGGCAATCACGTATATGTACGTGATTCTGCCTGTCGGTGCCATTCTGCCGACGTATATTTACAGTGGGCGGTCGTTAAGTGGTTAAAGGTGTTTTTGCTTTTTTTGCAGGACATATCTATCTAGCCTCTAGCGCAGTGGTTCTCAACCTGGGGGTCGGGACCCCCTCGGGGGTCGAATGATGATTTGCCAGGGGTCACCGAATCCTGGGCTGTTCCTGAAGCCAGCACCGCTCTCCCAGCCCTTTTGCGGCCGCCCAGCAGGGCTGTCCTTGGAGCCAGTGGCCACCCAGCTGGGCTGTTCCTGGAGCCCGCGACCGCCCACTCATCCTCTTCGCAACCACCCATTCAGTTCACGGAATGGCTCAGGGGAAGAGGCTAGAGGTCAGCTGACTGGTGTGGAATGTGAAGTGGGAGGGGCTGGAGGAGACCCTATCTCCAGATTTTGGCATAGGTGTCACTGCTACGAGACACTATCAAGTCGGAGACACAGTGAGTAACGCTACCTAGGATTATAGTGGGGACTTTTAATGGCAACTACAGTTCTCAGATCAGCAGATGACCTTGATCAAGAGCACCTAATTTGGCTGATCAGAACTCCCCCCAGCATCACCACTCATACCAACTCCCCCCACCCCCCCACCAAGGAGTAAGAGAAGGAATAAAAATAGAGAATACATGGAAGGGAGAGGAAAAGAGGGGGAAGAACAAAAAAAAAAAAGGGAGAGAAAGAATAAGAGAACAAGAAAGACGGCTAGAGAGAAGGATGGGGGAAAAAAACAAGAAATTAGGATAGAGAGAGATAAAAGGTTAAGAAAGGAGAACAAAGAGAGTGGAACATCCTAAAATGTACCATAAGGGGTTTTAATACTGTCATGCCCCATACACACGATCATTTTTCATGCAATTTTTTAAACAGACGTTTTTCTTGTCGTTTTTTTTCATGTTTCCTCTCAAGCCTGTCTTGCGTACACACGATCATTAAAAAAAACGCTCGAGCAAAGCGCAGTGACGTACAGCACGTACGACGGCACTATAAAGGGGAAGTTCCGCTCGAATGGCGCCACCCTTCATGTTAGTAAAGTTTGTTGAGCGACGATTCGCGCTTTTCAGCCTCGTGCTTTTCAGTCCGTTACTGTGTGATGAATGTGCTATCTCCATTACGAACGCTAGTTTTACCAGAACGAGCGCTCCCGTCTCATACTTGATTCTGAGCATGCGCGGTTTTTTTTCACGTCGTTAAAGCATACACACCATCGTTTTTCACGTCGTTAAAAAAAACGTCATGAAAAACGACGTGAAAATATAGAGCATGTTCGAAATTTTTAATGGCCGTTTTTCACGTAGTTAAAAATGCTCTGGAGCATACACACGATCATTTTTAATGCCCATTTTTAAAAATGGCATTTTTAACGGCATGAAAAACGATCGTGTGTATGGGGCATAAGAGTGGAAGAGACTCAGGGAACGCTTAATGTCCGTGGGTTAGGGGTGCAAATTACTGGTCTTGCCTTGGGTGCTGACAACCCACGTTACGAAAATAATTTTACTGTTAGGGGTCCCCACAACTTGTGAAATTTTATCAAGGGGTCACGTCGCTAGAAAGGTTGAGAACCACTGATCTAGCGTCATAGGAATCACTGATTTAGAGATACCCATGTCTCTCAGGACCTGGACTTCAACAGTCATGCTGGTAAAAGCAGCGATATCGTAATCCATCTTCATGACCTGACGTCCCAGACTACCTTTATACCGTTCCCAGATTTATGTGAAAAACATGGTCTTCCAAACTCTGAGCTTTTTAGATATCTGCAGATTAAAAACTTTTTTCTCTTATCATCCATGGACTGACACGGTGTCTCTTTACACTTTACACGTGGGTTATGTCCCTGCTTGCAGGAGAAGACCTAGGCAGAATGTGAGATGTTATACATACATTCCAAAAGCCAGAGCTGAACAGCCCCACCCAGGGGGCGGTCCCTCCGGACATAACCCTCCCACTACAGTCAGCAGACTTCAGTTTTTTTCTGCCTAGCAGAAGGAGAAGACGTGGCTCTCTCAGGAGCCAGTCTCCTGACCTATTTTTATTCCTTTTCTGGAATTCTTTTTTATTTTATTTTTGAGAATTTTCTATCAACTGTCGGCTGGGCAACAGGTTGGGTACAAGATATCCTCGTAGTCTTCCCTGTCCGACCATCGAGCGTGCTGATCCTCGCCTTGTGTGCGTGAGACTCAGTTCACGACAGGCCCCATGACTCCAGGGGTGGCCGGGTTTGCTTTCATGCTCCCACGGTCCTCTCAAGACTGAACAGTTCCTGACTGACTGTATCTTTCGCGGTGGACCGGGCCGACAGCTACTCAGTACTGCACTGTGATAGTCCTGTCAGAAACACACCAGTGGGTCCCTCAGGGGACGGGTAAGTAGTCTCTCCTGCCTGCAGGTGAGTACAAAAAGCTGTGTGTTTCTCTGTGGGGGATTTTCCCTGTCTCCCCCTGTATTTCATTGTCACTCTCTGTCACCATTGCTGGCGCTGTGCTGTGTGGGGTGCCTGGGGGTCACACTGTTCTTGGAGGGGCTAATGCTGGTCTGCAGATATGCTTGGGGCCTTTTTTTGTGTGTTTTGGGGCCTGAGCGCCGAGTGGCGCTGTGTGTGTGCTGTTTTTTCACTTTTGCTGAGTCATGGCGGCCATCTTGCCGCGGATCGCCTCAGTGAAGTGCGGCGGCCATTTTCTTGTAGCCTGCGCGCTCTTCAGCACTAGTTTTGGCCTCTAGCGCTGCTGTAACAGCGTGAATCTCCTCACAGCTCACCAGCGCTGACACAGCGCGGTACAGACAGCGGAACTGAGCGGTCCCTGGTCCGGTTTAGTGAGTCCCCTGGGCGCCCCCTCCTCAGTCAGCACAGCCTGTGGGTGGACTTTTTATCTGAGGAGTCTCAGAGGGGGGCAATATGGAGTCTCTGTCACCAGCTTCCCCTAAATGTCAGTGGACAACAGGCAGTGCTTCAGCACCTGCGGTCCCTAGGGACCAGTTGTGGGCAGTCCTGGAATCATTTCTGACCAGGATGGGAGCTGTGTGCAAGCGCAAGGGAGCAAAAAAGCGCCCTCCCCCCACTTTACTTCATGAGGGCAGTGCGCTGATTCAGATATGGGCCTAGCCACTACCGCTCAGGACCCTAGTTCTGAATGTATTGGATGGTTTTGAACAGGACATTCCTTATGAGGAAAACTCCAGTTCTGAGTCAGTAAATGACAGGGCGCTTGTTAGTGTACTCATGACTGCGGTGAGGGACACTCTCAAGCTAAAATGCTGCGGATGCAGAACCTCAGGCGGATACACTCTCCTTTGGTTCTTTTAAGGCCAGGCCTTCTAAAGAGGTTTTTCCATATGTACTTTCTTTGACCAGCTCATTGATAAGGTCTGGGAAAAGCCGCAGAAGAATTTTTTTATGGTCCCGCAGCGTTTGTCTATCAGATACCCCTTGAAGATGCCCTACTTAAAAAGTGGGCTTCTCGCCCAGTGTCGACCATCCAGTCGCCCGGTTGAACAAGGCCATCACTCTCCCGATGGAGGGGACTCCTGCATTTGAGGACCCCACTGACAGGAGGTCAGAAGTGGTGAGCAGAGCCATGTTTGCCTTGTTGGGATCCGCCCTACGGCCTGTGGTAGCGGCGACCCTTGTGTCTTAAACACTTACAGGTTGGGCAAAAATGTTGCACCTAGCTGTACAGGAGCATAATCTTCCTCCAGACACAGTTGCTCTGGCCCACCAACTGGTTCAGGGCCTGGTTTATGTGTGCGACGCCACGTTGGACGCAGCCCCTTTAATATCCAGGGCCTCTGTCTCGGCGGTGGTATTGCGTCGTCTTATCTGGTTGAAGTGCTGGTCTGCTGACCTAGCCTTAGGAAGCTCCTGATGGATCTACCATTTAAAGGTGGTAGACCTTTCGGTGCTGCTCTGGATGACATCGTCATGGATGTCATGGGAGGTAAAAGCACTCTTCTTCCTTGGACTAGCAAGAGTGAGGAGGCCTGCCGCAAACGGGGGCCTTCCTTTCCAGCAAAACGGGGTTTTTTCGTCAGTCAGAGTCCACGGGTAGGTCCTCTCAGACTGACGGCAGTGCGGCTGGTGGGCACAAGTGCCCCTGGGTGCATAAGCCGAACAAGCGGCTCCCAAGCCCGCCTCCACGTGAAGTCTTGCCTCCGCCCGACTCTGGGGTGGGGGGACGACTTCGCAGGTCACGAATCGGTGGTCCTCCCAAATCTCCGACTGGTGGGTGTGCGAGGTGGTCACCTCAGGATACAGGATAGTATTCCGATCCTGGCCCCCAGACAGATTCTTTCCCTCGAATCTTCCTCTCCTTCCTACCTGTCGGGCAGCCCTCTTGGGGGCTGTACAGGATTTGATCAGGTCCGGAGTGATTGTGCCGGTTCCGTCACAGGAGAGTTTTCAGGGATTCTACTCGAATCTGTTTGTCGTCCCAAAAATAGGACGTGGTTCGACCTATCCTGGACCTCAAGGCCCTGAATGCCTTCGAGAAGGTGCAGAAATTCCGCATGGAATCCATTCGCACGGTGATCGCTACACTCCACCAAAGGGATTTTCTTCTGGCGTCCTTGGACTTCAAGGACGCCTACTTGCATGTTCCGATCTGCGCAAGTCACCAGAAGTTTCTGCGCTTGCGATCAGCGAAGTCCACTATCGATTGTGGCTCTTCCTTTCGGCCTAGCCTCAGCACCAAGGGTGTTCACCAAGGTGCTTGCTCCGGTTCTAGCCTTCTGTTACAGTGAGGTATTGCTGTCGTGGGCTATCTGGATGATCTTCTGCTAAGAGCAGAAAGTGGCTCAGACTTAGAGGAAAGGTGACTATCGTCAATTAGACCCTCAGGGACTTCGGGTGGTTCCTGAACATTCAGGAGTCAGTCCTGGTCCCGACTCAGTGTCTGGAGTATCTAGTTCTGATTCTGGACTCCTTGGAGGCAAAGGTATCCTACCTCTGGAGAAGTTGCTGACACTTCAGTCTGCGGTGCGGGTGCTGACATCCCGAAAATGGTTGTCAATCCGTTTTTTTTGCATGAGAGTCCCGGGACTCGTGGTGGCCTCCTTCGCGGCCGTTCCGTATGCCCAATCACACACCAGGGCATTGCAGAAGGAGATCTTGTCCACCTGGGACAAATCCCCGTTGTCCTTGGATCTTCAGATCCAGGTGATTCACCTGGTCAGGGTGCCCCTGACATGGTGGTTGAGATCCTCGGCTCTTCGGTCCGGAAAGTCGTTCCCCTCCCATCCAATGGACGGTACTCACGACGGACACCAGCCTGACGGGCTGGGGTGGAGTCTGGGGAGTCTTGTCGGCTCAAGGCCTTGGACTCCGGACGAGCCCGTTTACCAATCACTGTTCTGGAAATACGGTCCATCGGACTGTGCCTCTCCTCAGGTCGGAGAGAGTACGGGGTCGCTCCATCAGGAGCCAGTCGGACAACGCCACGGCGGTGGCGTATGTAAACCATCAAGGGGGGACTCGGAGCTCAGCTGCGGCTTCTGAGGTAGTCCGTATCCTGAAGTGGGCCGGAAGAAACGTGCCGGCTCTGTAGGCCATGTACATTCTGGGCATAGACAATGGGCAGGCGGACTATCTGATTCGCCAATCGCCGAACAAAGAAGAGTGGTCCTTGCATATTTCAACTCCTTTGCCGACGGTGGGGCACGCCGGATGTGGACCTGATGGCCTCTCGACTCAATCGCAAGGGTCGAGGTTGTGGCCAGATCCAGGGATCCTTGGGCGATACCTCGGATGCGTTGGTGGCCCCATAGGGTCCTTATCGCCTGATATAAACTCTGGTGATCCTAATTGTTCCGGATTGGCCTCAGCATCACTGGTACGCTGATCTGGTACGTCTCGTCGCGGACGTTCCCTGGCGGTTGCCGATGAGGGAGGACCTTCAGTCTCAAGGTCCTATGTTTCATCCGGCTTACAGTCTCTGGCTTTAACGGCAGGGCTGTTGAAAGCCAGGTGTTGAGGGACCGAGGTCTCTCAGACTCGGTCATTTTGACCATGTTAAGGACACGGAAGTCTTCCTCCAAGCAGATCTATCACCGTGCCTGGAAAGCTTATATTGCCATATGCGAAGCGCTGGACTGGCGTCCTCGGACGTATTCCGTCCCCAGAATCCTGCGTCCTCTGCAGTGTGGAGTGACCCAAAAGCTTGCTTTGAGTACCATCAAGGATCAGATTTCGGCCTTGACCGTCTTCTTTCAGCGACCTCTAGCGGGTCATTTCTTGGTTAGCACCTTGTGTTGGGGGTTCGCCATGTGCTCCCTCCTGTCAAGCCTCCTCTCCCACCGTGGGATCTGAAGTTGGTGCTCTCGGTCCTCCAGGAACCTCCTTTTGGGAATATCCGGGATATTCCCCTCTTGCCTTGTCTCAGAAGGTGGCCTTTTAGTGGCAATCACTTCTGTTTGACGGGTGTCTGAGTTGGCGGCTTTGTCCTGCAAGTCGCCATATTTAGTCATCCATAAGGATAAGGCGGTGTTGCATCCGTGACCTTCCTTTTTGCCAAAGGTGGTGTCGACCTTTCACCTACATGAGGACATTGTCCTCCCTTCCTTGTGTCTTCACCCATCGCATACCAGAGAGTTTGCACTGCACATATTGGATGTGGTACAAGCCTTACGGGTGTACCTGTCTGCTACTGCTTCTATTCGAAAGTCCGACTCACTGTTTGTGACTGTCTCTGGTCCATAACAGGGCCAAGCGGTTTCGTCTGCCATAATTTCTAGGGGAATCAGACAAACCGTCATTCAAGCCTATGCTCTCAAAGGGCGGGCGCCTCCCTTTCCGGTTACGGCGCATTCCACCAGGGCAATTGGTGCTTCCTGGGTTTTCCGACATCAAGCGTCGGTTGCACAAGTGTGCAAGGCGGCGACCTGGTCGTCTGTTCATGCCTTTTAAGTTTTATAAGGTTAATGTGGCTGCATCTCCGGATGCTTCCTTCGGCCGCAGGGTGCTGCAGGCCGATGTTTAAAGTTGCAACTCCTCCGTTGAGGAGCTCTGCCTTCTTGGAGTGAAGTTTTTGGTTTTTCCATTTATACTGCTCCCATCCCTCTTGACACTGCTTTGGGACATCCCACGTGTAAAGTGTAAAGAGACACCGTGTCAGTCCATGGATGATAAGAGAAAATAGGATTTTTTGTACTCACCGTAAAATCCTTTTCTCTGACATCCATGGACTGACACGGCACCCACCCTTCCTTTTTAAGTTTGTACTGCTTTGTTAGGAACTGAAGTCTGCTGACTGTAGTGGGAGGGTTATGTCCGGAGGGACCGCCCCCTGGGTGGGGCTGTTCAGCTCTGGCTTTTAGAATGTATGTATAACATCTCACATTCTGCCTAGGTCTTCTCCTGCAACAGGGACATAACCCACGTGTAAAGTGTAAAGAGACACCGTGTCAGTCCATGGATGTCAGAGAAAAGGATTTTACGGTGAGTACAAAAAATCCTATTTTTACACCCTGTATCCAAAGCAGAACCAAACGTAATAAATGATCACACTTCGAAACCAAATGTAAAAATGATCCCCATGCAAAAGGACTGATCTCTAACCTCTACGCTCAACTCATCACTAAACCTGTTTCTGACGCCTCCTTCTTATGTGGCTAAATGGGATGCAGATCTCAATCTTAAGCCGCGTACACACGACCGAGTTTCTCGGCAAGAAACTTGCTGGCAGAGCTTTCTTGCCGAGTAAATCGGTCGTGTGTACGCGGCTTTCATTTTTCTCGTCAAGAAAACTGGCAAGAATCTCGACGAGAAAAATAGAGAACCTGCTCTCTATTTTCTCGTCGAGATTCTCGTCGGCATTTTTCGCGACGAGAAAAGTGTGTGTGTGTACACTTACCTGTCGCCGTGGAAGCCCGCGCATGCTCGAAATGACTTTGACGCATGCGCGGTAGCTTCCTAGGCATAGGTAGGGTGTAGCAAGATGGCGGCGACGGCATCGAATGTGACGAGCGCACGCTCGTCGTAGTCGATGACGTCACCATGTTCGCTCCATTCAAAGAACCGCGGGTTCCTTGAATGGAGCGTGCGTACACTCGGCCGGGACAAGTTTCTTGTCCAAGAATCTCGTCAAGAAAAACGACGTGTTTTTTCTTGACGAGATTCTCGGCCGTGTGTACGAGGCCTAACTCTTGAAATATCTGATTGGGCTGCAATCTGGAATAATACAAAATCTTCCTCACAAAACATAACAGCTTTGGAAACGAATTACAAAGTACTCACCCGCTGGTATTTGGTCCCTTCCAGAGTTGCCCCCAATTACTCCTCATTATGTTTTCGTGGTTGTGGTGATCTTGGCTCCTATCTACACACTTGGTGGGATTGTCCGGTAGTTCAAAAGTTCTGGAGTGATATATTTCTCATACTCTCAGCCTTGTTTGCAATATCCATCCCTCCAGAACCTTCAATAGCACTCCTAAATCTCAAACCGGCAACACTCACCTATAAACAATTTAAACTTTTATTGCAGATCACAACAGCCGCGAAACAGACCATAGCTAAAGCCTGGAGAACTGACAATTTGGTATTAAATAAAACCAAGCATAGAATTAACCATAGGCGTGCGCAATGGGTGCCTGGGCACACCCTAATCCTGAGGTTGGCAACCTGTCAATGGTTGCCGACCCTCAGAACCTGGACAGGAGAGGTGGTGGGGGTGGAATTTTGTGGAACTGATCTGTATCTTCCTCCTGCAGCAGCTGAAAGTAGGCTTCTCCTCCTCTCCCTTTTGTCAACATTCAACTGCCACAGGAGGAAAATAAGGGATCGGTACTAATATATGGCACCCCACCTTTTCCTGTTCCGTTTCCGTCTGTTGCCCGAGTCCCCCATGTGCTCCCTCTTCCCTCTATTGTTTCAGAATGGAGAGCGGGGAAGAGGCCGGTAAATATGTCAAATGCATATGTGTTGGAGGTTTGGGGTGCACACCCTAAAGCAATAGGCTGCGCACACCTATGGAATTAACCAAGCTATGGTCCATGCCAAAATGGAAGCCATAATTCAAGATAAAATAAATTCCTTTAAAGATATTTGGCAACCATGGATAACTCAGTTTTTGCCACCAAACTTTGATGACACCTTGTTGATGCCTTGATGTTTTCCACTCTCTCGCAGTAACTATCTATAAGCAAATGGCTATTAATGCATTTATCCCCAGGGATTCTTCCTGTCACTTCCTCCTCTCCTTCTCTTCTTCCTGCTCTTTCCCTTCTCTTTTTCTCAACTTGTTTATATGTTTTTTTTTGTGTTTTTATTTTTCATATATATAGGTTCAACAAGTATACCTACATATGTTCCTCTCAATTTGTTTTAGGCACAGATACTTGATTTTTAAGAGTTATATTGTAGCGATCGTTCTGTCTCATACCTTTTGAGGCTTTAATACATTCCTTTATCCTCCTGAGGTGTTTACCTTTGAAGCCTCGTACACACGGCCGGTTTTCTCGTCAAGAAATGACAAGAAAATTGCTGGCAGAGCTTTCTTGCCGAGTAAATCGGTCGTGTGTACGCGGCTTTCATTTTTCTCGTCAAGAAAACTGGCAAGAATCTCGACGAGAAAAATAGAGAACCTGCTCTCTATTTTCTCGTCGAGATTCTCGTCGGCATTTTTCGCGACGAGAAAAGTGTGTGTGTGTACACTTACCTGTCGCCGTGGGAGCCCGCGCATGCTCGAAATGACTGACGCATGCGCGGTAGCTTCCTAGGCATAGGTAGGGTGTAGCAAGATGGCGGCGGTGGCATCAAATGTGACGAGCGCACGCTCGTCGTAGTCGATGACGTCACCGTGTTCGTTCCAATCAAAAGAACGGCGGTTCTTTTGAATCGAGCGTGTGTACACTCGGCCGGGACAAGATTCTTGTCAAGAATCTCGTCAGGAAAAACAACGTGTTTTTTCCTGACGAGATTCTCGGCCGTGTGTACGAGGCTTAAGGCTTCAATTGTAATTCTCATTCTTTATTTAGACTAAGGGAAGTAACTCACTCTGATTATTGAGTGAAGCAATTGTCTCTTGATCCATGATATATATATGATTTCATATGCTCATTTTGAACCTATTGTAGTGATTACTGTGATTGTTGCTTTATTTTTTTCTTTTTATTTTTTTTTCTTATTATTTCTCTGTAATTTGATAAAATTCAATAAACAAATTTGAACAGAAAACCAGCGATATCATAAAGCAGGATGGTAAGTCAGCCCTTGAGACCAAAGATCCCGACAATCTGGCAAAGCCTATGCCAGGAATCATACACAGCCGGTATATTATCTTCTGTTGGGATAATCTGGAGCAATGAGGATTACCAAAAGGCCCTTCATCTTGATCCTGCCAAGCAGACAACAAAGAGGTTTCAAGGGATGAAAGGCTTAAATCAGGGTGTACTGATTCTTTACAGCAAGGTTTCTCAACCAGGGTTCCATGGAAGCCTAGGGTTCCTCCAGAGTAAGGATGAGCTCCGGCGTGTTCGCATAGTACACGTGCAGAGCCCGCCAGGAAGTCGGCACCGCGCTGCGCTAATTACTGCCAGCGAGACATTGTCCCGATGCTGGGCTGCAGAGATCGGGAAATGTCTCCCTGGCTGTGATTAGCGCAGCGCGTTGCCGACTTCCTGGCGGGCTCTGCACGTGTACTATGCGAACACGCCGGAGCTCATCCTTACTCTGGAGGTCGCTAGGGGTTCCTTGAGCAATGAGCAGTTTCTTCCATTCAGATAAGTTCCCACTGACACCATTGATCTTTTTAGCTACCTTTAAAGGGGATAATCCTTCCCAAATGACCACAAATGTAAGGAGCATTTTTCCCACTACCCACCACACTAATGTATCATGAGTTGTAGATATGGTCATTTAAACCACTTAAGGACCTTGCCTGTTTTTCAGACTCTGTGTTTACAAGTTTAAAACATTTTTTTTTGCTAGGAAATTACTTAGAACCCCCAAACATTATAATTGTTTTTTTTCCTAACACCCTAGAGAATAAAATGGCGGTCATTGCAATACTTTATGTCACACGGTATTTGCGCAGCGGTCTTACAAGCGCACATTTTTTGGGAAAAAAAAAATCACTTTTTTGAATTAAAAAAATAAAGACAACAGTAAAGTTAGCCCAATTTTTTTTTTATATTGTGAAAGATAATGTTATGCCGAGTAAATTGATACCCAACATGTCACGCTTCAAAATTGCGCCCGCTCGTGGAATGGCGTCAAACTTTTACCCTTAAAAATCTTCATAGGCAACAATTAAAAAAATTCTATAGGTTGCATCTTTTGAGTTACAGAGAAGGTCTAGGCCTAGCATTATTGCTCTCGCTCTAACGATTGCGGCGATACCTCACATGTGTGGTTTGAACACCGTTTTCATATGCGGGCGCTACTCACGTATGCGTTCGCTTCTGCGGGCGAGCTCGTCGGAACGGGGTGCTTTAAAAAAAAAATTGTTTTCTTATTTCTTTTACTTGATTTTATTTATTTTTACACTGTTTTAAAAAAAAAAAAATGGGTCACTTTTATTCCTATTACAAGAAATGTAAACATCCCTTGTAATAGAAAAAAGCATGACAGGTCCTCTTAAATATGAGATCTGGGGTCAAAAAGACCTCAGATCTCAAATTTTGACTAAAATGCAATAAAAAAATAAAAAAAATAATTGTCATTAGAAAAAATGACAAAAAAAAATTCACTTTAAGACGTATGGGTGGAGCTGACGTTTTGACGTCGCTTCCGCCCTGCTATGGTATGTAGACGGGTGGGGGCCATCGTCCCCTCACTCATATCCATACCACAGAGTGACAAGGACCTGATCGCCTCTGATGCTACCGACGCCTCCAGTAGGCGGCAGAGGGCGCGGGAGTGCGGCGGGAGGGGGGGCCCGTCTCCCGCCGCCGATAACCGTGATCTCGCAGCGAATCCGCCGCAGAGACCACCATTATCGTTTACACGACCGCTCACAGAAAATATGGATATCTTTGTTGTGGCAGCAGCTGCTGCCGTTACCGAGATATCCATCTTTAAAGTGCCGACGTATATATACATGAGCTGGTCGGCAAGTGGTTAAGCAGGGGTTCCCTGAGACCAGAACGTTTTTTTTTTTTTTTAAGGGTTCTGTCATGTTGAAAAAGGCTGTTATAGTGGAACCCGAGGATCCTTTGCTTCCGTTAGGTTCGTCTCCGGGTTAGAGCTGGGCGATTTTTTCCCCTAAAAAACTTGATTTACGATTCAAATCAAGGTTTTTTTTTTTGATGGACACCGCGCCGGTCCTGAGGAGCTGCGGGCAGGAGTTTTTAGGCGAGGCCGTGGCTTCGGCCTAGTCCGCATTCTCCGGCCTCGTGGGCTTTTCCCCAGGATCGCGGCGAGCTGAGGGCAGGATTTGTTTTTTCCCCAGGATCACGGCTGGCCTTGCGGCCTTTCTTAGCGCCATTTTATTTCCTAGGGTCTCTGCTAAAAGTACATACCGTATATACTCGAGTATAAGCAGAGTTTTTCAGCCCTTTTTTAGGGCTGAAAGTATACCCCTCGGCTTATACTCGAGTCAGTACCTGAAAATCGTGAAATTCCGCGGCCGGCGTCCATTGTTTAAATCTAGCGCCTTTCTCCCTGTCCCTTCCAGCAAACACTGTGTGGAGCCTATCACGGAGGTCCTCTTGTCCGACGTCCGTGATTGGCGGAGCACTGAACACAGTGCCTGCTGGGAAACGGAGTCGGAGAATGAGAGGACCTCCGTGATAGGCGCAAACACTCAACACAGTGTTTGCTGGAAAACGCCTATCAGGGACAGGGAGAAAGGCACGAGATTTGAACAATGGACGCCGGCCGCGGAATTACAAGATTTTCAGGTACACTTACTCGGGCACAGGGAGGCTACAATGGACACAGTAAGGGGGCACAGTGAGGTGACAATGGGCAGTGAGGTGGCACAGTGAGATGGCAATGGGCACAGTAAGGGGGCACAGTGAGGCGACAATGGGCACAGTGAGGTGACAATGTGCACAGTGAGGTGGCAGAGTGAGATGGCAATGGGCACAGTAAGGTTGGGCAATGGGCACATTTCCTCCCCTCGGCTTATACTCGAGTCAATACGTTTTCCCAATTTTTTGTGGTAAAAGTAGGTAGCTCAGCTTATACTCGGGTCGACTTATACTCGAGTATATACGGTATATGTAAAACGTAGGTAATCCGCGCTAAACCAAAAAGAAGTGTGCATAAGCATGTAAGATATAAGATAGATATATAAAAAAAAAAACTATCTATATGGAAGAACCTGAAGTTAGCCCTCAAAGATCTCTGTGATAGAGATCCAACAGATCTGGTAAGCGGCTTATTCATTTATCCCTTCCCTTCCTTGCTGAGCGAGATACGAGCGGAATTCATACTTATACATATTTCTGGTGTTTGGAACATAGGAATAACATCTGGCTACTTGGATATGGACATTTGCTATTCATTTCTTTCACTTTATTGATTGATTTTTTTTGTATGGACTATTTTTCAATATTTCATTTCACCATTTATTATAATATTTTATTTTGCACTTTGTTTGCTTCACCCAAGGTTGCGCATTTATTTCCATTTGTAAAAAAAAATAATAATATATATAATGTTTGGGGGTTCCAAGCAATTTTCTAGCAAAAAATACTGATTTTTAACTTTGTAAGTAACAAGTGTCAGAAAAAGGTTTAGACTTTAAGTGGTTAAACTTCCTGCATTTATACACAGAAGTTTTATCCCTTTGATCTAAGTACAACAAGTTAGGGCTCTTTCACACGGAGGGTCCGTTCAGGTCCGCCTGTCAGTTTTTTAGGCGGACCTGAACGGATGCTCCATGTCCTCCTATGGAGCCACGGATGTCAGCGGTGACATGTCCGCTGACATCCGACCCGCAAAAGTGTGACGGAGGAAAACCCTATTTTCACGGATCCGTCCTGTGTGAAAGAGCCCTTACAATGTTTCTACTTATCTACTAGCACAAACAATGTTGTTAAAAACTTGGCAGACTGCGAAAGTGAGCAGAGAAGTCTCTATACTTGTTACATGAAAGAATTGGGAAACTCTGCAAAAGAGATTGTGAGGGGGGTTGAACCAAGATTGAGATTTTTTTAACGATTAATTGTGCAGCTCTAAAAATATATATTTCTTGTTCATACATCACGGGACACAGAGCGGCATAGTCATTACTATGTGGGTTATATAGAATTACCTTCAGGTGCTGGCACTGGCAACTTCCAAAACAGGAAGTACCCTCCCCTATATAAGCCCCTCCCATCCGGGAGTACCTCAGTTTTTTGCCAGTGTCTAAGGTGTTGGCCAAGGTTAACATGTATTCATCTGGGCTTGTGTACAGGTTCTCTGGGCCTTAGCAAGCTATTCCGGATCCGACCAAAAAAGCTTCATAGCTAAACGGTCGGTACCCGGGCCTTGCAGAGAAGAGCAAGGTTTTGCCTGTAATGCCTCTCTTAGGAGGGCTGGACCCTGGGATCCAGAGCTCTGGTCATACCCAAAACCAAGAGGCTATCTGTGCAGGGTGCTATACAGGTCCAGGGGAGTGGAATCCTTGGGAACCCGGTCCCTGAAGGTCTAGTACAATGCCTGCCGTGAGAGGTGAAGTTTGGGCTTCTGTGGACCAAACAAAGTCCTGCGGCGGGGAAAAGGTAAGTGGGGGCCCCTCAGGAACTTGGTTCTATTGAGGGGACCCCCAAGCCTAATATGTCTTTCTGCCTGTTACCTAAAGGTATTCCCGCTAATAGCTGTATATGCCTAAGAAATCCTAGAAATGTCTTTTCATAAAGGAAGTTTTTAAAAAAAAAAAAAAAAAACTGTAAACCTGGAAATGTTTTTCATAAAAGGAGGTTTTTAAAAAAAAAAAGACAAAAGTGCGGTACCTGTGTTTGTCCCCTAGAGGCCGCTGTGGAACGTCTTTTTTTCTTGGGACTATTCCTTCCATGGTGAAAGTCCAGGCAGATGAGTGAGCTCTCTATCAGGGAAGCTGCATTCCTCTGTCATGCTGCCAAGTAGTTTCCTTCCATCCCCGAGTCCTGGTGAAACAGGGACCCTGGCTCCTCTCCCTACATGGCGCCAAGAGCGCACACGCGCGCGCACACACACACGCTTTCTTTTATAGATTTAGCTTCAAAAAAGGGGGCGGAGCCTGGCGGATGACGCGCTCTGTGCGCCTAGCGCTTCTGCGCATGTGCGGGCGTTCCAGCAAGATAAAAGGACTCAGTCCACGCTGCTTGCTATGGACACAGAGCATGAAAAGGAGCTGGTAGCATGGTATAGGGGCTTACAGCGGGCGGTTGATACAGGCATCCCCAGAAAGATGCATTAGTAGACACCCACTGATGTACATAGCAGCAAATTGCATTAGACTATTTCAGTAAAGGGGTGTATTGCGGCTGGAATACCTCAGCTTGGAACTAAGGAATATGCCGCCTAAAAAACTCCGAGATATACCTCTCAGGAAGTGTAGGGGGTCTCCATCGGGCTCTGAGGATCTGGAGCAGTCATCTGCACCTTCCTCCCCTGAGAAATCAGGAGGTTAATACCCATAAGGAACCCCCGGGAGTGCCAGGTACTGCGGCTGTCCTCAGTCCACCTGCTCCTGCATATATAACAGAGGAGGTTTTTGCCTCAACTCTGGAGGGATTGGAGCAGAGATTGGCAGCATTGATCGCTTCTTCTCTACAGGAAAGAAAGCACGCCAGATCTCCATCACCTCCATCAGAGTGCCTGTTGGCAGAGCAACAGTCCCAGGAAGGGACTGACCTACCTGAAGGGGATCAGGAGGAGGTTAACTCTGTTTTTGAGGAATCGACAGTAGATGAACCATTTTCAGCATCACAGACTGAAAGATTGTGGGTCCAGACCCTAACTGACATGGTTCGATCTGCATTTAAAATGCCTCTTGTTGAACCATCAACTACTGCTGTCTCCTCATTGGGGTCGCTAAAAGCTCCCCAGGTTAATTGCTCCTTTCCAAGACATCCATTATTGGAAGGACTTATATACCAGGACTGGGAACATCCTGATAAACTATTTGTTCCGCCTAAAAGGTTTCCGGTGATCTATCCCATGGAGGAAAAGTTCACCCAGAGATGGAATGTTCCTACGGTGGATGCAGCCATCTCTTCTGTGAACAAATCACTGACATGTCCAGTAGATAATGTTCAAAGATCCAGTAGATAAAAAATTGGAATCTTTATTAAAATCTGCTTTTTCCACAGCAGGGGCTGTTACACAGCCAGCAGTGGCAGCTATTGGGGTCTGCCAAGCTTTAAAGGATCAGATGAAAATGGTCCTGAGGGATTTGCCAGACCAGCAGGCCCAGGCTCTGGCTGATCTGCCTAGAGCATTATGCTTTGCGGTTGACGCCATCAAGGATTCTATCCATCAGGCCTCCCGCTGTCTTTGGTACATATGCGTAGGCTTCTGTGGCTCAAGAACTGGTCTGCTGAAGCTCCCTGTAAGAAGCTCTTAGTTAGCTTCCCATTTCATGGGGAACGCCTTTTTTGGCGAAGACCTGGATAAGTATATCCAGAAGATTTCCAGTGGTAAAAGTACTCTCTTACCGAGTAAAAAGAGGTCTAGGGGTCCATCTTTTAAGAGGACTACCTCTCCTATCCCTGTGACGTCTGCTACTAAGCAGTTCCGACGGCCTCCTCGATCAAACTCAGGGGCTAAAAATCAGGGACAGTCACAGGGTAATAAGAAACCCTGGATCCGAAGAGGTACTAAACCAGCCTCCAAGTCAAGCCTATGAAGGGCTGCCCCCACTCAAACGGGTGGGGGGAAGACTTCAGTTGTTCGCAGAGACCTGGCGGGAGACGACCAAAGACAGATGGGTGCTCTCCGCAGTAACTCTGGGATACAAGTTGGAGTTAAAAGAGTCTCCTCCGTCCCATTTTATGTGGTCAGGCATGCCAAAAGACCCTCTGAAAAGAGGGTCTCTCCTATTGGCGTTAGAACAACTATTGCTCCAAGGAGTAATTATGGAGGTTCCTATGGAAGAGTGGGGGTTGGGTTTCTACTCAAACCTTTTCACAGTCCCGAAACCAAACGGGGACATAAGACCCATATTGGACCTAAAGAGTCTAAACAAATTTCTAAACGTCCGGTCCTTCTGGATGGAGTCGATCCGATCGGTCACCGCTGCCCTACAGGGGGAGGAATGGTTAGCCTCGATCGACATCAAAGATGCTTACTTGCATGTTCCCATCTTTCCAGGTCATCAAAAATTTCTATGCTTTGCAGTAGAAGGGCGCCATTTTCAGTTCAGAGCCTTACCATTCGGTCTGGCCACAGCACCACGAGTGTTCACAAAAATTCTGGCTCCACTGTTGGCCGATCTAAGAACACGAGGTGTAACGATAATGGCATACCTAGACGACCTGTTGTTGATGGACCACTCAGTTGCCAAGCTAGAAGTGGTAGTTGTCGATACAATCAAGTATCTAGAATCTCACGGTTGGGTCATCAACCTGGACAAGTCAGCCCTACAGCCAGTGAAAAACCTGGTATATCTAGGGCTACGGCTGGATTCAGACCAGAGGAAGATTTTCTTACCTCTAGACAAGGTATCCTCTTTGAGGGCCTTGGTCCGTCTGCTTTGTGCAAAAAGACAGCCGTCCATACGCCTGTGCATGAGGCTGCTAGGAAAGATGGTAGCATCATTTGAAGCTGTGCCATACGCCCAATTCCACTCAAGGAATTTACAGAGGGCCATATTGTCAGCCTGGAACGGAAAAATTCAGGCTCTAGACTTCCCGATGGCTTTGTCCCCTTCCGTTCGGAAGAGTCTCTGCTGGTGGTTGATCCCCCAGAATCTCCAGAAGGGAAAACCCTTCAGTCCGATATCCTGGAAGGTGGTCACTACAGATGCCAGCCTTATAGGCTGGGGGGCAGTACTGGAGCAATGGTTTCTCCAGGGCAGATGGTCAAATGTAGTAAAAACCCTGCCCATCAATCTCTTAGAGATACGAGCAGCCCGGTATGCCCTAGTAGCCTGGACATCCAGACTCCAAGGGTCCCCTGTCAGAATTCAATCAGACAATGCCACAGCAGTGGCATATATCAATCATCAGGGAGGCACCAGGAGTCGTGCAGCCCAGAGGGAAGTAAGTCACATCCTGGAATGGGCAGAAAGCATGTCCCATGTATATCAGCTGTCTTCATTCCAGGGGTGGAGAATTGGAAGGCGGACTTTCTGAGTCGCCAACGGTTATGCCCAGGGGAATGGTCCCTTCATCCCGAGGTCTTCCGAGCAATATGTCAGCGGTGGGGAACACCGGATGTAGATCTGCTAGCATCCAGATTCAACGCAAAGGTGGACAAATTTGTCTCCCGGACAAGGGATCCCCTCGCTTGCGGCTCGGATGCTCTGGTGTTCCCTTGGGATCAGTTCAGACTGATATATGCATTCCCTCCGCTACAATTGTTGCCTCGACTCCTTCGCAGAGTCAGGTTGGAAAAGAAGCCGTGATCCTGGTGGCTCCAGCGTGGCCCCGAAGGGCCTGGTACGCGGAGATCATCAAAATGTCTGTGGGGAGTCCTTGGACCCTTCCACGTCGTCTGGACCTGCTTTCGCAAGGACCGATATACCACCCTTCCTTACTAACTCTAAGTTTAACGGCCTGGCTATTGAATCCCACATCCTAAAGAAGAGAGGTCTCTCTAACTCTGTGGTATCAACTATAATCAATGCCAGGAAGCCTGTATCCAGGCAGATCTACTATAGAGTTTGGAAGGCGTACATCACTTGGTGCGAGGCCAGAAAATGGCATCCACATAAGTACATTATAGGCAGAATTCTGGACTTCCTGCAGTGGGCTGTAGACAGGAAGTTTGCCTTAAGTACTATCAAGGGCCAGGTTTTGGCCTTATCAATACTATTTCAAAGGCCCCTGGCTATGCATTCACTTGTCAAATCCTTTATGCAAGGGGTGACTAGTATTATTCCACCGATTAAAGCTCCCATATGCCCATGGGATCTAAATTTGGTTCTGTCGGTTCTGCAGAAGCAGCCATTTGAACCTTTGCGGCACATTTCCTTGGTTCTACTCACCAGAAAATTGATATTTTTAGTAGCCATATGCTCGGCTAGAAGAGTGTCGGAATTAGCCGCCATGTCCTGTAAAGAGCCATATCTGGTTATCCATAAGGACAGAGTAGTATTACGTCCTCACCCAGCCTTTCTTCCTAAGGTGGTATCGAGGTTTCACTTGAACCAGGATGTGGTTCTTCCTTCTTTTTTCCCCAAACCTAGTTCAGTAGAGGAAAAGTTATTGCATTCTTTGGATGTAGTAAGAGCAGTTAAAACTTATCTAAAAGCCACTGCTCAGATTCGTAGAACGGATTCTTTGTTTGTTCTGCCGGAAGGCCCCAGAAAGGGTCAGGCAGCATCAAAATCTACTTTAGCCAAGTGGATTCGACAGGTCATAATACAAGCCTATGGCTTGAGAAGTAGACCGCCTCCGTTCAAAGTTAAGGCGCACTCCACGAGAGCAGTTGGAACTTCATGGGCAGTGCATCACCAGGCCTCCCTGGCTCAAATTTGTAAGGCCGCAACATGGTCTTCAGTACACACGTTTACTAGGTTCTACCAGGTGGACATTAGAAGTCAGGAGGATATCGCCTTTGGGCGCAGTGTGTTGCAGGCCGCAAAAGATCCTCATGCCTGATGGCGCCCAGCTTATGTATGGTGTATCCCCCCCCCCTCATTGGGCATTGCTTTGGGACGTCCCACATAGTAATGACTATGCCGCTCTGTGTCCCGTGATGTATGAACAAGAAAATAGGATTTTTAAAACAGCTTACCTGTAAAATCCTTTTCTTGGAGTACATCACGGGACACAGAGCTCCCACCCCTCTTTTGGGGACACTTATTGCTTTGCTACAAAACTGAGGTGCTCCCGGATGGGAGGGGCTTATATAGGGGAGGGTACTTCCTGTTTTGGAAGTTGCCAGTGCCAGCACCTGAAGGTAATTCTATATAACCCACATAGTAATGACTATGCCGCTCTGTGTCCCGTGATGTACTCCAAGAAAAGGATTTTACAGGTAAGCTGTTTTAAAAATCCTAATATATATATATATATATATATATATATATATACACACATACATACATACATATTTGTTTTTTACTAAAGACATGTAGCAGATTACATATTGGCATAAATTTATGAAGAAATTTGATTTCAAATCGTTTTTTACTGGATATGTTTAATAGCAGAAATTAAGCAATATTGTTTCGTTTTTCAAAATGTATGGCCTTTTTTGGTTGATATAATTAAAAATTAAAAAACCCAGTGCTGATCAAATACCACCAAAATAAAGCTTTATTTGTAGGAATAAAATGCCAATTACCGTATATACTCGAGTATAAGCCGAGTTTTTCAGCACATTTTTTTGAGCTGAAAATGCCCCCCTCGGCTTATACTTAAGTCACCTTTTTGCGCCTGATCTCCCGGACTTTGGGGACCCGGTAGCGGCCGGTCGTAGGTCCCCTGGACCCCAAACTTGGCACACATGTAGCCCCACTCTTCCTATACAAGTGTGCAAAGTTTACGGCCGGAGAGCACTGTTTTTTCAAAGCCGGGCACGCCTTTCATAGACTCCCATGTTAAACGGTAATTTCCCCAGTGATTTTGGGGACCGGGTACTGGCCGGTCTTAGGTCCCCTGGACCCTAAACTTGGCCCACATGTAGCCCCATTTCTCCTCTATAAGTGTGCAAAGCTTTTTGTCTGGGGGACCTACGGCCGGGGAGCACCGATTTTTCAAAGCTGGGCACCCCTTCCATAGACTCCCATGTTAAACGTCAGTCTAGTCATGGACACAGTGAAGCATGGGCACAGTGAGGCATGTACATGGGCACAGTGAGGCATGGGCACAGTGAGGCATGCAGATGGACACCCTAGGCTTATACTCGAGTCAATACGTTTTCCCATTTTTTGTGGTAAAATTAGGTGCCTCGGCTTATACTCGAGTATATACGGTAAATGTCATTTCTGTACAGTGTTGCATGACAGTGCTGAATAGCAAAAAATGCCCCGATCATGAAGGAGGTAAAATCTGATGGTTTAAGAATACGAGACTGGGACTAGACTAATGCCTTGTACACACGATCGGAGTATCCGATGGTCTAAAATCCGATGGAATTTTTCATCGGAATTCCGTTCAAGCTGTCTTCCATACACACTGTCAGACTAAATTCCGACCGTCCAAAACGCGGTGACGTAAAACACTCAGACGAGCCGAGAAAAATTAAGTTCAATGCTTCTGAGCATGCGCCGACTTGATTCTGAGCATGCGTGGGTTTTTTCTCCGTTGGAGTTCCACACAGACGAACGAAATTTCCTATCGCTTTTTTTTTCCATCGTAAAAATTTAAAACATGTTCTATTTTTAAACACCAATGGAAAAAAGTCCGATGGGGCGCACATACGATTGGAATTTCCGATGAAACAAGTCCATCTGACATTTTTCATCGGAAATTCCGATCGTGTGTACAAGGCATTAAACACTCCAAACAGCCTGGTCCTCAGTACCTCACAAATCATTCTATCCAAAGACTGGACCGACCCATCCAACGACGCAGAATGTTGCATTGTAGGGGTCTGGAGTGAAAATGGAGGGGAAATGGGGCCGCTTTGAAGGAGGCTACCATACACCCCAGACTTCTGAACGGAAGAATACAATTGTGGGAATGGAGAGCATGAAGAAACACTCTAGGACGAGACCTAGATACTCCAAATGAGTCGGTTCCAGCACTGATTCTGAAGGTTTGGCAATAAACTGAACTTGGGTCTGGACAGTCAGGGCTACATTGTCCACCCTCACTGATAGACAAATCAAATGAGTTGGTTCCTGTGCTAGTATCTGAAGGTTCAGCATTCAACCAAACCTCTGCAAGATCTGGGCTGCCTTATCCACCTGAACCCAGGGCCACTGAGGAAACGTGGCTTAAGAGGGACGGCCTCCCATACTCATAAACCCAACTGCTGGAAGTGGGCAGTAGGAATGGACGGAGCATTGAGATTCCAGTTGGGTATCATTTTAGTATATGGTGTGACAGCAGGAAGGTAAAGTCACCTGGTTGCATCCAGGGGGGTAGATATATTTCGCCCAGATTCAGGCTTTACGCCGACTTATACAACTAGGTGGAGAGTTGTATAAGGCTAGTGGGCTCATGGATGACTCATACCTATAGGGAGAGTGTGGGGCGTCGTGCAGACAGGGAGTTGATGAGACCAGCTGAAGCTTGTCAGCTCATTTAGGCCTCTATAAGAACTCCCAGCTTCATTAGATGTTAGCTCATGCCTGGACCCAGACCTGTGTGGACTGTCTAGGGAGAGTGAACCCCTGTGCGGTGAGACAAAGCCTGTGTGGCTATTTGCTTGGACATTTAAAACCAGGGACTTAGGGACTAGGACAGCACTAGGCTGATCCCAGTTGTTAGTTAGGAAACCTGTATGTTTAGTCAGAGGTCAAGTTGACCAGGATTTATTTTGTTTATGTTTCTTTTGCTTTGCTGTGTTTTGTCACTGTAAATAGAAAATAAACCGCACCTTTTTGATTTTGAAAACCACAACCTCCGTTTGCTGGGCCTGTTTTTGTGTGGGGAGCCCATCTCGGGGGTCACACACACCCGCTGCCGAGCTAACCCCCTCACAGTTGGTGGAGAATGCGGGCAGTTTTTTTTTAAGCCAGCATGGAGGAGATACTGAAGCAGCTGGCTCTAGCAAATGCCAATCAACAGCAGACAAATGCAGGTTTGCAAAAGAGCCTTGCAGCTCATCAACAGAGCCTTGCAGCTCAACAACAGAACTTCGCAGCCCAGCAGCAAGCTCATCAACAGAGCCTTGCAGCCCAGCAGCAAGCTCATCAACAGAGCCTTGCAGCCCAGCAGCAGACAAACGCAACTTTGCAACAGAGTCTGGAGGCTCAGCAACAAGCCCAGCAGCAATCTGAGGCCCGCTTCATAGACCTATTGCAGAAGCAAGAGCAGAGACTACAACAACAGATGGAAGCAGTAATGCAGCAACGTCCGCAGACCAGTGAGGAAAGCCGTCCCACTAATACCGCGTCCTTTGGGGTGAGTCGTTTATTGACAAAAATGACTGGAGAGGATGATTTAGAGGTATTTTTGACCACATTTGAAAGGACCGCTGAAAGAGAAAAGTGGCCTGAGGAGCAGTGGGCTGGACTGGTGGCTCCTCTGTTAACTGGTGAATCGCAGAAAGCTTACTATGACCTAGAGCCTAACCAAGCAAAAGACTATGTGATGCTAAAAGCTGAAATATTGGCAAGGCTGGGTGTCACCCAGGCTGTCCGGGCTCAGCGTGTGCATAACTGGACTTTCCAGCTTGGAAAACCCCCCAGGTCTCAAATGTATGATCACATTCACCTGAGCAGAAAGTGGCTACAGCCAGAGACTTTGTCCGCACCAAAGATTGTGGAACGTGTTGTAATGGATCGGTTTTTGAGAGCTCTTCCTACTGCCATCCAAAAGTGGGTAAGCCATGGAGACCCAGAGACGGCCGATGGTCTTGTGGATCGTGTGGAGAAATACTTGGCTACAGAGAACCTGACGGCCTCTTCCAGAGACACTCGGACTTTCCACCCTAAGACCAGACCATCCCCAGGGGCGGATAAGAGGATTCCAAGGGGTGAGGGTGGAGAGAGTGAGAGGGTGGGAGCTCTACCCCAAGTTTGGCGAGAACAGCCTGGGAAATCAGCGGCTCAAGAGGCCGCAAGAAGGATCGTTTGCTACCGCTGCCGGCAAGCGGGACATATTGCAGCAAATTGCCCGGTTGTGGAGGAACCCATGCAGTGTGACTTTCTGACGGGCAGACGTCAGTCGCTGTGTGTGACAGTCGCATGCACTGCCATTCGAGGAACTGAGAAACATTTATGCAAAATGTGTGTTAATGGTAGAAATGTTGTGGTATTGCTGGATTCAGGTAGCCTTGTGACCCTGATAAAGGCTGAGTTAGTTAAAACAGAGGTCTCTGGGAATAGCAAGGTAGCTGTTATTTGTGTGCATGGGGACACCCGAGAGTATCCAGTGACTACAGTGTGTTTCGAGACCCCCAAAGGTACCCTCTCTCATCCAGTGGGCTTAGTATCTCAGTTACCGCATGACGCCATTGTGGGAAGGGATTTTCCGAAGTTCTGGGAACTGTGGGATGATCCTGAGCCCCCCACTGGTGCCCCTATGTACCAGGAATGTGATAGCCAGAACTCCCCTGAGAGTGGTGAGGACTCTCCGGAATTTCCCTTATCAGTATTGGCAGGGGAGACTCAAGAAACTGGAGAGGAGCCCACCTCCTCAGACGAAAACCTACCGTCTGTGGAGTTTTCTGATCTTGAGGTTCACAGGGAAAACTTTGCCACAGAACAGTTGAAAGACCCCGCCCTAATAAAGGCACGGGAAAACGTAGTGAAAATAGATGGCGAGTTAGTGAACCCAGATAATACCTGCACTTACCCATACTTCAGCGTAGAGAAGGACCTACTGTATCGGGTGGCAAAAAGGGCAGAAGAAACCGTTGAGCAGCTTGTGGTGCCCAAACCTTACAGGAAGTTGGTGTTGGAGTTGGCCCATGGGCACATTCTTGGAGGTCATCTGGGGACAGAGAAAACCCGAGAGAGGGTATTACAGAGATTCTATTGGCCGGGGGTGATGAAGGACATAGAAAATTATTGTTCCTCCTGCCCTGTGTGTCAGAGGTCGGCCCCGATGCCACATTTCCGTAGCCCGCTGGTCCCTCTACCCATCATTGAGGTCCCGTTTGAGAGGATCGCCATGGATTTGGTAGGTCCTATAATCAAGTCCGCTAGGGGGCACCAGTACATATTAGTTATAATGGACTATGCCACCCGTTATCCAGAAGCGATCCCTCTCCGAAATACCTCGGCCAGAACCATATCCAAAGAGCTATCTCTTGTGTTTAGCCGGGTGGGTATTTGTAAAGAACTGCTTACGGACCAAGGTACACCCTTTATGTCCCGGGTTATGAAGGAGCTGTGTAAATTGTTCAAAGTGACACAATTACGTACATCTGTGTATCACCCCCAAACCGATGGGCTGGTTGAAAGATTCAACAAAACCCTAAAACAAATGTTGAAGAAAGTGGTGGATAGAGATGGAAAGGATTGGGACTGTCTACTTCCTTATCTGATGTTTGCTATTAGGGAGGTGCCCCAATCCTCTACGGGATTCTCCCCCTTTGAGTTACTGTATGGGAGACACCCAAGAGGGCTGTTGGATATTGCCAAGGAAACTTGGGAAAGTGAGAGTTCTCCCCACAGGAGTGTGATTGAGCATGTCGCCCTGATGCAAGACCGAATTGCACAGGTAATGCCCATCGTGAAGGAACATTTGGCCCAAGCGCAGTTAGCACAGCAGAGAGTGTACAACCGTGGAGCCAAGACCCGTACCTTTTCCCCGGGGGATAGGATACTGGTACTTGTCCCTACGGTTGAAAGTAAATTCCTTGCCAAATGGCAAGGCCCCTACGAGATAATGGAAAAAGTGAGCGAAGTGAATTACAAGGTCAGACAACCAGGAAGGCGAAAGCCCGAACAGATCTATCACGTTAATCTGTTGAAAGCCTGGAGGGATAGAGAGTCCCTAGTCGCAGACACTTGGTCACCAGCTCAAACTGGTTGCGTGATTCCTGAGGTTGGAATAGCAGCCACCTTGTCACAACCCCAACAACAGGAGGTTAAGGAGTTTGTGCTTCGCAACAAGGAGGTATTCTCTGAGCTGCCGGGACAAACATCTGGGGTAGAGCATGACATCATTACCCCGCCCGGTGAAAGGGTGAAGTTAAAACCCTATCGGATCCCAGAGGCCCGACGGGAGGCAATACGGGAGGAAGTACAGAAAATGCTGAACTTAGGGGTGATAGAGGAGTCCCAAAGTGATTGGTCTAGTCCCATTGTGTTGGTGCCTAAACCGGATGGGAGCTGGCGATTTTGTAACGATTTTCGTCAGTTGAACAAAGTTACAAAATTTGACACCTACCCCATGCCACGTATAGATGAGTTGATCGACCGGCTGGGAACAGCCCGATACATGACGACTCTTGACCTCACAAAAGGGTATTGGCAAATCCCCCTGGCCAAGTCGGCCAAAGAGAAAACCGCATTTGTAACCCCAGACGGGGCGTTCCAATATAAAAGAATGCCGTTCGGGTTACAGAATGCGCCGGCCACATTCCAGCGGAAAAAGGACCAGATGCTGAGGCCCCATCGGAAGTATGCTGCGGCTTACCTGGATGACGTAATTGTCCATAGCACAGATTGGGCCTCACATCTGCCAAAAGTGCAAGCAGTCCTGGACTCTGTTCGGGAAGCGGGGTTTACGGCTAACCCCAAGAAGTGTACCATTGGGCAGGAGGAGGCCAAATATCTTGGGTACACCATTGGGAGGGGAGTAATAAAACCCCAACTCAACAAAGTCGAGGCCATCCAGAGTTGGCCACGTCCCAACAGCAAGAAGCAGGTACGAGCCTTTCTGGGAATCGCTGGGTATTATCGGCGATTCATTCCCCACTTTGCTTCTAAGGCTGTGCCCCTAACCAACCTGACGAAGGGGAAAGGGTCGGTCATGATTAAATGGACCCCCGAGGCTGAGGCAGCATTCCAATTCTTGAAACAAGCCTTATGTAGCCAGCCAGTGTTGTACTCACCCGACTTCTCTAAAGACTTTGTCGTACAAAGTGATGCGTCAGATGTGGGGTTAGGAGCAGTATTGTCCCAGGTCTGGAACGGGGAAGAGCACCCAGTCATTTACCTCAGCAGGAAGTTGAAGTCCCATGAGGTAAATTACGCCACGGTTGAAAAGGAGTGTTTAGCGGTGAAGTGGGCTCTAGATTCCCTTCGGTACTATCTGCTAGGTAGGCACTTTGACATGGTTACGGATCACGCTCCGTTAAAGTGGATGGCTCAAAACAAGGAAACAAATAGAAGAGTGAATAGGTGGTTCCTGGCCCTCCAGGAATTCAACTTCACAGTAAAGCATCGCCCTGGCGTTCAAATGGGGAATGTGGATGCTTTGTCTCGAGTACATGAATGCCTGATTGCTGGTGTTCCAACCCCGAGGTTAAAACAAGAGGGGGGGGTATGTGACAGCAGGAAGGTAAAGTCACCTGGTTGCATCCAGGGGGGTAGATATATTTCGCCCAGATTCAGGCTTTACGCCGACTTATACAACTAGGTGGAGAGTTGTATAAGGCTAGTGGGCTCATGGATGACTCATACCTCTAGGGAGAGTGTGGGGCGTCGTGCAGACAGAGATGAGGAGACCAGCTGAAGCTTGTCAGCTCATTTAGGCCTCTATAAGAACTCCCAGCTTCATTAGATGTTAGCTCATGCCTGGAACCAGACCTGTGTGGACTGTCTAGGGAGAGTGAACCCCTGTGCGGTGAGACAAAGCCTGTGTGGCTATTTGCTTGGACATTTAAAACCAGGGACTTAGGGACTAGGACAGCACTAGGCTGATCCCAGTTGTTAGTTAGGAAACCTGTATGTTTAGTCAGAGGTCAAGTTGACCAGGATTTATTTTGTTTAGGTTTCTTTTGCTTTGCTGTGTTTTGTCACTGTAAATAGAAAATAAACCGCACTTTTTGATTTTGAAAACCACAACCTCCGTTTGCTGGGCCTGTTTTTGTGTGGGGAGCCCATCTCGGGGGTCACACACACCCGCTGCCGAGCTAACCCCCTCACAATGGGAACAAGGGGCATCATTCCAGAGTACAGGGCCAAAGGGGCTATACAGGGGGGATCGGTCCGGTATACGGGGACACGGAGGGGGATCGGTCCTGTATACGGGGACACGGAGGGGGATCGGTCCTGTATACGGGGACACGGAGGGGGATCGGTCCGGTATGAGGGGACCCGGAGGGGGATCGGTCCGGTATGAGGGGACCCGGAGGGGGATCGGTCCGGTATGAGGGGACCCGGAGGGGGATCGGTCCGGTATGAGGGGACCCGGAGGGGGATCGGTCCGGTATGAGGGGACCCGGAGGGGGATCGGTCCGGTATGAGGGGACCCGGAGGGGGATCGGTCCGGTATGAGGGGACCCGGAGGGGGATCGGTCCGGTATGAGGGGACCCGGAGGGGGATCGGTCCGGTATGAGGGGACCCGGAGGGAGATCGGTCCGGTATGAGGGGACCCGGAGGGGGATCGGTCCGGTATGAGGGGACCCGGAGGGGGATCGGTCCGGTATGAGGGGACCCGGAGGGGGATCGGTCCGGTATGAGGGGACCCGGAGGGGGATCGGTCCGGTATGAGGGGACCCGGAGGGGGATCGGTCCGGTATGAGGGGACCCGGAGGGGGATCGGTCCTGTATACGGGGACCCGGAGGGGGATCGGTCCTGTATACGGGGACCCGGAGGGGGATCGGTCCTGTATACGGGGACCCGGAGGGGGATCGGTCCTGTATACGGGGACCCGGAGGGGGATCGGTCCTGTATACGGGGACCCGGAGGGGGATCGGTCCTGTATACGGGGACACGGAGGGGGATCGGTCCTGTATGAGGGGACCCGGAGGGGGATCGGTCCGGTATGAGGGGACCCGGAGGGGGATCGGTCCGGTATGAGGGGACCCGGAGGGGGATCGGTCCGGTATGAGGGGACCCGGAGGGGGATCGGTCCGGTATGAGGGGACCCGGAGGGGGATCGGTCCGGTATGAGGGGACCCGGAGGGGGATCGGTCCGGTATGAGGGGACCCGGAGGGGGATCGGTCCGGTATGAGGGGACCCGGAGGGGGATCGGTCCTGTATGAGGGGACCCGGAGGGGGATCGGTCCTGTATGAGGGGACCCGGAGGGGGATCGGTCCTGTATACGGGGACCCGGAGGGGGATCGGTCCTGTATACGGGGACCCGGAGGGGGATCGGTCCTGTATACGGGGACCCGGAGGGGGATCGGTCCTGTATACGGGGACCCGGAGGGGGATCGGTCCTGTATACGGGGACCCGGAGGGGGATCGGTCCTGTATACGGGGACCCGGAGGGGGATCGGTCCTGTATACGGGGACCCGGAGGGGGATCGGTCCTGTATACGGGGACCCGGAGGGGGATCGGTCCTGTATACGGGGACCCGGAGGGGGATCGGTCCTGTATACGGGGACCCGGAGGGAGATCGGTCCGGTATGAGGGGACCCGGAGGGGGATCGGTCCTGTATGAGGGGACACGGAGGGAGATCGGTCCGGTATGAGGGGACCCGGAGGTCTGAGGACTAGTTTATCTATCTGTGCCCAGGTCCGCTCCTCCTGGGGGGCAGCAGAATATCCTGAGAGATAAAGCCTTCCTGTGTCCCCCCAGTACATCACACATTAGTAACCCTCTACACCGCACAATCCATACCTGTCCTGAACTTCCCGCGCTCCTCCCAGTCCCGCCCCCAACGTCACCACACACTATTCTCCTCTACTGGACGCTAGAGGCCGGGCAGTCCTTTCATTCAGTGAACATGATGGCAGCCATCTTCTCGTAGACCACCGCTTCAGTCCTGGCTGGACATTGAGAGACGTTCTGTGCTTTCATTCTCTTATAAATACTTGAACGGTCCTGGGATTGACGGAGAGCGATCTGGGAGTGTTGGTAACGGGTATGGGAGACATCCTACCGGAGACCACAACCAACATGGCCACCACAAATCCATAGGATCTCTTCCGGGTTACATGTGCGGGTCAGTTGGTCACCGTTCTGTTCTCTGATTGGAGGGTCTCCGGAGGCTTTGGCCGCCGTGTCATTGGCCGGATTCCCCCGGAACTCGCTGTCGTGGCGCAAGATGGCCGCCGCTGTGCTGGAGGTGGAAGTCGGGGAGGCGGCAGAGGAGGTGAGAGAGCGCGGGGGGAACCGGGAGGAGGCCTGATCATAGAGAGAGATACCGCCACCGGAGTAGGGAGGAGTCACTACAATGGCAGCTGGTCACCCCTCCCCCCACAGACCCCTCCATTACACTGACAGCACCCCTCCCCCTACCACACTGACAGCCCCCCCTACTATCACCCTTCCCCCCCACCACACTGACAGACCCCCCTACTATTACCCTTCCCCCCCACCACCACACTGACAGACCCCCTTACTATCACCCTCCCCCCACCAACCACCACACTGACAGACCCCCCCTACTAACACCCCTCCCCCACAGTAGACCCTCCACCATCAAACCACACTGACAGCACCCCCCCCCCCCTCCACATATGTCCCCATTCACTGGAATTCCCTCCCCCCCCCCCCCCCTGTGTCCCCATATACTACATTGTGCTGGCTGTGTCCCCCCATTGGTGGGATCTCCAGGATGAGAGGTGTGATGGGGGTAGAGCCGTGTCCTCCATTGGTGGGATCTCCAGGATGAGCGGTGTGATGGGGGTAGAGCCGTGTCCTCCATTGGTGGGATCTCCAGGATGAGCGGTGTGATGGGGGTAGAGCCGTGTCCTCCATTGGTGGGATCTCCAGGATGAGCGGTGTGATGGGGGTAGAGCCGTGTCCTCCATTGGTGGGATCTCCAGGATGAGCGGTGTGATGGGGGTAGAGCCGTGTCCTCCATTGGTGGGATCTCCAGGATGAGCGGTGTGATGCGGGTAGAGCTGTGTCCTCCATTGGTGGGATCTCCAGGATGAGAGGTGTGATGGGGGTAGATCTGTGTCCCCCATTGGTGGGATCTCCAGGATGAGCGGTGTGATGGGGGTAGAGCCGTGTCCCCCATTGGTGGGATCTGTAGGATGAGCGGTGTGATGGGGGTAGAGCCGTGTCCCCCATTGGTGGGATCTCCAGGATGAGAGGTGTGATGGGGGTAGAGCCGTGTCCTCCATTGGTGGGATCTCCAGGATGAGCGGTGTGATGGGGGTAGAGCCGTGTCCTCCATTGGTGGGATCTCCAGGATGAGCGGTGTGATGGGGGTAGAGCCGTGTCCTCCATTGGTGGGATCTCCAGGATGAGCGGTGTGATGGGGGTAGAGCCGTGTCCTCCATTGGTGGGATCTCCAGGATGAGCGGTGTGATGGGGGTAGAGCCGTGTCCTCCATTGGTGGGATCTCCAGGATGAGCGGTGTGATGCGGGTAGAGCTGTGTCCTCCATTGGTGGGATCTCCAGGATGAGAGGTGTGATGGGGGTAGATCTGTGTCCCCCATTGGTGGGATCTCCAGGATGAGCGGTGTGATGGGGGTAGAGCCGTGTCCCCCATTGGTGGGATCTGTAGGATGAGCGGTGTGATGGGGGTAGAGCCGTGTCCCCCATTGGTGGGATCTCCAGGATGAGAGGTGTGATGCGGGTAGAGCCGTGTCCTCCATTGGTGGGATCTCCAGGATGAGAGGTGTGATGAGGGTAGAGCCGTGTCCTCCATTGGTGGGATGAGCGGTGTGATGCGGGTAGAGCTGTGTCCTCCATTGGTGGGATCTCCAGGATGAGAGGTGTGATGGGGGTAGATCTGTGTCCCCCATTGGTGGGATCTCCAGGATGAGCGGTGTGATGGGGGTAGAACCGTGTCCTCCATTGGTGGGATCTCCAGGATGAGAGGTGTGATGGGGGTAGAACCGTGTCCTCCATTGGTGGGATCTCCAGGATAAGAGGTGTGATGGGGGTAGAACCGTGTCCTCCATTGGTGGGATCTCCAGGATGAGAGGTGTGATGGGGGTAGAGCTGTGTCCTCCATTGGTGGGATCTCCAGGATAAGAGGTGTGATGCGGGTAGAGCTGTGTCCTCCATTGGTGGGATCTCCAGGATGAGAGGTGTGATGGGGGTAGAGCTGTGTCCTCCATTGGT
Organism: Rana muscosa; assembly: GCA_029206835.1. Taxonomy (NCBI): domain Eukaryota; kingdom Metazoa; phylum Chordata; class Amphibia; order Anura; family Ranidae; genus Rana; species Rana muscosa. The sequence goes on along the minus strand of CM055117.1, from coordinate 1,088,497,746 downwards.
GGGATCTCCAGGATAAGAGGTGTGATGGGGGTAGAACCGTGTCCTCCATTGGTGGGATCTCCAGGATGAGAGGTGTGATGGGGGTAGAGGTGTGTCCTCCATTGGTGGGATCTCCAGGATAAGAGGTGTGATGGGGGTAGAACCGTGTCCTCCATTGGTGGGATCTCCAGGATGAGAGGTGTGATGGGGGTAGAGCTGTGTCCTCCATTGGTGGGATCTCCAGGATAAGAGGTGTGATGCGGGTAGAGCTGTGTCCTCCATTGGTGGGATCTCCAGGATGAGAGGTGTGATGGGGGTAGAACCATGTCCTCCATTGGTGGGATCTCCAGGATGAGAGGTGTGATGGGGGTAGAACCGTGTCCTCCATTGGTGGGATCTCCAGGATGAGAGGTGTGATGGGGGTAGAGGTGTGTCCTCCATTGGTGGGATCTCCAGGATAAGAGGTGTGATGGGGGTAGAACCGTGTCCTCCATTGGTGGGATCTCCAGGATGAGAGGTGTGATGGGGGTAGAGCTGTGTCCTCCATTGGTGGGATCTCCAGGATAAGAGGTGTGATGGGGGTAGAGCTGTGTCCTCCATTGGTGGGATCTCCAGGATAAGAGGTGTGATGCGGGTAGAGCTGTGTCCTCCATTGGTGGGATCTCCAGGATGAGAGGTGTGATGGGGGTAGAACCGTGTCCTCCATTGGTGGGATCTCCAGGATGAGAGGTGTGATGGGGGTAGAACTGTGTCCTCCATTGGTGGGATCTCCAGGATGAGAGGTGTGATGGGGGTAGAGGTGTGTCCTCCATTGGTGGGATCTCCAGGATAAGAGGTGTGATGGGGGTAGAACCGTGTCCTCCATTGGTGGGATCTCCAGGATGAGAGGTGTGATGGGGGTAGAGCTGTGTCCTCCATTGGTGGGATCTCCAGGATAAGAGGTGTGATGGGGGTAGAGCTTTGTACACCTGGAGTGGATCCTACCTTCCATGGGGCAAAACACTGGTTAGCACATGATTGCGGGGGTGATTGGTCTGAATCTTAGCCAGGACACTACCTGCATGGAGTGTGCATGGTCCCCTGTACTTGAATGGACCTCCCCTGGGTACTCTGAATTCCTTCCACAGACATGCTGATTGGTGAATTGTCCGCACTCTGTGTATGTGTGTGAGTAGGGAACTTCGAGTGTGAGCTCTGATGGTCACTGATGAAGGGGCACGTGTGGGCACTGACTGGCAGCACTGATAATCAGTGGGGGGGGGGGGGGGACATCCCCTCTTGCTGCTTGCATTAGCAATCAAGTGGCTGGTTAGCCACTCCGATTTGCTTTTACAAGAGAGCCGACTACCAGCTCTAAAAAACTGTCTGCAGCTGCAAGTATTATCTCAGTACAACAACGTACAGATCCATCATTAGGCAAGAAGTGGTTGTACCAGGATGATGCTTGCAGCGGCAGACATCACCTGGTATTGGTTGTGTGTGTGGTTTTTTTTTTTTTTTGTTTTTTTTTTAGAAACGGCGGATCACTTTCAAATAAAATTATTCCTAGCGACTAAATAGCCCACCGACTTTCTGAGCTCTTCCATCCCACTGAGGAGCCAGAGACTTCAGCCAGCAGTTCTGCCAGCTGACCATAGAGCTGATCGGGGACCGGAGTGGCCCTGATCATCTCTATGGTCTAAGAAACTGAAAGCATCGAGTATTTGATCACTTCTGATTTCTTCCGATGTAAACAGACCATTAGAGATTCGTAAAAATCATCGGATCCTACCGATACCAACCTCTGCCCAGCACCGGCAACAACTACAGAGTTCCAGAGAGCTGGGGCAGTCGGCCTCCCTCCCCAACGGTTAGCCAGAGAAGATGGGGTTCCCAGCAGAAGTGCTGGCAACAGGTCAGAGTGCTGCTGGCCTTTGCTCTCCGCTAACAAAGGATGGATTTCCTGTGAAAGTGGATGGGACTATGGTCTCCACCTGTACACCCCAGGGAGGCTGGGCAGTCGGCCCAGATCCCCATCAGCATGGCAGACTGAGCCCAGCCACCCTGTCTATTCTTCAGTGGCTGAAGGGACTCCATGGGAAAGGACCAGTCTGCCCTCCCCTCCCCCCAGCAGCGAGTATCTTCTATGAGAGAGGCAGAGGTTGGCTGGATGAGTAATGCTCTGTTTGGAGCAATTTGTTTGGGGTACTGGGTGGGTACAGGCATTAGGGGAGTGTTAGTCTTCTGCGGAAAGGGGAGAGATGTGACGGGTGGGCCAGTGGAACCCAGAATCCCTTGGAAAGTTTGGGAAACCCTTGTTTCAGCTTCCCATGCACCTCCTATGTCTAAGTCACCCTGTGTCCATTAGCGGCACAGGGTGAGTGAGAAAATATGGCTTGTATTACTTAAAATGGGACAGTGATATTTATCCACATTATCTCCCAAGATGTATGTAAAGACTATTCTTGGTTTGTTTGATTCTGAACTCAACATGTTAATTGAAAGAGCTGATACTATTTGGTCTCTGTACAATGTAGGAGACAGGGCGATGCCTACTGGGGCTCCTGCTATTGTGTGAAGGTGTCCTGTGTTTATACTTCTGATGTAAAATCTACTGTGTGAAGCTCGGTGACAAGAAGTCTGACCTGTAGTGAAATCCTGAATAATGGTGGGCATGGAGTCACCTCGGCTGCTTTAAGGGATTAGTTAATTGGCTCATGTTAATTTATGTTTCTGGTTACAGGTGTATTGTTAGAGTAATATCTGCAGGAGGGGGGAACCTCCTCTTCAACTGTATACAAGACTGTATTCTTGTTCTAATAAATGAGTATTGTCTTGTTTATGGTTGTCAACGGAATATCTGATATCTATATTCGGACTGGGAGGAAGCGGGATATGGCGAAAGCACTCAAGCGGAGTGTGGGACGTTTTGTTACAATGGTGATCTGCGACATTGCGGCGGACAGATCGGACACCTAACTGACATTTTTTTACACTTTTTTGGGAGCCAGTGGCATTATTACAGTAATTAGTGATAAAAATATGCACTGTTATTGTACTAATGACACTGGCAAGGAAGGGGGTTAATATTAGGGGTGATCAAGGGGTTAAATGTGTTTTCTAGCTGTATGGGCTGCCTGAGGAAACGCACAGATCCATCTTCCTGCTTAGCAGAAAGACAGGATCTGTGTCATCTCCCCTGTCAGAACGGGGATTTGTCTTGTTTACACAGGCAGATCCCATTCTGTCACCTGCGGGGAACGATCGTGGGTGGCTGGTAGACATCAAGTCCGCCCTACCCGCTGATTGGCTCCCCCACTGACCAATGGGAGCGCGCTCACAATCTAGAGTTCCCAAGCTGACGTACAGTGACGGCGATTCACGGGAATGAGCTAACCTGCCGCAGTACAATCACAACGGCTGGTCGGCAAGTGTTTAACGTATATCTGAAGGCAAAACTTTCTTTCTTGGTGTCGGTTGGAGGGGAGAGGTATTCGAACCCCTGTCCGTTTTTATTGATGTCTGTGACTGTTAGGGACATTCACCCTTTTTATTTGTCCTGCTTACCATTATCACCAACAGTGAAAGTTTAAAGAAAAGCCTAAATTTGGGTCTTTCAACAGAAAGGGACTAGAGAGGAAATCTTTCAATGGGGACACTCGTTCTGGTGACAACTAAGGAATGCCTAAATTTGGAGGGATCCCCTCACTTCCTGTTTTGGCTATGGGACAGGAAGTGAAGGGAAATCTTCCCAATGGAACACAGATGGCAAAAAAAAAAAAAAAAACACAACTGTCTGGGTTTATAACCCTCCCTTAAATCATCAGTACGCCTCTCAGGAGCCCTCAGCCCTGATGCAAACAGTGGGAGGAGTTATGCAAATATCCAGGGCAAATTTGATTTATCGTATATACTCGAGTATAAGCCGAGGCACCTAATTTTACCACAAAAAATGGGAAAACATATTGACTCGAGTATAAGCCTAGGGTGTCCATCTGCATGCCTCACTGTGCCCAATCTCCCTACCTGATCTTCGGTGCTGTGTGACTAGACTGACGTTTAACATGGGAGTCTATGAGCGGGGTGCCCGGCTTTGAAAATTTGGTGCTCCCCGGCCATAGGTCCCCCAGACAACAAACTTTGCACACTTGTAGAGGAAGAGTGGGGCTACATGTGTGCCAAGTTTGGGGTCCAGGGGGCCTACGGCTGGCCGGGATCAGGTGCACAAAGATGAAGATGGACACACCCGAGTTTAAGCTGAGGGGGGCATTTTCAGCACAAATGTGCTGAAAAACTCGGCTTATACTCGAGTATATACGGTAAATCATAATTTTTAAAGAGTAACTGTCATCTCTGTCCCACAGGGGCTCCTCCTCTGACCCGCTGTTGGCTCCCCGACAGTCCCATTCACTTTAATGGGACAGCTGGTGATGCGGCAGTGACACAACAAGGTGAGGGATGTGGCGGCAGCAGGTGATTGGATGCCCGCTAACAGCCGTTGCCATGATGGATCTGAAATGACAGGTGCTCTTTAACTGTAAGGACTCATTCTTGCTGGTAGTTAGAATCTTTTAATATTTGCAAACAAAATGAAGGTTTCCTATTTTAGAATAATAAGCTGTCAGGTTAGTAAAACAGCGATATCGGAACCGATTCAATCATACAGTTTGTAGTGTACATAGATTTGCAAAACAATGGGATAAAGGAATATTCCTGAAATTTGTTGTATCTCATGGTTACTGCAAAGTTGTGTGAATGCATCAATGCAGTGCATGTTATCTCAGCTTGTAGAGCTTGGAGTAATTGAATGAATTTACCAAAAATGTAAATACAGAACATACAGCCTCTATGCTACATAACTAAGCTCCATTTCATGCTGAATAAACTAAATTATTAATGTATCTTAAATAGAAAACTAACTTGGGATAGATTTTTGCTCCAAAAGCATTTTATTAAAACAAATTTGATAAAAATAAAAAACATTTTTTTTTTTTTTTTTTTTAAATCATTGATTTTTATCCACCCTGCAACTATCATAATGCCTTGAGGGGTGGGTGTCAGTCTAGGGGAGTGAGCGTTCCTGGGCGGGCAGACAGCATTTGCATACTAACCACTGTAGGTAATGCCCACGTGAGAGGCTGTTGTAAACCTTCATGTTTTTTTCACCTTAATGTAACCTGCATTAAGATTAAAAAGCTCCTTGCATTTACCAGCCCCCACCCGAGCCCCCGTTTTTCTTACATGAGCCCCGAATCTCCGTGGGCACGATCCCGCGTTGCTTTCCCCCAGCTCTTGTCGACTCTTCATTGGATAAATTGAAAGCAGCGCAGCCATTGGCTCCCGCTGCTGTCAATCAAATCAATGATGTTGCGCGCCGGGCCGAGTCATACACATAGCGGCTATGGCCACCGAGTTTATCACACGGGAGCGCGCCTGCAAAGGTAACCCCCCCGGGAGAGAGCTTCCCAGAGGGGGTTAGCTCTTGTGGGGAGGAGCCGTCGTGGGACCCCAATAGAGGAGGATCGGGGCCACTCTGTGCAAAATGAACTGCACAGTGGAGGTAAGTACAGTAACATGTTTGTTTTAAAAAAACAAAAAAAAAAACGAACCTTTAGTATCCCTTGAAATCCAATGAATGGAAGGGGCAGGCCAAAGATTGTCAACCTGGGGAGCAAAGGGCTAGGTGGTGTTGGACGTCCCCCAGATAGGAAATGAAGTGGGCTCTGTATCTGACTTGCTGCTTTTGCAGCCCAGTAGAGGAGCCGGTACAACTGGTGTCTGGAGGTGAGATGTTGGTATATCAGGAAAGGTGTGTGACCTTTTTTTTGTCTCCTGGCTCTCAGGGAGCAGCACAGACCTCCTTATCTGATGGCGGCACTCCCGCTAGAGGTGACCGATAATCTTGGCGTGGAGTTATTGGAGCTCCTTGTTTCTTTTGTCAGGATAAGTGTAGCCATTTTTTTACAGAGATGATGAATAACATGGACAACCTCGGGGGTTTTTCAGCCGGGTGCTTCTTCTTGCCCCTCCCCCACTTTTCTGATTATACAGTTCAAACTGAAAGCGGCATTAACCCCAAAAGCAAACATTTGTTATACCAATCATTAGATCTGGTGGCTGCATCAGTTTCCTTTTTTAAGGCTTTCTTTCCCTTATTTTCACTATAATAGACCCCAGATCTCATAAAGAGGACTTCTCACAGCTAATGCTATCACAACGGATGTTGTTCATCCCTTGTTATAGCGATAAAGTTGATCAAGAAAAATTAATGAGACCCTTTTTATAAAAAAAAAGTTTTAAATAAATAAAATGGGGGGGGGGGAATGTTTAAGAGCCCCTGTGCCCCACCCTTCGCGCTCATGTGCAAATGCGAACGTAAGTCTCGTGCACACATGTAAATGGCGATCGCACCACGCTTGTGAGATTTTGTTGCAAACATCAGGGCGAGCGCAATAATTCCAGCACCAGATCTTCTGTGTAACTGGTGTAACCTGTAAGGCTTATAAAGGATCACTTTTTTATGGAGATTTTTTAAGTAAATCGGCGTACGCAATAGAAAAGCGTGACATGTTTGGTATCTATTTAGCCAGCGTGACATCATCTTTTTTTTATATTTAAAATAAGAAAAAGAAATGGGTATTTTACGGCACTGGGGGCACAGAGGAGGCTGCCCTGATTGTACACTGACGGTGCGGCACTGAGGAGGCTGCCCTGGTTGGGCACTGATGGGGGGGGGGGGGGGCACTGACGAGGCTGCCCTGGTTGAGCAATGATGGGAGGGGCACATACAGGGCTGCACTGATGGGAGAGGCACTTACAGGGCTGCCCTGGTGGGACAGTGTAACAATGTCCTCGCTGTACCCTGTCAGACTTGCTGGTTATCGGCTCTCCTTTCCTCACACAGACACTGTGTGTGAGGAAAGAAATGCTGATAACCGTAAAATTGCTGATGTTTTTGGCACCATTATCGGTGGGAAGGGCTTCTCTGATAACAGATGTGTTTTCAGGGACCTCCTAAGACCCCCATTCACACTTGTGCAACTTGTCATGCGACTTTGGACATCAATGCCGCATAGCAAGTCGTACCCCGTGTTTTCCAATAATAAACATCATAAATGTGCGACCTAAATGTAGTTTATGCACTACTTTGGGCTTTCATGCAACTTGAGGGCCATAGACTTCAATGTTAATCCTCTAAAGTTGTATGAAAGTCGTACCTGAATGTTTTACATGCTACAGTGGGTCTGACTTTGCAGAGGGACAACAAATCACATCCAAGTCGTACCCATCCAAAGTTACATCATAGCTGCATTCCAAAAATCGCACAGGTGTGAATGGTACCTTAAAGCGGAGTTCCACCCAAAAATTGAACTTCCGCTTATCCAGTTCCTCCCCTCTAGTGTCACATTTGGCACCTTTTCAGGGGGGAGCAGATGCCTGTCTACTTCAGGTATTTGTTCTCACTCCTGGCGATCTGCGCCATGTCCGGCCCTTCCTCCGCACCCCCCCCCCCCCCGCACAGGTCCCAGAAGACAGCAGGGACCACTCGGAACACTCGGCGTGACTCGTGCACGTGCAGTAGGGAGCCAGGCTGTGAAGCCGCAAAGCTTCACTTCCTGATTTCCTTACTGAAGATGGAGGCGGCACCTCCACCCAGAGCCGAGGGACCTAAGTTTCCTCATTTTAAAAGTCAGCAGCTGCAGTATTTGTAGCTGCTGACTTTAATTTTTTTAATTTAATTTTTTGCCGGAACTCTGCTTTAACTACTTGAGGCCCGCGCTATAGCCAAATGACGGCTTCAGCACGGACCTGAAAACCTGGGAGGCCGTCAATAGACGGCCTCCCCTTTGCGCGCTCCCCGCGCGCTGTGATCACTGAGACTCTGGTGATCACGGATCCGAGAAAGGGGCCGATCCCGGCCCCTTACCACGTGATCAGCTGTCAGCCAATGACAGCTGGTCACGTGATCAAAACAAAGCTCTGTAATCTTTTTTTTATTTATTTTATTTATTTATTTTTTTCTCCTCGCGCTGATGGTGTGAGGAGAAAAAAAAGCTGATCACCGGCTGCTGAGTGAGGGACATCGGTCCCCAGTGGAAGAGGCAATTCTGCCTCATTAGTGCCCCCTGCCAGTGACCACCAGTGCCACCTGTCAGTGCCAATCAGTAACGCTTATCAATGCCCATCACTGCCACCTAGCAATGCCCACCAGTGGTGCCAGTTAGTGCCTCATCAGTGCCACCTAGCAGTGCTGCCTATCAATGTCGCCTATCAGTGCCCATCATTGCCACCCATCAGTGCCCATCACTGCCACCTATCAATGCCACCTATTGGTGCCAATTCTCAGTGCAAACCAGTGCCACCTATCAATGCCCTTCAGTGCCGCCTTATCGGTGCCCACCAGTGTAGCCTCATCAGCGTACATCAATGAAGGAGGAAAATTACCCGTTTGCAAAATTTTATAACAAAATATAAAAGGGTTTTGTATTCTTTAATTTTTTAAATCGGTCTTTTTTTATTTATTTTTTAACAAAAAATAAAAACCGCAGAGGTGATGAAATACCACCAAAAAGCTCTTTGTGGGAAAAAAATGACAAAAATGTAATTTGGGTACAGTGTTGTATGACTGCGCAATTGTCATTCAAAGAGTGAGAGCGCTGAAAATTGGTCTGGGCAGGAGGGGGGTTTAAGTGCCCAGTAAGCAAGTGGTTAAAGTGGTCAACGTAGGAGATAGCTGGGCAGATTACGGTAGGGAGTTCCAGAGGATAAGAGAGGCTCTGGAGAAGTCCCAGAGGTGATCATGGGAGGAGATGAGAAGGGAGCTAGAAAGGAGGAGGTCTTGGAGAGAATGGTTTGGGTTAGATGAGTTTGGTGATGTCACTGAGAACAGAGTTCTGGACGTCTTTAAAGCCATCCAAAGGCCCTGAGGACTGAGGTGACACCATCTTGGATGTGATGTCAGCAGCAACAGCAGACTTGGGCCTCGTACACACGATTCGAAAACTCGTAAGACGAGCTGTCTGTGGATTTTTGGATCGTTAGTACGGTGCTTTCGACTGCCAATTTTGACTTTTTCGTCAGACAAAAGCTGGATGTGAAGACTATAAATTTTTTTTGTCTGATGTGAACTCAACGTCTCCTATTCGAATGGTCAGTACAGAAATCCGTCACACAAAAGTCGAAAGTACAAACGTGCATGATCGGAATCGAGGAACGACCGGGAAGAGTTTGGTCTTGTAAACTACCGTTCCTAATCTAGAATTAACATTCGTGACGCGGCAATTGATGCAATGTCGAACTTCTCATCTTCTTTATTGGGATAATAACGAAGTTGCTTTGCTGGTGACACTGATGCAGTTATGCCAGACGTATTTTAAAAAGCTTTTGTTTTGTACGATCCGAAAACCGCGAATCAACGTTCACAAAACTTCAACTAACACGAAATTAGCAGAAGTGGCCCAAAGGGTGGCTGAAATGAACTTCCTCTTTATACTCTCATAGTACCTCACTACATTCTTGTTTGTCAAACGACAATTTGCGCCATAGTTGGACAAAATCCTGGCACACGCCCTTTTGACAAAAAAATCAGACGCTCAGTCGTACGACAATCGAACCGTGTGTATGAGGCCTTAAAGTGGATGTAAACCCGATTCATGAAATTTTGACCTGGGCACATCTATCTCTAGTGTTTTATCTCTCTCCAAAGCACTAACTTTCCTGTGTTTCTGCTGCTCCGTTCTTCTTCCGTTATCAGCATGATAACTTCTGACAAGTCGACCAAGATAAAACCAACCTGAAATTTGTGTCGTGGGAGGGTGCTATAAATTAGCAGAGAGCTTGTCTTGTCACAGCACAGCTCTGCAAGTCTCTGCCTATGTGCCTTTCCTCCAATCAGCTGTCTTGGCTGTATGCCAAGAAACCACTCCCAGTGCTGTATAGGAAGAGAAAACCTCTAACACGATGTGCACGTTCTAAAGAATATAGCAAGCTGAAGACAGATATACATGTTAGACTTATATATAGGGAGATTTGTTTCATCCCTGTGTATCATCTGAGGCTGTTCACTTGGGTATATGTAAGGGTTTACATCCACTTTAAGTTACACTACATAGTGTTCCTATTTTCTCCTTCCCCCCCCCCCCCCCCAGCAGCTACATAAAAGATTATGGCAGAAGGGGCTGAGGAGCTGGGCCAGCACAGACATCAATTAGACACTCTCAGAAATGGAGACGGCGGAGGCTTTGCTTGGGGTTTGATTCTTCCTGGAGTGGTCACGTTTTTAGCATGTTCACAGGCACATTGTAAGTAAATAATTTAGGGAAATGTTTAACATAATTGATTTCTCTCTGCTTTTACCGGCAATCTTTAGAGCTGACAAGTGACAGGTCCTCTTTATTGCAGCACTTAACCTCTTCTGGACCGGCTCACGCTGATATACATCGACCCTTTCAAGAGGAATACCGTTGTTATGGCAGCAGCTAGCTACCATAACCCCGGTATCCTCTTCAAGATCAAAGAGGTCTCGGCGGCAGATTTGCCACGAGATCGCTTTTATCGGGAGAGGGCCCCCCCCCCTCCTGCTGCGATCCTGTGCCCTCCGCCGCTTACCGAAGCTGCCGGCGATGATCGCCGGCACTCCTGTCAGTGGTATGGAGACAAGTTAGGGGAAGATGGCCCCCACCCAGCTTCATACCATAGCAGGGCGGAAGCGACATCAAAACTTCACTCCCGCCCATAGCTCTTAAAGTAGGGTGACCAGACTTACCCGGTTCCTGGGGACAGTCCCCAGATTGGGGACACTGTCCCCGGACCAAGTCTGTCCCCAGATTGGATTTGAACAGGGGCTGGGGAAATATTAAAGACAGTCAGTGCAGAATAAAAATACAATTCTGAATTGCTCCGCCGCTCCTAATAGCTATAGGGGGGTGTATTTTTTTCCATTATCTGTGCCCCTTTCTGATGATCATGTGCTGGTCGAAAGGGAAGGGAATATTTCTTCAGTTTCGGGTGCCCATTCAGCTCCGCTCGCATGTTCTTAAGTCCCGGCCAGCCGCCTGCCTGCTTATCTCCTTGCCTTCCCTGGCGGAGTGATCTTCCTCCGCTCCCCACCCAGTAGTAGCCGGGGCCTGGAGAGTAAGACTTGACAGGCTGTGCGGCGGTGGCGGCGGGCAGAGAGTTGCTGATTGCCGCCATTACTTGTAAAAAAAATATATATATATGTCCCCGGATTTAATTTAAAAAATCTGGTCACCTTATCTTAAAGGGACAGATTTTTTTTTTTAATTCCTTCTTTTTTTTTTTTTTTATTATTGCATTTTAGTCTAAATCTGAAGTCTTTTTGACCCCAGATCTCATATTTAAGAGGACCTGTCATGCTTTTTTTCTATTACAAGGGATGTTTATATTCCTTGCAATAGGAATAAAAGTAACACAATTTTTTTTTGCTTTTTATAAAGAACAGTGTAAAAATATAAAATAAAAGATTAAAATAAATAAGAAAAAAAAATGTAAATGCGCCCCGTCCCGACGAGCTCGCGTGCAGAATCGAACGCATACGTGAGTAGCGCCCGCATATGAAAACGGTGTTCAAACCACACGTGAGGTATCGCCGCGATCGTTAGAGCGAGAGCAATAATTCTAGCCATAGACCTCCTCTGTAACTCAAAACATGCAATCTGTAGATTTTTTTTTATTTATTTTTTTTTTATTTCGCCTATGGAGATTTTTAAGGGTAAAAGTTTGTCGCCATTCCATGAGCGGACGCATTTTTGAAACGTGACATGTTGGGTATCAATTTACTCGCTGTAACATCATCTTTTCACAATATAAAAAAAAAAAATTGGGCTAACTTTACTGTCTTATTTTTTTAATTCCAAAAAAGTGTATTTGTTCCAAAAAAAGTGCACTTGTAAGACCGCTGCGCAAATACGGTGTGACAAAGTATTGTAACAGCCACCATTTTATTCTCTAGGGTGTTAGAAAAAAAATCAATATATAATGTTTGGGGGTTCTAAGTAATTTTCTAGCAAAAAAAAAAGATTTTAACTTGTAAACAACAAATTTCATAAAGAGGCTCGGCCCTTAAGTGGTTAATCACAGGCGTTTAACGAGACACGTGGTGTGGATGGGCCTTATGTGAGTTGATAATTTAGTTTATAATACAGATTGTTGAAAATACAGCATGTGTCTGGTTGTGGTGTTTTTCCTTTTAGTTTTGGAATCTCTCTTGTACCAATTTCTGGTGTGGCTGAAGTGTGTGAGCCGCTAGCCTGCCCTCCCTCCCCGGAGCTCTGACCTTCATACACTCACCAGGCCGCTATAGCTGCTAATCCTCAGTACAGAGTATTACCGTGCACGAGGTCCTTCCAGGATCTGTCTTCATCGGTTCCCTCTCTCCTCCCTGAGCTGTGGTTATGGCTGGTCTCCACTCGTAGATCTCGCAATGGCTCCTCTCCCGATAATACACCCCCAACTAACACCGGATGTGTTCTTCTCTTCCAGGTGGACCTGTCTGAGTTGGCCCCTGAGGAAAGATGGAGGTGAGTCCTCGTCACTTTGTCCTTCACCTCTGTGCACCTCTTATTTAAACTAGACATGTGCAGTGCTGAAAAATTTGTTAATTTTCGTTTTTTTTTTTTTTTTTTTTTTTTCCCAGTCCATTTGTCATGATCGCAAATCGAAAATTTGTAAATCCGAAAATAAGAAAATCCTAAAATTCTAAATAATGACTAATAGCTATTACATTTATAGGTATTGGCATTTCCTTTTAAAATTTGTCTGTTAGTGAATGTAAAGAATACAAATTTATCCGAAAAAACGAATGCCACATCCAAACGAATGGAACGTAAGAAAATAATAAAAATGTATTATTCATTTGTTCCGTTCCATTTGTTTAGATGCGGCATTCCTTATTTAGGATAATTCGTCATTTCGGATAAATTCGTTACGTTCACTAACAGCCAAATTTGAAAGGAAATTCCGATACCGGAATCCGAAATAACGAATGCCGCATCTAAACAAATGGAACGGAACAAATTAATAATAAATAATAATACGTTTTTATTATTTCGTTACGTTCCATTCGTTTGGATGCGGCATTCGTTATTTTGGATAATTCGCAACTTCGGATGTATTCGTTACGTTCACTAACAGTCAAATTTGAAAAGAAAATTCCAATACCTATAATTTTAATAGTTAAGTTACCGTATATACTCGAGTATAAGCCGAGATTTTCAGTCCTTTTTTTGGGCTGAAAGTCCCCCCCCCCTCGGCTTATACTCGAGTCAGTGTACCTTCTGCGTCTATTTTTTAAATTCCGCGCTCCCTCTTGGTCCCGTGCGGCTCCGTGATATGCGATTGACACTGTGTTTAGTGATCCGCCAATCACGGACCTTCTCCTCTTGTTCGCGGATGAAAGAAAGTCCGTGATTGGCAGATCACTAAACACAGTGTCTGCTGGGAAAGCTTGAGGATGAGAAGATGGCCGTGATAGGCGGAACACTGTCCGCCTATCACGGAACCGCACAGGATCAGGAGGAAGCCGTGAATTTTAAAAAATGGACGCCCGCAGCGCGATGGAAATGGGAGGTGATCCTTAGAAGCCTGATCTTCGCTGTAGCAGCAGAAGGTGAGTGTGGAGGGTAATGAGGCAATGGGCACAGTGAGGCAATGGGCATTGTTGACCCTCTTTTCCGCTTACAGTAGCTGCTGCATTTTTACCCTAGGCTTATACTCGAGTCAATACGTTTTCCCGTTTTTTTTGTGGTAAAATTAGGGCCTCGGCTTATACTCGGGTCGACTTATACTTTTTCGGACTTTTGCATTTCCGAATTTACGGGTTTGTCGAAATTCTTTAAATGAATTTGCAACGTAACAAATTGCACGTGTCTAGTCTAAACCCAACAACACACATTTTATATATTTCAGCTTGGATGTGACGACTGCATTAGGTTTCTTTTTTTTCAGGATTTGTTTCCTTTTTATTTTCACTTGGTGATCCTCATAGTAACACACTTCCTCTCCTAGGGTGACAACACTCACTGCACTGTATCTATGGATTAGCAGCATTCTCATCCTAGAAAAGGACTACAGAACACCTTATCCTCTCATTCTCTCCACAGCACAGATGGTTGGGGGGGGGGTTCTGTATTCCTCATAGATTGTTGGGAACAATGTAATTGAAGAAAAGTCAGCAGAGGCAGAAAGCGCAGGAAGTCATCAGCTAATTTAGATCAAGAAATTTTGGTGTAATGTGTTGTAGTCAATAGAGAAGGTGAAAATATTAGATGCCTTTCACACTGAGGCAGTTTTCAGGCGTTTTAGTGCTAGAAATATCGCCTGAAAACCGCCTCCCATTCATTGCAATGAGTGCTTTCACACTGGGGCGGTGTGCTTGCGGGATGTTAGAAAAAGTCCTACAAGCAGCATCTTTGGGGCGCTGTTTTTAGCGCTCCCAAAATGCCCCTGCCCATTGCAATGAATGGGCAGCGCTTTCCGAGGCGCCTAAAAAGCGATTCGGAAGCGCCACGACACAGGAGGTTTTAACCCCTTCTTTGGGGTTAAAAGTGTCTGGAAAGCAACCCAAAGTGTCGCTAAAACAAGCAGCGCTTTACCGCTAATGGCCGGCGCTTTTAGTGTGAAAGCAGCCTTGAAGCGGACCTCCTCTACCTTTTTCTATAAAGACTCTTGCTCTCCCCTTCATTTATTGAAACTGCAGATATAAATATATACATGTTTTTTAATCAAAAAAAAATTGGTAATGCAACAAGAGCTTCCTCCTTTCTCACATGGATACTAGAGTGTGAGCTATGTGTACTGGATTTCAAATCTCACTGGTGACATGGATACTGGGGGTCGGCTGTGTGTACTGGTGTACAGATCTCACTGGTGACATGGATACTGGGGAGTGAGGTGGGTACTGGAGTAGAGATCTCACTGGTGACATGGATACTGGGGAGTGAGGTGGGTACTGGAGTAGAGATCTCACTGGTGACATGGATACTGGGGAGTGAGGTGGGTACTGGAGTACAGATCTCACTGGTGACGTGGGTACTGGGAAGTGAGGGGTGGGTACTGGAGTAGAGATCTCACTGGTGAAATGGATACTGGGGAGTAAGCTGAGTGTTCTGGAGTACAGATCTCGCTCTTGATGTGGATTCTGGTATTTTACTTCCTGTTAAAAAAAAAAAAAAAAAAAAAAGTGACTGAATTGTGAGAGGCTGCGGAATCCTTTTTAATATTTCAGCATTAGACCTGTCTAGCGTTATGTTGGGTGAATGACTTGCTATGGTCTTCTGTAGAGTGTGTCTAACCCCCTATGTTTTTTTTTTTGCTCTTACAGGGTAGAACATGCCCGCATGCATGCCAAGCACCGAGGCCACGAAGCAATGCATGCCGAAATGGTGCTGATTCTCATCGCCACCCTGGTGGTGGCCCAGCTGTTGCTTGTGCAGTGGAAACAGAGACACACGCGTTCCTACAATGTAAGAGATCTTGAACCACAAAACTTTTTCAAGTTTTTATTTTATTACTATTATTAAACATCTTTTACACCAAGGTGATTATTGCGGCTCCCGTTTTCCTGAAAGAGGGTATACTATAGATGATGGGAGCTTGCCCCAGGCAACGGGGAAATTACCTTTCACTGATCTGAATTCCTGTATATGTCACTAGTTTTTAGACAGTATCCTCTAAGAGCAGGACAGTTCAGATGATGCAGGAGGCACAGGGCATACTTGGGGGCACAGGGTGCACTAGATTACACTAGGTGCACTGCTGAAACTTGGAGGCACTGGGGCTATACGGATTACACTGTGCACACTGGTAACCCTTGAAGTCCCAGGGCAACACTAGGGTGCCTTGTTAACACTTGGAAGAATAGGGCACATTGGAGGCACGAGGGGGCTAGATGACACTGGAGGCACTGGGGCACGCTGGTATCACTTGGGGGCACACAGGGTGCGTTGGATGACATTTATATCATTTGGTGGCACGGGCATACAGGATGCACCGAGAGGCACGGGGTGCACAGGGCATGCAAAAGCCACTGGGGTGCACTAGGAGCCATGGGGGAGCAAGTAAGTACAGCAGCATCAAACTCCTTGACACACGTCCCTTTGCAATTTAAGGCAGCGCCAGTTGGGAGAGCTTTCTCCTCATAGTTTGCAGCGCCATTGCTCTAGGATGGTGAAACCTGGAAGGGCAAATGACCATACACCAGAGGAGAGAGCTAGCACTGGATCTTGAGTGGTATGTGTGACAGCTAAGTTATCTCTGGCAACAGCCACAAGTCCTCTCTTGTGAATTGCTGTAGTGCACTGAGCTGAGATTCCCTTTTCTCTAAAATTTTGAAGTTGGCGTCCCCCTAATGACTGAGAGAGCCAATCACAGCTATAAAAGTGAACCTGTCACTAGTTACTAATGTATTATTTATTGTTGGGACACCTCGTGCTTGCCAGCACACACAAGAATGCAGGTCACTGTGCACACCTGGGTTTGGGGACTCCTGGGATGAACTGGGGCAGAACTTTGACAAAGGTAATGTTTTGACCCCTGTTAATTTTCCTATGACCTAACAGGAGCTTAGACTAGTGACAGCTTTGTAAGCCATAGTTGTCACAAGCTGACTTTCATGTGTTTCAAGAGACAGCTTAGCTGTAAGAAAGAGAAATGCACGTGTACACCCAGAACTTGTATACAGCCCCTAAACACATGTCCAATGTTTAATCATAGCATGTAACTGGTAGTCTAAATTGCGTGTAAACTTTGCAAAACATTGTAAGTGAGCCTAGTCTCAGACCATGTGAGACTTTTGTGCGATTCATTTTGGAGCAAGAAACCATGTTCTGCTAGACCACAACCAACCACTAGAAGCCCCAAAATGCACATCTATGAATGCTGAGCAACATTTTCTTTATCGTACACCACGGGACACAGAGCTAGTCATTACATAATGGGTTAAGGGTCACCAGCGGTGATTGGACACTGGCACAACCAATAGAAGACAGTTCCCCTCCATATAACCCCTCCCATCAGGGAAGTACCTCAGTTTTTTCGCCAGTGTCGAAAGGTGTTGGACGCGTTAGGAGGTGCTAAAGGAAAGCTCTACCAAAGAGACCCTCTGGGGGTAAAAGAGCTATGCTTTCGGATCCATCCAAGACGCCTACAAATGAGCTGAATCTGGATGGGATCCGGGCCTCATCCATGAGGCGTCGCCTGTAATGTCTCTCTTCGGAGGACTGGGCTCTAAGATCCAGCACTTTCGCTATTTCGCTATAAAGTCCTGGTAAGAGTCTTGTACAAGGCCCAGGGGAGAGGTATCCTTTAAATAGGAACCCATATCCCTGAAGGTTGGCACACATAGCCCACCGTGAAGGGTGAAGTTTGGTATCTGTCTGAAAACTTTCAGCAGAAAAACCTGCGGCGTGGATAAGGTGAGATTAGAAGGTCCATAACTAGGTTGGGACCTTTTTCAAAAAGTGGATGTCTTCTTTTTTTCCACCACTGGGGGGAGTAAAGAGCTGAATATACTCACCTCACTCTGTTCAGTGTCGGCTTCGGCGAAGTACACTGCTCGTCACCTCCGCTGCTGAGCTTGCTTGAGCACCCCACTCCTCCTTCCGGTGGCCGATACAGACACCTGCAGATGCAGGTAAGTGGGGACAGGGGCTGATGAGAGTCCTCTCTCACTATGGCCACCACCATAGCGCTAAAGGCCGGGAGCGCGCTTTATCGGAGGGGGGCCGAAGGCGTGCGCGGGCACGTGGCGCGCGCAGGCACAGAAACGGCGCCAAATTTAAAAGACTGTCAGTGTAAAAAGCACTGCAGCAGCAAGCAAGCTCGTTAGTTCTCTTGTTCCTGGCAGAGAAACACAGCAGCTATACAGGGACGTAAGACTCCATGTGGTTGGATTGGGTACTTCCTAGAAGACATCCATGTTATGCATAGTTATGTGTTAAAAGTTGCATACTTAATGTATTTGCTAAACTGAACACGGTAGTATATGCATTTAGGTACCTTGTATTTTGTCTAAACAGTAAGCCTTCCAGGGGAAGTAATGCGGACAAAAAGAGATAAAAGAGCACCGCCGCCTGAGACAGGGGGCTCTAGCTGTGCTGACTCGGTACCTTCCTCTCCTGTGTTGCCAAAAGCACCTGTACAGGATGAGCCATTACCTGTCAGGTATGGCGGCTTCCCCAGTGAAGCCTGGGCCTGCATATGTCACTGAGGACACTTTATCAGCTGCCCTAAATAATCTGGAGGAGAAAATTGCTACTTTAATCGCTAAATCCTCTAAAAAGGACAATAAGCGAAGCAGATCTCCTCCAGTATTGGACCTCCCTTCAGAAGTACCGGAGGAGGAGGATGAGGAGGAGGCTACATCAGCAGAGGATGAGGAGTCAGACGGATCAGGGATATCGGATGAGCCTTTTTCGGTATCCCAGATTTTAAAGTCACAGGTGCAATGCTATGCAGGAGCCGTGCGAGCTGCATTTAGGTTACCCTCTTTGGAGGTAACAGAATCACCTGTCTCCTCCCTAGGGTCATTAAGATCCCTGCAAGGTGCATGCTCCTTCCCGGTTCATCTGTTACTAGAGGATCTATTGTACGCAGACTGGCAACATCCAGATAAGCGTTTTTCACCTCCAAAAAAGTTTAACATTCTTTATCCTATGGAGGAAAATTTTTTAAAGAAATGGAGCCTGCCTACGGTAGATGCGGCTATTTCTTGTGTAAATAAAAACCTGACATGTCCAGTGGATAATGTACAAGTGTTTAAAGATCCTTCTGAGAAGAAGTTGGAATCCTTACTGAAATCCTCCTTCCTTTTGGCCGGCTCAATTACCCAACCTGCAGTAGCAGCAGTCGGTATGTGTCAGGTCGTCAGCCAACAGGTAAAGCAGGGGCTGAAGGAGCTGCCTTCAGAGCAGGCTAAAAATTGGGAGAATTTGCCTAAAGCCTTATGCTTCACAGTGGATGCCATGAGAGATTCTATCATACAGGCATCACGCCTTACACTCCAGCTGGTACAGATGCGCAGAAAGTTGTTGGCAAGTTTCCCGTTCCATGGCGAACGCCTTTTTGGGGAAGATTTAGAAAGATATATCCAAAAGATATCAAGTGGTAAAACGACACTTTTACCTGAGAGAAAGAAAAACAAGAGACCTTGTTTTAAACACTCTCTCCCCAGCTCCTGGGAAATCTGACTCCAGCCAGTGGCGACGGCCTTTTCAGCCGCCCAAAAAAGCCAAAGAACAGGCTCAGAAGAACAAGAAGCCGTGGGGTTCAAGAGCTAATAAGCAAGCCCCCAAAACCTCTCATTGAAGGGGCGCCCCCGCTCGGCCGAATGGGGGGAAGGCTTCGTCAGTTCTCAGCGACTTGGCGGACAGAAACCCAGGACAAATGGGTGGTATCCACAATATCCTTAGGGTACAGACTGGAATTTCGAGAGATCCCATCTTCTCAATTCCGAAGTTCAAGACTCTCCAAGGATCCACAAAAAAGAGGATCCTTCTTCAAAGGTTTGAATCACTTAATAGCTCAAGGTGTGGTTACAGAGGTACCCCAAAAGGAGCAAGGTTCAGGTTTTTACTCAAACCTCTTTGATTCCAAAACCGAACGGAGAAGTCAGACCCATCCTGGATCTAAAAAATCGAAACCAGTTTCTGAACGTTCGCCATTTTCGAATGGAAACGATTCGATCCGTGGTCGCTACTTTAAAAGGCGGAGAATTCATTGCGTCCATAGATATCAAAGACGCATATCTACACATACCAATCCTCCCCGCTCACCAAAGATTCCTAAGGTTTGCGGTAGAAGATCGCCACTTTCAATTTGTGGCCCTGCCATTTGGTGTAGCCACCGCGCCCAGAGTATTCACAAAGGTGCTAGCTCCTCTGTTAGCAAACCTAAGAACACGGGGCATTGCGGTAACAGCCTATCTAGACGATCTACTATTATTAGATCAGTCAAAGGAGGGATTGGATCACGCTGTAGACACTACAGTAGGATACCTGGAGCATTTAGGATGGATTATAAACTTACAAAAATCCTCTCTCCAGGCCCAAAGAAGGATAGTGTACCTGGGCATGATCATAGATACAGCCCAAAACAGGGTATACCTGCCAGAGCCAAAGATACAGTCTCTGAAAGACCTGATCCACAAGGTCAAAGCAAACAAGAGGCCGTCTATTCGCCTTTGCATGAGACTATTGGGAAAGATGGTAGCCTCCTTCGAGGCGGTCCCTTACGCCCAGTTTCATTCGAGACTACTTCAAGGCAATATTTTAGCCTCCTGGAACAGGAAGAGCCAAGCTCTGGATATACCCATGCGCCTGTCCTCACAAGTACGCCACAGCTTCAATTGGTGGCTAGAAGCCAGGAATTTACGGAAGGGAAAGTCCTTCCTCCCAGTGGCCTGGAAGGTGGTATCTACGGATGCCAGCCTATCGGGCTGGGGTGCAGTATTCGAGGAGGCTTCTACCCAGGGAACCTGGGCCAAGACTCAGGGGATCCTGCCCATCAATGTGCTAGAGATCCGGGCGGTATATCTAGCCCTCAAAACCTGGACATACAGGTTACAGGGCTACCCAGTTCGGGTTCAATCCGACAATGCTACTGCAGTAGCTTACATCAATCACCAAGGAGGCACCCACAGTCGGGCAGCCCAAAGAGAGGTGAACCGGATCTTGGCATGGGCAGAAGAGCATGTACCTTGCATCTCTGCAATCTTCATTCCAGGGATAGGAAACTGGCAAGCAGACTACCTGAGTCGTCAGCAGCTGCTACCAGGAGAGTGGTCTCTTCACCCAGAGATCTTTCAGGCCATATGTCTGAGATGGGGAAACCCAGATGTAGACCTGCTAGCTTCCAGGTTCAACAAGAAATTGGACAACTTTGTGTCCAGAACGAGAGATCCTCTAGCCTACGGGACAGACGCTCTAATAACTCCATGGAATCAGTTCTCACTGATCTATGCATTCCCTCCGATCCCTCTTCTACAAAGACTGCTTCGCAGGATCAAGGAGGAGGGAATACCAGTAATCCTAGTGGCCCCAAACTGGCCCAGGAGGCCTTGGTATGCCGAGATCGTAAAAATGGCGATAGGAAGGCCCTGGAAGCTTCCACTTCGACACGACCTGTTGTCACAGGGTCCAGTATTCCACCCTTCCTTACAAAGGCTAAATTTGACGGCCTGGCTGCTGAGACCCACATTTTGAAAAAGAAAGGGGTCTCTGGCCTGGTTCTTTCTACGCTCATTAATGCTAGAAAGCCAGCCTCCAGACTCATCTATCATAGAGTCTGGAAAGCATACGTTTCCTGGTGTGAATCCAGAAGTTGGAATCCTCTGAAATATGAAATAAGTAGGATTCTTGCTTTTTGCCAGTTAGGAGTGGATATGAAATTAGCCCTTAGCACCATCAAAGGGCAAATATCGGCTCTATCAGTCTTCTTTCAGAGACCATTGGCATCTCACTCCCTAGTTCGGACATTCATTAAGGGGGTACTGAGGATAAATCCTCCAGTCAGGTCTCCCTTGTGTCCATGGGATTTGAATTTGGTATTGTCAGTGTTGCAAAAGCAACCTTTTGAACCTATTCGCCATATTCCTTTAATTATATTAAGTAGGAAATTGGCCTTTCTGATTGCTATAGCTTCTGCTAGGAGAGTATCAGAGCTAGCAGCTCTTTCTTGTAAAGAGCCTTATCTAATTTGTCACAAGGACAAGATCGTACTACGACCCCATCCGGCTTTTCTGCCTAAGGTGGTGTCGGCTTTTCACTTGAATCAAGACATTGTTCTGCCTTCCTTTTTTCCAAACCCGCGGACGGCGGGGGAAAAATTATTACACTCTCTAGATCTAGTAAGAGCGGTAAGGGTGTATCTGCAAGCAACCGCTCAGATACGTAAAACAGATGTTTTGTTTATTTTACCAGATGGTCCCAAGAAGGGCCAAGCGGTATCAAAATCCACCATTTCCAGGTGGATTAGACAAGTAATTGTTCAAGCTTATGGTTTAAAGAACAGGACTCCTCCTTTTCCTGTTAAGGCGCACTCTACCAGGGCGATAAGTGCTTCATGGGCAGTGCACCACCAGGCTTCGATGGCTCAGATCTGTAAGGCTGCAACTTGGTCCTCAGTCCATACATTTTCCAAATTCTATCAAATAGATGTGAAAGGACATGAGGATTCCGCCTTCGGGCGAAGTGTGCTGCAGGCAGCAGTATAGGGCTTCTGGTCCGCAAGCGGTCGGTTTGATCTGTGTCTCCCCCCCTTCATATGAGCATTGCTCTGGGACGTCCCATTATGTAATGACTAGCTCTGTGTCCCGTGGTGTACGATAAAGAAAATAGGATTTTTATAACAGCTTACCTGTAAAATCCTTTTCTTGGAGTACACCACGGGACACAGAGGTCCCACCCTTCTTATGGGAACCTTACTGCTTTGCTACAAAACTGAGGTACTTCCCTGATGGGAGGGGTTATATGGAGGGGAACTGTCTTCCATTGGTTGTGCCAGTGTCCAATCACCGCTGGTGACCCTTAACCCATTATGTAATGACTAGCTCTGTGTCCCGTGGTGTACTCCAAGAAAAGGATTTTACAGGTAAGCTGTTATAAAAATCCTATTTTTAGTACCACGGTTTTTATGTGTTCTCTGCTTCCTTTGCAGATGGTGACTCTCTTCCAGATGTGGATTGTTCCCGTCTATTTTACAATGAAGCTGCACTGGATGCGGTTCCTGGGAATCTGGATTCTCTTCTCCCTAGTCACCGCTTTTATAACCTTCAGGGCCACCCGCAAGCCACTGGAGCAGACCACTCCTAGGTGAGGGGCAGCAGAGGGGTCTCTATAGGGTGCCTTCGCCCTCATGTATATAGACTGTTCAGGTGGTGATTCTGAATGTACAGTGTGTATACATCTCTGTTAAAGAAAATGGGCAAAATGTTTACCTGCAAAAAGGGATACTAAATGCTTACCTCTCCGGCTGCTAAATACTGCTCTGTTCAAGAAAAATCGGCTTCTTATGTCTGCTGAGAAACTAACACTTCAGCAGCACTCGCTAGTTTCTCTTTTCGACCTCTAACACTACTGGAATCACTAAGCCTAGAGGTGGAGTAGGAAAACAACATTATGTATGTGTACTGGAGTGCAGCTCTCACTGGTGACATGAATACTGGGGAGTGATGTGTGTACTGGAGTACAGCTCTCACTGGTGGCATGAATACTGGGGAGTGATGTGTGTACTGGAGTACAGCTCTCACTGGTGGCATGAATACTGGGGAGTGATGTGTGTACTGGAGTACAGCTCTCACTGGTGGCATGAATACTGGGGAGTGATGTGTGTACTGGAGTACAGCTCTCACTGGTGGCATGAATACTGGGGAGTGATGTGTGTACTGGAGTACAGCTCTCACTGGTGACATGAATACTGAGGAGTGATGTGTGTACTGGAGTACAGCTCTCACTGGTGGCATGAATACTGGGGAGTGATGTGTGTACTGGAGTACAGCTCTCACTGGTGACATGAATACTGGGGAG
Source organism: Rana muscosa (assembly GCA_029206835.1). NCBI lineage: Eukaryota > Metazoa > Chordata > Amphibia > Anura > Ranidae > Rana > Rana muscosa. Next base: position 1,088,474,248 of record CM055117.1, on the reverse strand, counting down.
TGAGTTTTTTTGTGTACTATAGTACAGATTTTTTCAGTTGTAAAATGGATACTGGGGGGTGAGCTGTGCCTACTGAAATTTTCTTTGGTGTGGTATGTATTGGAGTATGAATCTCACTGGTGCCATTATACTAGGAAGTGTTCTGTGTGTATGGTAGTACAGATTTCACTAGTGACATGGTTACTGAAAAGTGAGCTGTGTGGAGATCTCTTTGGTGCCATGAGAAATGAGCTGTGTACTGGAGTACATATCTTACTGATGACATGCATACGTGGTAGTGAACTTTGTTTAGTGAAGTGTGAATCTTACTAGTGCCGTGGATACTGGCAAGTCAGGTATGTGTACTGGATTGCCAATTTCTTTGGTGCAATGAAAACCATGGAGTATGATGTGCATACTGCATTGCACATCTCGCTGGTAATGTGGGTACAGGGGAGTGAGCTGTGTGCACTGAAAGTCAGATCCCTCTGCTGACCTAGATACTGGGATGTGAGGTGTGTACTGGAGTACAGATCCCACTGGTGACATGGATACTGGGGAGAGAGGGGTGTGTACTGGAGTACAGATCTCACTGGTGACATGGATACTGGGGAGTGGTGTGTGTGTGTGTGTGTGTGTGTGTGTGTGTGTGTGTGTGTGTGTGTGTGTGTGTGTGTGTGTACACTGGAGTACAGATCTCACTGGTGACATGGTTACTGGGGAGTGAGGTGTGTGTGTGTGTGTGTGTGTGTGTGTGTGTGTGTGTGTGTGTGTGTGTGTGTGTATACACTGGAGTACAGATCTCATTGATGACATGGATACTGGGGAGTGAGGTGTGTGTACTGGAGTACAGATCTCATTGATGACATGGATACTGGGGAGTGAGGGGTGTGTACTGGAGCACAGATCTCACTGGTGACATGGATACTGGAAGAGTTGGTTTCTCAGTGGACTTTATAGGAAGATTTCTTCTGAACAGAGCAGTTTTTGGTAGGTAAGGGGACAAGGTAAGTATTTAATATCCAGGTAGACCTTTTATTTTTTTTTATTTTTTTTTTTTTCTTGACAGGGCTGCTTTAAAAACAGTTAACATTTGTAACAATTTTATTTTTTTTCCTTTTCTCCCGCTATAGTCTATTGACATTTATCATTACTTCCCCCTCCATGCTAAATTAAAACGTTTAGATTTTACAGAAATCCTGTGCTAAAAAAAAAAGTGGTCTGTCATTGCTGGCCTCTGCTTCTAAAAATACTAACCCCCCCGGCTTTCATGACAATATACTATCTTTAGTGCTTCTATAGTCACCATCTGGTGTGCAGATCAGGTATTAGGACTTTGTCACTTCACTGGCTGCATGAATGTTCCATGTCTGTGACTTAAAGTGATACTAAAGCCAGAGGATTAGCATGGATAAGATTAAATTGAATTAAGCAAACTCTTTTCTCAGCTCTGATAGCCTCATGTTTCACATGCTTGGATTGGATATGGGAGGTGCTCAAGTCACACATGAAGAGCACAGGCCTGTTTAAGGAGGATAGAGTTGAAGTGTGTCAAAATTCAGTCTGGCGGAGTGGGCATTACTAGGCAGGTTGTATTTTCATGCAGATCACCCTGGCTAACACCCACATGTGATGCTGAGCATCCATGATTAAAAGAACTGAAATCCAATTAATTAAAGAGTGGGACAGTCAGGCTGGGGAGGAAAGGGTCTAGATAATGATGGACGTCCTCATGGGGTGTTTCCACTCCTTTTGGCCTTCTATTTATAACTTGAAAATTTAGAATGGATGGTGGGTCCCCCACTGCAATGGCTGAGGAACTTAGAACTCAAAGATGCAGATATGGTTAGGTGGTCCAAATCTCCAGCTGCCCACGAAAGCTGAAATAATTTTGGTCGGAGTGACTCTTTTTTGATTTGCAGTGTTTTTTGTGTCTCCACAGGCTCGTATATAAATGGTTTCTCCTCTTGTATAAAATGAGTTACGCCACTGGGATTGTGGGATACATCGCTGTGATGTTCACGTTGTTTGGTCTGAACTTCCTGTTCAGGTACGTCTGGTGAGGTCTGTTGATATGAAGTGTGTGTGTGGTCTGGGTGGCTGATTCTGACCCTTCCGGTGCTACACATAGACGGTAAAAAGGTTTGGATGTATAAACAGAAGTATGTCAATAGAAAAGTCTTTACTCCTAACTCTCCGGTTCCATCCGTTGAATGTTGGCAAACATTAGGGCTCCATCACCTAATGTTTGCAATTGGCAATCCGCCTTCCTTCCTGGGAAGGGTTGTATCCTCATTTGTTGAGGATCACTACACTATTTCCAGGTGACCTCCCCTAGGGGAATGTGGAAGCCTCAGATGTTGGAGATCACTGCCCACTCACCAGGTGACCTCCCCTGGTGTTGCAGAGTCCTCACTTGTTGGGGATCACTGCCCACTTTTTAGATGACCTCCTCTGAGGGATGTGGGGTCCTCAGATGTTGAGGATCACTGGCCAATTCTGCCCTAGCTCCTCAGATGTTGGTGATTACTGCCCACTCTTCAGGTGACCCCCCCTGGGGTATGCGGGGTCCTCAGATGCCTGGAATCACTGCCTAGTTTCCAGGTGACCCCCCCCCCCGGATATGCAGGGTCCTCTGTTAGTGATAACTGCTCACTATAGGGGTCCTCAGTTGTTGATCACTGCCCACTCTCCAGGTGACCTCCCCTAAGGGATGTGGGGTCCTCAGTTGTTAAGGATCACTGGCCAACTCTGCCCCAGCTTCTCAGTTGTTGGGGATTACTGCCCATTCTCCAGGTGACCTCCCCTGGGGGATGCAGGGTCCCTCTAATGTTGGGGATTACTGCCTACTTTCCAAGTGACCCTTCCCTGGGTTGTTGCTGGGGATCACTGCCTGCATTCCAGGTGTTCTCCCCTGTGGGGGGAGGGGGGGGGTTGTATGGGGTTCTCAGTTGTTGGGAATTGCCACCTACTTTCCAGGTGACAGATCAGGTACATGGCCCTCAGTTGTTGGGATCACTGGCCACTATCCAGGTGACCTCCCCTGGGTGGTGTGGGGTCTTCAGTTGGGGATCACTGCCCCCCTTCCAGGTGACCTTCCCTGGGGGATGGTGGCAACATCTCTTGGGGATCACTGCCCACTTCCCAGGTGACCACCCAGGGGGGTGGGGGGGTGGGGGGGGTGCAGTGTTCTCAGTCTAGGCCATTCTTGGTGAAGGGGGTTGTTGCGGTGTGCTGAGTTTTGGGACAGACGGTGAAATGTAGGTTTAAAATGGTCAGTGTTTTTCAGAAATGATACGTACATTGTTGGCAGTATTCAGTCCAGCAGAAAGGGGAGTAAGGATTGTGGGTAGTCAATTGAGCTAACATTTTTAGACTTGTCTCCTGAACATAATGTTTTAATCCGCTCCTTCCCTACAGGATAAAGCCAGAAGACGCCATGGACTTCGGCATCTCCCTCCTCTTTTATGGCCTCTATTATGGGGTACTCGGAAGGGATTTCGCTGAGATGTGTGCGGATTACATGGCATCCACAATTGGTGTAAGTATGGAGGGATTCTACCCACAATGCAGCATGCTTACTTGGAATGATATTGTAGATGGCGCTTCTTACATTTAGGTTAGACCCAGTTGGAGGGGGGGGTTGGGGGTTAATTATTTGATGGCTATCCCACTGCACTGGAGCTGACCTTTACGGCCACCATTACTCTGCATATATTGCTTCTGATTCTGGGTTACACTTATTTTCTTGTTCATACATCACGGGACACAGAGCAGCATAGTCATTACTATGTGGGTTATATAGAATTACCTTCAGGTGCTGGCACTGGCAACTTCCAAAACAGGAAGTACCCTCCCCTATATAAGCCCCTCCCATCCGGGAGTACCTCAGTTTTTTGCCAGTGTCTAAGGTGTTGGCCAAGGTTAACATGTATTCATCTGGGCTTGTGTACAGGTTCTCTGGGCCTTAGCAAGCTATTCCGGATCCGACCAAAAAAGCTTCATAGCTAAACGGTCGGTACCCGGGCCTTGCAGAGAAGAGCAGGGTTTTGCCTGTAATGCCTCTCTTAGGAGGGCTGGACCCTGGGATCCAGAGCTCTGGTCATACCCAAAACCAAGAGGCTATCTGTGCAGGGTGCTATACAGGTCCAGGGGAGTGGAATCCTTGGGAACCCGGTCCCTGAAGGTCTAGTACAATGCCTGCCGTGAGAGGTGAAGTTTGGGCTTCTGTGGACCAAACAAAGTCCTGCGGCGGGGAAAAGGTAAGTGGGGGCCCCTCAGGAACTTGGTTCTATTGAGGGGACCCCCAAGCCTAATATGTCTTTCTGCCTGTTACCTAAAGGGTATTCCCGCTAATAGCTGTATATGCCTAAGAAATCCTAGAAATGTTTTTTCATAAGGGAAGTTTTAAAAAAACTGTAAACCTGGAAATGTTTTTTCATAAAGGAGGTTTTAAAAAAAAAAAAAAAAAAAAAACAAGTGCGGTACCTGTGTTTGTCCACTAGAGGCCGCTGTGGAACGTCTTTTTTCTTGGGACTATTCCTTCCATGGTGAAAGTCCAGGCAGATGAGTGAGCTCTCTATCAGGGAAGCTGCATTCCTCTGTCATGCTGCCAAGTAGTTTCCTTCCATCCCCGAGTCCTGGTGAAACAGGGACCCTGGCTCCTCTCCCTACATGGCGCCAAGAGCGCACACATGCGCACGCGCGCGCGCACACACATGCTTTCCTTTTATAAGGTTTAGCTTCAAAAAAGGGGCGGAGCCTGGCGGATGACGCGCTCTGTGCGCCCAGCGCTTCTGCGCATGTGCGGGCGTCCCAGCAAGATAAAAGGACTCAGTCCACGCTGCTTGCTATGGACACAGAGCATGAAAAGGAGCTGGTAGCATGGTATAGGGGCTTACAGCGGGCGGTTGATACAGGCATCCCCAGAAAGACGCATTAGTAGACACCCACTGATGTACATAGCAGCAAATTGCATTAGACTATTTCAGTAAGGGGTGTATTGCGGCTGGAATACCTCAGCTTTGAACTAAGGAATATGCCGCCTAAAAAACTCCGAGATATACCTCTCAGGAAGTGTAGGGGGTCTCCATCGGGCTCTGAGGATCTGGAGCAGTCATCTGCACCCTCCTCCCCTGAGAAATCAGAGGTTAATACCCATAAGGAACCCCCGGGAGTGCCAGGTACTGCGGCTGTCCTCAGTCCACCTGCTCCTGCATATATAACAGAGGAGGTTTTTTCCTCAACTCTGGAGGGATTGGAGCAGAGATTGGCAGCATTGATCGCTTCTTCTCTACAGGAAAGAAAGCGCGCCAGATCTCCATCCCCTCCATTAGAGTGCCTGTTGGCAGAGCAACAGTCCCAGGAAGGGACCGACCTACCTGAAGGGGATCAGGAGGAGGTTAGCTCTGTTTTTGAGGAATCGACAGTAGATGAACCATTTTCAGCATCACAGACTGAAAGATTGTGGGTCCAGACCCTAACTGACATGGTTCGATCTGCATTTAAAATGCCTCTTGTTGAACCATCAACTACTGCTGTCTCCTCATTGGGGTCGCTAAAAGCTCCCCAGGTTAATTGCTCCTTTCCAATACATCCATTATTGGAAGGACTTATATACCAGGACTGGGAACATCCTGATAAACTATTTGTTCCGCCTAAGAAATTTCCGGTGATCTATCCCATGGAGGAAAAGTTCACCCAGAGATGGAATGTTCCTACGGTGGATGCAGCCATCTCTTCTGTGAACAAATCACTGACATGTCCAGTAGATAATGTTCAAAGATCCAGTGGATAAAAAATTGGAATCTTTATTAAAATCTGCTTTTTCCACAGCAGGGGCTGTTACACAGCCAGCAGTGGCAGCTATTGGGGTCTGCCAAGCTTTAAAGGATCAAATGAAAATGGTCCTGAGGGATTTGCCAGACCAGCAGGCCCAGGCTCTGGCTGATCTGCCTAGAGCATTATGCTTTGCGGTTGACGCCATCAAGGATTCTATCCATCAGGCCTCACGCTGTCTTTGGTACATATGCGTAGGCTTCTGTGGCTCAAACTGGTCTGCTGAAGCTCCCTGTAAGAAGCTCTTAGTTAGCTTCCCATTTCATGGAGAACGCCTTTTTGGCGAAGACCTGGATAAATATATCCAGAAGATTTCCAGTGGTAAAAGTACTCTCTTACCGAGTAAGAAGAGGTCTAGGGGTCCATCTTTTAAGAGGACTACCTCTCCTATCCCTGCGTCGTCTGCTACTAAGCAGTTCCGACGGCCTCCTCGGTCAAACTCAGGAGGTAAAAATCAGGGACAGCCACAGGGTAATAAAAAGCCCTGGATCCGAAGAGGTACTAAACCAGCCTCCAAGTCAAGCCTATGAAGGGCTGCCCCCACTCAAACGGGTGGGGGGAAGACTTCAGTTGTTCGCAGAGACCTGGCGGGAGACGATCAAAGACTGATGGGTGCTCTCCGCAGTAACTCTGGGATACAAGTTGGAGTTAAAAGAGTCTCCTCCGTCCCATTTTATGTGGTCAGGCATGCCAAGAGACCCTCTGAAAAGACGGTCTCTCCTATTGGCGTTAGAACAACTATTGCTCCAAGGAGTAATTATGGAGGTTCCTATGGAAGAGTGGGGGTTGAGTTTCTACTCAAACCTTTTCACAGTCCCGAAGCCAAACGGGGACATAAGACCCATATTGGACCTAAAGAGTCTAAACAAATTTCTAAACGTCCGGTCTTTCCGGATGGAGTCGATCCGATCGGTCACCGCTGCCCTACAAGGGGAGGAATGGTTAGCCTCGATCGACATCAAAGATGCTTACTTGCATGTTCCCATCTTTCCAGGTCATCAAAAATTCCTACGCTTTGCAGTAGAAGGGCGCCATTTTCAGTTCAGAGCCTTACCATTCGGTCTGGCCACAGCACCACGAGTGTTCACAAAAATTCTGGCCCCACTGTTGGCCGATCTAAGAACACGGGGTGTAACGATAATGGCATACCTAGACGACCTGTTGTTGATGGACCACTCAGTTGCCAAGCTAGAAGTGGTAATTGTCGATACAATCAAGTATCTAGAATCTCACGGTTGGGTCATCAACCTGGACAAGTCAGCCCTACAGCCAGTGAAAAACCTGGTATATCTAGGGCTACGGCTGGATTCAGACCAGAGGAAGATTTTCTTACCTCTAGACAAGGTATCCTCTTTGAGGGCCTTGGTCCGTCTGCTTTGTGCAAAAAGACAGCCGTCCATACGCCTGTGCATGAGGCTGCTAGGAAAGATGGTAGCATCATTCGAAGCTGTGCCATACGCCCAATTCCACTCAAGGAATTTACAAAGGGCCATATTGTCAGCCTGGAACGGAAAAGTTCAGGCTCTAGACTTCCCGATGGCTTTGTCCCCTTCTGTTCGGAAGAGTCTCTGCTGGTGGTTGATCCCCCAGAATCTCCAGAAGGGAAAACCCTTCAGCCTGATATCTTGGAAGGTGGTCACTACAGATGCCAGCCTTATAGGCTGGGGGGCAGTACTGGAGCAATGGTCTCTCCAGGGCAGATGGTCAAATGTAGTAAAAACCCTGCCCATCAATCTCTTAGAGATACGAGCAGCCCGGTACGCCCTAGTAGCCTGGACATCCAGACTCCAAGGGTCCCCTGTCAGAATTCAATCAGACAATGCCACAGCAGTGGCATATATCAATCATCAGGGAGGTACCAGGAGTCGTGCAGCCCAGAGGGAAGTAAGTCACATCCTGGAATGGGCAGAAAAGCATGTCCCATGCATATCAGCTGTCTTCATTCCAGGGGTGGAGAATTGGAAGGCGGACTTTCTGAGTCGCCAACAGTTATGCCCAGGGGAATGGTCCCTTCATCCCGAGGTCTTCCGAGCAATATGTCAGAGGTGGGGAACACCGGATGTAGATCTGCTAGCATCCAGATTCAACGCAAAGGTGGACAGATTTGTCTCCCGGACAAGGGATCCCCTCGCTTGCGGCTCGGATGCTCTGGTGTTCCCTTGGGATCAGTTCAGACTGATATATGCATTCCCTCCGCTACAATTGTTGCCTCGACTCCTTCGCAGAGTCAGGTTGGAGAAGAAGCCGGTGATCCTGGTGGCTCCAGCGTGGCCCCGAAGGGCCTGGTACGCGGAGATCATCAAAATGTCTGTGGGGAGTCCTTGGACCCTTCCGCGTTGTCCGGACCTGCTTTCGCAAGGACCGATATACCACCCTTCCTTACTAACTCTAAGTTTAACGGCCTGGCTATTGAATCCCACATCCTAAAGAAGAGAGGTCTCTCTAACTCTGTGGTATCAACTATAATCAATGCCAGGAAGCCTGTATCCAGGCAGATCTACTATAGAGTTTGGAAGGCGTACATCACTTGGTGCGAGGCCAGAAAATGGCATCCACGTAAGTACGTTATAGGCAGAATTCTGGACTTCCTGCAGTGGGCTGTAGACAGGAAGTTTGCCTTAAGTACTATCAAGGGCCAGGTTTCGGCCTTGTCAATACTATTTCAAAGGCCCCTGGCTATGCATTCACTTGTCAAATCCTTTATGCAAGGTGTGACTCGTATTATTCCACTGATTAAGGCTCCCATATGCCCATGGGATCTAAATTTGGTTCTGTCGGTTCTGCAGAAGCAGCCATTTGAACCTTTGCGGCACATTTCCTTGGTTCTACTCACCAGGAAATTGATATTTTTAGTAGCCATATGCTCGGCTAGAAGAGTGTCGGAATTAGCCGCCATGTCCTGTAAAGAGCCATATCTGGTTATCCATAAAGACAGAGTAGTATTACGTCCTCACCCAGCCTTTCTTCCTAAGGTGGTATCGAGGTTTCACTTGAACCAGGATGTGGTTCTTCCTTCTTTTTTCCCCAAACCAAGCTCGGTAGAGGAAAAGTTATTGCATTCTTTGGATGTAGTAAGAGCAGTTAAAGCTTATCTAAAAGCCACTGCTCAGATTCGTAGAACGGATTCTTTGTTTGTTCTGCCGGAAGGCCCCAGAAAGGGTCAGGCAGCATCAAAATCTACTTTAGCCAAGTGGATTCGACAGGTCATAATACAAGCCTATGGCTTGAGAAGTAGACAGCCTCCGTTCAAAGTTGGGGCGCACTCCACGAGAGCAGTTGGAACTTCATGGGCAGTGCATCACCAGGCCTCCCTGGCGCAAATTTGTAAGGCCGCAACATGGTCTTCAGTACACACGTTTACTAGGTTCTACCAGGTGGACGTTAGAAGTCAGGAGGATGTCGCCTTTGGGCGCAGTGTGTTGCAGGCCGCAAAAGATCCTCATGCCTGATGGCGCCCAGCTTATGTATGGTGTATCCCCCCCCTCATGTGGCATTGCTTTGGGACGTCCCACATAGTAATGACTATGCTGCTCTGTGTCCCGTGATGTATGAACAAGAAAGTAGGATTTTTAAAACAGCTTACCTGTAAAATCCTTTTCTTGGAGTACATCACGGGACACAGAGCTCCCACCCCTCTTTTGGGGACACGTATTGCTTTGCTACAAAACTGAGGTACTCCCGGATGGGAGGGGCTTATATAGGGGAGGGTACTTCCTGTTTTGGAAGTTGCCAGTGCCAGCACCTGAAGGTAATTCTATATAACCCACATAGTAATGACTATGCTGCTCTGTGTCCCGTGATGTACTCCAAGAAAAGGATTTTACAGGTAAGCTGTTTTAAAAATCCTACTATTTGGGTTGGGTTGACTTGTGCATGCATGGGATGATGTCATCCCCCTTCGGCCAATCAAGAGGCTGCCACCCGGGGAAAAAATGACAGCGGATGGCGAGGGATGTAACCGCCACATTGCTGGAAGGTGGAGGTGAGTATACCGGGGGAGTTCAGTTCTGCTTTAAGTCCTGTCCTCTCGTTCATCATTAATCTGTCACATGGCAGAACTGCAACGGGCAGTATAGACTCTGCCGTAGGACAGTTGAATGAAAAGGGTTGGGACTAGGCCTTGGGAAAGGTGGATCTTAATATTGACCTGGGCAGAAAATGGTTGGACTGGCACGGGTAACAGATTGGACAGTGCATTTTATATTGATCGGTTGTGTATTGCACCATCTGGCTGACACAGAAAACAGATTGGGCATTGCATTGTTTATTGGTTGGTTGAACATTGTACATTGACACAGGAAACAAATTAGCCATTGCACTGTATATTGATCGGTTGTACATTGTATAGTCAGACTGACAGGGAACGGATTGGGCATTGCATTGTTTATTGATCGGTTGTACAGTCGGACTGACAGGGAACAGATTGGACAGTATATTCAAAAGTATAATTTTACCTGTTTGTGGAGCTGCACCTGACATGGAAGATGTACCTGACACACAGGTACAATACCGTGCCATTTGTAGAAAATGTAAACCTTGTCAGTGGAGATAATTCTAGACCGTCCTTTACCAGTGTTTTGAGTCTTTGGTAATTCTTATGTGAATGAACTAATACTGAAACATCCAACTTTTGCTTTCTCAGTTCTACAGCGCGTCAGGTATGCCCACCAAGCACCTTTCGGACAGCGTGTGCGCCGTGTGTGGACAGCAGATCTTTGTGGATGTCAATGAAGAGGGTATCATCGAGAATACGTACCGGCTCTCCTGCGACCATGTGTATCCTTTTCACTGTCCAGAAGGTTCAGTGCATATAGATGTGTGAATGGAGAGGAGGGGCGGATTGCAACATGATCGCTCCTCCTCCATTCACAGAAGAAAACAAAAAAAAGTGCAAGGCTTTTTGTGAATGGGCAAAGAAGGGGTGATGATTCAACCTGATCCTCTCCTCCATTTACAGAACACCTTGCATTCTGTAAAACAAAGTTAAAAAGGCTTTTTGTCAATGGGTAAGAAGGGGGTGGAGACGGATCCAGAATCCTTCACTGCCAAAGCTACAGCTCATCTTCCCCTGGTGTTTGGAGTGAGGGTAATAAGTGGTAAGAGGGGACATCTGAGGTGGCATTAGGATGCTCAGTACTGGGTGCATAGCTTTGGGAGCCTAATGCAATAAGCTCTTTGCGGGGGTGCTCTGTAGAAGAGGGGACAGAAATATTTGGTTCCAAAAGAGGAATATGGAGGGGGGGGCATTTGAGGTGGGGAGGGTGGGTACAACACCCAGCAATCCAGTACTATGTGTAGGAGCCAGCTTGCAGCAAGGTATGAATATTATATTCTGCAACAGCCATCCACACACAGTATACATATTATTAGGAGTTATCTTGCTTAGCTAGTACAGTATAAAAAAAAAACTTCCTGGAGTTTAGCTTTAAGTTCCTCCAGTGCGGTGATGCATAATCATCATGCCCTTGGAATTTGCTTACCCATGTCCCTGCATTGTACAATAGATATGCCCCCTTTCTCCGTCATTGCTGGCTGCAGTGCAAACTGGGAGATGGAGTTTTGATGTCCATAATGAGATGTCCTGCTAATGAGGGGTTTGGCCCAATTTATTTTTCCACTGCAGTCAGCTGTTGGCTTCACTTCTGGCCGTAGTGAGCAGGCCCCTGATCTACACAGAGGAGTGCGATCTCAGGCCACATATAAGCATTTCTTTACGTATGTCTTTGTAAGTGCAATTTTTTTTTTTTTTGCACTTTAAAGGGATTGTAAAGTCTAGTTTTTTTTTTTTTTTTTTTTTAAATAACAAACATGTTTTACTTACCTGCTCTGTGCAATGGATTTGCACAGAGCAGCCAGGATCCACCTCTTCTCAGGTCCCTCTTCGCTGCTCCTGACCCCTCCCTCCTTTAGAGTGTGCCCACAGCAAGCGGCTTGCTATGGGGGCACCCGAGCTGCAGCTCCATGTGTCCATTTAGACATGGAGCTGTGATTCGGCCCTGCCCCCTCTCTCTCCTGTTTGGCTGAGACACAGCAGTGGCTCCATTGGCTCCCGCTGCTGTCAAAGTCAGGGAGGGAAAGTCCCAGGCGGCCGAGGGATTCATGGACATCGCTGGATAGAGAGGGGCTAAGGTAAGTATTAGAGGGGCTGCTGCACAAGAAGGCATTTTTATCGTAATGCCTTAAGATTAAAAAAAACTTCTGTCTTTACAACCTCTTTAAAGCCCAATTGAACCTTCAGCTTAGTACCTTGCTGTCAGCAGAAGCCGTGACACTGGAGGCTGGTAAAAAGGGGTCCAATTCATTAATTCCCTGTGATCGGCTTCTCAGTGGGGAACTAATCAGGAGCCCATCCCACAGGCTCCCAATCTGGGGGTTGCTCATGAGCTGTTATTGACTGCCCAGTCTCAGTTCTGGAGGGGTGTCAATTGAACACCCCGCAGAACAGTGCAATGCATATATGTGGCAGCTGGGTGTTTTTGCCCGTCGTGGTGCCTCATATGTGCTTAATGATGTTGTAATGGGGTTAAATTATCTAAATATGTTCCAGGTTCATTTCACTTAGTTGTTTTATTTAGAAAGCGGCCACATCCCAGTAGAAAATCCTGTCCCCTGCCAGCATGCTGCAGAAAAGGACCCTTGCTCTCTGGTGGGAAGCAGTGATCTCTATGCAGAGGTCCGACATGCTCCTCCTGAGGGAGCTTGAGTTTTGCTAATTGGAGATCTTTCAGTCCGACTTAGTGGGGGGTTTGTCGGAACTCTGCAGATAGAACACTACTTCCGCAGAGAGCATTAATATGTGTCTTTTTATAGCAGTCTGGAATTCAGCTTTAGCAGTGTTTTTTGTTTCCCAATTATTTCCCTTAACCTGTTTCCTCTCCAGTTTTCATGAGTTCTGTATCCGAGGCTGGTGCATTGTGGGGAAGAAGCAGACCTGTCCGTATTGCAAGGAGAAGGTGGACCTGAAGAGGATGTTCAGCAATCCGTATCCTGTTTTTATGTTCTCGTGTCCTCCTGTCTGATCTGCACATATTGACCTTCAATAATAAGAGCAGAGCTCCTCATTTATTGGATCCTGGAATAGGAATTGTTAGTTTACATATAGGCACCAGTCACACCCCCTTCACTCCTGGGCGGTTTCGAGGGTGTGATTGAGTCTGGTCAGTATAGGAGAGCACAGACCGTTATTAAGAAGATTTAAGCCTCGTACACACAATCGGATTTCCATCGGACAAATCTGTGGAATTTTGTGCGAAGGGCGTTGGCCGCGAACTTGTTCTGCATACAGACAGCAGAACTTTGGCAGCCAACATACACAAAACTACGTGGTTTTTCAGCTCTTTAGCGCCACCCTTTGGGCAACTTCTGCTAATGTTGTCTTATGGTTGGCATTGCTTCTGAGCATGTGTGTTTGTACTTTGGATTTTTGTGTGACGGACTTGTGTACAGACGATCGGATAATCCGACGGCACACATTTGTTGTCGGAAAATTTGAACGCATGCTATAAAACATTTGTTGTCGGAAATTCCCACAACAATTGTCCGATGGAGCATACAGACGGTCGGATTATCTGACAAAACCCTGCCATCACACATTTGTTGGTGGAAAATCCGACCGTGTGTACGAGGCTTTAGAGTGAAGTGGTCATTTCATATAGTGTGCAGCTTCCATATGAGCCTTAGAAGCCTTGTAGGTTGGGATGGCAGGCGTTCCAGGTGATCTCATTATCTTCGTTTAGGCACTGGTCCATTCTGCAGCCAACCAGATCCTTAGAACCCCCACAGGGCTAGATTAAACTGCACCAGTATTCATCAGCATCAAGCCACACTAGAAGAGCATAGGGCTAGAGAACAGTTCCACTGACTTTGATTCCATTCAAAGATTCTGCAGAATGGGAGGTTTAAAAATCTCCTATAAGTTCTCGTTACGCTTGCAGGCCCAGCACTGCAACCAGCTATTGTTGCAATTTCTGTTTGTCAAACTACAGCTAACAGGACTAGGATAATGAACAGCCAACAAGATCCTGTGTTCCAGGACCGTGCCTTTTAACAGTAGTAAACTCCTACGCGTTGCAACTTTTACCTACAGCTAATCGTATAATAAAGCTTACCTGTAGGTAAAATGAATATCTCATAAATGTACACGGTTTAGGGAATATTAGCGTGTTTTGCAGCCGGTACAATCACTGCGCTCTGAAGGAATGGCATTCAAACAGCCGGAGCCTGCGAACCCAGGGAAGGAAGACTGGATGAAGATGGAAGCCCTGTTACTGGTAACAGCATGCCGCTGGAACGGCTTTGTTTTTCAGGAAAGTCTTTCATATTGTGTTATGCATACTGAGCAATTGCAGCATTTACCTTCTGCTTCCCTCTTGTGTGGATTCCCCTAGAACAAGTAATGACATTTTTTTCCAGAATGGCTCTAATCTCCTCCATTCACATACTCAGAATCTTGAAGCTCGCTTGCTTGCACTTTGAAGGAGGACATCTTTTTGAAGATATCACAGGATGGAAGGTTCCGCTCCCACAAGAAAAGATTCAGGAGACTCTACCTTTTAAAAAAAAAAAAAAAGACGCAAAGCACCTAATCACTCTACCCAGGCTTAATCTTCAAAACCTAAGTTCAGCCCTTCCTTTTTGAGTAGGACTTGGGCCACAAAGCCCAGCAAGTCTCCCCTAAAGCCCTCTTCTCACTGAAGAGGCACCCCTCCCTACTAAAAGTGGGATGCCGTCTGTTACAATTTGCCTTTCTCTGGGCCACAGATTTTCAATTGGTTTCAAAGAGGTACAAAATAGAGTTCAAAACTTTTCCCCCCCTCACAGCTTTCTTCTCTCAAATCAACATCTGCCCAAGGGCAGTCAGTTTTGCAGAATGCCCTTAATCATCTCTTGTCCCAGGTAATAGTTGTGCCAGCATCCCTCAAACCTGTTCACGGTACCGAAGCCCAATGGGGTTGTTTGCTGTATTCTGGATCTAAAATCCCTCAGAAATTACCCTCAAATTCTAAAACCTTGCATGGAATTTGCAAGGTCGGTTATTGCCTGGGACAAGAAGAGTACCTGACATCCATAGCATTCCAAGATGCCTACCTGCATATTCCTATTTATCTGCCTCATCAGCATTTTCTGCACTTTGCAGTGGACAATCATTTCCAGTTTGTTGCACTGCCTTTTGGCCTATCCTGCGCTCCCAGTGTATTCATTGGGGTCCTAGCACCCTTTCTTGCCTTCTAAAAATTAAGGGCATCCAGGTCATCTAGATCAGGGCTCAAAATATCGAGTCCTGGATTGGTAAATCTAAAGGAAAATGTATAGCCAGCCTTACTTGCCGCCAGTTTCCCCACCCAACCCCTACACTGCCCCACCCCGTCCTTGTAAATTATCTCATGAAATGACACTGTTAATTATTTTTGGAACTTTATTCTGCATAAAACATTTAACAACTTTGACAATATTAACCTGAAGCGTATCAGTACCCATCAGTGCAGCCTCATCCGTGGCCATCACTGCAGCAGGGAGGTGGCCGGATCACACATAGCGGGGATCTCCCACTGTGACACCGCTTGTATATGAATAGCCAGCCACTGTCAAAGTCCCGCCTCCTGGACTGGCATTGGACCAGTGTGCTGTCTGTCATAGTCAGGGCTGCTGATAAGGCAGTACAACTGGTCCTATTATACTGGGCTCCGGCCCCATCAGCTAAAAAGGAGGGGCCCAGGTCAACTTTATTAATTTCTACCTAAATTAATGGAATTTACTAGACCAACACACCCTCTCCTACTTGCTTACCAGGGCTTAAATTACATTTCCCTGGGCCTCATCAGGTCAACAGATGGTCCCAGGAGGTGGGAGCAGAGGAGGGATTTTATTTTTCATTTCTGGGGCGTAGGCAGATTAAAGTCAGTGCTGCTCCTCAACTGCAGGGGGGGGGGGGGGCGGGCGGGCCTATCAGGAAGGCTGTAAGGGGGCCTCATGATTTCTAACAGTGGCCCTGTTCATAGTAGCCAGTCCAGGAGGCAAAACTTTGATAGCGGCCGGCTATTCATATACAAGCTGTGTCACAGTAGGAGATCCCCGCTTTGTGTGATCCGGTGTCTTGCCGAAAAAGTTCCCCCAGCGGATAAGGACCCCCCCTGTACTGCGCAGGCGCGGCACTTGCGCAGTACTAACCTCAACAAAGCCTCCGAAAATACCCAAAGTTGTAGAGCTGAGAGTCAGCTCTACACGGCGCCTGCGCAATGACTATGACACATATGCCGCACACTCCCGATGCTAGTGCTACTCTGCAAGGGGCGGGGTGATTTTAGCAAAAAAGTAAGTCTTAGCGGGGCAAGTTAAAACATATGGGGGGCAGATTTGCACAAACTATTTAACTCACAAAAGAGGTGGTATTTTAAAATGATGGACAGAGATAAGGGCGTGTAGATACATTCATTGTGTTCGTTAGTTAAATAGGTCGTGCAAACCAGCCCATCGACAGTGCAAAACCCGCCCTTCATTTGTTTTAACTTGCCCCGCTAAGACGTGTACTTTATTGCTAAAATCACCCCCGCCCCTTGCAGAGTAGCACTAGCATCGGAAGCGTGCGGCATGTGTCATAGTCATTGTGCAGGCGCCGTGTAGAGCCGACTCTCAGCTCTACATCTTTGGTGGCTCCGTTGAGGTTCGTACTGCGCAAGTGCCGCACCTGCGCAGTACGGGGGGGTCCTTATCCGCCGGGGGGATCTTCATCGTCAGAACACTGGCAGCCAGATACTCCTGACAGTTTGCCTGGCTGATTGCTTCTTGCAGAAGCGGTGCAGCCTTTTTTCTTTTTACAGGACATCAGAGCAGCCCGGGGGGCAGGGAAACGATCAGCCAGGAAACTGTCAGCCCAGTCCGCCCCTGCTCCACACTCGCCTTCCACTAATTTTCACTCGCCAAATGCGAGCAGGCGAGTGGAAGTTTTGAGGGCTGATCTAGATCAGTGGTTCTCAACCTGAGTCCTCAAGTACCCCCAACGGGCCATGTTTTCCTTTACTTTGCACAGCTGCTTTTAATCAACATCAATGACATGGTATTGATAAGAGCTATTTTATCTCAGGGAAGTTCCCAAAACATGGCCCGTTGGGGGTACTTGAGGACTGAGGTTGAGAACCACTGATCTAGATGACCTTTCCTGAAGGACTTCTCTGCCTTCCAACTATATGCTGATATCCCTAGGACAATTCAGATACTCCAGGTCTTTGGGTCACTGGTCAACTTCCAAAAACTTGCTCTCCAGCCTTTTCTTTGCCTGGAATTCTTGTCTAATCTTGGGCACATCATAAACACCTTTTTCCTTCTGGAGAAGAAAAATCTTTTTAGAGCTCATGTTTAGGAATTTAAGTCAAAGGGAGATTTTCCAGAAGAGTCTAGGCCTTCTAGTGGCCTCCTTTTTGAGGCTGTAAGGTTTACCGAAGACCTCTCCAGCACATCTTGTTGACCTGGAACACACACTACCAATGCTTCTACCCAGCCAAGCAAGTAATTCCTTGGTGTATTATTTCCAGCCCTGCCTTAACAATGGGGAAGTTTTTTTTTTTTTTTCTCCACATCAGTGAAAAGTGATAACAGATTTAAGGCTGGGGAGGAGTGTTCCAGTCCTTCATAGTCCAGGGAAACATGGTCATTGATGGAAACCAAGCTCCTCTTCTATATACTAGAGGTTAGAGCAATAAGAATGTCTCTGCAACACTGGAACCCCCTTTCTGCAAGGCTACCCAACCTGGGTACAGTCAGACAGTGTCACAACTGTGGCCTACATCAACCATGAAGGGGGCGCCAGAAGACATGCAACCTTGAAGGAAGCGAGCAAGATCATCGCATGGCAAAATCTCACTGTCCAGCAATCTCTGCATTCCATATCCCAGGAGTCGACAACTGGAAAACGGATTAACTTACCTCTCCACTGTTTGGATCAAGGGTAATGTGCTCTTCACCCTGACCTTTTAAACCTGCTACCTCTGTTTGTGGCCAGGACCAAGGACCCTCTAGTACTGGTATCAGATGCCCTAATAGTCCTCTGCTTGGTTTAGGTTAATCTATGCCTTCCTTCCAGTGCAAATTCTTTTGTCTATTCACAAAAATAGAGCAAGAGAAGAAGCCAGCGATTCATATTGCATCGAGCTGGCCCAGATTAACCTGGTACACATACATACTCGGACTACTAAGAGACTACCCCCAGAATCTTCCCCACAGGCCAGACCTGCTGTCTCAAGGCCCTCTATTCCGTACTGCTTCATAGTCACTAGATTTAACAACATGGTCCTTTACTAAAAGCAAGAAAAGTCACTTCCAAAAAGATCATACCTGGAAATCTTTCTTTGCCTAGTGTGAACATGGGCACATTACTCTGTGCCACGCAGTTTGGCCTTCCTACAATCAGGACTTGACCAGAATTTGCCCTTAAGCACTCTGAAAATACATATTTCAGCCTTGTTCGTTCGTTCTTTTTCAAAAAGCTCTGGCCTTGCTCTTAAGGTGTATCTTTGATCAAGCCCCTTTTACAGGACCCTGTGCTTCCTTGGGACCTCAACTTGGTTCCCTCTTAGGGAAATCTCTTTGTTGACCTCTTTAAACTGACCTTCTTAGTTGCTATTACATCTGTCAGATGTAGGGGTGCAACGGATCAAAAAACTCACGGATCGGATCGATCCTCGGATCAGAGCCACGGATTGGATCATTTTCGGATCGGCAAAAAAAAAAAAAATTACTAATATCCACGTCATCCCCCCCACTGTAATATCCACAATCTCCCAACCACAATCTTCCCCCAGTAATATCCACAATCTTCCCCCAGTAATATCCACAATCTTCCCCCAGTAATATCCACAATCTTCCCCCAGTAATATCCACAATCTCCCCCCAGTATGTAATATCCACAATCTTCCCCCAGTATGTAATATCCACAATCTCCCCCTGTATGTAATATCCACAATCTCCCCCTGTGTGTAATATCCACAATCTCCCCCTGTATGTAATATCCACAATCTCCCCCCTGTATGTAATATCCACAATCTCCCCCTGTATGTAATATCCACAATCTCCCCCTGTATGTAATACCCACAATCTTCCCCCTGTATGTAATACCCACAATCTTCCCCCTGTATGTAATACCCACAATCTTCCCCCTGTATGTAATACCCACAATCTTCCCCCTGTATGTAATACCCACAATCTTCCCCCTGTATGTAATACCCACAATCTTCCCCCTGTATGTAATACCCACAATCTTCCCCCTGTATGTAATACCCACAATCTTCCCCCTGTATGTAATACCCACAATCTTCCCCCTGTATGTAATACCCACAATCTTCCCCCTGTATGTAATACCCACACTCTTCCCCCTGTATGTAATACCCACACTCTTCCCCCTGTATGTAATACCCACACTCTTCCCCCTGTATGTAATACCCACACTCTTCCCCCTGTATGTAATACCCACACTCTTCCCCCTGTATGTAATACCCACACTCTTCCCCCTGTATGTAATATCCACACTCTTCCCCCTGTATGTAATATCCACACTCTTCCCCCTGTATGTAATACCCACACTCTTCCCCCTGTATGTAATACCCACACTCTTCCCCCTGTATGTAATACCCACACTCTTCCCCCTGTATGTAATACCCACACTCTTCCCCCTGTATGTAATACCCACACTCTTCCCCCTGTATGTAATACCCACACTCTTCCCCCTGTATGTAATATCCACACTCTTCCCCCTGTATGTAATATCCACACTCTTCCCCCTGTATGTAATATCCACAATCTCCCCCAGTAATGGGCATCTCCCCCACTTACCAGTCTCTCCCGCCGGCCAGTTCAAATCCACGAGCAGCGAGGGGTGATGACGTCACAAGGCGGCCGCCGCCCCCGGGTGTACCAAGATGGCCGCGGCTCCGGAGCTAGGCCGAAGCCGCGGCCTTTCCTGAGGCCGCGGATCACGGTGTGTGCCGATCCGAACGGGGTGACCCGTTCGGATCACGGATCGTCACCGATCCGTTGCACCACTAGTCAGATGTGTTACTGAGTTGGTGATTCTCTTGTAAGGGGCCATTCCTCATTCTTCATAAAGACAAAGGTAGTCTTACACCCAAGACCAGTGATCTCCAAACAGCAGTCAGGGGGCCGGATGTGGCACTTTTTCTAACATTTATTCAGCCCTTTTGGGCACTAGTCCTCACACCGACACCAACATTGGGGGCATAATTTGCCCAACTGACACCAACGGTGGGGCACTATTCCTCCCATTGACACCAAACATGGGGCACTATACCACCAGCTATTATCAATGATGTGGCCATTCCTCCGACCAACACCAATGATGGGGCACCATTCCTTCCACCCACACCAAGGATGTGGAATTCCCTTTCCACAGGCGGTGGTTTCAGTGGGGAGCATCGGTAGTTTCAAGAAACTATTATGTAAGCACCTGAACGACCACAACATACAGGGCTATACAATATAATACTGACATAAAAATCACACACATGGGTTGGACTTGTGTCCTTTTTCAACCTCACCTACTATGTAACTATGACGGGGCACCATTCCTCCCACCGACGCCAATGACGGGGCACCATTCCTCCTCTGTCTGACCATAGGCACTATGCAACTGAACACCACACCTTAGGCATTCTTTACTCTAATTGATGCTGACCCTAGGGCATTTTCTACCCCCACTGGCCACAATCTGGCCCCCCAAAAAATCTGATAGTCAGTTCACTGACCCTTTGTTTGGAAAGTCTGGAGACCCCTTCCCCAAGACCATTGTTTTTTCCTAAGGTGGTAGCGGTCTTCCACATGATTTAAAAATTTGTCTTCATCTTTGTGCAATAAAATAAATTGCTCTTCATTGCCTAGACATAGTTGGAGCCATCAAACTCTACCTCAAAGCTACAGTTTCTATTAGGAAGAAGGACTCCCTATTTTTCCTATCAGGACCTCACCAGGGACATCCTGCCTTGAAGTCCACTGTCCCTCAATGTAAGACAACCGATTGCTAGAGCTTACACTCTAAAGGAGAAAATGCCTCCTGTGCTTTTTATGGGCCTGGTTCACCAGGTCGATGGGCATTTCCTAGGCATTCAAGTACCAAGCCTCTGTGGCCCAGCTTTGTAAGGCTGCCACCTAGTCTTCTGTTAATGGCTTTTCACATTTTTACCAGGTGGTCTTCCAATCTTATGCGGATGCAGCTTTTGGCTGCAAGGTTCTTGCAGCAACGCTCTGAGGTTGGGTCTGTTGACCTTTGTCTAGTTTGCCCACTTTTCACGTGTATTGTTTGGGAACATCCCAGAGTCTATGAATACTCTTCCTCTGTTCTGTACTGTACAATTAAGATAGAAGGAATTTTCACTGACCTGTAAATTTTATATCTTGGAGTACAGATACATATATCCTTCCTTCCATCCATTCCTTGGTTACTTTGCACTGCTTACAACATAACTTGAGGGCTCGTAGAGTGGGGTAAGGTTACAGGGGATGTGCTCAGGGGGCAAGACCTGAAAAGCTTCCCAGTGTCCAATCACCTGAAGATTTGCGAATAGTCGGCCCGTGTCCTGAGTTGAGCGGCATCTTGATATATCGTGGTCATTTACCCCGTAGGATCCTGAAGTCCTATACTGTACTCCAAGATATGGAATTTACATGTAAGCCAAAATTCCTCACTACAAGAATATAAAAACTCCAGGATGTTATCTAGAGGGGCAGAGGGTGGTTTGGGGGTAAATTTCAGCAATGCCTAGACATACCACTTTACCATTTTATTGCTTGTTTACAAAATCCTTAACTTGCTCCATCCAGGTGGGAGAGGCCTCACGTCATGTACGGACAGTTATTAGACTGGTTACGTTACCTAGTGGCATGGCAGCCCGTGATCATCGGACTGGTACAGGGAATTAACTACTGTTTGGGCCTAGAATGATCCCTCTATTTCCCGATCCCAAGAAGATCCCCGGCTCTCCCACCATCAAGGGTCCTGGAGGAGAGGAATGCCGAGAAAGAAGAGGCCTTCTCCGGATTTTAGTCATTGGCATCTGGAGCTGCTTGGACTCTCAACAGTGTTAGCAGCCTACACTGGAGAATCACTAGTTGTATTATTTATTTATTACAACGTAATGTCTGTAAGATTTTTTTTTTTATTCAGCGATATATAAATTTCTGAATTTAAATTTTATCTTTAAAGTGCTGAAAGAGTTCTATTCTCTCTGCAAAGGAAATCCATACTTTAGCTCCTCGACTGGAGAGTGGAACTTCGTGGAGGACACGGCTTGTGGATCAGGAGGATGTTGAGCCATTGTCCTCAGAATACCAAGCGCCCACCCTGATCAAGAGCTACAAAAAAGCTTTTTTTTTTTTTTTTTTTTACGGAATCCACGTTCTACATAAACCTACCACCATTTGCTGCTCTGTGAACCCATCCAAGATTTGGATTGTTTATACAGTTCACTTTTCGGTTTTAAAGAGTTGTTCAGTTGGGTGGATGCCTTTCTACTGCATAGGGATGGATGCAACTTTTTAACACCCCCCCCCCCTTTTTTATCTGGACACTCCAGAAGGTTTCCTTGTTTTATATCGCTGTGTATACAGTGTACATGCGGTATACATTGTTTTCACATCAGAATCCCTCCCCCACCCTTTGTAAAAAAAATGAAATGGACTCTGGAAATGGTAGTATATTGGAAAAACCACTTAATAAACAAACATTCCCATGTGTGGGAATCTCACATGTGTTAAATTCTGATTTAAACCTTGTGTTGTCTCATTGTGGAGCGCTTGTAATGCCAGTATGAGTTCAGTGATGGTTTAACCGATTTCCAACCGCCCCACCCAGATATACTGCTGCAGAGTGGCCGCTCTGCATTGGATCGCGTATCTGGTAGGTGATCAGCACTTCCGTGTAGGGAGCACATGTGCACCCACCCGCCGCTGCCCCGGCTGTGCTGTGATTTGTTACAGCACAGGACGATCAGCAAGTCATGGCCGCTTATTGATCGTCGGGACCCGCTGATCGGCTCCGTCATTCACGGAAGGGAGCTCTGTGAACACAGAGCTCCGAACACTGACAGGCGATCTTCAAAGCAGGGTAAAAAAACAATAAGATCGTTTAGTAAAAGCATCACATAATACACACATTACACATTGTTAGGCACACGTTTAACCCCTTGATTGCCCCTAGATGTTAACCCCTCCCCAGCCAGTGTCATTAGTACAGTGTATTGTATTAGTGTCACTATTGGTTTCAGTTAATGTCAGATTGGTGCGTCTCTGTTCGCCTAGTATAAAAAAATAAATGGAAATTCAAGTATCACACCAGGAGCTATAACTTTCAATCTGTCGCAGCTAGCACTGAACTCACCTGTGTCATCAACCTGGGGGAGCGAGGACATCATTCCCTAAGTTATTTGGCAGTGCTTGGGCCTAGAGTCACATGCTCCCCTATACACGGAAGCTTGCGTTAGTGTTGCCAGATAGGACAAAGAAAGGAACACAAAGTGATGCAGGCATTTTTGACAGGTACCTGTCCCCGCTTCCATTGTACCTCAGCAGTTTGGGCCCCCCTCATCCTTCCCTGCTGCCGAGCCATTTAGAAAGCGCAGCGAGCTTGCGCAGTAGGGAATCTGATGTGAAGTCGCGAGGATTCACTGCCGGTTTACCTTACAGGCTATGGCGCCGGCGGCAGCAGCACCCGAGAGCCCGATGGAAACATTGGCTGGGGTGCTGACATTGCTGGATTCCAGGACAGGTAAGTGTCCTAATATTAAAAGTCGGCATCTACAGTACTAATTTCTTCATCAGTTTAGGTCAATATGTATCCTTCTACATATTTTTGGTAAAAAACATTGCAATAAGCGTATATTGTTTGATTTGCGCAAAAGTTATAGCATCTAGAGAATAGGGGATAGTTTTATGGCATTTTTATTATAATTTTTTTTTCTTTTTACTAATAATGGAGGTGATCAGCGATTTGTAGCGGGACTGCGACATTGAAGCGGGCACTTTTTTGGGAGCATTGACATTTATACAGCGATCAGAGCTACAAATAGCCACTGATTACTGTATAAATGTCACTGGCAGGGAAGGGGTTAACACTAGGGGGTGATCAAAACCGGTTAAGTGTTCCCTATTGAGGTGTTTCTAACTGTTGGGGCAGTGTAGTGACTGGGGGAGGAGACAGATCGCTGTTCCTAATCATTAGGAACAGACGATCTGTCTATTCTCCCCTGACAGAATGGGGATCTGTCTGTTTACATTAACAGATCCCCATTCTGTCTCAGGGGCGATCGTGGGTGGCCGCCGGCCATGCCCAATGGCTCCGGCGTTGCGCGCCCCCTAGTGGTCTTAAAGCGGCCGGCGTACCATGACAGCGATTCGCCCAGGAGAGCCAACCTGCCGCAGTACAACTGCAGTGGCTGGTCTTTAAGTGGTTAAGAGTTCCCTTCACTGGAACTAAAGGGCCAAGCCCAAGCGCTGAAAAACAGCCCCACACCATAATCCCCCCTCCACCAAACTTTACGCCTGGCACAATGCAGTCAGGCAAGTATCGTTCTCCTGGAAACCACCAAACCCAGACTCGTCCATCAGATTGCCAGACAGAGAAGCGTGATTCGTCACTCCAGAGGAGTGTTTCTCAATTCCAGTCCTCAAGGCGCCCCAACAGGTCATGTTTTCAGGCTTTCCATTATTTTACACAGGTGATTTGATCAGTTTCACTGCCTTAGTAATTACCACAGCCGTTTCATCTGAGGGAAATCCTGAAAACATGACCTCTGAGCCGGCACTGAGCTGATCCAGCAATGTATAGATGGTTTATATGTCTGGTCCGCACGAGTGCCCCTAAAGATCGGAAACGCTATTCAGCTTAAGAAGTAATCTTAAGGGGCACTCGTGTGGACCAGACATATAAACCATCTATACATTGCTGGATCAGCTCAGTGCCGGCTCAGAGGCACATATAAATGTGAGTGAATGGCATTTTTTTATTTAATAAATAATTTTAAAACATACTGCACCATGATGGCCCTTTATGTATTTTATGAGCAATCATAGAGTGACATTCACCATCAGCATACTGGGAGGAACTGCTGGAAAAGTCTGGTATTTGGAGTGGTTATCCATATGAACCAAAGGCACACATATTCAGCCTATCTGGTGAGTGGCCAATCCACCTGATGGCGGTTTAAGCACATATGTGGTGAAGGTGAAAGCCTAGCAAGTCACTGGGGATAGAAATTATTGCTGACACTAGATTATTTGGACATTTATTTATTATTGGAGATATAATCACTTAATATTTTTATCCGGTTTACTGGAAGGACTTATTTTTATTTCAATTTTTGGTATATTTTGTTAGGGGAATTTACACTATATTGTTAATTGTACTGTACTGTTTGTTGCATATGCACTTTAAAAGTGTTTGGGGGTTAACAAACACTTTAACTAAACTTGAGCAGTTCTGCAATGTAGATCGGGCAAATATTGCAAAGTCTAGATGTGCAAAGTTAGTAGAGGCAAATCCCAACAGACTAAATCCCCAAATAACGCAAAACGTGGTTCAACAAAATTCTGACAGAAGGGGGTGATCCTTTTTCCAACTCGGTGATTCTGTTTTTGATTATTTATTTATTTATTTTTCTGACATGTTGGTGTTCTATCTTTCACTAACAAAATCTGTGTCTCTCTTCATTTCAGGCTGCAAAGCAACAAGATAGTATTATTTTAAAGGGGGTTGATTATTTTCTATACCCACTTTACACACTATATAGGGATTTACTTTGTTCATATTTCATTTCCATGGATTACAACCACTTTAAGGTCCAACAAACATAAAGGATGGTCTCATTACTGTTCAGAGCTATTTTACTCCTATTAATAATGGTTAAAAATATAATAAAACTAGGGCTGGGAAAAAAATCGATTTAAAATCTGAATCGAGTTGCAAGGGCAAATCGATTCAGATTTTGACCGAACCAATTTTTTTTTTTTTTTTTTTTTCATTTTTTTTTTCATTGGACCGGCGCTCCGCAGACTAGGCCGAAGCCGCGGCCTCGCCTAAAAAGATCCTGCCCGCAGCTTGCCGCGATCCTGGGAAAAGGCCGCGAGGCCGGACGCCGCGGACTAGGCCGAAGTTGCGGACTTTTCCCAGGATAGCGGCGAGCTGCAGGCAGGATTTTTTTAGGCGAGGCCGCGGCTTCGGCCTAGTCCGTGGCCTTTTCCCAGGATCGCGGCGGACTAGGCCAAAGCCACGGCCTCGCCTAAAAACTCCTGCCGACGTGGTGTCCATCAGGAAAAATAAACTTGATTCGAATCGTGAATCAAGTTTTTTTTTTTGGCCAAAATCGCCCAACCCTAAATAAAACATATTATAAACCTAATATAGACATCCAACAACTTATACACTTCCCCTTCTACAACCCATTAACTAAATTTCCTGTATCCATCTACATACATCCAAGGATGACAGGAAAGCACTGAAGAGTCTCAATGTATTTCATCAACAAAAATCACTTCTTCAGGAGAGAAAGGAAGATGAGGTCTACAATTATACAAAAATATGAACACTTTTACATTTAGTATAATGCATGCATACAATAACAAAGTCTAGGATATTCATTTTTGTTTTATTAAAATCATTAGTAGCACATATTTGCATCTCATAAATATACTTCAGGTGTGAGGAACCCAGAAGACTGAGGCTGGGTTCACACCTAAGACAGATGCGGCTGACAGCAGGGGTCCAGTGCGTCCCTGTTCTCAGTTTCAGGGACGAATCAGGCCTGAATTTTTGCCTGAATTCAGACCTGAAACTGAACCAAAGACGCACAGGACCCTTGTGCAATTTGCTCTGCAGCCGTCCTGGAGATGTGTGAACCGGTGTTCTGTTAGATTACCGCTACCTGCCAGATCATGAAGTGTTTGGTACGCATAGCACTGTGGAACGCATAGCGCATGCGCTAGGTAATTTTGGTCGGAATGTCACTTCCGTTACACAATCTGATGGGTAGCGGTAATCTAACGGAAGTGACGTTCCGACCAAAAATACCTAGAGCATGCGCTATGCGTTCAACAGTGCTATGCGTTCCAAACACTTCATGATCTGGCAGGTAGCGGTAATCTAACAGAACACCGGTTCACACATCTCCGGGACGGCTGCAGAGCAAATTGCACAAGGGTCCTGTGCATCTTTGGTTCAGTTTCAGGTCTAAATTCAGGCAAAAATTCCGGCCTGATTCGTCCCTGAAACTGAGAGCGGTAATCTGATAGAACAGGGGCAGCGGACATCTTACTACACCCAGCTAAGTCTTGAATTTCAGAGTAATTTTAGCAATAAAGTGAGCTTTATATAAATAAATATAGACATCTGTGGTGCTGTTTTGATGTTACACTTTGTAACAAGCTGGACAGCAGCAGTAGGAAGGTGGCGGAGGCCATGTTGGTACACCCTGCACTGCTCAGTGCGAAACCTTTAGGCTTTAAAAATGTAACATCCAAACAGCATCACAGATGTCAATACACTATATTTATTTATATACGCTCACTTTATTGCTAAAATTACTTTGAAATTCAAGAAGTAGCTGTGTGTAGTAGTATGTCCGCTGCTGCTGTAGTTGAACAATCTGATAGGCTCTGTTGGTAGTGAAGTGGAGAAGTGTGTGGAACGCATAGCGCGCAGCGGAACACATGTTGGAATGCATAGCCCATGCGCAGTAAGTATTTTGGTCTGAACGTCACTTCCGTTACACAATCTGATGGGTAGCGGTAATCTGATAAAACACCGACTCCATTGAGAGCCAGTCACAATCTCCTGACATGCAAATTGGATGCGGAAAGAGCCACATTCAATTTGCATAAGTGTGAACCCAGCCTGAAGGAAGAAAGGGATCCCCTTTATATCAACATACTTGTCGATGCCTCAACTCTTGCCATAAATAACCACTTCCCAGATACATGGTAAAATATTTTTAATATATTTACCAAATCTATATACTGACCTTGGATATATTTGAACTAAGTTGCCTCAAAGGTGCCTTTTCTTCCAAAATGAACATGACTAATTTTTCTAATCTTTCATCGTAAGAAATATTTTCCATCCCCTTTCTCTAATTTGAAACTTGTCCAAAATTCCTTTACAAGTGATTCATAATTAGAATTACCGGTACATGTTTTTTTATCTCCCTTTTTATCCATTTCAAGATTTTGTTTGCTTTGGCAGCTGCCACTTGGTGCTGCTAAGCTTTCTGCAAGTCACTATTGCCAAGTCCTTCACCAACTCAGTTTTGTCCAACTGTATCCAGTTCTACCAAAATACAAAAACTTGCATCTCCAGACACCTTAACCCGAATCTGATCCAGAGGAAGGCAAAAAATTACTTATAAAGCATGGTCTAATTTGCCTCCTAATCCCCTGGGGCAATTGAATACTCTCTGGGATAACAATCTACAGCAGGTTTTCTCAACTGGTGTTCTATGGAATTCTATGGGTCCTCTGGGGGGTCCACCCCTGGCTACCACTAAGGTGTACTCCTATCTACCCAACAGAGCATTTTGTAGGCAGGCTACAGGTCTGAGTACCACTGGGCAGATTGATATCTGCTCAACAGTATTCTTTCCCCATTATGGATTCTCATTAGACTTTACGTTTATCATTATTAAACTTAATTTACCAAAAAGTTGCCCCATGAATAAGTGCATTGAGTTCATCTTGTTAGAGACGTCTTGTAGGCATATAATTGCACTATATAGGAGTCATCTGCAGACACAGAGTGGTACTTTACTTTTTACCTATTTATAAATGGTAAATGATAATGACCCAAACTGAACACCATCAGAGATGGTGCTAGCACTTTCCTATTACAGTGAAACCTTGGAAAATTAGCATAATCCATTCCAGGAGAATGTTCGTAATCCAAAGAACTCGCATATCAAAGCGAGTTTACCCATAGAAGTCAATGGAAACGAAAATGATTTGTTCCGCATTGACTTCTTTGGCATGCAATACCGCATGTGGCCAGAGGTGGGGGGCACTGGAGACCCTCAGGAAGGCTCGGGGACAGCTCGGCTGAACTCGAAAAGGTTCGGGGACGGACTATTTCTTTTTCGTACATCACGGGACACAGAGCGACTTAGTCATTACTAATGGGTTATATAGATTACCTTCAGGTGTTGGCACTGGCCAATTCCAAACCGGAAGTACCCTCCCCTATATAAGCCCCTCCCACCCGGGAGCACCTCAGTTTTTTGCCAGTGTCTAAGGTGTTGGCCAAAGAGTAACATGTGTTTTCACTGGGCTTGCGTACAGGTTCTTTTGGGCCTTAGTAAGCTGTTCCGGATCCCACCAAAAAAGCTTCATAGCTAAACGGTCGGTACCCGGGCCTTGCAGCAGAAGAGCAAGGTTTTGCCTGTAATGCTTCTCTTAGGAGGGCTGGACCCTGGGATCCAGAGCTCTGGTCATACCCACGACCAAGATGTTGTCTGTGCAGGGTGCTATACAGGTCCAGGGGAGTGGAATCCTTGGGAACCCGGTCCCTGAAGGTTTAATTACAATGCCTGCCGTGATAGGTGAAGTTTGGACTTCTGTGGACCAAACAAAGTCCTGCGGCGGGGATCAGGTAAGTGGGGGCCCCCAGGAACTTGGTTCTATTGGGGGACCCCCAAGCCTAATTTGTCTTTCTGTCTGTTACCTAACGGTATTCCCGCTAAATATCTGTGTTTGCCTATAACTACTGAAAATGTAAAATTTTAATAGTAGTCAAGAAAAAAAATAAAAAACAGGGACCGCGGTACCTGTGTTAAACCACTAGAGGTCGCTGTAGTCCATTTTTCTTGTCATGTGGATCTTTGGTTTTCTCAAGTCAAAAGATCCAGGCAGCTGGTAAGTTTCTCTGTGGGAATCCACTTCCTCTGCCCTGTTGCTGCGCTCATCCACCGCACAGGCCCTCCGGCAAAAAGGGCCCTGGCTCCTAGTCCCCTGTTTGATTTTGAAAAGGGCGCCAATGCGTGCACGCGCCTCCTATAAAAAAAAAAGGGGCGGGGCGGGTGGATGACGCTCGATGCGCGCCGCGGCGCTTCTGCGCATGTGCGGGCGTCCCAGCATGGTTAAAAGACACAGTACAAGTGTCAGCTGCATGCAAACAGAGATAGCAACAAACAGTGGCACACAGAGGCGGTTGATGCAGGCATCCCCATAGAAAGGCACTTTAGTGGACACCAGCTGGTATATAGCAGCACCTGTGTTAGACTATTACCAGCAAAATTGGTGTATGACGACGGGAATACCTCAGCTTTGTGCTTAAAGGATATGTCGTCCAGACGCTCCGGAAATAGATCTTCCAGGAAGCCAAAGGGGTCTCCATCGGGCTCTGAGGATATTGGGCATGCTTGTACTGCACCAATCTCCCCTGAGAATTCAGAGGTCAGTAGCCGTAGAAACCCCGCAGGAATGCCTGGTGCTGCGGCTGTCCCCAGTCCACCTGCTCCTGTATATATAACAGAGGAGGTTTTATCCTCAACTCTGGGAGGATTGGAAGAGAGATTAACAGCATTGATCGCTGCTTCCCTGTCTCAGGAAAAGCGCGTCCGATCTCCGTCTCCTCCTTCAGAGTGCCTGTTAGTGGAGGAACAGCCCCACACAGAGATCGACCTACCTGAAGGGGATCAGGATGAGGTTGATTCAGTTATGGAGGAATCAACAGTGGAAGAACCTTTCTCAGCTTCTCAGGCTGAAAGATTATGGGTTCAGTCTCTGACTAATATGGTCCGATCAGCATTTAAAATGCCTCTGGCGGAACCACCATCCACTACGGTTTCCTCGCTGGGGTCGCTAAAAGCTCCCCAGGCTGTCTGTTCCTTCCCAATCCACCCTTTATTAGAAGGGCTTATTTACCAGGATTGGGAGCATCCTGATAAAATATTTGCTCCCCCCAAGAGATTTCCGGTGATCTATCCCATGGAGGATAAGTTCATAAGAAAATGGAGGGTCCCTACAGTGGACGCAGCCATCTCTTCTGTTAACAAATCACTGACATGTCCAGTAGATAATGTTCCAATGTTCAAAGACCCAATAGATAAAAAATTGGAGTCTTTACTAAAATCTGCTTTCTCTACAGCAAGTTTGGTGACACAACCTGCGGTAGCAGCGATTGGAGTCTGCCAAGCAGTGAAAGATCAGTTGAAACAAGTCTTAAGGGACTTACCAGATCAGCAGGCTCTTGCCCTAGCTGACCTGCCTAGAGCCTTGTGTTTTGCGGTGGACGCCATAAAGGATACAATCCAACAGGCCTCCCGCTTTACGCTGTCTATAGTACATATGCGTAGGCTTCTGTGGCTCAAAAACTGGTCTGCTGAAGCTCCCTGTAAAAAACTGCTGGTTAGCTTCCCATTTCATGGAGAACGCTTATTTGGAGAAGATCTGGACAAATATATCCAGAAAATTTCTGCCGGTAAAAGTTCACTCTTACCGGTTAAGAACAAGGGTAGAAGTCCTTCTTTTAAGAGGCCTACTTCTCCAGTCCCAGGCACATCGGCTGTGAAGCAGTTCCGACGGCCTCCGCGGTCAAATTCAGGGGGCAGAAATCAGGGACAATCACAGGGTAACAAGAAGCCCTGGATCAAGAGAGGTACAAAACCTCCCCCCAAGGCATGAAGCGTTGCCCCCACTCAATCGGGTGGGGGGAAGACTTCAGTTGTTCACAGAGACCTGGCGGGACACCATCAGAGACAGATGGGTGCTCTCCGCAGTAAGTCTGGGATACAAGCTGGAGTTAAAAGGCACTCCTCCTGCCCAATTTATGAGGTCAAACGTGCCAAGAGATCCCCAAAAGAGAGGATCCCTCCTTCTGGCACTAGAACAACTATTGCTCCAAGGTGTAATCATGAAGGTTCCCCTGGAAGAAAGCGGATTCGGGTTTTACTCGAACCTTTTCACAGTCCCCAAACCAAATGGGGACGTGAGGCCCATATTAAATCTAAAAGGGCTAAACAAGTTCCTAAATATCAGGACTTTTCGGATGGAGTCGATCCGATCGGTGGCCACCGCCCTACAAGGGCAGGAATGGCTAGCCTCGATCGACATAAAGGATGCTTATCTGCATATTCCCATCTTTCCGGCCCACCAGAAATTTCTACGCTTTGCAGTAGAAGGGCGCCATTTTCAGTTCAGAGCCTTACCTTTCGGTCTGGCCACAGCACCACGAGTGTTCACAAAAATTCTGGCCCCATTATTGGCCAATCTAAGAACACAGGGTGTAACGATAATGGCATATCTAGACGACCTGCTACTAATAGACCACTCAGTGGAAAAGCTGGAAGTAGCTATTCACAAGACAATCGAGTATCTGGAATATCACGGTTGGATTATCAACCGGGACAAGTCAGCTCTAAGACCAGTCAAAAGTCTGGAATACTTAGGGCTAAGGCTGGATTCAAATCAGAGAAAGATTTTCTTACCTCCAGAGAAGGTGTCATCTTTAAAAGATTTGACCCACTTAGTGGGTACAAAAAGAAAACCATCCATACGCCTCTGCATGAGGCTGCTGGGAAAGATGGTGGCTTCATTCGAAGCGGTACCCTACGGTCAATTCCATTCAAGGAATTTGCAAAGGGCCATACTGTCAGCCTGGAACAAAAAAGTTCAGGCTTTAGACTTACCAATGTCCCTGTCCCCTTCCGTTCGCAAGAGCCTCCATTGGTGGTTGGTGCCCCAGAATCTGGAAAGAGGGAAACCCTTCAGTCCGGTTTCTTGGAAGGTGGTCACTACAGATGCCAGCCTCATAGGCTGGGGGGCAGTACTGGAGCAATGGTCTCTCCAGGGCAAGTGGTCAGAAGCAGAAAAGGCCCTGCCCATCAATCTCTTAGAGATACGAGCAGCCCGGTATGCCCTAGTAGCATGGACATCCAAACTCCAAGGGTCCCCTGTCAGAATTCAATCAGACAATGCCACGGCAGTGGCATATATCAATCACCAGGGTGGCACCAAGAGTCGTGCAGCCCAGAGGGAAGCAAATTGCATCCTGGAGTGGGCAGAAAAATATGTCCCAGCCATATCCGCGGTTTTCATCCCAGGAGTGGAAAATTGGAGAGCGGACTTTCTAAGTCGCCAACAATTATGCCCGGGGGAATGGTCTCTTCACCCCGAGGTTTTCCAGGCAATATGCCAGTGGTGGGGAACACCGGATGTAGATCTGCTAGCATCCAGATTCAACGCAAAGGTGGACAGATTTGTGTCTCGCACAAGGGATCCCCTAGCTTGCGGCTCGGATGCCCTAGTGTTCCCTTGGGATCAGTTCAAGCTGATATATGCATTCCCACCGCCACAATTGTTACCGCGATTACTCCGCAGAATCAGGGTAGAAAAGAAACCAGTGATTCTGGTGGCTCCAGCGTGGCCCCGAAGGGCATGGTACGCGGAGATTGTAAAAATGTCAGTGAGGAGTCCTTGGACCCTCCCACATCGTCCGGACCTGCTGTCGCAGGGACCGATATACCACCCTTCCTTACCAGCCCTAGGTTTGACGGCCTGGCTATTGAAGCCCACATTCTGAAAAAGAGAGGGCTCTCTAATTCTGTGGTATCTACCATGATCAATGCCAGGAAACCGGTATCCAGGCAGATCTATTATAGGATCTGGAAAGCATACATTACGTGGTGTGAGGCCAAGAAATGGCATCCACGTAAGTACGTGATAGGGAGGATTTTGGACTTCCTACAGTGGGCTGTAGATAGGAAGCTTGCCTTGAGTACTATCAAGGGTCAGATTTCGGCCTTGTCAATATTTTTTCAAAGGCCCTTGGCTTCGCATTCACTAGTCAAAGCCTTTATACAAGCAGTGATGCGTATTAGCCCTCCGGTTAGTATTCCCATATGTCCTTGGGACCTAAACCTGGTTCTGTCGGTTCTACAGAAACAACCGTTTGAACCATTACAACACATTTCCTTGGTTCTTCTCACCAGGAAATTGATTTTCTTAGTAGCCGTTTGTTCGGCTAAAAGAGTATCGGAATTAGCCGCCTTGTCCTGTAAGGAGCCATATCTGGTTGTCCATAAGGACAGAGTAGTATTACGTCCTCATCCAGCCTTTCTTCCTAAGGTGGTATCGAGGTTTCATTTGAACCAAGATGTGGTTCTTCCTTCTTTTTTCCCCAAACCTAGCTCAGTAGAGGAAAGGTTATTACATTCTTTGGATGTAGTAAGAGCAGTTAAAGCTTATCTAAAAGCCACTGCTCAGATTCGCAGAACGGATTCTTTATTTGTTCTGCCGGAAGGCCCCAGAAAGGGTCAGGCAGCATCAAAATCTACTTTAGCCAAGTGGATTCGACAGGTCATAATACAAGCCTATGGCTTGAGAAAGAGACCGCCTCCGTTCAAAGTTAGGGCGCACTCCACAAGAGCAGTTGGAACTTCATGGGCAGTGCATCACCAGGCCTCCCTGGCTCAAGTATGTAAGGCCGCAACATGGTCTTCGGTACACACGTTTACTAGGTTCTACCAGGTAGACGTTAGAAGTCAGGAGGATGTCGCCTTTGGGCGCAGTGTGTTGCAGGCCGCAAAAGATCCTCATGCCTGATGGCGCCCAGCTTATGTATCCCTCCCCTCATTTGGCATTGCTTTGGGACGTCCCATTAGTAATGACTAAGTCGCTCTGTGTCCCGTGATGTACGAAAAAGAAAAAGGGATTTTTATAACAGCTTACCTGTAAAATCCTTTTCTTGGAGTACATCACGGGACACAGAGCTCCCACCCCTCTTTTTGGGACACTTATTGCTTGGCTACAAAACTGAGGTGCTCCCGGGTGGGAGGGGCTTATATAGGGGAGGGTACTTCCGGTTTGGAATTGGCCAGTGCCAACACCTGAAGGTAATCTATATAACCCATTAGTAATGACTAAGTCGCTCTGTGTCCCGTGATGTACTCCAAGAAAAGGATTTTACAGGTAAGCTGTTATAAAAATCCCTTTTTTCAATTCTTTCTGAGGATTTTCAAGCGGCTCCGGCACCCTCCCCCCCCCTTAGGCCAAATGCGGTACTGCGCACCGATGTGGCTTGAATCCTGCTCGTTTTGTGAGACAACACTCGCAAACCGATTTAGGATTTAAAAAAAACTACAGTGCTCGTATTGCGAAACACTCGTTAACCGCGTTACTCGCAATCCGAGGTTTCACTGTATGCTTCTTCTGGGCTATTCTATAATCTCCCATCGATATAAGCCCCCAGGTATAGGTGACACAATGGGGTTGATTTACTAAAGACAAATAGGCAGTTGACTTTAAAAGAGAATTTTCCATTAGTTTAGTAAGTGTGTTGAAAATTCACTGCAAAGAATAGCCAAACGCATGCAAGGAAAAAAAAACACAAAAAAAAAACTATTTCTGCTTGCAAGTGATTAGATGATGGAAGTCATCAGAGCTTCACCTCATTCACAAGGCTGAGGGAAAATTCCCTTGGGAACAGCACACTTAGCCATTAGCAAATCAATCACCCATGTATCTCTGAGTGAAGATTTTCTTTGGCACCAATAACAGTAAAAAATAAAAAAAATGATTTACATTCTACGTGTTTGTGGTCTTCAGTCTGGGGAAAATCCTGCAAGAGATTAGTGCCAGGCATTTTCCCTGTCTCACATACATTCCTTATTAAGATAATACACCCACATGTCTCACAACACTTCTACGCTTTAGTCAATAAATCTTGGTCCTAGATACACTATGGGCCATAGTTATAAAGCAGTGAATCTGACATTCATCCAGTATTCATTGCAGGCAAATCTTCCTGGTACATGTATTTTAAATTATAGTGATTGGTTCACCACCAGTGAATATTTGGTGAATCACCACTTTATAATTATTCTCCTATATTCCTATATGGTTAAATGTTGGTGGACACCTGGTCATCACACTTACAGTATATGAGCTTTTTGAACAACCATTCCAAAACCATGGGCATTAATGTTACTGTAACATCTTCCATAGTGGTGACTGGTTGGTTTTTCTTTCAGGGGGGCGGCAAACAACCCCCCCCCGGGGCAGTTGGCGGGGCGGCACTACCACCCCCCGGGCAGCCAGCGGCGTTGCACTAACACCCTAAAAGGCCGGGCAGCCGGTGGTCCTCACAAAAAGGCCTTCACTTTAAAGTATATTTTTTTCTATAGCATGGCAATTTTAATATACTATAAGACGGGGGTGCGTATTCCCATGCAGCAATGGTCACTCACTAGGACAGGGATATGCAAT
Source organism: Rana muscosa (assembly GCA_029206835.1). Classification (NCBI taxonomy): domain Eukaryota; kingdom Metazoa; phylum Chordata; class Amphibia; order Anura; family Ranidae; genus Rana; species Rana muscosa. The sequence goes on along the minus strand of CM055117.1, from coordinate 1,088,438,191 downwards.
TAGCGGACCTCCAGCTGTTGCAGAACTACAAATCCCATGAGGCATAGCAAGACTCTGACAGCCACAAGCATGACACCCAGAGACAGAGGCATGATGGGACTTGTAGTTTTGCAACAGCTGGAGGTCCGCTAATTGCTTATCCCTGCACTAGGATAAAACTTGATTTTTCATGAGATTTTGTTAAAAGTGTATAGTAACTATAACTGTATGTGTGATTGTGACTCATATACTCATAGGCAGGAGCTCCGATAAGAAAAGAAGGGAGAAAATAAGTAAATTATGCTCCCTCCAGGCTGGGATAGACCTCCCAAGCAATTAGGTAGTTTACAAATGCCAGTTTAACTAATGCTCTATAACTCCATTTGCAATTTAAATCTTTCAAAAGACTGCAATATGGAGTGAATTGTCAAGGATTTCAAACAGAGATCCTATTATCACCAATTTTGGGTGGAATAAAAAAGTTCCAATATAAGTTTATTAATCCTAGGGGAAGATCTAATTTGTAACCCCCTTGAGGACTTACTATCTTCCACCCAGATTAAACCAAACCAGGCCTTGGAGCATTCCCTATGGAAATATCAGCACAAGGATTCATAGCCACAAGCAGGAATAAAACTTAAATCTAAAAATAAAATAAAGGAAGCAAAATAGTGTTTGTTATATTACTCTATTTATAGATATCTTCCAAGGTGGCCATCTTTGAAGATATCTATAAATAAAGGAATGGAACAAAGGGCCGCCATTTGCCATGTGGTGATGGACGGCAGTCACTTTATTTAGTTTGCTTCCTCAAAAACATTTTTTATGTTTACACCCCTTGCTTCCTTTATTTTTTTTTATGTTTACACCCCTGACGAAGCTCCATATGGAGAAAAACATGTTGGGTTTATTTTTGAGAGCACATATTACATTTTTCTTCTTTTTGGTGTACACATGGTTTTCTTTTGAGGGGGGTTCCAGACTCCGGTTGAGCACTAGAAAAAATAGGACACTGTGCTATATGTTATAAACCTAAAAAGCAGCAACTAAAAAGTGAGATACACCAACAATGCAAATAGAAAAAATAAAGCTGCGCTCCCCTTAAAAACAAAAAGTGAAATGATCTTAAACATTAATGATCAACCATTAAAGATGATTAATTATTTGACCCCTAAGGGATATCACATATTAACACATATTATATCAACCAGTGACATAGATTAAGAAATATGTGATGAAATAAGGAAATAGCAACTTAATAATTGTGAATAAGAATAAAAGAATAGTCCATATGTGGTGAGTATTAACCACTTAAGCCCCGGACCATTTGGTAGCTAAAGGACCAGAGGTGAATTCAGAATTTTGCACTGCGCTGCTTTAACTGTAAATTGTGCGGACATGCAATGTTGTACCCAAACGAAATTTGCGTCCTTTTCTTCCCACAAATAGAGCTTTCTTTTAATGGTATTTGATTGCCTCTGCGATTTTTATTTTTTGCGATATAAACTGAATTTTTTTTAAAAAAAATGATCTTTTCTACTTTTTGTTATAAGAAAAATCGAATAAACTCAATTGTAGTCATACATTTAGGCCAAAATGTATTCAGCCACATGTCTTTAGTAAAAAAAATGTCAATAAGCGTATATTTATTGGTTTGCGCAAAAGTTATAGCGTCTACAAACTAGGGTACATTTTCTGAAATTTACACAGCTTTTAATTTATGACTGCCTATCTCATTTCTTGAGGTGCTAAAATGGCAGGGCAGTACAAACCCCCCCAAATGACCCCATTTTGGAAAGTAGACACCCCAAGGAAATTGCTGAGAGGCATGTTGAGCCCATTGAATATTTTTTTTTTGTCCCAAGTGATTGAATAATGACAAAAAAATAAATAAAAAATTACAAAAAGTTGTCACTAAATGATATATTGCTCACACATGCCATGGTTATATGTGGAATTACACCCCAAAATACATTCTGCTGCTTCTCCTGAGTACGGGGATACCACATGTGTGGGACTTTTTAGGAGCCTAGCCACGTACGGGACCCCGGAAACCAAGCACCGCCTTCAGGATTTCTAAGGGCGCAAATTTTTGATTTCACTCCTCACTACCTATCACAGTTTCGAAGGCCATAAAATGACAAAATAGCACAAAACCCCCCCAAATGACCCCATTTTGGAAAGTAGACACCCCAAGCTATTTGCTGAGAGGCATGTTGAGCCCATTGAATATTTTTTTTTTGTCCCAAATGATTGAATAATGACAAAAAGAAAAAAAAAAAGAAAAAATGTACAAAAAGTTGTCACTAAATGATATATTGCTCGCACATGCCATGGTTATATGTGGAATTGCACCCCAAAATACATTCTGCTGCTTCTCCTGAGTACGGGGATACCACATGTGTGGGACTTTTTGGGAGCCTAGCCACGTACGGGACCCCAAAAACCAAGCACCGCCTTCAGGATTTCTAAGGATGTAAATTTTTGATTTCACTCCTCACTACCTATCACAGTTTCGAAGGCCATAAAATGCCAAAATAGCACAAAACCCCCCCAAATGACCCCATTTTGGAAAGTAGACACCCCAAGCTATTTACTGAGAGGCATGTTCAGTCCATGGAATATTTTATATTTTGCCACAAGTTGCGGGGATATGACAAACTTTGTTTTTTTTGCACAAAGTTGTCACTAAATGATATATTTCTCACACATGCCATGGGCATATGTGAAATTACACCCCAAAATACATTCTGCTGCTTCTCCTGAGTACGGGGATACCACATGTGTGGGACTTTTTGGGAGCCTAGCCGCGTACGGGACCCCAAAAACCAATCACCGCCTTCAAGGTTTCTAAGTGCATAAATTTTTGATTTCACTCCTCACTACCTATCACAGTTTTGAAGGCCATAAAATGCCAAGATAGCCCAAAACCCCCCAAAATGACCCCATTTTGGAAAGTAGACACCCCAAAGAAATTGCTGAGAGGCATGTTGAGCCCATTGAATATTTTTTTTTTTTTGTCCCAAGTGATTGAATAATGACAAAAAGAAAAAAAAAATGTACAAAAAGTTGTCACTAAATGATATATTGCTCAAACATGCCATGGTTATATGTGGAATTACACCCCAAAATACTTTCTGCTGCTGCTCCTGAGTACGGGGATACCACATGTGTGGGACTTTTTGAGAGCCTAGCCGCGTACAGGCCCCCGAAAACCAAGCACCGCCTTCAGGATTTCTAAGGGCACAAATTTTTGATTTCACTCGTCACTACCTATCACAGTTTTGAAGGCCATAAAATGCCAAGATAGCCCAAAACCCCCACAAATGACCCCATTTTGGAAAGTAGACACCCCAAGCTATTTGCCGAGAGGCATGGTGAGTATTTTACAGCTCTCATTTGTTTTTGAAAATGAAGAAAGACATATTTGTATTTTTTTATTTTTTCAATTTTTAAAACTTTGTGACAAAAAGTGAGATCTGCAAAATACTCAACATACCTCTCAGCAAATAGCTTGGGGTGTCTACTTTCCAAAATGGGGTCATTTGGGGGGGTTTTGTGCCATCTGGGCATTCCATGGCCTCCGAAACTGTGATAGGCAGCGAGGAGTGAAATCAAAAATTTACACCCATACATACATCCTGAAGGCGGTGCTTGGTTTTCGGGGTCCTGTACGCGGCTAGGCTCCCAAAAAGTCCCACACATGTGGTATCCCCGTACTCAGGAGAAGCAACAGAATGTATTTTGGGGTGCAATTCCACATATAACCATGGCATGTTTGAGCAATATATAATTTAGTGACAACTTTTTGTACATTTTTTTTTTTTTTTTTCTTTTTGTCATTATTCAATCACTTGGGACAAAAAAAAAATATTCAATGGGCTCAACATGCCTCTCAGCAAATAGCTTGAGGTGTCTACTTTCCAAAATGGGGTCATTTGGGGGGGTTTTGAACTGTCCTGGCATTTTATGCACAACATTAGGAAGCTTATGTCACACATCATCCACTCTTCTAACCACTTGAAGACAAAGCCCTTTCTGACACTTTTTGTTTACATGAAAACATATTTTTTTTTGCAAGAAAATTATGTTGAACCCCCAAACATTATATATATTTTTAAAGCAAAGGCCCTACAGATTAAAATAGTGGGTGTTGCATTTTTTTTTCCACACAGTATTTGCGCAGCGATTTTTCAAACGCATTTTTTGGGGGAAAAACACACTTTTTTTATTTTTAATGCACTAAAAAACACTATATTGCCCAAATGTTTGATGAAATAAAAAAGATGATCTTAGGCCGAGTACATGGATACCAAACACGACATGCTTTAAAATTGCGCACAAACGCGCAGCGGCGAGAAACTACATTCATTTTTAAAAGCATTTAAAAGCCTTTACAGGTTACCATGTTAGATTTACAGAGGGGGTCTACTGCTAAAATTACTGCCCTCTATCTGACCTTCGCGGTGATACCTCACATGCATGATGCAATTGCTGTTTACATATGACGCTAGACCGACGCTTGCGTTCGCCTTTGCGCAAGAGCAGGGGTGGACAGCGGTGCTTTTTTTTTTTTTTTATTATTTATTTTGCTTTTTTATTTTATTTTTAAACTGTTCCTTCCATATTTTTTTTTTTTTTTTTATCATTTTTATTGTTATCTCAGGGAATGTAAATATCCCCTATGATAGCAATAAGTAGTGACAGGTACTCTTTTTTTGAAAAAAAATGGGGGGTTAGACCCTAGATCTTTCCTCTGCCCTCAAAGCATCTGACCACACCAAGATCGGTGTGATAAAATGCTTTCCCAATTTCCCAATGGCGCTGTTTATATCCGGGGGGGGGCATTCCCTCCCACTGCTTGTAAAAGCAGTCTAGAGGCTAATTATCTGCTAGAATTGCTTTTACATGAAAGCCGGCCACTGGCTGAAAAGAATGATACCAAGATGATAACTAAACCTGCAGGCATCATTCTGGTATAAACATTCAAAGTCCAGCAACATACCAGTACGTTGCTGGTCCTTGTTGGACATGTATTGTAATCTTTTTTTTCATGCAGCCTGTTGGCTGAACGAAAAAAAGAGATTGATCGGTGGGTATGCTCATCATTAGAATACCTCCCTTCATCCACCCACTTCTAATGATGGGCATATATGCCGAAGCATGGGGGCATCCTCCCGCAAAAAAGTTTTGCCGCGTACACACGGTCGGACTTTTCCACGGGCAAGCCTCCGTCGGAATTTCGACCGTATATACGCGGCATTAGGAGCAAAATCGCTCCTCCGCCCCTGCTGCCCCCGTACTTCGGCATATATGCTCTTTTTTTAACTGTGGTGGTGAAATCACCTCCTACAGCGTTGGAGTCACGGCTTTAAGTATCGTGGGAGCAAACGCTGTTGCTGTCAAGATAAATAAATCCGCGATGCAACTGAATGGCGTACCTGCTAAGCAAATGATGGTTAACATTAAAACAAAGTAACATTACAGTACAACAGTAAGACCTTACCATGCCATACCTGCAAAGCAAATACCAAAACAAAACCTAGTAAAAAATAAAACATTTTTTTAACGCAACCTGTGCCTAAAATATATATATGCCGAAGCATGGGGGCATCCTCCCGCAAAAAAGTTATGCTGCGTACACACGGTCAGACTTTTCCACGGGCAAGCCTTTGTCGAAATTTCGACCGTATGTACGCGGCATAAAAGGTTATGCCGCGTACACACGGTCGAAATTTTCCACGGGCAAGCCTCCGTCGGAATTTTGACCTTGTATACGTGGCATTAGGAGCAAAATCGCTCCTCCGCCCCTGCTGCCCCCATGCTTCGGCATATATGCTCTTTTTTTAAACTGTGGTGGTGAAATCACCTCCTACAGCACTGGAGTCACGGCTTTATGTATCGTGGGAGCAAACGCTGTTGCTGTCAAGATAAATAATTCCGCGCTGCAGTTGAATGGCGCACCTGAAAACAAAAAATTACATACCTGAAAAGCAAGCATGATAAAACATTGCAGAATGGAATACAGTAAAAAAGAGCAGAACAATAGAGAGAAAATAGAGAGAGCGAGAGAGAACAATAAAACGACAACTATTTTGTTTTTTTTTATTTTATATATTTTTTGTGTTTTTGTTTTTTTACGTTTTTTTTTCTTTTTTACACTTTTTTTTTTAAACTTTAACAACTGTAATGGTTCGGGTCTCTCAAAATGTAATGGCATCTTGGGAGACCCTGTGTAAGTGTGTCCTAGTCTGTGAAATGCTGTACCCTACGCTAAAACTTCACTTTTGAGTGGTAGCGTTCAAAACATTCACCAAAGCAAAGACCAGGTTTGTCAGGACAGAGTGGACAAAAAACACGGGTGTCACGCCTAAATCCGCGCTTGCTACAGACACGACATCTTTTTTGGGGAGCTCGTTGGGTAGGGGTACTCGGGAGGAGATGCGTATAATGCTTCTCATGCAGCCGGCTTACTGCATTTGGTAGGGGATGGTGAGGTGCAGAACCACCTGGATACAGGAGTTCTAAAATTCCAGAATGAGATAGTCACAGAAGAGATAAAGTCCCGCCTGAAGCTCTGTATAGCACATGAGCGTTCAGCAAAGCCAATTGGAATAATGATAGAGACACTTTTTTGTACCAGCGTCTCGCCTTACGGTCAATTAGATACGGCGCCATCAACTGGTCGTTGAGGTCCACCCCTCCCATATTTTGGTTATATTCGTGGACACAGAGGGGTTTCTCCACAACACCAGTCGCCGTACGAATTTGGACTGTCGTGTCTGCATGAAGGGAGGTAAGAAGGAAAACATTCTTATTGTCCCTCCACTTCATAGCGAGCAAGTTATTACACTTTACGCAGGCTCTCTCCCCCAGCCTAAGACGGGCATCTACAAGCCGCTGGGGAAAGCCCCGGCGATTAGGTCGCACGGTGCCACATGCTCCAATCTGATGATCAAACAAGTGACTAAACAGTGGCACGCTCGTGTAATAATTGTCCACATACAAGTGGTACCCCTTTCCGAATAAGGGTGACACCAAGTTCCACACTATCTTGCCAGCGCTCCCTATGTAATCCAGGCAGTTGACCGGCTCAACCTGACTATCTTTTCCCTCATAAACCATAAAGCTCCATACATAGCCTGTTGCCCTGTCACAGAACTTATAGAGCTTGACCCCGTATCTGGCACGCTTGCTGGGAAGGTACTGCTTGAAAGCCAAGCGGCCAGAAAATTTAATCAGGGACTCATCAACGCAGACAGCTTGATCGGGAATAAACAAGGCTGCAAAACGTTCGTTGAAGTGGTTTATGAGGGGCCGAATTTTATAGAGCCGGTCGTATTCAGGGTCCCCACGTGGACGACAAAGTTCATTGTCGTTGAAGTGCATGAACCGCAAAATCTGCTCGTATCGTTTCCTGGGCATGGAGGCAGAGAACACGGGCATGTGGTCAATTGGGTGCGTGGACCAATAAGCACGCAATGACGGAATTTATGTGTGCCCATGTTGAGGGAAAGGCCCAGAAAGGTCTTAAATTCGGAAACCGTAATTGGTTTCCAATCTTTGGCAATGGAAGGCAACTGGGGATTAGCGGCGATGAATTGACCAGCATATAAATTACTCTGGTCCACAATAGATCTATAGAGATCTTCCGTGAAAAACAGCGAATAATAATTGATTGGCATAAAATCAGCTGTTTCCACCTGAATACCGGGTTGGGCAGTGAATGGGGGAAGTACGGGTTCTGCAGAAGTGGTGGGGACCCAATCAGGATAGGCGAATTCTGCAGGAAGAGCACTATGGGTACGACGGGCCTGACTTTGTCTTCTTATTGGTGGCAGCGGGACACTACTTGTGCTTGCCACCTCGCCAGCTTGAACTGCACTTATGGGACTCGCCACGTCACCACGTGATACTGCAGTGCTGGATGTACGCCCAGGCTGTACTAGGCCGCTGGTGCTTGCCAATTCACCAGAAGGAATAGCGGCGCTAGTACTCCTCTGCTCCATGATACGAGAGCCCTGCGGTTCTTGCTCCTCAACAACCTCAGAAGATCGGGTACGCCTGACCTTAGCAGGGACCTCAACTTCGTCGTCAGAGCTATCTGACGTGGGGCCGCTGACGTCACTGTCTTCTACGGGAAGATATTCTGAGCCTGAATCTGACAGATACGTGACCTCCTCTTCACTATCTGTCATGCTCAGAATCTCGTAGGCCTCTTTACTAGTGTACCTTCGACTTGCCATTTTGGGCTCTAAATTTAGGGGTACACTAGTAAGATTCACAGGAAAAAAAGCACCCGATTGTCGTCAGCAAATATATCAAACGCTACAAAAAAAACTGTTAGCGGTCGCAGGGATCAGGACTGTCTCTGCGAACACTGCAGTTATGTGTTTTGTGTTTGGTAAGTGACAGTGATCGATCGATGCTGGGCTGGGCTGGGCTGGGCTGGGCTGGGCTGGGCGGAGGGGCTAAACGCAGGTGCTAGCAGGTATCTGGGCTGATCCCGCTAACATTGCGTTTTTGGGAACCCTAAACCGCTGGGGACGCTAGTATAGATCTGATCAGATACTATACCACTAAGGGAGGTGTATGCTTTGCGCGTGGGTGTTAGCGTTACTGGCACTAACCTAACGCTGCCTGGGGCGACGCAGACCCTCTCTGGCGCTAAAACCTAATTGATCTCACCCGCCGGGCGATCAGGGGGTTAAACCTTTATTGGGTTATATACGGCGGGTGCCCTGACACTATAAAAAGCAAACTAACCAACCAGCGTCACCCGTAACCTTTATATGGTGATCACTGGTGAAAGGGTTAACTAGGGGCAATCAGGGGGTTAAAACCTTTATTAGGTTAAATATGGGGGTACCCGACGCTATATAAAAACCTGACGGGTTACCTAAATAACTAACTGGGTAACCAGTGTCACCAGTGACGCTTATACGGTGATCACTGGTGAAAGGGTTAACTCTAGGGGCAATCAGGGGGTTAAAATAATATATGGGGGTACCTGACGCTCTAAAAACCTGCGGCGAAACTAAAAATAAATAACTGGCTATCTAGGGCACCACCGACACTAAATACAGCGATCGAAAATACGATCGCTTAGTGACGCTGGCGTTAGGGGGTGAAAGGGTTACCTGGGGGCGATCAAGGGGTTAAACCTTTATTAGGGGGGGTTAGGGGGCTACCCTGGACCTAAAGGGGCCTAAACCTAACTGCCCTGCAACTTTTTACTATCACAGATGACACTAAATGCAGTGATCAGTAAAATAAATGATCACTGCAATCAGTGACACTGTGATTGGGGGCTGGGGGGTGATCTGGGGGTGACTGGGGGGTGAAATGTGTGCCTATGTGCACCTACGTGTCAGTGGACTGTTGGTGCACTAACCTGCTTCTTCTCTCCTCGGCGCCAGAATCGAAAAGACCGCCGCGAGGGAGATGACATCACTTCCTCCTGCCTGTGTTTACATCACATGGCGGAGGAAGCATTTTCATTCGCCGGGAGCGATCGCGAGGGGGTGGCCGAAATCGAATGGTCACCCCCTCATCTCTGATCGCTCCCCAACGATAAACGGCCGCTCACTGTATAGGAGGGGGGTCCGATCGGACCCCCCAACTGTACAAAGGCGATTACGTACACTCTACGTGATTGTGCCTGTCGGTGCCATTCTGCCAACGTATATATACAGTGAGCGGTCGTTAAGTGGTTAATGAAAGTCCATAAAGCCAGAGAAAATTAAGGTCCACAAGTTGAATTGAATTAAAACAGGTGTCCACCAAAGATCCTGTGCACCACCACCGTAAAGATTGCAGGCTTACCAAAAGCAAGCTTTGAACAAGCATGCGGCTATAACCCAGTCCGGGTCCTGTACCAGGAAGCAGCAATCGATTGGATTCGAACCCGGCTATCCTCTAGGGAGATATTCTGGCTGGAAGCCCAGGTACACCGATAAAGTCAAATCCAATACATCTCAGAAATCTTCTGAGATGTATTGGATTTGACTTTATCGGTGTACCTGGGCTTCCAGCCGGAATATCTGCCTATAGGATAGCCGGGTTCGAATTCAATCGATTGCTGCTTCCTGGTCCGGTTGAGCACTGTTGCTTTCATTTGGTGGGTGGCATACAGCTTTAATCAGGCAATTTAAATGGCATAAGATATAGAACACAGGAGGGGTTATAATGTGAATTTATCTTTACCTGCTTGCAGTTCTGAATCCTTGTGGCGATACTGTACTTCTACAGGGAGTCCTCCAAGGCCTGATTTGGTTGGAAGATAGTAGGTCCACAAGTGGGTAACTATTAGACCTCGCCCTGGGATTAGTACAATTATATTGGGACTTTTTATTCCACCCAAAAACGGGCAATAATAGGACTGCATACAGTTACTATACACTCTTAATAAAATCTCAATAAAAGTAAGCTTTATTCTAGTGGCCATGCGAATACGGCCTCCCCGTCTTATAGTATATTGAAATTGTAATGCTAAAGAAAAAAAATATACAATAAATTGAAGGCCTTTTGTGAGTTAACATTTCTCCAGCTGCCCCAAGCACAATGAAATTCAAATCCATCTTAAAAAGACCAAATTTAATCAAACACCCCATTGCCTGATAGGCTAAGTCTGAACAAGAAAAATCATCCAACTGCTGTTGCTAGATGAAGATCTTATCTGCCCAAGGCTGTCCATTGGAAACAAAAATGAAATACAATTTAGGAAATCTGTTGTTGGGAAATTAAAAATCGTCCTATGAAGTAGAAGTGAAAGAGTTAACTCTTCACACAACAACTACTTTATAGTCTCAAGGACTTTTCATTGTTAGATAAGCATGTTAAATCTTCATACCTTACACTGCTGTGTACCACTTATCTTTGGAGCCAGATCTGAGCTATTTGGAAGGTCAGAGAGGGACATCTGACACGAGCAGAATATCACTAATGGTTTATTTTATATTAATCACCATTATTATAATATGAGCCACACCTGTTTTACTGACGTGGCAATAATGTTAGACACAGGGATTTTTACTAAAGGAACCTCTCCCTACCTCCTCAGTCTTGTCTAGGACTCAGGAGGTATGTAGGACTTCAATAACCAGATCACCACAAGACTGAGCGCTGACTAGGGCTCCCCAATCCAGAACTACTCTAACCTGGAGTTAAGTAATCATTAGATATTTCTTCTTCTAACTTGTGTCTTCTTCTTTCTTCTCTAGCTTACAACCCGGCTATCGATAGATCCATCTATATCTTTTCTTAAATGCTGGAGGATCTTCACTCTGTCTGACCTCCTCCTCCTGAATGGTTTTCCCTTCAGATACCATGGATAAGAAGAAGATGGGGTGTTTGCTGGGTATCCTGTGTTTGACTTTTTGTCTTACCTTCAGCCAAGCAAAGAGTGAGTAACAAACCTTCACCTACCGTCTCAAGGCTTTAAGTGTATCTAAAACCAAAAATGTATCATATTGCAGCGTACTAGTCCTTGGTGTGGTTTCTGCATTCATTTTTTATTTTCAAGCTTCTTTTGTATAAAGCACAGGTGTCAAACACAAGCGCCACTTAGTTAAAACTGTAACACTTTAATTAGAAAGGCATCAAAGCACTCACATTTTGGAATTACTGTATGAAGGCATATTTAAGTCCAAATGACGATCAAACTCTGCTAAAGTTGGTGGTCCCAGAAGCTGGTAGACGATCTGCCTGTGTGGAGCGGGGCCGGTATTCTGTCCGAATCGGATGACTTCCGGGTATCGCTACGGCTAGCCAAGGAGAGGGCTGAGATACGAGCTCAGAGTCTTTTGCTGGGACGCAACGTACGGCGGAGTGACGTCAGGACCGGCATGCAACGCGTTTCAATGCGGGTACAGGAAAGTGATGAAAGTCCCTGCGCGCATCTTTGTCTTGTGTCTCAGCCCTCTCCTTGGCTAGCCGTAGCGATACCCGGAAGTCATCCGATTCGGACAGAGTACCGGCCCCACTCCACACAGGCAGATCGTCTACCAGCTTCTGGGACCACCAACTTTAACGGAGTTTGATCGTCGTTTGGACTTGAAAATGCCTTCATACAGTAATTCCAAAAAGTTTACATGTGCTGGAGTCTGGCTTCGGCTCCCTCTGCAAGGCTGCCCAGTTTTAAAAGACTGTCATCTCACACAGAGCTCAAAGGAATTTGTGGTAAACACTGTTTGTTTAGATTTTATGTTTCAGTATGCGCCAGCATTGTATATATTTTTTGTCAAACACAAGGCCCGCGGGCCGAATCCGGCCCTCCAGGTCATTTCATGTGGCCCTCAAACCCCCCTCGTCTCTGCCCCGACCTGGTCTCAGCAGTCAGCAGCAGAGAGGACAGGAATCCTCCACCAGAACTAAAACAAAAAGAAAAAGACACAAAACCTTCACTATATGCCTATCTGTATGGATATGACAGCCGATCCACTGCCACTCCCCCTAATTAGGGTTACTGCCATAGCCAAGACACTAGCATACAAAAAGGATTCCCTTGGGAAGAAGAAGAGGCAGACCTCCCAAGAAAAAGGCAGCTACTTATGACTATAAAGGGCAATAATGGATCAGGATTAGGTGCAAATAATTTAATAATGTATCGAAAATCCATATACAGAGTTAAAAAGTGTTGCTCTAATACAAGAGCTGTAGAAAAACAGTCTAGCTAAATACCAAACAGCATGGCACCATATACATATGGTAGACAAACATATAGACAAAGTACGAACAATACACAGACAATCAACAGTCACGGTCCGGACGCCTATATCTCCACACATGCAGAGAGTTCCGGCAGCAAATAACCGCCGTTATTGGAGTTTAAACAAAATATGTCATGTGTTATAAGGAAAAACTTTGCATGTGTGTCCTTGTATGGATTATGGTTTTGTTATATGGACAACCACCCGTATTGTGCTGGAATCCTCTTTCACCCAGTGTCATTCATATATATCTATATATGAAGAAGAGTCACATGAAGCCAATGCTGTGATGTTTATAGTGATCAGGGCTAAATTGTCATATATAGCAGGTAGATGCTAAACATCAAATAATGTATGCTGATTTGCACGCTGATCCTGAACAGTTCATTAGGTAGTGACGTCTGTCAAATAGCACATGTATAGATGATAGAGATTCCTACATTACAGCTTCCGTTCATAGTGTGTGGGCACTCTCAAGACCATCCCCGCATCTGCAGAGAACGAAGTCCCTCTGCTGTGTTCACATTTCTCGTGTGCACTCACACGTCTGGAGAGACAGACTGAAGGTCCCGGGAGGTTCAGCAATGTTTCAGCAGTGATTCCAGGATCATGTCAGCTGAGTATATTTGTATCCAGTGTCCAGTTCACCGCTTCCCGCATCCCACTTAGCTGGGGGATCGTGCTGGCGGCATCACGGAGCCTTGTGACGTCAACGCGTTTCGAAACGGTGTGTCACGTAGCTTCTTCTGGACGAGCTTCTTCTTCTCCTCCACCAGATCCTGCACTTCTCTGTCCAGCCCTCCTGGCAGCAGCACAAGGCAAGGGGGTGCACTGATGTAAGGGATAGTGGGGGGAGATGCCGACTTCTGATGGTGGGGGGCTCTTGACATCTGATGTAAGGGGGGTGGGGTGCTGATACAACCGGCCCTTTGAGGGCAACCATAATGCTGATGTGGTCCACAAGCAAATTGAGTTTGACACCCCTATAGTATAAAAGGTAAAGGCAATTGATAGTCTACAGAATATAACAAGGAGGAAATATATTCTTTGGTGCAGCTCATAGATAGTGACAAGCACACAACATTTCTGGCAGGATCTTAGTTCCTAATGTGAATAAAAAATAGAAAACGAGTGCAGTCACTGCATCTAAGGACTGTAAGCTGCAACATATTGCATTTTTGTTCTCGGTTTAGCTATCCTTTAAAGGGGTTGTAAACCTTCGTGTTTTTTCACCTTAATGCATCCTATGCATTAAGGTGAAAAAACACCTGGCAGTCACAGGCCCCCCAGCCCCCTGTTTTACTTACCTGAGCCCCTTCATCTCCTCAGCGTGTCCCCGATGTCCTTCTCTCCACGGAGTCCCGGCTTTGATTGGATAGATTGATAGCAGCGCAGCCAATTGGCTCCCGCTGCTGTCAATCAAATCCAATGATGCGGGCGCCGGGGGGACGGGGCCGAGTCATATACTCGGCATCTATGGACGCCGAATGAATGACTGAGGAGCGCGCCAGCAAGGTAACCCCCTCGGGATAGCGCTTCCCCTAAGGGGTTATCTAATGTGGGGAGGAGCTGCGAGAGCCACCGAGGGACCCCAAAAGAGGATGTTCGGGGGCCACTCTGTGCAAAACGAACTGCACAGTGGAGGTAAGTATGACATGTTTGTTGTTTAAAAAAGGAAGGAACCTTTAGTATCACTTTAAGGCAGAACTCCAGCCCAAAATAAAAAGATAAAACTGAATGACCTATTAAAAGATAAATTAACAAAAAACAAATCTGGTTACAAATTGTAATAATAATATTTATTTTCAAGTCCAGAGATTTCCCCACTTTTTTTTCGACTACTAAATGTCCTCTGTCTAATGGCCAGCATCATTCCACAGAAATCTTCCAGGTCAGTGTGGAGCCACCCCAAGTCTGTTATTGGACAGTAAAAAGAGAAGCAGCACAGTGATGAGCTCAGTTTTCTGTCACCCTGCTCTCTTCTCCTATTGGCATGCTTCTTGTCAGCGCCGGAGCTGAATGGCTCCTTTTGCTGCTTCTTCTCACACTCCAGCCCTGCTGTACAGGAACTACAACAGGCTGATACCAGGTCACATTCAGGTACTTGCACTGCTTATATAAAAAAAAATGTAATAATGTATTAATAATTACAGAGCTGCATTTTTTTTTCTTTTATATCTGCCTGGAATTCATCTTTAGCCACTTCTCCGTTGTGTGTATAACACCGAAGGTCTTGTTTTAAGCCTGATTCACACCTATGCATTTTTTTGTGCTTTTTGCATTTTGCAGATTTGCACTACAGTCCATTTAACATGTGGGAGCTGATCACCAACAGGGTAGAGAGGGCGCAGTGTGGGAGATGATTACCAACAGGGTAGAGAAAGGGCAGTGTGGCAGCTGGTTACCAACAGGGTAGAGAGGAGGCAGTGTGAGAGATGATTACCAACAGGGCAGAGAGGGGGCAGTGTGGGAGATGATCACCAACAGGGCAGAGAGCGGGCCGTGTGGCAGCTGATTACCAACAGGGTAGAGAGGAGGCAGTGTGGGAGATGCTTACCAACAGGGTAGAGAGGAGGCAGTGTGGGGGCGTGGCCAGCACGGCATGGAGTAAGTCGCACAGAGAGGGAGCTCCGTCCTGTGATCCTGTAAGGCACCATATCCTTAGACATACAGCCACAGTTTTTTGACTCCATCGCTTCCGGAGGACCCCCGGGCACTCCTAGCTCCATGTCTCCGACCAAAGCGCAGAAGGCAGCGAAGGACAAGCTGGCGCAGTTCCGCCGACTGAACGAGGGGGAGGGGGGGGGGAAGATGGCGGCGCCGCGTGTGGAGGTCCACCTTCACAGAGTGCAGATACAATTACACTCCTTGAGGCCATCACCCTTTGCCGCACCGCGCTGACTGCGCAGATAGAGGAGGTGAAGGTGGACATCTCCCTCCTCAGGCAAGATCTCCAGACCCTCCGTGGCCGGGTCACGGAGGCAGAGGACAGGATCGGCATGGTGGAGGACGCGGTGCAGCCACTCCAGGCAGGCTCAGACAGGATGCAACTCCAGATCAGTCAGCTTCTTGCAAAGCAAGATGATATGGAGAATAGACTAAGAAGGTGCAACCTCCGGTTCATCGGCCTGCCTGAGGGTGCGGAGAGGGGGGATCCCACTGTATTTCTTGAACAGCTCCTGGTTACCACCTATGGCCATGAGGCCTTCTCGGCCATCTTGGCAGTGGAGAGGGCCCACCGCATGCCTGCTAAGGCCCCGCCGCAGGGAGCCCCCCCCCGTACCTTTATAGCTAAATTCCTTAATTACAAGGACCGCAATGCTGTTCTGCGGCTGACAAGGGAAAAGGGGAACATTCCATTTGGAAATGGCAGAGTAGCGGTGTTTCCGGACTTCTCGGCAGAAGTGCAGCGTCGCAGGCAGACCTTCATGGAGGTGAAACGCAGGTTTCGAGTGAAGAATATGAAGTATGCCATGCTATTTCCAGCGAAGCTGCGGATAGAAGCGGATGACAAAATCCTCTTCTTTGAGGACCCCGGGGATGCTACTGCTTGGCTGGACCGCAGGGAGGCTCGAGGTGAACCGCCACGCTAATAGTCCTGCTACTACATGAAAAGCTTCTGGAGGCCCCGGCTCTGATCCCTCTCCTTGGTCCCCGTGAGTACTTTTTGCTTTTACCCTGTCTTGTTTCGCAGCCATTCTGCCCCTGCTCCCCACCTCCTTGCCCCCCCCTGGATACGCTCCTATGTGAACTGCCACTTGCGAGGTCCCTATAGTGACCCTCAGTCCCCTGGGGAGGGGCCCAACACTATCCTGGACTCTGCACCCCACTCTCATGTCGACTGATACCCCCCTCTCTATCTCCCTATCTCCATCAATGAGGATGCGACTGCAGCCCACAGTACTGTTTTACCACCCCTGGAGTCCTTTACTACGCTGCGCACAGGTGGGGTCATACTAGTAATTATCTTCATACCCCTTGCTCTTACATTCTGACTCCAATGGATCCCCTTCTTGGAGTCAAAACGCTTACTATTGTGCTGACATACCTATTTGAAAATGTGAACGAGCCCCCGGCTCACACTGCGACACAACGGTTCTGTGTTTGGAACAGCGTGGATTCGCCCGTCCATCCCCTGAGACACTGCTCACACCATCCTGTATCTACTTATCTTTATTAGTGTACTACAGTCTCTGGTGCTTGCATTCACTGAGCTCATTTTTACCATTTTCACAGCCACTGGCATACCCCAATGCTGAACTCTGGGACTTTTTTTGTTCTTCAGTTCTAGGTTTCCCTATCTCACGTTGCCATCTAGTGGCTGTTTTTGAGTACATTGCATTGGAGTTCAACTGTGTTCTCAGGAGGATGGGACACACCATGTTTTGGGTTGATGCCCACACCAGTTTGGGAGGGTGTAGGGCGGGGTGGGGGGGGGGGGGAAAGTTTGGGTTTTTGATTGGCAATGCTACGTTCCACATGCAGTCAATGATTATATATTGCTCTAAGATATTTTATGTTGGTTGGGTACATTTTGATTCACTACTCATTGTACAGATTATATACTTGTGGTCTCCCTTATATACCATATGCTATCGTGCTGCTTTGTTACTGTACATTTATTTCCTCTTTTTACGTATACTATCTCACTGCACCCTGAGCTCACTAGATCGGAGGAGCTCTGGCAGACCCATACTGCACTTTATGCACAACCGCCTGAACTATGGCGAGTATTAAATTCCTTACCTGGAATGTGAGGGGAGTCAGAGACAAAATTAAGCGCTCGGCGGCCCTTGCATATCTCAAAAAGCAGAGGGCTGATGTAATCATACTTGTAGAAACCCATGTTGAGGGCAGGTTACAACTGGCACTCCGCAGGCCATGGATAGGGTGGGCTTTTCACTCCACCCATACGTCTCATGCTCGAGGAGTCTCAGTCCTGGTGGCCAAATCACTACACTTCGAACTTTGCGACATTTGCACCGATTCCCAGGGCCGCTACGTGTTCCTGCATACCAAGTTGTATGGGGAACCTTTCCTCATACTTGCATTTTATGTCCCGCCCCCTTTAATACCAAGATTATTGTAGAGGGCCTTACATATATGTCCCGTCACCCCACAGTCCAGGCTATATGGTTGGGCGACTTCAATGAAACGCTTGACCCATCCCTAGATAGGCTCAAACCCACTGACCCAAGGGTCCCTAGTCCCAGAACCACCAGATTTTCTAGGATCCTCGCTTCATTTGACCTGGCTGACACCTGGAGACACCTCCATCCTCAGACACGGACATACTCCTGCTTTTTCTCCACTCACGGCACCATGTCCCACATTGATTATATACTGACCTCAAGACAGCTGCTGCCCAGAGTGCGGGCTGCAGGTTTTGGCCCGAGACTTCTCTCGGACCACTGCCCGTACTGGACGTTGCTGTCTGTCCCTGTTAACAAGCCCCCGGGTTCATGGCGCCTTAACCCCTTCTGGCTCACTTTGATGCCGGAAGAAGATCCGCTCCCGGCTGAGCTGGACCAGTACTTCACGGATAATGACACCTTCGCGTCCCCTCTGGCAGTCTGGGAAACCTTCAAAATGCATGCTCGTTCACTTCTTAAACATAAGATTAATAAAATAAAGGAGGGGTCCGCGGATATTCTTGAAAAAGCTGAGGCAGAATTAGCCACAGCCGAACGTGGATTTTTGGGTGACCCTTCCCCTGCCCAGGCAGATCTTATGAAACTACGGGCCCGAGTGGTTAGTCAGCTACACTACGAAAAGTCACGCCGCAAGCTGTTCTTCTCCAAACAGAAGCTCTTTGAGCATGGAGAAAGGGCTGGCAAGCTATTGGCCTATATGGTTCACAGGGAAGATAGACCCCCTGTTGTAATCTCGCTGCACGGTCAGGGGGGTGAGCGCATAACGGATCCCCTGGGGGTCACTGAACGATTTCGCAAATTTTTTGTAGACCTCTACACTTCTAGAACTCCCCCTGACGATGTGGAGATGGAAAATTTTTTGAAGGACATTTCGATCCCTAGGCTGACTGACGAACAAGTAACCCTTCTGGAAGAACCTATCACAGTAGAGGAAATTACTGGGGCTATAGCGGTGTTTGCCAAGTCTACCTCTCACAAATTATTGCGGGCGGCAACATCAAATCTTTCCCTGCTCTCCAAGATGAGTTTGCGCTCCCCGACAGTATGTACTTCAGATACATTCAGGTACACCACGCCCTTACTACACAATTTCGGGGGGCATTGCCACAGTCTTCCCCTAACTCCGTCATGGCCATAGTTAAGGGCACAGACCCCCAGAAGCTCATCTCCTATTTCTACAATATGCTGCTCACACCTTCCTCTACAAAACTAGCGTATGCTCTTAAGCCCCGATGGGAGAGGGAGGTGGGGGACCTTGGAGATGAGGAATGGAGTGAGGCCCTAGACACCTGCAAGGAGGCTTCCCCAAAACTCTCGGATAGACTCACCCAAATATACATTACCCATAGATCTTATCTCACTCCGCTTCGGGTCTCCAGATATAAGAAGGACCTTCCCAACACCTGCCCCATGTGTACGCGGGAGCTGGGTACGTTCTTCCATTTAATCTGGTCCTGCCCTGTGATCCAGTGCTATTGGAAGCAAATAGTGGACTTCCTCCATGATAATATGGGCTCACCTCTTACGCTGGACCCACGGGCATGCTTACTGGGCATTTACCCAGGCCCAGAAATGGATAAGTTCACTAAAGCGTTTCTTCAGGAGACACTTTTTTCAGCAAGGAAAATGATAGCGAGGAAGTGGATGAGATCATCCCCACCGACCATGGCCGAATGGAAAGCTGATGTTAACGGAGCCCTTCCTTATCGCAGATTTATGTATATTAATAGAGGGTGCCCGACTAAGTACAATAAGATATGGGACAGGTGGCTAGGAGTTTCGGACACCCTCTTCTAGTGGTTCTTAGTGTACCCCCCAAATGTATGTGACCCTCTTTCACTATACTGTACTCAAGTTTACCAATTACGTGTGCATGTTATCGACCTGCATGTATAACCTGTATGTACATATTGCCAAATAAAAAATCTTTTTTGAGAGAGGAGGCAGTGTGAGAGATGATTACCAACAGGGCAGAGAGAGGGCAGTGTGGGAGATGATCACCAACAGGGCAGAGAGCGGGCCGTGTGGCAGCTGATTACCAACAGGGTAGAGAGGAGGCAGTGTGGGAGATGATTACCAACAGGGTAGAGAGGAGGCAGTGTGGGAGATGATTACCAACAGGGCAGAGAGGAGGCAGTGTGGGAGATGATTACCAACAGGGCAGAGAGGGGGCAGTGTGGGAGATGATTACCAACAGGGCAGAGAGGGGGCAGTGTGAGAGATGATTACCAACAGGGCAGAGAGGGGGCAGTGTGGGAGATGCTTACCAACAGGGTAGAGAGGAGGCAGTGTGAGAGATGATTACCAACAGGGCAGAGAGAGGGCAGTGTGGCAGCTGATTACCAACAGGGTAGAGAGGAGGCAGTGTGGGAGATGATTACCAACAGGGTAGAGAGGAGGCAGTGTGGGAGATGATCACCAACAGGGCAGAGAGGGGGCAGTGTGGGAGATGATTACCAACAAGGAAGAGATGGGGCAGTGTGGGAGATGATTACCAACAGGGCAGAGAGGGGGCAGTGTGGGAGATGATTACCAACAGAGTAGAGAGGAGGCAGTGTGACAGCTGATTACCTACAGGGTAGAGAGGAGGCAGTGTGGGAGATGATTACCAACAGGGTAGAGAGGAGGCAGTGTGGGAGATGATTACCAACAGGGCAGAGAGGGGGCAGTGTGGCAGCTGATTACCAACAGGGTAGAGAGGAGGCAGTGTGGCAGCTGATTACCTACAGGGTAGAGAGGAGGCAGTGTGAGAGATGATTACCAACAGGGTAGAGAGGGGGCCATGTGGGAGATGATTACCAACAGGGTAGAGAGGGGGCAGTGTGGCAGCTGATTACCTACAGGGTAGAGAGGAGGCAGTGTGAGAGATGATTACCAACAGGGTAGAGAGGGGGCCATGTGGGAGATGATTACCAACAGGGTAGAGAGGGGGCAGTGTGGCAGCTGATTACCAACAGGGTAGAGAGGAGGCAGTGTGGGAGATGATTACCAACAGGGCAGAGAGCGGGCCGTGTGGGAGCTGATCACCTGCAGGGGAGAGAGGGGGCGTGTGGGAGCTGATCACCTGCAGGGGAGAGAGGGGGCCGTGTGGGAGCTGATCACCTGCAGGGGAGAGAGGGGGCGTGTGGGAGCTGATCACCTGCAGGGGAGAGAGGAGGCAGTGTGGGAGCTGATCACCTGCAGGGGAGAGAGGAGGCAGTGTGGGAGCTGATCACCTGTAGGGGAGAGAGGGGGCCGTGTGGGAGCTGATCACCTGCAGGGGAGAGAGGAGGCAGTGTGGGAGCTGATCACCTGCAGGGGAGAGAGGAGGCAGTGTGGGAGCTGATCACCAACCAGGCAGAGAGGGGGCCGTGTGGGAGCAGATCACCTGCAGGGGAGAGAGGAGGCAGTGCCGGTGTCCTGCCGAGAAAGGTCCCCCGGCGGATAATGTCCGCCCTGTACTGCGTAGGTGCAGCGCTTGCGCAGTACGGACCACAACGGAGCCAAAGATGATCAGCTGTACACGGCGCCTGCGCAATGAGCACGACATTGTGCCGCACGCTCCCGATGCTCATGCAACTCTGCAAGGGGCGGGTGTATTACTATTATATTGTGTAAGGGGCGGATGGCATCTCTGTCCATCAATTTAAAATACGGCTTCTTCTGTAGCCATCCGCCCCTTACACGCTTCTCAATAACATATCCGCCTCATTGTGTTAGTTAGTTAGTTAGTTAAATAGGTACTGCAAACCCGCCCATCAACATTGCAAAACCCGCCCTTCAGTTGTTTGAACACGCCCCGCCATCCGTCCCTAAGGTGACCAGATTTTTTTAATGAAATCCGGGGACATATTTATTTATTTTTTACTAGTAATGGCGGCAATCAGCGACTTGCTGCGCGTCGTCGGCTGCCTCACAGCCTGTCAAATATTACTCTCCGGGCCCCGACTACTACTGGGTGGGGAGCGGAGGAAGATCACTCCACCAGGGAAGGCAAGGAGATAAGCAGGCAGGCGGCTGGCCGGGACTTGAGCCAAGGCAGAAGAACATGCGAGCGGAATTGGATGGGCACCCGAAACTGAAGAAATATTCCCTCCGCTCCGACCAGCACATGATCATCAGAAAGGGGCACAGATAATGGAAAAAAATACACCCCCTAAGCTAGTAGGAGCGGCAGAGTGGGGGGGGGTGTAATTCAGAATTTTTTTTCTTTAATTCTGCACTGACTGTCTTTGAAATTGCCCCAGCTCCTGTTCAAATCCAATGCGGGGACAAAACCGGGGACAGACTTGGGCTGGGGACAGTGTCCTCAATCCGGGGACTGTCCCCTGAAACCGGGTATGTCTGGTCACCCTACCTTACATGATATAACAGTAAGGCCGGTTTCACACTGGGGCGGTGGCGGTATAGCGGCGCTATTTTTAGCGGCGCTATACCATCGGGATTGCAGAGGTATTTGGCCGCTAGCGGTGCGGTTTTAACCCCCGCTAGCGGCCGAAAAAGGGTTAATACCACCCGCAAACCGCGACTACAGCCGCGGTTTGTGGGCGGTATTACCGCGGTATCCCATTCATTTCAATGGGAAGGAGCGGTGTAGGAGCGGTAAACACACCGCTCCTCTCACCGCTCCAAAGATGCGGCTAGCAGGACTTTTTTTTAAGTCCTGTTAGCGCACCGCTCCAGTGTGAAAGCCCTCGGGGCTTTCACATTGGAGAGACAGGAGCTGCTGTTTAGGCTCGGTTTGCAGGCGCTATTTTTAGCAAAATAGTGCCTGCAAACTGCCCCAATGTGAAAGGGGCCTAATAGTCATACTAGCAGAGTTGCACGAACATCGGGAGCATGCGGCAGCATATGGCACAATGTCGTTGTCATTGCACAGGTGCCGTGTACAGCTCATTAACAGCTGTTCATCTTCAGCGATTTTCGGCGGCTCCGTTTTACTCCGTACTGCGCAAATACTGCGCCTGCGCAGTACAGGGCGGGTATTATCTGCCGGGGGGACCTTTCTCGGCAGAACACCGGAACTGATCACCAACAGGGGAGAGAGGAGGCAATGCAGGAGCTGATGAACAATATGGGAGTGGAGAGGTAGAGCAGAGCTGATCCAATACCATGCAGAGTGAAACAACACAGAAATTAAATCAGGCATGTCAAACTCAATTCAATGGGCCGAGCAACACAAAAAAGTAAAATAAAGGACATTAATTATAAATATAACATCTATTATAATAAAAAGTAAGAGTATATTGCTACAAGTAACCTTTGCTGTTTGGCAAATGTAAATGGCAGTTGAAAATATGTGAATCATTTGTCACAGTTTGCCGACTTCATAACCGCTCTGCTCCTATGCAGCAGAGTCTCTGTAGAGTCCTCCCGCATTTTGTTACTTGGGCCCTGTGCAGGATTCCCCCCTTCAGAACACCGAGCTAGAGTTTTTTCTGGCCATGCATTTAGGTGTTGTCACAATCCTCCTGCTGCTTTTGATTCAGAAGCGCTGCTGGCATTAACCCTAATGCCATGCGCAGGAAAGCTACAGTATCTCACAAAAGTAAGTACACCCCTCACATTTTTGTAAATATTTTATTCTATCTTTTCATGTGACAACACTGAAGAAATGACACTTTGCTACAATGTAAAGTAGTGAGTGTACAGCTTGTATAACAGTGTAAATTTGCTGTCCCCTCAAAATAACTCAACACACAGCCATCAATGTCTAAACCGCTGGCAACAAAAGTGAGTACACCCCTAAGTGAAAATTTCGAAATTGGGCCCAATTAGCCAATTTAACTCCCCGGTGTCAGGTGACTCATTAGTGTTACAAGGTCTCAGGTGTGAATGGGGAGCAGGTGTGTTAAATTTGGTGTTATCGCTCTCAACTCTCTCATACTGGTCACTGGAAGTTCAACATGGCACCTCATGGCAAAGAACTCTCTGAGGATCTGAAAAAAAGAAATGTTGTTCTACATAAAGATGGCCTAGGCTATAAGAAGATTGCCAAGACCCTGAAACTGAGCTGCAGCACGGTGGCCAAGACCATACAGCGGTTTAACAGGAAAGGTTCCACTCAGAACAGGCCTCGCCATGGTCAACCAAAGAAGGTGAGTGCACATGCTCAGCGTCATATCCAGAGGTTGTCTTTGGGAAATAGACATATGAGTGCTGCCAGCATTGCTGCAGAGGTTGAAGGGGTGGGGGGTCAGTAGACATGTGCGATTAGTTTCGTATGAATCGGAAATTCGTACAAATTTTTCGAAATTCGTACATTTGTACGAATCCGAATTACGAATTTTTATGAATACGAATTCTGTACGAAATACGAAATTTCGTTTACGAATTTCGGATCCAAATTATCCGAATCCAAACTGCCAAATAACGAATTTCAACTAATACGAAAGAAATTATAGCGGATATAACAAATGATTCTAATGAATTCGAGATTCAGTATAACGAATATCGGCACTCTACGAATAATAACAAATTTGTTTTCGGTCCAAATTTATTTACTACAGAAACATGTGACTGTTGGTTGACCAATCAGAGGTTTTCTTCTGATGCTGAGGCCTACAGGGCAGGCCCGATCATGTGACTTCCCTTTGTGGGTTAGTTAGTGTAGTGGATAATTCGGATAATTCGTTATTATTCGTAGAGTGTCGATATTCGTTATCAAAATTAACGATTCGTACGAATCCAAATTAAATTCCGTTCACGAATTGAGAATTACGATTTTTTTTTAATACGAAACGGAACGGAGCGAAACTAAACAAATTTTTTGACGGCTCCCATGTCTAGGGGTCAGCCTGTCAGTGCTCAGACCATACGCTGCACACTGCATCAAATTGGTCTGCATGGCTGTCATCCCAGAAGGAAGCCTCTTCTAAAGTTGATGCACAAGAAAGCCTGCAAACAGTTTGCTGAAGACCAAGCAGACTAAGGACATGGATTACTGGAACCATGTCCTGTGGTCTGATGAGACCAAGATAAACTTATTTGGTTCAGATGGTGTCAAGCATGTGTGTCGGCAACCAGGTGAGGAGTACAAAGGCAAGTGTGTCCTGCCTACAGTCAAGCATGGTGGTGGGAGTGTCATGTCCTGGGGCTGCATGAGTGCTGCCGGCACTGGGGAGCTACAGTTCATTGAGGGAACCATGAATGCCAACATGTACTGCGACATACTGAAGCAGAGCACAATCCCCTCCCTTCGGAGACTGGGCCGCAGGGCAGTATTCCAACATGATAACGACCCCAAACACACCTCCAAGACGACCACTAAAGAAGCTGAGGGTAAAGGTAATGGACTGGCCAAGCATGTCTCCAGACCTAAACCCTATTGAGCATCTGTGGGGCATCCTCAAACGGAAGGTGGAGGAGTGCAAGGTCTCTAACATCCACCAGCTCTGTGATGTCATCATGGAGGAGGGGAAGAGGACTCCAGTGACAACCTGTGAAGCTCTGGTGAACTCCCTGCCCAAGAGGGTTAAGGCATTGCTGGAAAATAATGGTGGCCACACAAAATATTGACACTTTGGGCCCAATTTGGACATTTTCACATAGGGGTGTACTCACTTTTGTTGCCAATGGTTTAGACATTAATGGCTGTGTTGAGTTATTTTGAGGGGACAGCAAATTTACACTGTTATACAAGCTGTACACTCACTACTTTACATTGTAGCAAAGTGTCATTTCTTCAGTGTTGTCACATAAAAAGATAGAATAAAATATTTACAAAAATGTGAGGGGTGTACTCACTTTTTTGAGATACTGTATATGTGTTCCCTAGTATGTATAGTCAAAATATCCTAAGTTAGTTATGGGTAAGAGTGAGAGAGTGAGTAACTTGTATAGCGCTGCAAATGCGAACTAAATCGCCTCAAGGCGCTTTGCATCCAGTGTCGTTGAGATCCTTCAGAAGAGAGGAGTCTTTAGTTTTTTCCTGAAGGCCTGATGGTTTTCTTCCATGCGGATGTTCGTGGGTAGTGCATTCCATAGCCTCGGTCCTTGGACAGCAAGCCTTCGTTCTCCCTCAGCTTTGTAGCGAGTCTTGGGAATGTGGAGGAGGTTTTGGTTGGTTGATCGGAGGTCCCAAGTAGTGGTGTAGTGTTTTATTTTCTCGCATAAGTATTGAGGTGCGTTTCCTTGTGCGCATTTGTGAGTGAGGCAGAGGGTCTTGAATGTGATCCGATCCTTTACGGCTAGCCAATGAAGTCTCCTCAGGGACGGTGTGATTGATTCCCAGGTTTTTTTCCCCGTTACCAGTCTGGCTGCTGTGTTTTGGATTACTTGTAGACGTGCAATCTGGTATTTAGGTAGTCCTAGGTAAAGGGAGTTAGCGTAGTCAAGCCGGGAATTGATGATGGTTCGGACTACTACTGCTCTGTCTTTTTCCGGGATGAAGGGGATAAGTCTTCGTAGCAGGCGGAGAAGGTGGTGAGATCCGCTGACTACTGATCCTATTTGTGCGTCCATAGTCATGTCTGAGTCAAAGATGACTCCAAAGCTTTTAACTTTGGTGCTTGGGGTGATGTTTTGTCCAAGGATGGTGGGTGGTGTCCATGTGGTCCCAGAGTTTTCTTTCGGTTAGCGTGAAAAATTAGCAGTTCTGTTTTGGATCCATTAAGCTTGAAGGAGCTCTTTGTCATCCAATTGTCGATCAATGTAAGGCATTTTTCCAGTCCGTAATATTGATCTTTTTTGTTGTTGATGCGAAAGTAAAGTTGAGTGTCATCAGCATAGGAGTGATAGCGTATGATGATTTTGAGGAGTGGCCGGAGGTAGATGTTGAAGCGTACTGGTGACAGGTGTGATCCTTGAGGGACTCCGCATGTATTTGTGCGTGGTGCCGAGGTGAAGGCTCCCAGTTTCACTGTCTGGGATCGATTTTCTAGGAAGGATGCAAACCATGGTATGTCCATGTCTGTGACTCCTGCTACTTCGGAGAGGCACCATTCTACGTGTAGCGGGTATTTAAATTTAGGGGAAGCATCTGGGTGGTAGTATGACCCAGATGCATTGATTGTTAGGGAATGTGGGACCGTTTTTATTCGTGAAGGACTCCAGTGGTGTTCAGTTCCCTTCGGCCCCCGGGTGGGGCTGTCGCCCTGGGCCGGGGTTGAACCATCACTGCAGTGCCGTTCCCTTTTTGTCCTGTTTCGGCAGCCGTACGGCGGGGCGGGGAACCACGGGGTTCAGAGTCGGAGGTCACAGCCGCGCCCAGGCACCTTTTAGCCTGGGTGCCGGTGTTCCGGAGTCCCGGGCCCAGGTGCCCTTGGCCTGGCTGGAGCGGGAGATGGAGTCCATCCCGGGCACCTTCAGCCTGGTGTGAGGTACTACGGAGGAGGCCCGGGGCCCAGTACCTTCGACTGGGTTCCGCAGGGGTGGAGGAGTCCGAGGGGCCCTAAGGTGTTGGGCGCCCGAATCTGAGACGAGGAGACCAGGGAGTGTAACCCCTCCAAACAGTCCGGTGCAGCATTTGCCAGTGACGGCGGGGCCTCTGGTAACTCTCTTGGAAGGATGTCTTCCCTGCACTTAGCGAAGGTAATTCTGTTCCTGTTCTACACGGTCAGTGGCAGCGGCTGTGTGTAATAACCATTGGTGACACTACAATGGTTAGTTCTATTTAAGAATTGCGCCTTGACCTACTCCCCACTTATACTGAACTGTTCTTTGGGTCACAACCTGTCTGCTGTTAAAGGACGATTTATTGCTGTCAGAGAATAAATAAGAGTTGGACCTTTTCAGTGGTGTGGAACTTCAGTTACTGGGAGCAAGGGGGGTAATCTGCAGAACGGACTTGGTTCTGGGTTATGCACACAGCCGAAGGTAAACAGGTGTTGGCTTTCACCTCTACACATTAGAGGACATAGGCCATAGTGTACCGCATCCCTCCTTCCTGATCCCCCTAGACAAGACAACAAGCCGAGAAGAAGAAGGGGTGAGAGGGGTGAGGCCGCTACACATGGGGGCGTCGTCCGGGATGTGTGTTATACAGATGGAGCTGAGAATGTCTACATTTGAACTTTGTTGCCCGGAGGAGTTCCGAGTAGGTCGGCCATGTTGGCCAGCGCGCCACAAGGCACACCATAGCTGCGCAGTTCGTGGACGGGAAGAAGAGAAAGCCCGCGAACAAGTGCAGAGTATGGGAGGAGTCTGGCCATGCGGAAGGACACACATGGAGATTCCTGGGCGAATTGGTCAGTGCGCAATGGAGCAGCAGACAGTCGGGATGACCTCAAGTGCCCCGTGGATTCCGGTTCCTTCCACCACGAGAATGACTTCCTTTGCTGCTCCGATCACAGACACAGGAATAAGACTAGGGCCCCGAGGACGTTTGGCTCTGTATACATGCAGAGACATAGAGGCCCTCGGTGTGATCTGTCCCGGTTGTTCGGGACTGGTGGTCCACTTGAAGCCGTTCGGGCGATGTGAGGCCTGCAAGGAGTTCCTTTTTGAGGTGGAGCCATCCACAGAAAGGCCTCGCGCCTTCCACCTCAACTGCCTCACAGGCACCGCCACTCTGGAGGGAGAGATCAGAGCCTATGCGGACATTCCTGCACGCACTGACCGGGGCGAGGAGAAGGCCCCAGCGGAGACTGAGAAAGAAAAATCAGAGGATGCTGCCTCGGTCACCACAAGTTCCCTGCTCCCACCGCCGAAGAGGAAAGTCGGCCTGGTAAAAGGCATCCTGTGGTCGTGGAAGAGCTTCGCCCCGTCGCTTGCCTGGCCTGGATGAATCCGGAGGGAAGAGCCCTGGACATCTCTGTTCTACTAAAGGCCCAGGTGAGCCAGAGGTTGGGACTGTGTGTGTGGTTGGAGGTGTCGGGAGTCCACAGTCGGTGGAGCCCGTTCAGGGGGGTGATTCTGTGTCCAGTGGGAGTTACCTGCCCGTGGAGTTCTATGACACCTCCGACCTAGAATCATTATCTGATGCCGGTGATGACGGGGAAATAGATGAGATTTTCCACAAGAAAGGTTGGGACAAGATGTCGCTACCCTCGTGCCATGCCACAAGGGACCCACCCATGTCTGATGGGGATAGTGCATCCCGGGTGGAGGCCCCGGAGCCTGAGGAGGAACCTGGTCCCCTGTCTGCCCTTTCACCCACGGAATCACCTGCTGTTTCATCTGCTCCTGTTGCGGGAGTGCAACGTGCATCACTGCGGCCTCCTAAGCCCAAATCTACAGAGGTAGTTAAAGTACCTCGTCATCCTGAATCCATTGTTCTGCCTGGAGAAGGAGATCGTGCAACAATGCCACCTTTGGCCAGGCTGCAGTGACTCTTTTGCCTGAAGGTTGCCCGTGAATATGGGTGGGAATACCCGTATTTACCCCGAGACTTGCTCTATGAGGTGTAGGTTTTGCGGCAGCGGTGGTACGATGAATTCATCTGGACACAACTTAAGGTGCCCCACCCTCGTAGATACCTTTCGTGCTCACCTTCAGCTTCTAAGAAGTTCAGAGACTGTAAGGCGGAGTGGATGCTGGGTAGGATGGAGAGAATGTTGAGTATAATGTGGAGACCTTTGATAAGCACTTAAAGCCCCTGTTCCTGCCGCACCCAAAGTTTTACCTCTAGGAGGAAGAGACTCCTTTGTTTTTCTCATTGCTGGACTTTCCGGAGTGCCTTTGCCAGGACCCAGGAACTGTGCCCTAGTCATATGGGTGTTTTACTCTTAGGAGAAATGGGAGCTGTTGCTGTTGTTTTGTTCTCCCTCCTCTCCTCTCACCACAAAGAACATAGAGACTTTGGGGTGTAGCCAGCATAGGGCCACAGCACAGAGAAGTAAAAATTCATCTGGATTTGAACAAGTGTCTTTACCGCGGCACTACCACCAGGTGGTGATGTTGCGCAACGATTGTTTGTTTTTTACATTTTGCACCATACTTATTGGAGCGAATGGGTTTCTTTTCGGATAGACCCAATTATTCCAAGACACACACATTGTGATAGGATGTATGTTTTCTTTCCCCTCTACAGGAGATTCATCTATCAAGGCTGCTGAGAATGGGGTGGTCCTTAGATAGCAGAGAGGGAGGGGATGTAAATGTGTAAAATATCTAAAGTATATTTGAAGAGAGTTCATTGGTTTATATTCTTGTTTTACCTTTCCCATTTTAGGTCCTGGCACAATTCATGGTTAGTTTGTAAGGTTTGGTCTCTGGGTTGAACTTATGTTACCACTCTTTGGGAGACATGGGTTTGCACCAGACACTGGGGACCAGTGTCAAATCCCCAGGGGGAGAGTGTAGCGGGTATTTAAATTTAGGGGAAGCATCTGGGTGGTAGTATCACCCAGATGCATTGATTGTTAGGGAATGTGGGACCCTTTTTATTCGTGGAGGACTCCAGTGGTGTTCAGTTCCCTTCGGCCCCCGGGTGGCGCTGTCGCCCTGGGCCGGGGTTGAACCATCACTGCAGTGCCGTTCCCTTTTTGTCCTGTTTCGGCAGCCGTACGGCGGGGCGGGGAACCTGCTGTGCCTGTCGGGAGAGGAGATAAAGGGGAGATACGCTCTCACCACGGGGTTCAGAGTCAGAGGTCATAGCCGCACCCAGGCACCTTTTAGCCTGGGTGCCGGTGTTCCGGAGTTCCGGGCCCAGGTGCCCTTGGCCTGGCCGGAGTGGGAGATGGAGTCCATCCCAGGCACCTTCAGCCTGGGGTGAGGTATTACGGAGGAGGCCCGGGGCCCAGTACCTTCGACTGGGTTCCGCAGGGGTGGAGGAGTCCAAGGGGCCCTAAGGTGTTGGACGCCCGAATCTGAGACGAGGAGACCAGGGAGCGTAACCCCTCCGAACAGTCCGGTGCAGCATTTGCCGGTGACGGTGGGGACTCTGGTAACTCTCTTGGAAGGATGTCTTCCCCCTGACAGGGGCTGCACTTAGCAAAGGTAATTCTGTTCCTGTTCTACACGGTCGGTGGCAGCGGCTGTGTGTAATAACCATTGGTGACACTACAATGGTTAGTTCTATTTAAGAATTGCGCCTTGACCTACTCCCCACTTATACTGAACTGTTCTTTGGGTCACAACCTGTCTGCTGTTAAAGGACGATTTATTGCTGTCAGAGAATAAATAAGAGTTGGACCTTTTCAGTGGTGTGGAACTTCAGTTACAGGGAGCAAGGGGGGTCATCTGCAGAATGGACTTGGCTCTGGGTTATGCACACAGCCCGAAGGTAAAAACAGGTGTTGGCTTTCACCTCTACACATTAGAGGACATGGGCCGTAGTGTAACGCATCCCTCCTCCCTGATCCCCCTAGACAAGACAACAAGCCGAGAAGAAGAAGGGGTGAGAGGGGTGAGGCCGCTACATACGGGTATGTCATAGAATGGGTTGAAACCCCTGTTATGCCATGTACAGACAATCTGATTTTTCATCGGAATAAACTCTGATGGATTTTTCCGACGGAATTCCGTTCAAGCTGTCTTGCATACACACTGTCACACCAAATTCCGACCATCAAAAACGCAGTGACGTACAACACTACGATGAGCCGAGAAAAATGAAGTTCAATGTTTCCGAGCATGCGTTGACTTGATTCTGAGCATGCATGTTTTTTTCCTCAGTCGGAGCTCCATACAGATGAACGGAATTTCTCTTTTTAACGCCGTTGGAATTTCCGTCGGAAAATGTCCGATGAAAAAATTCCGTCTGACTTTTTTTCCTCGGAAATTCCGATCGTGTGTACAGGGCATTCGTTTATTTTTTTGGTGGCGTCCTGTTGGGGAGATTTACTTCCTGTCCCAGAGACTGAAGAGGAAGTCAGTGGAAATCACTACAAAGCAAGACATTAATCACAGGAACAGGTGGGCCCCTTAGAAGATTTACCAGGAGGACAAATATAGAAAGAATCTACCTAATGGGGGCAACTCTATTGCTGCTCTAGCATCTCCCTCCCACCACTTTCAGACAGTTTTTTTTGCCACACTTGCCAAGCTTTTTCCTGCCCACCCATCATCTTTAGAGGCTCTAAAAAAACAATGAAATGGAACCTCTACCCAGTAGTGCATTTAGGTTTTGTGCTGCCCTAAGGCTGACTAAACTCGTGCACCCCCTAATTTAAATATGACCCACCCCTTCCTGTCACGGCCACACCCCTTTGTTTAAGACCCGCCCTGAAATTTTCGAGTGGGGACACTAGTTCTTAGGGCCGGGGCATTGGATTCCCTCTATGTGCATAGATTTCCTCTCACTTCCTGTTTAGCTACGGGTTAGGAAGTGAAGGGAAATCTCTGCAATGGGACAGGGATGGTAAAAAATAAACTGACAGGGGCTATAACCCTCCTTTAGGGCTCTTTCACACGGGACGGATCCGTGAAGATCCGCCCCGTGAAGCTCCGCTTGCTCAGCGGGGATCGCTCCGTTGATCTCCGCTGAGCCGGCGGATGACTGGGCGGTCCCTGCACACTGTGCAGGGACCGCCCTGTCAGATCTCCGCTCTCCCCTATGGGGGGATCGGATGACGACGGACCGTCGAGTCCGTTGTCATCCGATCCGCTCCGCCGACGGAGGGAAAAATAGGGTTTTCCTCTGTCACACTTTGTCGGAGCGGAGCGGGTCGGATGTCAGCGGACATGTCACCGCTGACATCCGTGGCTCCATAGGGCTACATGGAGGATCCTTTCAGGTCCGCCTAAAAAACTGACAGGCGGACCTGAACGGACCCTCTGTGTGAAAGGGGCCTTACACTATCCAAAATGAAAAAAGTGCTGCCTATAGTTCTACTTTAAGCACAAATTTCTGATAATTTTATGGAGAGGACTAAGAAGATATAAACATGCCAATGGTGCAGCAGAAAACATATAGCCTAGTGAGGAAGGTTTGTGGTCCAGGATGATAGGACAGTCAAAATTAGAAGCAGCTTGCGTTACACTAACAGTGTAGCGCAAGCCAGCGGGGACTCTTTCCGTGCTGCCCTAGGCCTGGGCCTTGTTGGCCTAGGCCAGGATACAGCGTTGCCTCTACCACCTGCAGAGGTGATACCTTTTTGTCAGTCACTCTACATCCATGGCAGCCCTTCATCATTTTCCCAGCCACCACCATCAGTGCAGATGTGTCCCTTTCCTCACGTTCCACCTAGAGTGGGTAGCGTTATGCCACATGTTTGACATACCTGTATTAGATGATCATGGACAGGGAAAGAGGTCTGTGATCCAACGATCATGATCATTGGGTCGTAGACCATTGAAAGAATACGTAGTGTGTGGTTAAGCATTGTTGGCCGACAGAGTTGAAGAGGATTGTGGCTGGGAGAGAGGTAGGTAGAGCAACTGTTGATTAAGGATAGGGAGAAACGGATTGTTGCTGAGAGGGGAGGGCAGTAGCTGTTTTTTTCTCTTTTACTGGGAGGATGTAGAGGAGGCCCAGGTCACCTGTCCATGGACTATTCAGTAAGGGTAAGGGATGATGATGTGATGAATGTCGTTCAAAATAACTTCAAAAAACTTTTGCTTTCAACTTTCTTTTTGAATGGACTTTGCCTAATCAAAAGCACATACAATGTGTGAGAGAAAAATCTTCTATCCTGGTCCTTCGATTTGGCCCAACTAACGATTGGAAAATCAAACATCCTTAAAAATAAAAATATTCAAATCAAATTCTGCTATTGTATAGCCAGCTTAAGACTACCCATCAGTTGTCACTGTTAAAGGTAGGGGAAAATTAAGTATGTATTGGCAGGATACTTGGGTATTCTAACTATTTTACGGGGGGCATAAAAATAAAAACGGCTTTGTTGTGTTGATGTTACGACAGAATGCATTATATATCATAAATTACTGACATTTGTTTTGGTGTTTTATTTCAGATACAGCAATCAATATGCCAAATACAACCTCAACTAGAACGACTACTCCAACAACAACCTCACCTACAACAATCACCTCCCCAACTACAACAACACCTACTCCCCCAACTACAACAACCATTCCCACCACTCCCACAACAATACCTTGTTGCCAAACTCCAACAACCAGTCCAACAACACCTACGCCCCCAACTACAACAACACCCACACCCACTCCCCCAACTACAACAACACCTACTCCCCCAACTACAACAACCACTCCCCTACCTATAGGTACACCGATTACCCCAACTATTACTACCACTCCAACAACTACAACAACCACCCCTACTTCTACAACAACACCTACTCCTCCAACTACAACAACCACTCCCACAACTGTAACTTGTTGCCAAACTACAACAACCCTGATTCCCACAACTACTACTACCACTCCAACAACTATGACAACACCTACTCCCCCAACTACAACAACCACTCCCCTACCTACAGGTACATCAATTACCCCAACAACTACTACCACTCCAACAACTACAACAACCACCCCCACTTCCACAACAACACCTACACCCCCAACTACAACGACACCTACTCCCCCAACTACAACAACCACTCCCACAACAGTAACTTGTTGCCAAACTACAACAACCCCGATTCCCACAACTACTACTACCACTCCAACAACTATAACCACACCTACTCCAACTACAACAACCACTCCCCTACCTATAGGTACGCCGATTACCCCAACTATTACTACCACTCCAACAACTACAACAACCACCCCTACTTCTACAACAACACCTACTCCCCCAACTACAACAACCACTCCCACAACAGTAACTTGTTGCCAAACTACAACAACCCCAATTCCCACAACTACTACTACCACTCCAACAACTATAACAACACCTACTCCCCCAACTACAACAACCACTCCCCTACCTAGAGGTACATCAATTACCCCAACAACTACTACCACTCCAACAACTACAACAACCACCCCCACTTCCACAACAACACCTACTCTCCCAACTACAACAACCACCCCCACAACAGTAACCTGTTGCCAAACGACAACAACCCCGATTCCTCCAACTACAACAACCACCACCCCACCTACAGGAACACCAATTCCCTCAAATACTACAATTACTAGCCCAAACACAACAACGCCTATACCACCACCTACAACCATAATTAAAACACCCCCCGAAGTTACCTTCTCAACAGTACCACGTGCTTTGCCCACAACTATAATCTCTGCCTCAACTGCAACCTCCACCTTACCATGGGCCAATCTATATCCACCAGTTCTTGAGCTTCTTCAAGTTCTTGAAATTTTGAAAGTGTTAGCTGAAAGCTTGTCTAACACTCTTCCTGATGGAGAAATTAATTGGATTAATAACAAAATAGACCAAATAATAGACCAAATATTTCAGCGAACCACTAGGATGGACCCCAGTGACTTTTCTGCTGCCCTTAATTACTTGTCTAGTGAGCTGGTAGTAGCTGTAAGCAATTTCCTAACAACTCAGAGTTTCAGTAAATAATATCTTCTCACTCTTTATATAATTATTTTTGTGAAATAGCTGAAGGGTAAAATGACCCATGTGATTTTACAATACAAATAAAGACACGGGAAGCTCAATGAAATCCCACCAGATCCCAAATTATTTGGAAAGCAATGTTAAATACAGTAGTAACATTTAATAGCTACAGAATAATACCACATTTAAAGTGTATATAAAGTCTAACAATAAACGTAGCTAATTTGCTCCTTCATAGTATATTAAATGCACCATTGAAAGCATTGTGTTATTTTTATTTGATAAGTGCAAAATATACCCTTTGAGTAGAAAAAACGATGGCGCTGCTGTGGCCATACCAGTAATGCAGCACGGTGGATGTGGGGTCAACATTTAGAGGGAAGAAATAAGCAAAAACCACACTATAATACAGCGCTAACTCCATATTCATAAAATATAACAAAACTGGAAACATTTGGATCCATAAAAGAGTTCGTATTCCTGGAGGTATGGGAATCAACATCTAAAAATCTGGCTAACACAAATGGATGCTTGCAGGCTGCCTTTTAAAAGTGGACTGGGGATCCACAATCTGTAAAACAAGAGGGCAGGAAAAGATAGCGCCATGCAGGCATAGTGTAGCACAGTTTAATATGAGTTAAAAGTATAACATTGACACCCCCTCATTTTGCCGCCCCCTTGGCTCCACCCCTGACTCCACCCTCTTTGCCCTGCCCATGTATACCCCACCCTTTTAAGGAAGCACCCATCAAATGCAGCCCACCAGCGCCCATCAAATGCAGCCCACCAGCGCCCATCAAATGCAGCCTCACCAGCGCCCATCAAATGCAGTCTCGCCAGCGCTCATCAAATGAAGTCTCGCCAGCGCTCATCAAATGCAGCCGCACCAGCGCCCATCAAATGCAGCCGCACCAGCGCCCATAAATGAATGTTTGCTTGCTTTCATTCATTTGGGAGTTGGAACACAGTCACAGTCCTCCGCTGCACCTCTGACACTATGTGCGAACAGAGCGGCGGCTGCCTGCTGATGCTGAGGAGTCTCTATCCGGGATGGTATAAAGAGAGAGATATATATATATATATATATATCTCGTAGTGGGTAGCACTCTCGCCTAGCAGTAAAAAGGGTCGCTGGTTCGAATCCCAACCACGACACTACCTGCCTGGAGTTTGCATGTTCTCCCTGTGCCTGCGTGGGTTTCCTCCCACACTCCAAAGACATGCTGGTAGGTTAATTGGCTTCGGTCTAAATTGGCGGCGCTATATAAGTACCTAAATAATAATATATATAAACATATATGAGAAATGTGTGTATAATAGATATGTGTGTGTAAATGGAAGGCTGAGAACTGCAGAAATTGTGACATATGTCAGTATATAACAGAAATTGAATATGTGGATGAGCTGATATGATAAAATAAATGATCTATGGGGACAAGGAAGAAAGTCCTGTTGGATCTGTGTTAGTGAAAATTTTATTGAAAAAGGGATGAAAAATTAACTATAAAAAGAAAATAAATATAAGTATAAAAATGTAAATAAAGATGGGAAATAAAAAAAAGTAAATGGTTTTTATATATGTATATGTGTGTGAATAGAAAATGATCACGAAGTGAGTGGAAAAGAAAACAAACCAGCCTGAATGATGATGATGATGATGATGATGATGATGGGATAGTGTACGAGATGGATGAGTAAATGTATTAATGTATTATGATGTTATAATGATAAAATGAAATATGAGGAAAGGGTGGGGGGAACACGGTTGGAGTGGACAAGGGTAGCTAGTCAACAATGTAACAGGCCAAAGATGAAATAATGGGTAGAGGACCTAAAAGGCTAGAAATTAAAGGATTATGTTCACCTCCAATTCTTCGTTCAAGCCTTCAAGTGTTAAACTGTTAAAGTTTGAATATCCAGAATGTCTCTTGTGCACACAGTTTCCTACACCTTTCACCATCAGGTAGAGAACCTGGAATCCATTGGATAGCTGTGACCTTGAGAAGTGTAGGGTCTTTTTTTATGGTGGGTGTTGAAGTGGCGTGCTATTCTAAATCTAGGTGGATCATAATTGAGACTCCTCCTATGTTCTCCAAAGCTAGCTCGAAGCATCCTGATGGTACGTCCTACATAACACTTCTTGCAGGGACAGGGGATATGGTAGATAACATAGCTTGAAGAGCAGGCGAGGAATTCTTGAATGGAATATGTTTTGCCACTTTGATCATTGAAAGTTTTTTGGCCATGTCTGACATGAGCACATGTAAGACAGGCTTCTTGCAGCAACGGTACATACTGATGAGAGATAGCATCCTGGGGATAGAGATTTGGACATCATGGTTGTTGTTCATCCTGATTTTCCTTGGGGCAATGTCATTTCTAATGTTTCTTGCCTTCTTGAAAACCACACCGGGTTTGGAGGGGATATGATCCCATAGTTTAGGATCGTTTAGTACCCCAATATTTATTAAGGGATTTTTTTATTTATTTATTTATTTTAATTGTCATACATACAGAGAAATAAACAATTTCATTAATCCATCTGTAGCGATACCCCCAGCTAAGAGGGCCGCTGGTATGATTTGTTTCGGGCCCTGTAGCACTCACTGTCAACCACCGGCAATTGGCTCTACCCTCCCTTGGCACAGTCAGTAGCGGATGATGGGATTGTGTGACCTGTGATTCTTGGCAGCGCAATCCCACAATAAAGGCACATAACAGTATGGTGTAGCTATCACTAACCGTTTCTCCTGCACAGTAAATGACACAAACAACTGATATACTTAACCCTGGTACTTTACTGAGAATAATGGTTAAGCAGATAAACAGTATACATGAACATATGCAGAGCCCTGCAATGAAAGAGTGTTTTAGCACACAGACAGATATACAATCCTATGACAAGAAACTAACGGACCCCACTGCAGCTCTTCTCCCTTGTGGGCAAGATGGCGCCCAGCAATGTCACGTCTACTAATTCAGGCCTGACTGTACTATGTGGAAGTTCTGCAGAGAAAGATCTTCACTAGCAAACGGTGGTGCACTTCTGGAATTATTTGTAATCCACAAGAATAAAGGAATTTGATAACTTGGTGAACCCAGAACAAATCTACTAGCGTTATTCAATGCACTGTCCTTGCGGCGTGCAACTGCAAACACTAACGTTAGTTCTGAACAACAGTTACTGGGTCTAGAGATCCTGTATTATTCTCATGAGCAAGTGCTCTCTCACCCAACCGGACCAGTCCGTGTCTGTATCTTCCGTTGCTGTGTCTTGGTACACAGATTTCACGACACCCGGGTCTTCGGTCCTCCTGGTAGTAGCAGACCAGCAGCAGGATGCGACATCCCTCAGGCTCCTCAGTGGGTACGGAAGGCTCTTTGGAACAATACAGGCCTAGGCTTCAGGCCCTGTATTCTTAGCAGACTCAGAACAGAGTTCCACTTGCTGGGCGGGCGGTGTCCAAAGAGAGAGTTCGCCAGCCCGCCCCCTGGTTAAATACCCCACCCCAGCAGTTCTTGCGCGGAGAAATGCATCCTGGGTATGGTAGTCTCTGGGCCTTAAAGCAAACACCCGCTACACATCAATCATATGAGCTCCAACGAATCCATTCAAAATCCAATTAACAGCATTACTCCTATCTTAAATACATCTACAGTGTTAATGAGGAGGTGGAGACTCAGCTCCTTGCACAGATGGAAAGGGCTGCAAGGGCTGGGACGGTGATAATAATGGGGGATTTTAACTACCCAGAAATTGACTGGAGTAATGGAACTGCTGGGACAGTTAAAGGGCAAAAATTTATAAACCTATTGCAGGACAATTTTATGGTCCAGTTTATTGAGGCCCCAACTAGGAATGATGCTCTGTTGGACCTGGTAATCTCAAACCATGCAGAGCGTATTACTAATGTTTAGATAATGGAACACCTGGGTAGCAGTGACCATAACATGATTTCATTTGATGTTAGTTGTAAGCAAAAATCACATATGGGAAAGATAAAAACACTTAATTTCAAGAGAGCAAATTTTCCAAGGATGAGCGCTGCTCTCCAGGACTTAGACTGGGAGGGAATATTGGCATCAATGGGCACAGAACAGAAATGGGAATTCTTCAAAAAGACTGTTTGTGAACTCACTGCAAAGTATATTCCCATGGGCAATAAGTTTAAAAGGCTAAAAATAAAACCTATGTGGCTCACTGCCAAAGTTAAAAAAGCTATAAACTATAAGAAAAGAGCTTTTAAAAAATATAAAAATGAGGGAACACTAGTGTCATTTAAATATTACAAAGAGTATAACAGGATATGTAAAAAGGAAATCAAGGATGCAAAAATTCAAAATGAACGACAGATTGCAAAAGATAGTAGGACAAACCCCAAAAAATTCTTCAAATATATTAATAGTAAAAAGGTCAAGTCTGAGCATGTAGGCCCTTTACAAAATAATCTAGAGTGGGTGACTGGGGACAAAGAGAAGGCTAATTTATTAAATACTTTCTTCAGTTCTGTGTATACAAAGGAGCATGGGGAAGCTCATGTCCAAAATGGGGGTGGTAGTGACACAGCCCCAAATCCACAATGGCTCAAAAGTGATATGGTCCAGAAATATTTAGATGGAATAAAGGTGGATAAAGCACCTGGACCAGATGGCATACACCCACGGATCCTAAAAGAATTGAGCTCTGTAATTTCAAAGCCATTGTATTTAATTTTTAGGGACTCATTAATGACAGGAATAGTACCACTGGATTGGCGCAGGGCCAATGTGGTGCCTATATTTAAAAAGGGAATTAAGTCTTTACCAAGTAACTATAGACCTGTTAGTTTAACTTCCATAGTTGAGAAGATACTGGAGAGATTAATAAAAGACCACATAGATGAGTTCTTGCTGGAAAAAAACTATTTAAGCAACAGACAGCATGGATTCATGAAAGACAGAAGTTGTCAAATAAACCGGATTTCTTTTTATGAAGAGGTAAGTAAGACCTTTGACAGAGGGGTGGCGGTGGATGTGGCATACTTGGATTTTGCAAAAGCGTTCGATACAGTTCCCCACTCAAGGCTCATGTGCAAGGTAAAGTCTACAGGATTGGAAATATCAGTTTGTAAATGGATAGAAAACTGGCTAAAAGACAGAATTCAGAGAGTCGTGGCTAATGATTCTTACTCTGAATGGTCCAAGGTTATCAGTGGTGTACCCCAAGGTTCAGTGCTGGGACCCTTACTTTTTAATATGTTTATAAATGATATTGGGTCTGAGATCAAAAGTAACATTTCTGTCTTTGCAGATGACACCAAGCTATGCAGTGGAATAACGTCCTTACAGGATGTCGCCAATTTACAAGCCGACCTCAATGCTCTGTCTAATTGGGCGACTATGTGGCAGATGAGGTTTAATGTTGATAAATGTAAAGTTATGCACTTGGGGGCTAAGAATATGAAAGCATCATACATACTAGGGGGAGTACAACTGGGGGGATCCGTAGTGGAAAAGGATCTGGGGGTTTTGGTAGATCATAAGCTCAAAAATGGCATGCAATGCCAAGCTGCGGTTTCCAAAGCGAGCAAAGTCTTTTCTTGTATTAAGAGAGGTATGGTCTCCAGAGAGAGAGATATCATTTTGCCCCTGTTCAAATCATTAGTAAGACCTCATCTGGAATATGCAGTTCAGTTTTGGGCCACAGTTCTCAAAAAGGATATTGGGGAACTGGAGAAAGTGCAGAGAAGGGCAACCAAACTGATAAGAGGCATGGAGGAGCTCAGCTATGAAGAAAGATTAGAGGAACTGAATTTATTCACTCTTGAGAAGAGGAGAATAAGGGGGGATATGATTAACATGTACAAATATATAAGGGGTCCATATAGTGAACTTGGTGATGAGTTATTCACTTTACGGTCAACACAAAGGACAAGGGGGCACTCTGCGTCTAGAGGAAAAGAGATTTCACCTCCAAATACAGAAAGGTTTCTTCACAGTAAGAGCTGTGAAAATGTGGAATAGACTCCCTGCAGAGGTGGTTCTGGCCAGCTCAGTAGATTGCTTTTAGAAGGGCCTGGATTCTTTCCTAAATGTACATAATATAACTGGGTACTGACATTTATAGGTAAAGTTGATCCAGGGAATATCCGATTGCCTCTCGGGGGATCAGGAAGGAATTTTTTCCCCTGCTGTAGCAAATTGGATCATGCTCTGCTGGGGTTTTTTGCCTTCCTCTGGATCAACTGTGGGTATAGAATTGGGTATATGGGATTGTACGATATTTTTTTTTTTTTTTTATGGTTAAACTGGATGGACTTGTGTCATTTTTCAACCTGACTAACTATGTAACTATGTAACTATATACAGAAAAAGCAATACTAGTTATTTGGGATAGTCCCCATTCTGTCTTCCGTTTGGGCATACAAGAGAAGCAGGTCTGACAACATGCTTTACTAAGAAGAAAAACCTCTACATATCTGAAGAGGCAAAAGGAGAAAGTAAAAAGCCCCACGAGGGAAAGAATTTCGAAAAAAAAAAGGGAAAAAAGATAGAAAGAGAGAAGAAGAAGAAGAAGAAAAAAAAGACACTGATAGGGGAGGGGGAGTCGGAGTTGAAGGGGAAATGTACCAAGGTAAAGGTGAGTTTACTATACCATCATCCAGGGAAGTGAGGGCACCTTATTTAGGGATTTTTTAATTGTCCAATGTTTAGTGTTATATTGAGTAATAAAAAATGGACCTTTATTCGGAGGTAGTTAATTGTTGATATTGACAGGGGCTGTCGCCACATATTGATCG
Source organism: Rana muscosa (assembly GCA_029206835.1). Lineage (NCBI taxonomy): Eukaryota > Metazoa > Chordata > Amphibia > Anura > Ranidae > Rana > Rana muscosa. The sequence continues at coordinate 1,088,396,244 of CM055117.1, read as the reverse complement.
AGATATTTTTGAATGGCCTGATCTATATGTAGCGCACCCCCAGCTAAAAGAGCCGCTGAATTTGGTCTCAGGCCCTGCACACAGCACCGCCAACCCCTGGCAATTTACTCGACCCACTCTGGCACAGTTAGTCTAGGGTAATATCTCTTATACTCTATGGTAAAATTCAGACACCAATGTAGAATAGTAAAGTATAACAAGTTTACTTTTCTATAAGTAAAAGAACAGTTATAACAAACCACATGAATTACTTGCAGAGCCCTGCACTGAATAACATACTACGCATGGACTATTTACGATAGTAGTTCACCAGGCACCCTGTGGCGCAGCAACTAAAGAGAACTATCTAACTGGTCAGGCCTGACGCAGGATCTATGCTCAGTCTCTCAGGAGATGATTTCTTTGCATGCAAAATCTTGACTGGAGGTGCACATTCAGGAACAATTTATAATCCACAGGTTAATCAGCAACAAGGAACACTTCACTGGAGACCGTTTAACTCAGTTCCACTATAGGTCTCCGGTGCAACATCAAATAAAGGCCGATAGGCCAAGGCAGTCTGTAGGCCTAATGACAGTACAACGTGCTTGGATTGAGCATGTGCTCGCTCACCCCTCCGGACACGATCCCAGTCCAGGACTTCCACCTGCTGTGTCTCCACACACACACACACCGTCTGCAGCGGTCGGGTCTCCGATCCAACAGAAGTTGAGGATAAACAAAGTCAGATGCCACCCAGGCTCGCAGTGGGGTGGAAGGCTCTTTGGCAGCTGCACAAGGCCCCAGGCTTCAGGCCTTGCACTCCAGCAGATCCGCACAGGAGGACCTCTCGATCGAAGTCTCGTGTCCAAAGAGAGCGAGCTCAGCCTCGCCCCTTCCCTTTATAGCCCCACCCATAAGTCTCTACGGTGGCAACAATGCACCCTGAGTGCCAAATGGGGTTCTGGGTAAGGTAGTCCAGAGAGTCTTAAAGGAGACCCCGCTACACACTCCCCCCACTTAAATTCTTTGCTCCCCAAAGATAAATTTAACATACTCTACGGACAACCCTAGATAAAGTGGCGTATGATGCTGGCAAAGGGAATTCCCACCAAAACTGAGGGGTTGGATTCCCTTGCCTACAGATCACACTATCATAAGTAACCTGTCTAACTGTGCCAGAGAGTGAGTTGGGGTTGCACTCCTCCTGGCAGTCACCACAGAATCCTCTGAGCTCTCCCCCATTTGTGGGTAGGTCAACTTCTTAGGAGGCTTTATGACTCTTCGCGTCCTTTGCTCTCTTGGGATTTCTGGCTCCGACGCCACAGGTTCTTCTTCCGGAGCAGGCTCAGGAAATGCTGCGGGATCAGGAGCATCTGATTCAGGAGTCGGGAGGTACATAGAGTCCCTGGGGTCCTCCTCTGAGTAGGTGTCACAGGCATCTTCCCATTGATTTGATAAAGGATTAGATGGGATGAACTCAGTAGCTTCTGCATTCAGTGTACCGTCTGTAGTGTCTTCAATAGGTGGAAGATCTATAGCAGAAGCTCCTGGAGTCGGAGAAGGCCATAGCCAATCAAGTTCTTTCCCTTCATCTTTACTCAATTCAGAGGCCTCTACATCTTCAGCTCGAGAGGTCTGGGACCGAGTGCTTGGCCTAGGAGTATCCAGGATGGAGGCTGGTTCTGGGGAGTCCCTCACAGGAGGTATCCGGACTGCTTCAGCAAGTGGAAGTAGGTGGTTCCGATGCCAGGTCTTCAGTGGCCCCACCTTCCCCTCTAGCTTCAACTTGTAAACAGGTAGGCCTGGCAGCTTCTTACAAATGACATAGGGTTCAGGTCACCATCTGTCTGCAAGTTTGTGTTTTCCAGGGACCCCCAGGTTGCGTAGTAGTACTCGGTCCCCAGGCTGCAGGTCCTGGATCCGGACCTTCAAGTCAAAGTTCTTTTTGTTGCGGGCCCCCCTTTGATCTGAGGCCGCTTGAGCCTGCTCATAGGCCAACTTCATACTGTGTCTAGGTCTGTCTACATATCCTTTGTGGGATGTGGCTGAAGAATGGTCTAAGGAAGTGCCAAAGGCCAGGTCTATGGGTAACCTTGCTTCTCTCCCAAACATGAGTCGATAGGGGGAGTAGCCTGTAGCATCACTAGTGGTACAGTTGTAAGCGTGCACTATAGCTGCTATGTGTTTGCTCCAATGTGGTTTCTTCTCACTACTCAGAGTCCCCAACATGTTGAGCAGGGTTCGGTTGAACCTCTCAGGCTGAGCATCTCCTTGTGGATGGTAAGGCGTGGTTCGGGTTTTCTTGATCCCTAAAGAATCCAGGAGTTTGCGGATCAACCGACTCTCAAAGTCCCTCCCTTGATCTGAATGGAGTCGCTGCGGTAGCCCATAGTAGACAAAATACTTCTCCATTAGTACCTTAGCTACCGTGGAAGCCCTCTGGTCTTTAGTTGGGAAGGCCTGAGCATACCGAGTGAAATGATCGGTTACTACCAGAACATTTCCTAATCCACTCAGGTCTGGTTCAAGGCAGAGAAAATCAATGCATACCAAATCCAGCGGGCCTTGACTTTGTAGATGGCCCATTGGAGCAGCTTGAGGGGGTAAAGTCTTCCGCTGGATGCAGCGTGCACATGAATGGCAGTACTCCTCTACTTCAGCCCTCATGCAGGGCCAATAGAACCGACTTCTCACGAGTTGAAAGGTTCTTTCAGCCCCTAGGTGGCCATGATTGTCATGCAGGGCAACCAGGACAGTCTCTCAGTGTTTCTCGGGAAGAAACAATTGCCATTTATCTTCCAGGTTATCAGAGGGGCCCCTTCGGTAGACCACTCCCTGATGAACCTGCAACCTGTCCCACTTCTTCCTCAACAGTCGAGCCTCCTTTGAGGGGTGACGCAGGAGTCTATCTGAGTCCTGACTCTCCAGAGCCTCCAGGACCAATCTCCCCATGGGGTCTTCCAGTTGGTCACATCTCAACTCCTTCTTTGACAGTTTTGGCAGATTATCTTCTTCCAACTGAGTTACTCCACAGTATTGTTTGGGAACTCCTACCATGGTAACTCCTATCTCTTCTGCCCTTGAGCCTCCTCTGGCTTGTAATTCAGCTCTTGGCAAAGGGCCCGCACCCTGTCAGGTGCCACTTGGGTCCAGTCCTCTGTGTCACTGGTGGGGGCATGAGATCTTCTAGACAGGGCGACCGCATCTCGATTTCCGGCCCCTGGCCTGTACTTCAGGCTGAAATTGAACCCAGACAGGGCGGCCAGCCATCTGTGTCCTGTGGCATCCAGCTTTGTTGTGGTGAAGAGGTAAGTCAGGGGGTTGTTGTCGGTTTTCACAGTGAACTCTGCCTCATAAAAAATAAAAATTACAAACAATATTCGCGCTGCTAACACATGTAAGCAGCTACAATACCTGTGGAAAAAGTAACAACAAAGAATATACAAAAATGTAGCGCTATGCGTAATAACAATATAAGACACCCAAGTGCTCAAGGTGACTAGATCACAATGGATCTAATAATGAGTCCCGATATATGAAAATGCAAAACACAAAAAAGAAAAGTCTTTGATGACAAGACCGTGAATAAAATTGAAACTGTCCGGTTCAAAAATGGTGAATGTTCAAAGTATTGAGTGACTTGTGACGTGACCACCACCACATGAAAGGGAGGCTTACCGGATGGAGTAGACCCTGTACACATACGTGTAGAGGGTCAAACAGGCTTAGTATGTATATATCCGTACATATGAAATCCCAGCTAGCACTGCACACATATGTATCCGAGATCCAAACTCAAGGATGACACCAGATATCCAGATATCCAAGCCCAATTGGATTTCTGTCTTGAGTAGTTCATTCACTGGTCTGGCGATTCAGGCAAATCCCTCCACAAACCTCCTATAGTAGGAGCAGAACCCCAAGAAGGATCTGAGTTCTGTTACTGTAGTGGGCCGTGGCCAGGAGGTAACTGCCTCCAACTTCTGGTGGTCTGTGGCCACTCCTTCTTCAGACACTATGTGTCCCAGATAGTTAACGGAAGACTGGTAGAACTGACACTTCTCGGGCGAAAGCTTGAGTCCCTCCTCACTGAGTCTTCTTAATACCTTCTCTAGCCTATCCTCGTGTTTTTCTAAGGTTCTCCCAAAGACAATGACATCGTCCAAGTACACAAGGACCTCGATAAGGTTCATGTCCCCTACAGTCTTCTCCATGAGACGTTGGAAGGTGGCAGGAGCTCCAGACAGTGCCTGAGGCATTCGGTCAAATTCAAAGAACCCCACTGGGGTTATGAAAGCCCTCTTCTCTTTGTCTTCGGGATGCATAGGGATCTGGTAGTATCCACTCTTGAGGTCCATAACGCTGAACCATTTCGCTCCAGACAAGCTCTGCAGGGCATCCTCTATCCTCGGAGTGGTGTACTGGTCAGGGATGGTTCTCCTGTTGAGAGTCCTGTAGTCTATACATAGCCTCAATGACCCATTCTTCTTCCTAACCACCACTATCGGGGAGGCATAGGGGCTTCTAGACTCCCGGATCACACCAGTCCTCTTGAGTTCTGCGAGTTGTTCCCTCAGATCCTCCAGATCTGCTAGTGGGACCCGCCTGACCCTTTCTCGGAAGGGCTTGTCTTCCTGGAGGCGGATTCGATTAGGTGGCACTCCTTGCACACCCCACATCGAACTCATCTTTGGAGAAGATCTTCTCCCATCTGGTCAACTGGGCCTTGGCTCTCTCCTTCCAAGCCCTGGGTAGATTTGGGTTCTCCATGGAGAGATTCTCCCAGACATCTCCTCCTTCACCCGTCCTCTCGAGTTCTGACAGGGCAACTGGGGCAGCAGGGCTCACCTGGCCCAGCAGCATTCTGGCGGGGATCTCCATGGGGCCACCTGTAGTATTCCTGACACTCACCGGAACTCTACAATGGGCCTTCTTCAGGGCCTTGAGCGGAACTACTTCTGGGATTACTTCCAAACCTGTGGGTTCTTCCCTTGGGTCGGGCTCCAGCATGACAAAGGGTCCAGGTTGTTCCCAAGTAAGCTTCACAGTGGCTCTGAGACAGGTTACTTCGCCGGGCTGCAACACTACCCCGTTTCTTCCTAGTCTCCACACCTTCCCTATCCCTTCTGCAGGGGTCTTCTGCTCCAACACCAGTCGTTGGTAGGCCGTCTTCAGCATGGGGTGGATTTTGGTGACTGCAGGGCCCTTCCCTTGTACTAGAGGGGTCAGGAGTCTCCGGACCAGATCCGTATTCGTCCCTATTATAAGGGAACTCTTGTTGGCTCCAGGCGGCCGAGGACACACAACTGCCAGGGTGTCGAACACTTCAGCCTTCCCAGCCACGTATGGGTCAAAGGTCATCTTGATGGGCAGGTAGCCATCGTAAGGGAAGCTCTGGGTTCCGATTCCCCATATTTCTAGTTCCTCTATCTTCTGGATGGGCAGATGACTCAGGTGCTTATCATAAAAATCCCGGTATAGCAGGGTCACCTGTGCTCCAATATCCAAGATAGCTCTTGTGTAGACTCCCTCCACTTGAATGGGTACTATAGGAGACTGGCCTACCAGCTTCTCTGGATACGCCCTTGCAGGGGGCGCCTTCTTCTGATCTTTGCCCTTTTCCCTTGGGCTTTCTTTCCTCCAACTCCCTTTGGACTTTAGTCTTTCTTGGGCCTGGTATGCATTGATTCCCCCCCCCTTTACTGGGTGTATAGACCCGCTGAGGGATATTATTTTCCTTCTTTGGTGTGTATTCCCACTGGGGAATACTGTGCTTCTTCTTAGAGGTTCTGTCTTTCCTCTTCTTTGGCTTCTCATTCAGTTTGGAGCTCACTGAAGATGATGGGCACCCGGTTGACTCCTTCACCGGGGCCCTCTGAAGTTTCCCGCCGGCTTGCGGTTGTCTATTTTCTTCTTTTTGGGGCTCGAACACACAGCTGCAATATGGCCAATTCCCCCACAGTTAAAACAGACTATATCTCCCCATTCCTGTAGAGATGCAGGTGCTGAGGCAATTGGGAATAGTTCCATCCTTGGTACTTCTCTCTCGGGACCCTCTGAATCTCTGAATCTTTTGCTATCAGAGAGGTCAGCATCTCTAACACCTGAGACATTTGTGATTTTAAAGTGTCCACTTCTGAATCTCTTTCAGGGGTCATTACTGAGTTGACTATCACTGCTGCAGGGGCGGCATTTGTCTTAATCATTTGCTGGTCCTGCTGTAGTGCCTCCTCATCTCTGATGATTTTTATCAAGTCAGAGTAGGTCAGCGACGCTCCCCCTCCTGAGGTTTTCAGGTGAAGCCAGACTGGATCCGAGCTCAACACTCCCTTCAAGACTTGCTTCATTCTCGCTGCATCTGTATCTTTGGGCATCATTCCCTTCTTCAATACAATTTTGCACAGCAACCTGTTCAGTCTTTTGACATACTCTGAAAGCTTCTCATTCGGCTGTTGGAAAGTATGTTCGAATTGGTACACCATCTCTGTCACCTTCTCCAACTGACCGAACTCCTCCTGTAGCATGGCTAGACCGTCTTGAGCCGTGCAATCTGTATTCCCAAACCGGAAGCTTTTTACCGCTTCTGCAGCCGCGCCTTTTAGGCTCTACTGCTTGTAATGCCTGCTCCACCCAAGTATCAAAATATTCCTCCCCTGAAGGGACAGGGAGCTTCCCTGAGAATATCTTTAATCTCCGGTAGCTAGTCTCTACATGTACCGTGCTTGTCTTCTGACACTTTGTTAGCAAATCCCCTATAGCGTTTATCAGTTCTGGTGATATGGCAGTGACAGGTGCAGGTGCCGCCGGAGGCGTCGCCCTGTCTCTTCTTTCAGGTGAGACACGGGTTGCCCCCTGCGGTGATCCCGTTGGTGATGGCTCCTTCTTTATAGTCATTGCGTGCGCCAACCTATAGGTTTTGTTGTCTGGCGTCCGCACACAGTTGCGCTTGAGAGTCTCTGGCATCTCATCCCAGTACTCCACTAGTGCATACTGATACGAGATATCTGGGTCTGATTTTATCTCCGTCACCCATGGTGTATGATCTGGGGACACTGACATCATTAGCTGCTCTACTGTCTCTGTTGACCACTCCTTCCCCGGGAGGCTGATGACTACCGACTTGTTTGGCTCTGCTCTAGATGGTTCGCACCACGCTTTTACTGCTAGCGGGTCCATGCCGGTACCTCTGGCGTGTTCACCTGCTGTATCAGGATCCCGGACGAGAACCCCCACGTGTGGCGCACCCCCAGCTAAGAGAGCCGCTGAATTTGGTCTCAGGCCCTGCACACAGCACCGGCAATTTACTTGACCCACTCTGGCACAGTTAATCTAGGGTAATATCTCTTATACTCTATGGTAAAATTCAGACACCAATGCAGAATAGTAAAGTATAACAGTATTACTTCTCCTGTTCTGTATGGACTCTGCACAGTATAACGTCTCCTGTTCTGCATGGACTCTGCACACATGGGCGTCCGCTTCGGCAGCCGCGATACACAGTCTCATTTAACCCTACCTTTGACCGCTAGCGGGGGTTAAAAGCACGCCCCCCCCGCGTTACAATGTAAAAACACCCCACTGTGCCCCCTGCATCTTTCAATATCTCTTTGTCACTACTGTGTACCCCCTCTCCACAACTGCACCTCTGGACCACTTTACATTACACAGCACCCTGCACCTCTGGACCCTTTTACATTACACAACCCCCTGCACCTCTGGATTGGGGATGAGCTTTGTGTTCGAGTCGAACATACGTTCGACTCGAACATCGGCTGTTCGATCGTTCGATGAAGATCGAACGATTTGGGCCGTTCGCGCCAAATTCGAGTGACGCGAACGGCCTACAATGCACTACGCCATCGCAGTGTCATCCAGGCGCTGTGATTGGCCAAGCATGCACTGTGACCCCGCATGCTTGGCCAATCACAGCGCCGGCAGCGAGGAGAGCAATGATTGGCCACAGGCAGGATGCCTGTGGCCAATTATTGCTGAGGGGGTTTAGTACACGCCCCACTCTATAAAAGGCCGCCAGCGCGGCGGCCTTGTGTAGTGTGTTCCGGAGCAGGGAAAGAGAAGCATAGGCAGGGACAGTGTCATTTTTTTTCCTTTACCAATCCTGGATTCCTTGTGTTTAGGGACAAATAAGGATAGGTAGGGAGAGTGTCAGTGTGTTATTCTGTGCTAAACCTTGTTTGTAGGGACAGAGAGGTACAGTGAGGGAAAGTGTCAGTGTGCTATTCTGTGCTAAATCTTGTTTGTAGGGACAGAGTAGGACAGTGAGTGAAACTGACAGTGTGCTATTCTGTTCTAAACCAATCTTGCTGAACCATATTTGAAATCCTTGAGTTTAGGGACAGAGAGGTACAGTGAGGGAAAGTGTCAGTGTGCTATTCTGTGCTAAATCTTGTTTGTAGGGACAGAGTAGGACAGTGAGTGAAACTGACAGTGTGCTATTCTGTTCTAAACCAATCTTGCTGAACCATATTTGAAATCCTTGAGTTTAGGGACCGAGAAGGACACTCGTGGAAACTCTGTGTGCTATTCTGTGCTAAATCTTGTTTGTAGGGACAGAGTAGGACAGTGAGGGAAAGTGTCAGTGTGCTATTCTGTTCTAAACCAATCTTGCTGACCCATATTTGAAATCCTTGAGTTTAGGGACAGAGAAGGACACTCGTGGAAACTCTCAGTGTGCTATTCTGTGCTAAATCTTGTTTGTAGGGACAGAGTAGGACAGGGAGTGAAACTGACAGTGTGCTATTCTGTGCTAAACCAATCTTGCTGAAGCATATTGCAAATCCTTGTGTTTAGGGACAGAGAAGGATAGGCAGGGGACAGTGTCAGTGTCATTGTTGCTAAGCCTCCTGCACAGTATACACCTGAAGGTAGCCCTTATTGCTGTTTTTCCCATCTCCCTGCAGGCCATCCATTAAAATGTCTGGAAGGCAAACAAGGAGAGGCAGACAGTCAGGAGGCAAAAAAAGAGGGCAAGCAGGCTCTGTGTCTGGGGGCAACAGTGCTGGTCGTGGACGCGGTGCATTGTCATCAGCACATGGCCATAGGACACGCTTGTCCTTCTTTTCGGCAGCTGGACATGTTGAGCCACATCATGCCGAAGACTTGGTAAAGTGGATGACCAAGCCCACCTCATCCTCCTCATCCTCCTCATCCTCTCTCACCCAGGCTCAGGGTACTGGCAAAGCAGCTGCCAAAGCGTCCTCTTCTCTGGTATCATTATCTTCATTAGTCAATCCTTCCCTAGACCCACCATGTCCTCCTCCTGAGGAGTCCCCCGAACTGTTTGAGCACAGTGTTGGGTACATGCTCCAGGAGGATGCCCAGCGTTTCGAAGGATCTGATGATGATACCCAGATAGAGGAAGGCAGTAGCGTGAGAGCAGAGAGAGGGGATGCTCAAGAAGGACACCAATCTGGCAGTCATGCTCCAGCAGCTGCAGCATACTGCCAGATTGGCTCCAGTGATGAGGAGGGAGGGGATGATGAGGTCACTGACTCCACGTGGGTGCCTAATAGGAGAGAGGAGGAGGAGGAGGAGGAGGAGGATGAGGATGAGGAGGAGGCACATCTCCAACGAGGCAGGATGCCCTTGGGTGGCCAGCGTATGGGCAGCACACCGACGGAATCGCACCGCAGAGCTCCGCCTGTGCAGGGCGCTGCCTCTGCCCGTCATTCAAAAAGTTCTTTGGTGTGGGCCTTTTTTGAGGCGAGTGCATCAGATCGCACAGCTGCTGTTTGCAACATATGTCTCAAGCGTATATCGCGTGGCCAAAACATCAGCCGCTTGGGCACCACATGCTTGATCAGACATATGTTGACCTGCCATGCAGCTCGTTGGCAAGCCTACCTTAAAGACCCACACCAAAGAACAAAGCTGACTTCTTGCACCGCATCAGCTGGGATCTCCAACCCCACTATACCTTCAGTCCTCTCTGAAACCTGCTCTGAGAGGAATGAAGGTGTAGAATTAGGTGTGTCACAGCCAAGTACTTGCGGGCACTCTGCTAGCAGTACACCGACGTCCGATTCTAGCAGGCAAATTTCCCTGCCCCAGCTGCTGGACCGTCGAAAGAAGTTCACTCCCAGCCATCCACATGCCCAGCGGTTGAATGCTAGCTTGGCTAAATTGCTAGCGCTTCAACTGCTGCCTTTTCAGTTGGTAGACTCGGCCCCCTTCCGTGAGTTTGTGCAATGTGCGGTTCCTCAGTGGCAGGTTCCCAAACGCCACTTTTTCTCACGGAAGGCGATTCCGGCTCTCTACAGGCATGTGGAAGGCAATGTCTTGGCCTCGCTGGACAGGGCGGTCAGCGGTAAGGTGCATATTACCGCTGACTCATGGTCCAGCAGGCATGGACAGGGACGTTACCTTTCTTTCACGGCCCATTGGGTCACTCTTTTGGCAGCTTGGAAGGATGCAGGACAAGGTGCAGTAGTGTTGGAGGTTGTTCCACCGCCACGCCTCCAAAATGCTACTACTGGTTGTGACACACCTCTCTCCTCCACCCCCTCCTCTTCTTCTTCCTCCATGGCCTCTTCCTGTGGTTTGTCCTCGGAACCAGCGGTGCTCCGTAGGCGTTCAAGGGGCTACGCAAGTACGCAGGCAAAAAGATGCCATGCCGTGCTTGCGCTGGTGTGTTTGGGGGACAGGAGCCACACTGGGGCAGAGGTCCTGTCTGCTCTGCAGGGGCAGGCCGAGAGGTGGTTGACGCCACGCCAGCTTAAGCCAGGAATGGTGGTTTGCGACAATGGCACCAACCTCCTCTCCGCCCTCCGACAGGGACAACTGACCCATGTGCCCTGTATGGCTCACGTCCTTAACCTGGTGGTGCAGCGGTTCTTGGGCAGGTACCCGGGCTTACAGGATGCCCTGAGGCAGGCCAGGAAAGTCTGTGTTCATTTCCGCAGATCTTATAATGCCAGTGCTCGCCTGGCTGAGCTGCAAAAGGAGTTGAACCTGCCCAAGAACCGCCTTATATGTGACATGCCCACCAGGTGGAACTCGACGTTGGCCATGCTGCAGCGGCTGCACACGCAGCAGAGGGCCATCAATGAGTACCTGTGCGACTACGGCACCAGGACAGGGTCAGGGGAGCTCGGGTTTTTTTTCACCACGCCAGTGGGGCATGATCAGGGATGCATGCACTGTCCTGGCACCATTTGAGGAGGCCACGAGGATGGTGAGCAGTGACAGTGCATGCATCAGTGACACTGTACCTCTTGTCCACCTGTTGGAGCACACGCTGCGTGGAATAATGGACAGGGCACTTGAGGCAGAACAGAGGCAGGAAGAGGAGGACTTCCTTGCCTCTCAAGGCCCCCTTTACCCTGACAGTGTTCCTTCTGTCCCACCCATCGCACAGGAAGAGGAGGAGGAGGATTGTGTCAGCATGGAGGTGGAGGCTGGCACTCAGCATCATCAGCAGCAGTCTTTTAGGGATGATTTACAGTCCCAAGAAACCAGTGGACTTGTACGTGGCTGGGAGGAGGTGGCTGCGGATCATGTCGTCCTTAGTGACCCAGAGGACTCCGGACTGAATGCCTCAGCTAACCTACGCTGCATGGCCTCCCTGATCCTGCAAAGTCTGCGGAAGGATCCTCGTATTCTTCGGATCAAGGAGAGGGACCATTACTGGCTGGCCACTCTCCTTGATCCACGGTACAAGGGTAAGGTTGCGGACCTTAAGTTACCTGTCGCAGAGGGAGCAGAGGATGAGACAACTCCGGGAGGCCTTGCAGAAAGGTCTGTGCAACGCGTTCCCAGAGACTGGGAGGTTACAAACTCCTGGTCCTGGACAACGAGTTGCTGAGGCTTCGGGCAGTCAAAGAAGGAGCGGTGGGGAAGGTGGCCGTCTGACCGATGCGTTCAGACAATTCTTTAGTCCGCAGCCCCAAAGTATGATCGTTTCCAGCAACCATCGCCAGCGATATACATGGTGCAGGAATACCTAGGGGCAAGGTCAGACTTGGACACCTTCCCCACCGAAAATCCTCTGGCTTACTGGGTCTTGAGGATGGATCACTGGCCAGAGCTTGCACAGTATGCAATTGAGCTACTGGCCTGTCCTGCATCCAGCGTTCTTTCAGAACGCACATTCAGTGCTGCTGGAGGATTTGTCACGGATCACAGGGTGCGCCTGTCCACCGACTCGGTTGATCGACTGACTTTCATCAAGATGAACCAGTCTTGGATCACCACCAGCTACCACACACCTGATGCTGATATAACAGACTAATTGATTTTAAAATGTCACATCCCTTCAAGACTGATGCTGAGTTCCTGTGCTGTTATGTTGACTAGCTATCCTCCTCCTCCTCCTCAATGATCCGATTAATGATAGCTTGGAAGATCATTTTGGTTTATGGGTGCCGCCACCAGTGGCTAAGGCCCAATTTTTCAGCCCCTGTTTAACAGGGGCGTGTAATTACAATTTTTGATGCAATACTTTGCAACAGGCCTCATTGCTGTGCTCCAAGTACAGTATCTGTGAGGGGTTGCAGTGTTGTGCCACCAGTGCCTAAGGCCCAATTTTTCAGCCCCTGTTCAACAGGGGCATGCAATTATAATTATTGATCTAATAATTCACAGCAGGGCCCATTGCTGCGCCCACCAAGAGTAACTGTCAGGCCTTACAGTGTTGTGGCACCAGCACCACCATCAAAGGCCCAATTTTTACTACCACTGTTCAACAATTATATGTTATTACAATTCCTGATATAATAGTTGACAGCAGGGCGTTCCAGCACCCACCAAGAGTAACTGTGAGTGCTTACAGTGTTGTACCAACACCTAAGGGGCCAATTTCTGCAGAGTATATACGGCAGGTCCCTACTTTCAAACATCCAACTTACAAACGACTACTACTTGCAAACGGAAGAAGACAACAGGAAGTGAGAGGAAATCTACCCCTAGGAAGGAAAATTCTCTCCTGTAAGAATTAATATGGGAGAAAGGTGTCTCCTCTCTACTGATGCTTTATCACCAATCCTTGTTTCAATAAAAACACCACATTTCAAAATCAGTTGTCATTGGGACGCAAAGTGAGGTGAAATGTTCTGAACAGGGGCACAGACAGCAAAACAAATGTTACAGGGGTGATAACCCTTCCTTATGTTTTCCAAAAAGCTTAAAAATAGATTTTTTTGGCTGGAGCTACACTTAAACAATGTACATGTTCAAAATTACAAACAGATTCAACATAAGAACAAACCTACAGTCCCTGTCTTGTATGCACCGCCTGTATACGGCTGCTCAGAGTATATAGGGCCTTTTTTATTTTGTGTTGCGGGGTTCCCCTTAATATCCAAACAAGACCCAAAGGGGCTGGTAATGGGCTGGGGTAGGGGGGGGGGGGGGGTGATGGGGTAGCTATGCCATTTTTCTTAAAGATTTTCATCCATATTACCGGGACCAGACATTACATTAAAGCCGCAAGCAGTTTTAAATGGCTTTTTTTCCCTTTAGAAATGTAATTTTGTGCAGGGACAGTTCTAAACACGGGAAACACGTGGCACTTCACAGGCATACTTTAGACACCCCCCCAGGTACAATATTTAAAGGAATATTTGACTTTTTTTTTTTCACTTTATGCATCATTAAAATGACTGCTCCCGGAAAACGTCCGTTTTTAAAACTTCTTTTTGCATTGATACATGTCCCCTGGTGCAGAACCCGGGTTCCCAAACTCTGTTTAGGACAATAACATGGATAATAGTCGTTATAATTAGCACTTTAGAATCCGAACGTTCGCATCCATTGTATTTAATAGGGTTCTAATGTTCGTGCGAACTTTCGGTCCGTTCGCGGGTTCTGGTGCGAACCGAACCCGGGGGTGTTCGGCTCATCACTACTCTGGATCCCTTTATATTACACAGCACCCTGCACCTCCTGGACCCCTTTACATTACACAACTCACTGGGATGTTAGAATTTAACAGAGAGTAAGACACACAGCAATGTGACAATGGGTCAGTCAGTCCACCTGAGCTCCCCCTGTCAGCACTCAGAATGTCACATCACCGCTGCACTACCAAACCCATCCCGCTCTCACGGTTTCATACAGGGGAGGATGGGGGAGCCGCCTGACACCCCCTCCCCCAATGTGTGCCACCCGGGGCGGTGAAGAGCCACTGGAGAGCAGCCCCAGCCCCCCAGGCCAGCAGCAGACTTAGAAAAAAAAGTCCACGTCTGCCGCGGCAGCCATTGCAACACGGGGCAAGTCAAGTGTCTTCTCTTACGATGCCGGGGGGGGGGGCAATCACCCCCCCTTGCCCTATGGAGCGGACGCCCATGTCTGCACAGTATTACTTCTCCTGTTCTGTATGTATGGACTCTGCACAGTATTACTTCTCCTGTTCTGTATGTATGGACTCTGCACAGTATTACTTCTCCTGTTCTGTATGTATGGACTCTGCACAGTATTACTTCTCCTGTTCTGTATGTATGGACTCTGCACAGTATTACTTCTCCTGTTCTGTATGTATGGACTCTGCACAGTATTACTTCTCCTGTTCTGTATGTATGGACTCTGCACAGTATTACCGTATTTATCGGCATATAACACGCACTTTTTTCCCCTGAAAATCAGGGGAAAATCGTGGGTGCGTGTTATACGCCGATACCCACATCCCTGAGCTGTCTCCGCTGACTGAGCGGAGCAGAGCGAGATACACATAGCCGAATGTACTCGGCTATACTCGGCTTCGCTCACAGTCATGCCCAGTCCCGCCATTGGACCTGTGTTATGTCCATCATAGGGCGGGACTCGGCGTGACTGTGAGCGGAGCCGAGAAAAGCCGAGTATAGCCGAGTACACTCGGCTATGTGTATCTCGGCGGCGGCTGCGCCCAGTCCCTGCGTCCCCGGCGGCGTCCGCACAGTCTCGGCGCCAATTTTAAAATGCTGCACGGCGACTCTGGGGCAAGGCTGCACGGCGACTCTGGGGCAAGGCTGCACGGCGACTCTGGGGCAAGGCTGCACGGCGACTCTGGGGCAAGGCTGCACGGCGACTCTGGGGCAAGGCTGCACGGCGACTCTGGGGCAAGGCTGAAATGGACTCTGGGGCAAGGCTGCACTGTGACCAGGCTGCAATGGACACTGACAAGGCTGCACTGTGACAAGGCTGCAATGGACACTGACAAGGCTGCATTTAAATGTAAGTTATTTTTCCTTACACTTCCCTCCTAAAAGTTTTTTTCCCTAAAATTTCCTCCTAAACTTGGGGTGCGTGTTATATGCCGGCGCGTGTTATACGCCGATAAATACGGTACTTCTCCTGTTCTGTATGTATGGACTCAGCACAGTATTACTTCTCCTGTTCTGTATGGACTCTGCACAGTAACACTTCTCCTGTTCTGTATGGACTCTGCACAGTAACACTTCTCCTGTTCTGTATGTATGGACTCTACATAGTAATGCCGCGTACACACGGTCGTAATTTCCGATGGAAAAAGTCAGATAGGAGCTTTTCATCGGATATTCCGACTGTGTGTATGCCCCATCTGACTTTTTCCGTCGGAATTTCCGACGGACTTAGATAGAGAGCAGGTTCTCAATTTTTCAGACAGAAAAAATTCCTATCGGAAAATCCATTCGTCTGTATGGAATTCCGACGGGAAAAAAACCACACATGCTCGTAAACGATTCGACGCACGCTCAGAAGCATTGATCTTCCTTTTCTCGCCTCGTCGTAGTGTTGTACATCACCGCGTTCTTAACGCTCGAAAGTTCAGAGAACTTGTGTGACCGTGTGTATGAAAGACAAGCTTGAGCGGAATTCCGTCGGAAAAACCATCCAACTTTTTTCTGACGGAAATTCCGCTCGTGTGTACAGAAATAACACTTTTCCTGTTCTGTATGTATGGACTCTGCAACAGTATAACTTCTCCTGTTCTGTATGTATGGACTCTGCACAGTATAACTTCTCCTGTTCTCTATGTATGGACTCTGCACAATATTACTTCTCCTGTTCTGTATGTATGGACTATGCACAGTATTACTTCTCCTGTTCTGTATGTATGGTCTCTGCACAGTATTACTTCTCCTGTTCTGTATGTATGGACTATGCACAATATTACTTCTCCTGTTCTGTATGTATGGACTATGCACAGTATTACTTCTCCTGTTCTCTATGTATGGACTCTGCACAGTATAACTTCTCCTGTTCTCTATGTATGGACTCTGCACAATATTACTTCTCCTGTTCTGTATGTATGGACTATGCACAGTATTACTTCTCCTGTTCTCTATGTATGGTCTCTGCACAGTATTACTTCTCCTGTTCTGTATGTATGGACTATGCACAGTATTACTTCTCCTGTTCTGTATGGACTATGCACAGTATTACTTCCCCTGTTCTGTATGGACTGTGCAGTATTACTTCTCCTGTTCTGTATGTATGGACTCTGCACAGTATTACTTCCCCTGTTCTGTATGTATGGACTCTGCACAGTATTACTTCCCCTGTTCTGTATGTATGGACTCTGCACAGTATTACTTCCCCTGTTCTGTATATATGGACTCTGCACAGTATTACTTCTCCTGTTCTGTATGTATGGACTCGGCACAGTATTACTTCTCCTGTTCTGTATGTATGGACTCTGCACAGTATTACTTCTCCTGTTCTGTATGTATGGACTCTGCACAGTATTACTTCCCCTGTTCTGTATGTATAGACTGCACAGTATTACTTCTCCTGTTCTGTATGTATGGACTCGGCACAGTATTACTTCCCCTGTTCTGTATGTATAGACTGCACAGTATTACTTCTCCTGTTCTGTATGTATAGACTGCACAGTATTACTTCTCCTGTTCTGTATGTATAGACTATGCACAGTATTACTTCCCCTGTTCTGTATGGACTATGCACAGTATTACTTCCCCTGTTCTGTATGGACTATGCACAGTATTACTTCCCCTGTTCTGTATGGACTATGCACAGTATTACTTCTCCTGTTCTGTATGGACTATGCACAGTATTACTTCTCCTGTTCTGTATGGACTATGCACAGTATTACTTCTCCTGTTCTGTATGGACTATGCACAGTATTACTTCTCCTGTTCTGTATGGACTATGCACAGTATTACTTCTCCTGTTCTGTATGGACTATGCACAGTATTACTTCCCCTGTTCTGTATGGACTATGCACAGTATTACTTCCCCTGTTCTGTATGGACTATGCGCAGTATTACTTCCCCTGTTCTGTATGGACTATGCGCAGTATTACTTCTCCTGTTCTGTATGGACTATGCACAGTATTACTTCTCCTGTTCTGTATGGACTATGCACAGTATTACTTCTCCTGTTCTGTATGGACTATGCACAGTATTACTTCCCCTGTTCTGTATGGACTATGCACAGTATTACTTCTCCTGTTCTGTATGGACTATGCACAGTATTACTTCTCCTGTTCTGTATGGACTATGCACAGTATTACTTCTCCTGTTCTGTATGGACTATGCACAGTATTACTTCCCCTGTTCTGTATGGACTATGCACAGTATTACTTCTCCTGTTCTGTATGGACTATGCACAGTATTACTTCTCCTGTTCTGTATGGACTATGCACAGTATTACTTCTCCTGTTCTGTATGGACTATGCACAGTATTACTTCTCCTGTTCTGTATGGACTATGCACAGTATTACTTCTCCTGTTCTGTATGGACTATGCACAGTATTACTTCCCCTGTTCTGTATGGACTATGCACAGTATTACTTCCCCTGTTCTGTATGGACTATGCACAGTATTACTTCCCCTGTTCTGTATGGACTATGCACAGTATTACTTCCCCTGTTCTGTATGGACTATGCACAGTATTACTTCCCCTGTTCTGTATGGACTATGCACAGTATTACTTCCCCTGTTCTGTATGGACTATGCACAGTATTACTTCTCCTGTTCTGTATGGACTCTGCACAGTAACACTTCTCTTGCAGTCACAGATCAGACACACGCCATCTTTTTGTCATGTTACAGTTTTATTGAAGTAAATTCGGTACAATAGTTTCTAGGTGCTGAGGAAATTCAGTGTTTACACCTCTAGTAGTGCACATATAGACATTTCCCTGCGGGCCCCAGGCGTGTTCTGGGACGATTTCTCACACATACATACATACAAGACCCCTGACACACAACAGCCGGCGGCTCCTCACTTACATACAACGTGTGTGCTACCCTAAGGTGAATACAGGTTAACAGGTACTATACATCACTCCTGACATTCAATGACGTGTTACCGGTTCATACAACACGAGTGCTACAGGAGCGTGTTCAGGTGTCATGGATCACATACAGCACACATACACACCTGTATTAATTCAAGAGAATCTGCTGAATAATGTTGTATAAACTAGTGTACTATTCAAGTAAGCAACTTTAAAAAGCCAATGGTATGAAGCAGGACCTTCTACCATACAGTAATGGCCATTTACACTATTCCAGTGACAGGGTCACTTTAAGGGCCAGGGTCCAATGGCTTTTAGGCAAGGAGAAAAAGGCGTTGCTCAGTCTGCCCGCCTCTGTTTACTACACATAGGGGGTGCTGACAAACTCCATTCAGCCTGCACTTGTAGCCACAAAGAAGGCAGCCACACTCCAATAAGCTTTATTGTTCCAGACAAGATCAGAAGTCCAACATGGCCATCTTTTCTAGAGCAGGGGTAGGCAACCTGGACACCATCTTCTGTGGAACGACAAGTCTCATTAGGCATTGCAAGACTGAGCCACAGACATGACCACAAGCTACAAAGGCATGATGGGATTTGTAGTTACACAGCTGGAGTTGCTGAGGTTGCTTACCCTTGCTCTAAAGCAAGGAAGGCCTGGATGGACTTCTTTTGATCTTGTCCAGAACAAAGTTTTGTCTATGTTAACCACTTCCCGACCGCCGCAGGCTGATATACGTCGGCAGAATGGCACGGGCAGGCAAATGGGCGTACCTGTACATCCCTTTGAATTTGCGCCTAGCGATTGCGGTGAGAAGAGGCAGAACGCCTAGCAACATGACAGGGATCTACTGCTCCCTGTCATCGGGAGCAGTGATCATTGTCACGTCCGTGGTAGCCCCCCCCCCAGCTAGAATCACTCCCTAGGACACACTTAACCCCTTCATCGCCCCCTAGTGTTTAACCTTGTAAGAAAATAAATGGCTGCACATCCAGGAATTCCGATGGCCTTTTATTGTTCAAAGTGATAACACCAAAGACACCCTAGTAATCAGTGTATTTTTATAGCACTGATCGCTGTATAAATGACAATGGCCCCAAAATAGTGTCAAAAGTGTCCGACATAATGTCACAGTCCCATTAAAAAAAAAAAAAAAAATCGCAGATCGCCATTACTAGTAAAAAAAAAAGCTATAAAACGATCCCCTATTTTGTAGACGCTATAACTTTTGCGCAAACAATCAATATACGCTTACGTTTTTTTTTACCACAAATATGTAGAAGAATACATATCAGCCTAAACGGAGGAAAAAAACTTTTTTTTGATAAAAAATGTGGGATATTGCAGTGGAACCCCAGATAACGAGCAAAATCCGTTCCAGGAGAACTCGCCCCCCCCCCACCTCAGGCCAAATGCGAGTTTCCCCATTGAAGTCAATGAAAACGAAAATAATTTGTTCTGCATTTACTTCAATGGCATGCAATACCGCATGCGGCCAGAGGCGGGGGGGGGGGGGGGAGCCGGAGAGCCTCGGAAATGGCCGGAGAGGCCCGAGGACAGTTCGGCTGACCCTGGCAAACCTCGGAAAGACTCCGTTGCCGAGCCTTTCCGAGGTCAGCCAAGCTGTCCTCTGGCCTTTCCGTGCATTTCCGAGCGGCGACGATCGGCTCCAGCGCCCCCCCCCCCACCTCAGGCCAAACGCGGTACTGCACACCGCTTTGGCCTGGATCCTGCCGTATCGCAAAAAATGGCCCGGTCATTGGGCAGCCAAATCTTCCGGGGCTGAAGTGGTTAAATGTCATTAGAGTGCAACCACCTTCTTTATTTACTCCAATGGCTTTTGTTGACTTCAGACCTGCTTTTCATTCCATGCAAACCAAAACCAGTTGAAGTAGGTCAAATGCAAGTCAAAAGCAGGTCAATGTCATTCAACTGCCCCTGCAATGAATTCTGAATGATCTCAGAGCCGTCTCAGACTGCACTGTTACCACCAAAGGCCCTTTGACGCTGGCCCTAAAGTTTTTTCTACATAAGACTCTATCTTACACAATAAACTCGGGGGGGGGGGGGGGGGGGACACACACACATGACAAATATATTAACATGAGATCACAAGTGATCTGCACACAATCAAGCAAAAGTCCATAACGATGTTAGTCTATATTATACACAGAAAATTCAGACAAATAAATAAGACTGTAAATAAAATCTCATCGCTCACTGATGGGTTGTGCCGCCTGCAAAACCCGCGAGCGCTCGATGCTGGGCGGTCTTCACCGCAAGCTGTACAACTTCAGGCACAATATATAAAAAATAAAATCGATCTTGACGTACACCGGATTTATAGTCAGCAGAGGAAGATATGATTTATAGTCGGACAGCGCTCAGAACACGCCGGAGATGCGGCACCGCAGGGACTGAGATGATGGGGGGTTATAATATACGTTTAGTGTTATCAGCACATGGCATAGCAGCTATATGGTCCGGTGTGTTTAGTCAGCAGGAGACATGCCGTGCGCACCGACACACTTGTCACGCCCACTGACGGCAGGAGGAGGGTGGGGGGATGGGGGGAGGAGAGAGAGGAGGGACTAATGCTGGCCACATGGGTTACCCATTGTTTTTTTTCTCTCCTTAATGTCACATGACTATGGATGTTTGCAAATCATACAAGCACGTCTTACGACTCCATTGGAAAAATACAGAAATTTGGATACGGCAATTGATCAGTTTATGGATTTGATCAAAACGGCTGTTGTAACGATACAATAAATTGAACGTGAGTGGACAAATTTAGAGGGGATCCTTTAAAGCAGGTATAGGAGACCCCCCAATAGATATTGCCAATTCTGTGAGGTCACAATAAGATGATCAGAGGAAATGTATCGCAAACATCGCTACGCTTTTGGCGTCACGTGACCTGCATACTATACACAATATAATGAGTTGAAGGACAGCGAATATTCCAGGTAGGTGAATAAGAAGAGAGACCAGACCCCCCAGAACTGCAGCAGAATTTGCCAGTAGGCCAGCAGGAGTCCCTCAGGAAAGTCGGTACCAGGAAGATCGCTTAAGAACGTGTAGCGCGAGAGCGCCAATGTCGCTGAAGTGACGCATGACACCCTGATGTCAATAACCAGAGCCCCCAAGATGATATTTATGTCCTCTAAAAACTTTTTGGGAATAATTAGCCAACATAAGACGGAGAATAGTAGGACGCTACTCCACACATACACACGCACTAGTTACACAGCACAGATACAGCTGTGCAAAATGGGTAGGAGGGGCTGCCAAGGACACCGATCATCCCCCCCACCCCCCTCCTAAAACAGCTTCCTGGTGCCTTATTGCTATCGATAAGGCCTCTGAGGGTTTCATGACTAGAGATAACCCGACTCCTGAAGGGTCTTCCCGCCCTTCCAGTGGAACATAAGACCGGTTATGGATGTGCTGCACCTCAGGCCTGCGGAGTTAATAAAGGATGTTAACAGGCAGAGAGCGCGCAGGACAAGGGACGAGGATGGTGAATTCAAGGGTTATAGATTGGTGGGGGGGGGGAGGTCATGGCGTCTGCCCACCGGGGCGCTTGTTTTTGAAGGAGCCAAGTAGTGTCTGCACCCCTCGGCGCACAGAGGTGCCCACTCGACGAGCCACGGAGTCAGCGGGAGGAGTAGGTAGGCAGGAGGAGCTCTGAGGCCGTGCGTCCAAGCACTTCTGGTAGCGGAGCTGTGGAAACATGAATGATAGGCTCACATTACAATACTGGAAAAAAAAAAAAACTTTCAGTATTGCAGTCGCCTCTACTGAGGACACTGGGTTTTCTTCCCATGAACATTTCTATGAATCCAGATTAACAAATGTACCCTTTAACCCCTTCCTGACCAGCCCCCGCAGTTTTATTGCGGCAGGTTGGCTCCCCGGGACGAAACAACGTTACCTTAAGGATGTTGCTTCGTCTTTTGACCAGTAGGGGGCGCGTGCGCCCCTGCTGGAGCCGATGCGAGTGACGGTGGGCGCGATGAACACCGGGCGATCGCTCGTTACAGAGCGAGAACCAGGATCTGTGAGTGTAAACACACAAATCCCGATTCTCTCAGAGGAGAGGAGACAGATCGTGTGTTCATACAAAGCATGAACGCCAAAATCTCTTTCCTCCTAGTCACTCCACTCCCCCAGGGAACACAGTTAACCCCTTGATCGCCCCCTAGTGTAAACCCCCTTCCCTGTCAGTGACATTTCAAACAGGCACCTCCCGGAGGGACCCAGAGACACCGCCCACAGGTGGGCGGTGTCTCTGGGAGGTGCCTGTTTGAATGAATATTGGTGTATATACATGAGAAGCTGAAGGAGGCAACACTGCTGGGCTCTGAGGAAGAAGGTAATCCTTCGAAACGCGTTAGCCAGCAGTGGCCCCTGAAACCTCCTTTGTTACCATCTGGAGTTTTGTTGTCATTAGACTAATTGCTGAAGACTATCTATATTGCGAGTTTTCTCCCATTTGTTTGTGAGTAGTTTTATACTTTACTTTTAAATAAATTGTATCCAAGGATAATGGCACAAGGTTGGTGTGCCCTTTTTTTTTTCTCCTTAGGACATCAAGTGCCTAGCACACGCAGATCAGCTTCTGCTGTGAATATTTCCCTGCAGACGGAAGTGCAGAATTACACACACACGTACGCACATACTTATATATATGTGTATGAATATGATTCTGCACAGGAGAGCTGCCCCTGTAGCACTAAAACTGCTATAGGACAAATGGCTATAAATGAGACCCATATGGATGTTTAGGAAATATTATAAAAGAAGTGTCTCTCTTACCATGCAGGCAGCCTGTACCGCCTCCGACAGGTGAGCTGCATTGGGTTCACACCAGAACATGTGGCACACAAATATTCCCGAAGCCTCTGCCATGATGAAGGCGAACGTGTGAACGTCACGTCCGACACCCATAAAAGACAGGAAGCGAACGCGGCACTCGGTGATCGTTTCCTCGCTCTGGAAGGAAAAAGAAAAAGGGAGATGGTTAGGGAAATTACAGATATGGCCGATCCAAAATGCCCTACTAGGGATGGAGCCTGGCTTCTTTGATGGTGGACCATGATCATCTTCTTAGCCCAGGGTTTATCAAACTAGTCTTCAGGGGCCACCAACAGGTCATGTTTTCAGAACAAAGCCTTCCCACTGTACCAATCAGCTCCTCAGGTTCTCTCCTAGTTCTTGCAGCTCTCCACACAGATACACTATATTTTCAAAAGTATTGGGACACCTCCCTTTACACGCACACTCCAGTCTTAGTCCGTAGGGTTCAGAATTGAGTTGGCCCACCCTTTGCAGCTATAACAGCTTTAACTCTTCTGGGAAGGCTGTCCACAAGGTTTAGAAGTGTGTGACCATTTTTTCAGAAGGGCATTTGTGAGGTCAGGCACTGATGTAGACGAGAAAGCCTGGCTCGCAGTCTCCGCTCTAATTCATCCCAAAGGTGTTTGATCGGGTTGAGGACAGGACTCTGTGCAGGCCAATCAAGTTCCTCCACCCCAAACTTGCTCATCCATGTCTTTATGGACCTTGCTTTGTGCACTAATGCGCAGTCATGTTGGAACAGGAAGGGGCCATCCCCAAACTGTTTCCACAGAGTTGGGAGCATAAAATTGTCCAAAATGTCTTGGTATGCTGATGCCTTAAGAGATCCCTTCATTGGAACTAAGGGGCCAAGCCCAACCCCTGACCATAATCCCCCCTCCACCAAATGATTTGGACCAGTGCACAAAAGCAAGGTCCATAAAGACATGGATGAGCGAGTTTGGGGTGGAGGAACTTGATTGGCCTGCACAGAGTCCTGACCTCAACCCGATAGAACACCTTTGGGATGAATTCGAGAAGAAACTGCGAGCCAGACCTTCTCATCCAACATCAGTGCCTGACCTCACAAATGCACTTCTGGAAGAATGGTCAAACATTCCCATAGACACACTCACAAACCTTGTGGACGGCCTTCCCAGAAGAGTTGAAGCTGTTACAGCTGCAAAGGGGGGGCCAAATCAATATTGAACCCTATGGACTAAGACTGGGATGCCATTTAATTTTTACATGCGTGTAAAGGCAAGCGACCCAATACTTTTGCAAAAATAGTGCATCCAGCAGTGTGCCTCAGAGCCAATCAACTTCTTCACTGAGGAAGCTTGACAGGCTCAGAGAGGCATGCGGACAGTGGAGGCATTGAGGGCCATATAAGGACAGCCAAAGGGCCAGATGAGGCTCTGGGGCCGCACATTTGTCCAGGTTTGCTGTAGCATTAGTCCTCACACTCAATCTGATATTTTCCTGTCCACACACCTGTTGATGTAAGACGGTAACAGTTGCTGATGCCACGTTCACGATGACAGGGACCCAGGTGGCTCTATCCGTGCTCAGCGCTGTCTGCAGGTTGTTGTTTATCACATCCATTCCTGGAAGGCAAAAGAAGAAATAAAGATCAGATGGAGCTTGGACTGCATAGTCTTGCTGATTTTCTACCCTTTCTCTTTGCTAATAATAATAAAAAAAAAAAAATAAAAAAAAAAAAGAATAAACTTTTTTTTGGAAAAGTAAATGGCGAGGATCTTGCTTTGGTGTCTGGATAAGAAAACTTGACAAACAGAATTCAATTCGATGGGCCAATAATTCCACTCAGCGTTCCCTGTGAGTCAAAAGATGAATGATCAGCCTTTCACATGGGCAGTAAAAACAGGCAGCTGAGCCTCAGTACCCCCTAGCCGAATTCCTGATGATCATAATGGAAGAGGGACGTTTAGCAAGTATTGATCTGCACCACTTGACCTCTGGAAGATTTACCCCCCCTTCATGACCAGGCCATTTTTTTGCAATACGACACTGCGTTACTTTAACTGACAACTGTGCGGTTGTTCAACGCTGTACTGTAAATAAAATGTATGTTCTCACACATAGAGAATTTTCTTTTGGCAGTATTTGATCACCTTTTGCGTTATAAAACAAAAAAAGACAGACGATTTAAAAAAAAAAAAAAAAAGTACTTTCTGCTATAAAACATATGCAATAAAAAAAAAAAAAGTCAAATGTTTTCATAAATTTAGGCCAATATGTATTCTGCTACATATTTTTGGTTAAAAAAATCCCAATAAGCGTATATTGATTGGTTTGCGCAAAAGTTATAGCATCTACAAACTATGGGATATTTTTATTTATTTATTTTATAAGTAATGGTGGCGATGAGGGACTTATAGCGGGACTGCGATATTGCGGCAGACAATTTGGACAGACAATTTTTGGGAACCAGTGACACTAAGGCCGGGTTCACACTATTGCGAATTGGATGTGGGATCCCCACATCCAATTCACAATAGCAGGAGAATGTGACCGGCTCTCTATGGAGTCGGTTCACATATCTCCGATGCGAATTGCACAGGGGTCCGGTGTGTCTTTTGGTCCGTTTTAGGTCCCAATTCAGCCCAACATTCTGTCTGAAATCGGATCTGAAACTATGAATCAGGACACACAGGACCCCCTGCTTGGAGCCGCATCGGCATCCAGTGTGAACCGAGCCTCATACAGTGATTAGTGCTAAAAATATGCACTGTCACTGTCTGTTAAGGGGTTAACATCAGGGGCGATCAATGGGCTAACTGTGTGCCTAGCCAGTGTTTATGTACTGTGTGGGAGGCGCTTTTACTAAGGGAAGGCATGGATCCATGTCCCTGTTTTGCAGGAACACAAGATCACAGCTTTCCCTACTGACAGAACGGCAATCTGCCTTGTTTACATAGCAGTTCAACTGCTATAGGGCGGACCCAAACTAGTTAATTTTGATTCTTTAACACCTCAGTGCACTGTGTGGAAATGCATGCTGAACACATGGAGCATACTACAGGTATCAGACCGGTATTTGAGGTAGTAGGCCTGCCGAGGAGAATTACAGACACAACCTGGAGCATTCTACAGGTTATCAGATGGTGCATCTATACTGGGGAGAACCACTGATAAAAAACTGCTGAGCCACATCAAAAAATCATGGCACCCAGGAAGGGTCAAACAGGGGCCATGGCACTTACCCACGGGCCTGGTGACGTGAACATTGCCCAGATAGTACACCTGGAAGCCTTGTACCTGTTCATTCTTTGGGGCCGGAAATTCAACTGAAAGAAAGAGAAGGTGATCAGAAGAAGATAATTATGGGTAAATGGGATTTAAACGGACAATTAAGATAATTATGTTTATCAAGAACATGGCAAGCCTATAATAAACATCCTGCAGAAAGAGAACAATGAGGCCTTCCTGCTCATATTATCCATGAAGGGAAACAGCACAAGTACAGAAGACACAGGAGAGCTACAGGGCCATCACAGAGCAGACACAGGAGAGATCCAGAGCCATCACAGAGCAGACACAGGAGAGATCCAGAGCCATCACAGAGCAGACACAGGAGAGATCCAGAGCCATCACAGAGCAGACACAGGAGAAATCCAGAGCCATCACAGAGCAGACACAGGAGAGATCCAGAGCCATCACAGAGCAGACACAGGAGAGATCCAGAGCCATCACAGAGCAGACACAGGAGAGATCCAGAGCCATCACAGAGCAGACACAGGAGAGATCCAGAGCCATCACAGAGCAGACACAGGAGAGATCCAGAGCCATCACAGAGCAGACACAGGAGAGATCCAGAGCCATCACAGAGCAGACACAGGAGAAATCCAGAGCCATCACAGAGCAGACACAGGAGAGATCCAGAGCCATCACAGAGCAGACACAGGAAAGATCAAGAGCCATCACAGAGCAGACACAGGAGAGATCCAGAGCCATCACAGAGCAGACACAGGAGAGATCCAGAGCCATCACAGAGCAGACACAGGAGAGATCCAGACCCATCACAGAGCAGACACAGGAGAGCTACAGATCCATCACAGAGCAGACACAGGAGAGCTACAGATCCATCACAGAGCAGACACAGGAGAGCTACAGATCCATCACAGAGCAGACACAGGAGAGCTACAGATCCATCACAGAGCAGACACAGGAGAGATCCAGATCCATCACAGAGCAGACACAGGAGAGATCCAGACCCATCACAGAGCAGACACAGTAGAGATCCGGATCCATCACAGCAGACACAGGAGAGATCCAGAGTCATCACAGAGCAGACACAGGAGAGCTACAGAGCCATCACAGGAGAGATCCAGACCAATCACAGAGCAGAAACAGGAGCGATTCAGAGCCATCACAGAGCAGACACAAAAGTAGTAAAGCATCACCACAGAACAAACAAAGGAAGCGGCACAGCGCTAGCACAAAACAGACACAGGAGAAGTAAAGCGTCATCACAAAGCAAACACAGGAGTACAGCGTGGTCACAGAACTTAACTAAGCAATGCAAGAAAAACACTAAAACGGCAGTTGGATAGATGTAATAACACATGTGCTTTCAAATACAGAAATGTGAATGAGGTCTGAGACCGCAATGTGGCACCTTGGAAAGGAATGTCCACCATTCTCGAATGGTCCAGGAAAAGTCCATCCACCATTGAGCGTGTACTGCGCCTCTCAGCCATAATCTATGGATAAACAAGACAGTGATGTGGATAATATATATATATATATATATATATATATATATATATATATATATATATATATATATATATATATATATATGTCACCGGTGCAAAAGCAATATTATAAATACAAGGTCGGCTGCAAGTACAATTTGCCCACCAATTGTGGTGTATGGTATATATTGGTATGAATAGGAAGCTGCGCCAACCCCAACCTTTATATTTTTATCTAGTGCTCAATCAATTATATCAACATAAATAAAATAATAAATTATTGTAGCGTTGAATAAAACAAAAACGTGATTCGGTGCACAAAAGTTCCAGTGATATTTCTTCACAAAACAATCGTGTCCAAATATAAATTTATGTTTGAGCAATCCAAAGCTTACGATTCACCACCACCTTTCAAAGTTTGCACTCACCAGAAAGCAGCATTCAAAAAGCCTCAACAATATCTGCTTCAGTAGGTTCTCTATACAGATGCACCAAAGGTTTCCCCAGCAGATGCAGCAATAATCTTTTCATATATCTCCATCATTTAGTATTCCTTGATTATCATTCAAAACAAACGGCCATCATTGTGCAATATTCCTCACTTTATTTAGCTTAAGATTTAACAAGTGTTCACCCAGTTGTACCCGGTTGGAAGAGGTCACTGAACCCCAATCACATACCAGCCTTTGGGCCTGGCTCGCTTGGTCCAGGGCATACTGTCATAATGGGGAAGTCTCATACTCACTTTCATTACAACAACTGAGGGCTCAAAAAGAAAGGAGAGGGCAGACTGGTAAATGTAAGTTGCTGGGGGTGGCAGTCGTCTATCAGCAGACAATGGGGGTTATTTACAAAAGCGCTACAAGTGCAAACTACAAGTGCAAAGTGCACTTGGAAGTGTAGTCGCTGTAAATCTGAAATGAGGGGAAGCTCTGCTGATTTTATCATCCAATCATGTGCAAGCTAAAATGCTGTTTTTTATTTTCCTTGCATGTCCCCCTCGGATCTAAAGCGACTGCACTTCCAAGTGCACTTTCAGTGCAAAGTGGATTTGCCTTTAGTAAATAACCCCCTCTGTCACTATGTCAGGTTTCTGTGATGTAAAAAAAAAAGGAGAGACAAAGATAAATCATTTCAGAACTGTTTCCACCTTTAATGTGACCTATAAACTGAACAACTCAATTGAAAAACAAAATGAAATCTTTTAGAGCGGGTGAAGTAAAAATGATAAAATAATGTGGTTACATAAGTGTGCACACCCTCTTATAACTGGGGATGTAGCTGTGTTCAGAATTAAGCAATCACATGCACACTCATGTTAAATAGGAGTCAGTACACACCGGCCATCATTTAAAGTGCCTCTGATTAATCCCAGATAAATTTCAGCTATTCTAGTAGGTCTTTCCTGACATTTTCTTAGTCACATCCTTCAGCAAAAGCCATGGTCCACAGAGAGCTTCCAAAGCATCAGAGGGATCTCATTGTTAAAAGGTATCAGTCAGGAGAAGGGTACAAAAGCATTTCCAAGGCATTAGATATACCATGGAACACAGTGAAGACAGTCATCATCAAGAGGAGAAAATATGGCACAACAGTGACATTACCAAGAACTGGACGTTCCTCCAAAATTAATGAAGACGAGAAGAAAAACTGGTCAGGGAGGCTGCCAAGAGGTAGGAATATCTGTCAAGTACTGGCTGTGTGGTGACAACAATCTCCCGTATTCTTCATATGTCTGAGCTATGGGGTACAGTGGCAAGACGGAAGCCTTTTCTTATGAAGAAAAACACCCAAGTCCGGCTAAATTTTGCAAAAACACATCTGAAGTCTCCGAAAAGCCTGTGGGAAAATGTGTTCTGGTCTGATGAAATCAAGGTTGAACTTTTTGGCCATAATTCCAAAAGATATGTTTGGCACAAAAACAACACTGCACATCACCAGAAGAACACCATACCCACCGTGAAGCATGGTGGTGGCAGCATCATGCTTTGGGGCTGTTTTTCTTCCGCTGGAACACGGGCCTTAGTCAAGGTAGAGGGAATTATGAACAGTTCCAAATACCAGTCAATATTGGCACAAAACCTTCAGGCCTCTGCTAGAAAGCTGAACATGAAGAGGAACTTCATCTTTCAGCATGACAACGACCCAAAGCATACATCCAAATTAACCACTTAACGACCGCCCACTGTAAATATACGTCGGCAGAATGGCACGGACAGGCACAATCATGTACCTGTACGTGACTGCCTTCGTATGGGTGGGGGTACGATCGGACCCCCCTCCGGTACAGTGGGCGGCCGGGATCGGTTCGGGAGCGATCCGTGATGAGGGGGCCGCCATTCGATTCTGGCCACCCCCTCGCGATCGCTCCCAGCGAATCGAATGCTTCCTCTGCCTGTGTGATGTTTACACAGGCAGGAGGAAGTGATGTCATCCCTCATGCGGTGCTCACATATACCAAACGCCGCATGAGAGAAGATGTCAGGTTAGTGCACAAACACTACACCAACACCAGGACACATAGGAACATAAATCGCCCCCCCAGACACCCCCCAGTCACAGTGTCACTGATTGCAGTGACCATTTATTTACTGATCACTGCAATCAGTGACATTTGTGACTGTAAAAGTGTCAGGGCAGTTCGTTTTAGGTCCAGTGTAGCCCCCTAATAAAGGTTTAACCCCCTGATCACCCCCCAGATAACCCTTTCAACCCCTAGCACCGCCGTCACTAAGCAATCGTTTTTCTGATCGCTGTTTTAGTGTCGGTGATGCCGATCGGTAGCCAGTTATTTTTTTTAGGTTCGCCGCAGGTTTTTTTGGCGTCGGGTACCCCCATATATTACCCAATAAAGGTTTAACCCCTTGATCGCCCCCCCAGGGTAACCCTTTCACCCCCTTTTGCCAGTGTCACTAAGTGATCGTTTTTCTGATCGCTGTCTTAGTGTCGGTGATGCCGATAGGTAGCCAGTTATTTTTTTTAGGTTCGCCGCAGGTTTTTATAGCGTCAGGTACCCCCATATATTACCTAATAAGGGTTTAACCCCCTAATTAACCCTTTCACCAGTGATCACCATATAAGTGTTACGGGTGATGCTGGTTAGTTAGTTTGCTTTTTATAGTGTCAGGGCACCCGCCGTATATAACCCAATAAAGGTTTAACCCCATGATCGCCCGGCGGGTGATATCAATTAGGTTTTAGCGTCAGAGAGGGTCTGTGTCACACCCCAAGCAGCGTCAGGTTAGTGCCAGTAACGCTAACACCCACGCGTGAAGCATACACCTCCCTTAGTGGTATAGTATCTGAACAGATCAATATCTGATCTGATCAGATCTATACTAGCGTCCCCATCAGTTTAGGGTTCCCAAAAACGCAGTGTTAGCCGGATCAGCCCAGATACCTGCTGGCACCTGCGTTTTGCCCCTCCGTCCAGCCCAGGCCACCCAAGTGCAGTATCGATCGATCGATCGCTGTCACTTACAAAACACAACACACATAACTGCAGCGTTCGCAGAGACAGGCCTGATCCCTGCGACTCCAGTGCTGTAGGAGGGGATTTCACCACCACAGTAAAAAAAAAAAAAAAAAGCAAATATGCCGAAGCATTGGGGCAGCAGTGGCGGAGGAGCGATTTTGCTCCTAATGTGGCGTACATACGGTCGAAATTCCGACGGAGGCTTGCCCGTGGAAAAGTCCGACCATGTGTGTGCGGCATAACTTTTGCGGGAGGATACCCCCATGCTTCGGCATATATAAAATGGTGGATGTATGCCCATCATTAGAAGTGGGTGGATGAAGGGCGGTATTCTAATGGTGGGCATACCCACCGATCAATCTTATTTTTCATTCAGCCAACAGGCTGCATGAAAAAAAAGATTACAATACATGTCCAACAAGGACCAGCAACGTACTGGTATGTTGCTGGACTTTGAATGTTTATACCAGAATGATGCCTGCGGGTTTAGGTATCATCTTGGTATCATTCTTTTCAGCCAGCGGCCGGCTTTCATGTAAAAGCAATCCTAATGGCTAATTAGCCTCTGGACTGCTTTTACAAGCAGTGGGAGGGAATGTCCCCCCCCCCCCCGATATAAAAAGCGCCATTGGGAAATTGGGAAAGCATTTTATCACACCGATCTTGGTGTGGTCAGATGCTTTGAGGGCAGGGGAAAGATCTAGGGTCCAATAGACCCCAGTTTTTTCAAAAAAAGAGTACCTGTCATTACCTATTGCTATCATAGGGGATATTTACATTCCCTGAGATAACAATAAAAATGATAAAAAAATAAATAAAAAATATATGGAAGGAACAGTTTAAAAATAAAATAAAAAAGCAAAATTAATAATAATAATAAAAAAAAAAAGCACCCCTGTCCTGCCCTGCTCTTGCGCAATGGCGAACGCAAGCGTCGGTCTGGCGTCATATGTAAACAGCAATTGCACCATGCATGTGAGGTATCACCGTGAAGGTCAGATCGAGGGCAGTAATTTTAGCAGTAGACCTCCTCTGTACATCCAACGTGGTAACCTTTAAAGGCTTTTAAAAATGTATGTAGTTTGTCGCCAATGCGCGTTTGTGCGAAATTTTAAAGCATGTCGTGTTTGGTATCTATATACTCGGCCTAAGATCATCTTTTTTATTTCATCAAACATTTGGGCAATATAGTGTGTTTTAGTGCATTAAAATTAAAAAAAGTGTATTTTTTCCCCAAAAAATGCGTTTGAAAAATCGCTGCGCAAATACTGTGTGGAAAAAAAATGCAACACCCACCATTTTAATCTGTAGGGCCTTTGCTTTAAAAAAAATATATAATGTTTGGGGGTTCAACATAATTTTCTTGCAAAAAAAATTTTTTTTTCATGTAAACAAAAAGTGTCAGAAAGGGCTTTGTCTTCAAGTGGTTAGAAGAGTGGATGTAAGCTTCCTAATGTTGTGTATAAAATGCCAGAACAGTTCAAAACCCCCCCAAATGACCCCATTTTGGAAAGTAGACACCCCAAGCTATATACTGAGAGGCATGTCGAGTCCATGGAATATTTTATATGTTGACACAAGTTGCGGAAAAAAAGACAATTTTTTTTTATTTTTTTTTGCACAAAGTTGTCACTAAATGATATATTGCTCAAACATGCCATGGGCATATGTGGAATTACACCCCAAAATACATTCTGCTGCTTCTCCTGAGTACGGGGATACCACGTGTGAGACTTTTTGGGAGCCTAGCCGCGTACAGGACCCCAAAAACCAGGCACCGCCTTCAGGCTTTCTAAGGGCGTAAATTTTTGATTTCACTCCTCACTGCCTATCACAGTTTCGGAGGCCATGGAATGCCCAGATGGCACAAACCCCCCCAAATGACCCCATTTTGGAAAGTAGACACCCCAAGCTATTTGCTGAGAGGTATGGTTAGTATTTTGCAGATCTCGCTTTTTGTCACAAAGTTTTGAAAATTAAAAAAAAATAATATTTACTTTCTTCATTTTCAAAAACAAATGAGAGCTGTAAAATACTCGCCATGCCTCTCAGCAAATAGCTTGGGGTGTCTATATTCCAAAATGGGGTCATTTGGGGGGGGTTTGTGCTATTTTGGCATTTTATGGCTTTCGAAACTGTGATAGGTAGTGAGGAGTAAAATCAAAAATTTGTGCCTAGAAATCCTGAAGGCGGTGCTTGGTTTCCGGGGTCCCGTACGCGGCTAGGCTCCTAAAAAGTCCCACACATATGGTATCCCCGTACTCAAGAGAAGCAGCAAAATGTATTTTGGGGTGCAATTTCACATATAACCATGGCATGTGTGAGTAATATATCATTTAGTGACAACTTTTTGTAATTTTTTTTTGTCATTATTCAATCACCTGGGACAAAAAAAAAAAAAAAAAAATATTCAATGGGCTCAACATGCCTCTCAGCAATTTCCTTGGGATGTCTACTTTCCAAAATGGTGTCATTTGGGGGGGTTTTGTACTGCCCCGCCATTTTAGCACCTCAAGAAATGAGATAGGCAGTCATAAAATTTAAAGCTGTGTAAATTCCAGAAAATGTACCCTAGTTTGTAGACGCTATAACTTTTGCGCAAACCAATAAATATACACTTATTGACATTTTTTTTACTAAAGACATGTGGCTGAATACATTTTGGCCTAAATGTATGACTAAAATTGAGTTTATTCGATTTTTCTTATAACAAAAAGTAGAAAATCTCATTTTTTTTCAAAATTTTCAGTCTTTTTCCGTTTATATCGCAAAAAATAAAAATCGCAGAGGCAATCAAATACCATTAAAAGAAAGCTCTATTTGTGGGAAGAAATGTCCGCACAATTTACAGTTAAAGCAGCGCAGTGCAAAATTCTGAAAACACCTCTGGTCCTTTAGCTACAAAATGGTCCGGGGCTTAAGTGGTCAACAAGGGAATGGCTTCACCAGGAGATTAAAGTTTTGGAATGGCCCAGTCAGATACAAGACCTGAATCTGATTGGGGTGATCTGAAGAGGGATGTGCACAGGAGATGTCTTCGCAATATGACAGATTTGGAGTGTTTTTTGCCAAGAAGAGTGGGCAAATATTGCCAAGTCAAGATGTGCCATGCTGATAGACTCCTACACAAATAGAATGAGTGCTGTAATAAAATCAAAAGGTGCTTCAACAAAGTATTAGTTTAAGGGTGTGCACACGTATTTTCGTTTTTTACTTCCCTCCACCTAAAAGATTTCAGTTGGTTGTTCAACTGAGTTGTACAGTTTATAGGTCACATTCAAGCTGTAATTTTTTTAGAAATTATTTATCTTTGTCTCATTTTTTTTACATCACAAAAACCCGACATTTTAACAGGGGTGTGTAGACTTTTTATATCCACCGTATCTACAGTTTGAAACGTAATGCACCGCTGCCTATAATTGCTAGTCTCCACAAATTTGAAGTACTCTGTGCTTGAGAGAGAGCTGTACCTGAAGACCTGCAGTACAAGGATCCTCCTGCTTCCATCTATTCTGTGAATCTGTGCTTTCTCCACTTCTGGTGCTTCTTGCGCATGACTCCATCAATCATCAGCTCAACAGCCATGATAGAAGGAAACAAAACCCTGCTCCTCTACCAATATGGCTGCCTCCACCAGAGACACAGAGTATAAACACATGGCAAGTCAGTAATGGGGAAAATATTAACTGCAGGAAGACCAAATATTTATATAGGAGGTTTTTTAATTATTAATATTATGAACTGTGGCTGGAATGCTACACAAGTGTGTTCTGTATGCTGCTTCCCCCCTCAAAAAAGTGAAACCACATTATAGAAATTAAGACTTACACGGGAGCAGACCCCATGCAGACCGGTGGCAATGGCTTTGGCAGGGACCTCACATCGAAACACGTGACATTTCAGCAGCTGTGTCAGTTTGTCCCTGGCAACATAGGCAAAGTCCCTGCAATGAGGAAATGGCAGTATGAGGGGTGGAGTACAGAAGAGCGGAGAGATCAGGTATAAAACCAATCACTAGATATATACTATACCTCTCTCTGTCCATCCGCAGCACAACCAGACAAAAAAGACAATTAGTAAGGAGGAGACCGGCACACAATAATCAGTTTATTGTACAAGATTATTTGTAGATAGATATTCCACAGAAGGGAATTCAGAAATGATGGCATATGGAAGGATACAGGACCTCCTCCAGTTAGAGGAAGAATGACCCACTGACAGATGGTCAAGGCAAGTGTTATGTAAGTAGTATAGGAGACACAGAGTCAGGTTTATATGATAATTTAAGACACTACAAGGCAAGTAAATATATAAAATGGCAGCAACCCATGGCAAAAACATGTCTCCAAGGAGGGGAAAATTATTAGGCCAACTAAACCCCTGTTTTAATGTGAACTGTTTAACAGGGTAATTTGGTTTGTTGCAGGCTGGCTGGTGAGTGGGTTGGGAATTTTTATTTGTTGTTTTTTTGAAAGTTGTTAAGCCCTTTACACTTCTTCAGTGAACTGCGCTACAGCAAAAAAGGCATATTACTGTGTGTTAGAACAACAAAGCGATGCAAGACTCCAGTCCTAGTGAAAGTGGTTAGATGTAGTACACCAAACCATATTGTGGGTGATATACCCCTTGTTACTGGCAATCTTGCGTTTTAAGAACTTTAAACCCCCCCCCTTTTCAGTTTGGATGTGTGTTGGGTTTCCCCGACCTTGTCCATGTAGCTCTCCCTGGAGAAGCGGGAGACTACATCATTGCTGTGATAACATATCCTCCCGACACATCCGCTCAACTGCCATCATCCTCTGTCTTCTGCCACATAGGAGAGGCAGGACAGGAGACTTAATTTTTCTCTGCTGCAGAACAGCAACACTTATGCCGCGTACACACGATCGGAAATTCCGTCAAGAAAAGTTTGATGTGAGATTTTGGTCGGATATTCCGACCGTGTAGAAAGGCCCCATCTGACTTTCTGTCGGAATTTCCGCCAACAAAAATTTGAGAGCTGGTTCTCAAATTTTCCGACAAGAAAAGTTCTTGTCGGAAATTCCGTTCGTCTGTATGCAATTCCGACGCACCAAAAACCACGCATGCTCAGAATCATTGAACTTAATTTTTCTCGGCTCCTTGTAGTGTTGTACGTCACCACGTTTCTCGGCTCCTTGTAGTGCTGTACGTCACCGCATTCTTGGCGATCGGAATTTTGTGTGACCGTGTGTAAGCTACACAAGTTTGAGCCAACATTCCGTCTGAAAAAAATCCACGGTTTTCTTGTCGGATTTTCCGATCGTGTGTACGCGGCATTACAGGTCTTACATAGTTAGTCAGGTTGAAAAAAGACACAAGTCCATCCAGTTCAACCATAAAAAATAAAAAAAAATATTGTACAATCCCATATACCCAATTCTATACCCACAGTTGATCCAGAGGAAGGCAAAAAACCCCAGCAGAGCACGATCCAATTTGCTACAGCAGGGGAAAAAATTCCTTCCTGATCCCCTGAGAGGCAATCGGATTTTCCCCGGATCAACTTTACCTATAAATGTCAGTACCCAGTTATATTGTGTACATTTAGGAAAGTATCCAGGCATTTCTTAAAGCAATCTACTCAGCTGGACAGAACCACCTCTGGAGGGAGTCTATTCCACATTTTCACAGCTCTTACTGTGAAGAAACCTTTCCGTATTTGGAGGTGAAATCTCTTTTCCTCTAGATGTAAAGAGTGCCCCCTTGTCCATTGTGTTGACCGTAAAGTGAACAACTCAACACCAAGTTCACTATATGGACCCCTTATATATTTGTACATGTTGATCATATCCCCCCTTAATCTCCTCTTCTCAAGAGTGAATAAATTCAGTTCCTCTAATCTTTCCTTATAGCTGAGCTCCTCCATGCCTCTTATCAGTTTTGTTGCCCTTCTCTGCACTTTCTTCAGTTTCCCGATATCCTTTTTGAGAACTGGTGCTCAAAACCAAACTGCATAGGAGGTCTTGTCCCTCCCTGAACCTCCTCCAGACTACTCTGCGGTACAAAGGACTGCTTCAGGTATTGAAAGAGGCTTCCCTCTTCACCTTGTCTTCCTTCTGGGTTGGTTGGCTCCAGTCGTTTGCATTGCCAGGCTGCTGCCATGGTCGCGGCTCATCGCTCTGCATGTCACGGCATACTGTGTGGCAGTGAACGCAGAGCGTCACTGCACATGAGCGAGTGGCATCAACAGCCAATGCGGATATGTCCTAAATGGTGCACATTTAGGTGATATTCAGTGTACCTACAGGTAAGCTTAACTGTAGGTACAAGTAAGCTTACGGGGTGAACTACCACTTTAATATGTTTTTTATCCAAACACTTTCTATACTATCATCTAATAATCTGGATTTCACCCTCATCAATCCACTAAAACTGCCCCCCCAGATGCCAAAGGCCTTCTAGCCGTGACATCTTTATATCCATGTTAATCTGCATCTCCAACAAAGTCCTCTCTGTCTATGGGTTGTGGGTACATATAAACATGGTAATGCCACTGAAAGTAAAAAAAGATTTCATACACCAAGCAAGCAACACGTATACCAAAAGTTACCATTAGAATATACAGCTGATAGGGAAAAAGATTTTCTGGACGGCGGCACTCTGCAGAAGATGCTGGTTTATTAGTAAAATCCATGAAACACAACAAAAACACCCCAAAAAAATATAACAGGGATTAGCTAACGCGTTTCACATCATAGGATGCTTACGCATAGCAGCGATGGGAGTGTACAAGTGAAATTAATCCAAGGATCCCAAATCAGTTTATATTCTGATGGCTAACCTTGAAGCTTATACTGTAGGTAAGTTTGCACAACAGAAGTTTGCAACCAACCAGTTTCTGCTCAGCTAAAGGCGGCGAAAGTGGTCTCTTCCTTGTTCATGATCTTCTTAATACAGAAATACAGGATTCTTAAGAGAGTTTTAACATATGAGGTTGGTGAAGCAATTCCAGGAGAATTACCATGTCTTTGGACAATAACATAGACCCCCAATAGGTGTCCTCAACCTCCTGCCATCTGAGGGTTGCACACATTTGGTTATGCCATTTATCTTTGGCTTTTTGATATCTAGAGCTAAAGAAACTACTGGTTGCCATCTAGTATGTGGACATCAGTTTGGTCCTATACGGACCTTTAACACCGATCCGATGCCCAACTTACTGTTCCTCCAGACTTTCTCCACTTTGGAGAACATGATCTACCATGGTTTCCTCTTACCTTTATTTCCATATACCTATATTACTTGTATTCCTAGGCCTTGGTAATAACTGCATCACCATGCGAGAGGACAGCTCCAAATATCATCAATCATAATTAAGTACTCACCTCCCGTCATCCCGTCCCACGCCCCACACTCGGATGCTGACAATAGGCTGGGAGTGGAGCAGGGTCTCTCCTGTGGAGTCATAGAGCTTCAGAGAATCTTCATCCAAGACCAGCAGCATGTTTTCCCCCTAAAATATAAGCAATTCGGTAAAACCTTCCAACCCACATCTCCTACATAATAACATCCTAATCTCCTGTCTGAAGTTATACGAGAACATACACTCACTGGCCACTTTATTAGGTGCACCTTGCCAAGACCGCGTTGCTAGTACCCTTTTGGCTTCAGAACTTCCTTTTATTCTTGATGGCATAGATTCAACAAGGTGTTGGAAACATTCCTGAGATTTTGGTCCATAGTGACATGATAGCATCACACAGTTAGTCCTGGTTCACACCTATGCAGGTTGCCGTTTGCATATTGCAGGTGCCTTTTTGCAGATACATTAGTGACAGAGGGGCTGCCAATTAATTGCCAGTTATCAGAGCGCTGATCATGTAATCAATGCTTCAAAAGGGCCGGCATACAAATTGAAACTTAACATTTTTAAAGCCAAACTTTACAATCAGTCAATTGGCAAGCATTAATTCAGTAATTTGGAGCTTTAAAAGACAGCAAAACGATACAAGGGCAATCACCAGAAGGAAGTAATCTGTGTGTGATGGGGCAAGCTTACATCTGATGGCTGACATTCTGTCATCGGTATAAATCTTACTCTGGAAGATTTACTGGAATGTAAGGGCTCTGAGTAGGAGCCAATTTTGAGCTACATACAGTACCACAGGCAGAATTACCTGGGTCAGGCTCTGGTTGTGGAGTGACAACTGTCTGATGCAACTGTTTACAGCGACACTGCTTCTTCCAGGAGCCAAATCCTCCTCTGTCATTTCCACCCAACCGAGAGAACGCACAGAAAATTTCTGAAATGGCAGTCAGAAAGAAACAATAAATAATAG